>LR990647.1:4615927-5815927 GCA_905147715.2 Xestia xanthographa
TTCAGTTCAGGCGCGGACACTCAATAATATCGAATGGATTTATGGTTCATTAAGCCGTGTACGCGTGGAGGAGCATTCCTGGCTGCGGCGCTGACGGCTCGCGATTTGTTAAATAAACAAATTTTCGGTTCGTCGAACTGCGCCAGAATAAACATGACTGCGTGCTCTGTTCTAATATGGAGAGTGAAAGCGGCGGGTAGTGCGTTAGTGACAAATTCCTCGGCACGTGGCACGTGTCACACCCGCGGTAACATGAGCGGAAGGAATGCGCCCCACAGGATTGGAAGCCATTCAAACTATTCGTGTTAACATCACACGACGCTCCAACAATCGATTAATATAATACGTTGTCCGTTTCCCAATGCCTTGCAGACCGTACCGGCAATATCTCAAAATCAAGCAATTTCTCTAGAAAATGAAGTGTTCCGTAGTGCTCGAGACAAAGAACCATTAATATTTTCAGTGATAGTACCGCGCAAGGATTATTTGCGGCACCAACTCGTGGCGGAGCATTAAAATAATGTATTTATTGTACAGTTGGCGCATTAAGAAGTTAGATAGAATGGGGCTCATTAAGTATTTGATTTTATTCTAATGCCGCGGTGAGCCGTTGTTGAGATTCTATCCGAGAAGTCATTACCTTGTCTTGGGGCATGTTAAAAGTTAACTTTTACGTTTGAAAACTCGAAAACGCACTTTACAAACATCAGGACCAGGGTTTTTATGTGCGACGTCTTGGAAATGTTTTCATATAAATGCGTTTTGCGTGTTAAAAATGTCTTAAGAAAGCTCCGGCGATAATTTTGTTAGTCGCATGCAAATCTTGGTGCAGTCAGGTTTAGTACTTTCTAGGAATAGAAGGTTTTAAATGGTAGAGCTTGATTTATGACTGGAAATATAAGTTGTTGTCGCATGGGAAATAAACTACACCTAGTTAGGTTTCTGGGATCTATGGGGGCAAAACACTCAGGTTCTACAAAAATGCCGCCACATACATAAGACCCCAGATGCCATAAAAGTCCCCAATTTCCCACGTGTCATAAATTTTCTCCTGAAAAATGAATTTGGGGAGCGTCGAACGAGACCCAAATATTTGTGAAAACCAAACACGTTTGATAGCCAGTAACCTAAAACGCGAAGCTGTTTGTGTTTGCTCAAGGATAACATTTGGCAATATTTACATTGGAATTTCAGTCCACGCGCCTCTGATATTTATAGGGTTATCGACCAACGAGAAATATTATTTTTATGGCAGCTCCCATGGGTCTTTCCGGTCTCTGAAAAGTATTTTTATCGGTGGGATGTTTTCACAAAATTGTTTTATAGTCCTTTTAGACTTTTACACGTAGAATTGAACGTGTGCTTACTTCCTATAATTCATTTAGCCTACACATCGTTAAAATGCTTTATAGAAAGTATAAAAAAGCCAAATAAAAATCAAGGCAAGTTTTACTTTTAGCCCTTGTGGTGTGTGACGTTCAGGCTGACTCATTCAACCGGCAGTCCAGCGCTGTTTAGGTAAAAAAGTCAACACGACACACATACACCAGGCCATTGACACATACACATAGGTATGCAGGTACATTGTGGGAAAACTGGTTTGCTTGTATATAGCCTATATGATGACTAGTTCAGTTCAGATTATTTCTAGATCAACGAAGAATTGCCAGTGGGTATTTAGACTAAATTATAGCTTGCTCCAAATACTGACACTTAATGTTTGGCATAAATAATGAAGCATAAGGAGTGTGTCGAGATATTTGACAGGTGGTAAGAGGAGTTGATCGTTAAATTATATTAGTTCAGCTTAATAGCTCCGGGCAGACGATATTTTGTGAAAATATTTTACGGAAGACTAAAATTTTGAGAGCCCACGGATTTATTATAAAAGTGGTCTATATAAAGAAGATACTGATGTAATCATGAGAATTTAAGAGACAGTAAACGGAGAAGACACTGATTTTTCAACTGATAGTGAAGTCAATTATATCGAAGTAATCAATGATGGTAAGGAAAAAGCAGCAACAAAAGCAAAACTATCCTAACAAAGAATTGATATCACTCAAATAGATACTAATGTACTCTTTAGAATTAATGGGACAGTAAAATAAGAAACACTAATATTTCAACTGATAAAACTAAACATATTCAAGTAAGAGAAAAAGTAGAACAAAGAACTTGAGATACTTAAATAGGACCAATTGCAACCCAAACAAACCGTACTCAAAGCAAGTATTCGTAAATACGAATATTAAAACATGCCAGACAATGGCATTTCCGTTGCGAACTGTTTACAATATTAATTAACGCCGTACTTTGCATTGCTTTACCAATTAATTCCCAGTGGCGCTCAATTGAGCACGTGTCCTGACTACTTCTTTGTTTATGCACCACACTATAGTCATTATAAAATTGTATGGATCCGTGTGTCTTGTCTGTATGGTTCTTCAATCGTTTTGTATGGATTACTAGTTTGGGTTGAGCTGTTTTGGTCGTTTACTTAAAATTGAATTCACACATTCGTACCCGGAACTAAAAGTAGGTGATAATGTGTTGTTATCGACTGTTCGTGTACTAAGCGCCACATCTCTGATAATAACTGTTATTCTTCATTCAAATCTGACACTAAACAAACCTGAATGAGCATTCATACTCTCAAATCATCAGACAAAGCCTCGTCTGTCTGTGACTCACCTGCAACAAACAAAAAAACAAGAATTAGTTAAAAGCATTAAAACAAATCTCCATGACTGCGCAGGAGTCGCGAAATAGGACCTGTTAAACAAGATTTTAATTTTAACACACAAAAAGCGAGTGTGTAAATCAAAACGGTCGTGGGAAGAGATCGTTAAACGTTAGACCCGTTCCTAAAGTAATCATTGTTGTAACCCATATTTAAAATTTATGTGAACCTGCATATAGAGCAACTGGCCACATTTGAAACTTTGTGACACATTGTCTGGCTGTGACATTTAAAAGGAGGCGACATTTTTAAGAGTATATTTATAACGCTTGAATTCGTTTTTCTTGTCACGATAAATAACCTCAAGTATTCCTAAATGGAAATATCTTAGAAAACTCAGGGATAATTAGAAAGCACAGTCTAGTTGCTCAATTTAGTAAACAAATAAGAACAAATGTATAATCAAGCTATCAAGACGATGCAAAGAAACTTCAATATTATAAACAATTAAATAAAATTAACCAACTTTTGAAATTAATATTCAATAATTTGATCGTAGTTTGTTTGTTTAATTTGTTACATTATTTTGTACTAGGGAACTAATATATATATTTTTTTTTGTATCTATCTGTGGAAGCTTGTAATTAGCAATTTAGTTATATATTTTTGTTACTATAATGTTATTAGTCTGTAAGCTTTCCTAAAATAAAATAAAATAAAAAAATAAAAAAATAAAAAAATATTGATATAAGCCTTAAAAATCTTCCACAAAATAGAGAAATCAAGTTCACACATCATGATGATGGGCAAGCGAGTGCAAACAACGTGTATGTGTTAATAAAAACCATCGCAGTGGTCAGTGTGGTTGATGCAGACATGTCGCAACCTATGCGTGGGACGGTGCAACGGTCACTGGTCACTACTCCACACCCACGCATCTCTGAAGACATAGGTAAAGCGCTAACTGCCACAGTACTCGAAAACTTGCGAAATGTAGATTTTGAAGACGGCGAGGTCATTGCAAAGGATGATAATTGAAGGAAAGTGAATGTTGAATTGGAAACTTAGCTAAAGTTAGAGTCAATTGAACAGAATAGAAATTGAGAGCTAGAAAAATAAAAGTCTTGAGTAGAAAATGTAATGATGGAAAGTCGATAACTCAATAGAAAACATGTTCACAAATACAAAACAAAATTCAGATGATGTTGTTTATCTGGGAAACTAACTACCAGTTAGTTATTGACTATGGTGAATAGGTAAATACGTCAAGTGAAGATTTGCATATAAACGAAGTGGTAATCCCAATTTTTCTGACAGACTTACATTGTATGTTATTACATAAACATAGAAGGATTTCATTATCCGACTGGGTGATGTTTACATTAACTTGAATATAACAAGATGTAATGACGGCTCTGTAATTGAATTTGGCTGTCAACGATAAAGGTCGACCAACCATGTACATACGACAGATAGTAATTTAATAAATAATTTAACCAAGAAATTATGATATTTATATAAATGAGGTGTCCATTGAACGTTAAAATTCAAATAAACGCCGACGCTGTTTGAAAGGTCGCTCATTGAATTCGTTCAATAGTAAATTCTTGAAAGATTGTATTGAATTTATCGTAATTGTTGAAACATTTTTCGAATCGTACGTTAATGAGCCGAAGGTTTTAATCAGATTTTATCTATTTTATTCAACGAGCCATGCCTTTATCTGGATTAACCTTGCAGGGACGATGACTGAATAGCTATTATAGCTAAGCTTGACCCAGATTCTATCAAGAATACTAACATGATTCATTAAAAAGAAATGAACTTCCAAAAATATAAACCTGTATATTTTTTCCTGCAATTCAATTTCGGACATGATTTATGAAGGTTATCAACCTCTTAAACGGCCCGCAGATCCTTGAGGGCCGTTTAAGCCTATTCATATTAAAATGAAATCACATTTTCTACCACATAATATGGTCGTTTTTATGTATCTACAAATAGTAGAAGCACATTTTTAAACGCGGTCCCATTGATAGTCGCTACTTCATTAACATAAATGTCCACTTCATTTAGTAGTAAGCGGTCCTTGGGTCTGTTATCTAAGGAAGTGGCCACAATTCTGCCTCGTATTTTCCCTTTTTGACCGTTACGATGTTGCTTTCGTTGATATCACAGATGGCTTGTTGAGTCAGGTTTTCACGTTAAACAATGCAAATGGGTTCTTCAGGGCTCGTTTCCTTTCTTGTTACTGCCAATATCCACTATTTACTTAACATTTTTGGTATATTATCCAGTTTCCAACTCCCACAATAACTGGTTTCATTCGCTTATGAATGCAAAATCTTGGAAGCTGTCCAGCTCAATCCTTAAAAGAGCAAAATATTAAGTACAGTGTTGTGCCAAACTTTGAGCAATAAAGACGTCTGGCGCAGTTTCTATATCTGTGACTGGAACTTGTTCAGGAGCTTAGCAAGTTTTCAACGAGGATCCCTCGTTGAAAACTACGCCCTGAATAACATTTACATGGACTGAGTCTACAGTATTATCCATTAAACTTTTAGAGTGCTGTGTTGCAGACGGCGTTGCATTAAAAGTTGGGATATACTTAAGCCTTTAGTTGGCCACATTTCCTCTATTTTATCTACAGCTATAGTTCTTGGCAATGAACCTTCAACTACTACTGATCTAGAACCTAGTGTGTCCGTATCCTAAGACCACCAGGGCGTAGGTCTAGACAAACCCCGACAGACGGGCAGCAATTTATTCGCGACTACGACCCCACAGCGTCGCGACTGCGTACGTTCATATTGATCTCGTTGACTCCGTGTTGAACCGATTCACGCACTATAATAATCGTATTATTTACTACTTCATCGTGTGAATGAAGATTGAGTTATTTTGGTTCCTTAGAAATTATAATTGCTTTACCTAGTAGTCAAACAACTAATATTTAAGGGTTGTACTATGTTCAAAGAGTGTACGTATATATAAAGGACAAATTACATTACTAAAGCGGATTTATTCTTTTGATTTAGGATCCTTGATTTAGGATCCTTGATTTAGGAGTCATGCTTCCGCAAGCATTCGGAAACTTCAAAGACTACGTTCACTCAGAATCTTGGAATCACTAATTGAATCAACCAAATAATTTAGTGATAAACAGAAATTACACGCTTCAGCCATACCCAGAAATGATTGAATAGCCCTTTCTTTTACTTGAGTTTATCCATGCGCGTTGAATGCGTGTTCTTTACAATTACAACATAGTTTTTAAGAGTGAGCACAAATTCCATGGAAAAAACGTACAAGATACAAAATTGTAGCAAGAAATAATCTAGTGGGTGGTCTATTGCTTTTGATGAGCAGCTTATTGAGAATTATCGCCCATCTTGGAAGATTAGGTACTGCATTAATAAAAGATTTAGGTCTTCTTTGATTGGTGGTCTATCACATAGATTCGCTTCTAGGGCATGAATTGAGGTCTCCTCGTCAAGAACATATGGCAAGAAGTGCAGTACCTAACTGATTCATACAGCTTGCGCAAGCGCACGTCTTCTCAATTAGCCGCCATTGCGCACTGATTGAGTCCATACTTCATAGTTAGCTTTATTAATGTGTTCTCCTCACAATTACAGTGCTATCGCAGAGGTGGGCTTTACATCTGGAGTAATGGTCTTAGCATGTTTAATCACAGTTTTGTTGTAGTTATTAATTATTGCGAGCCATGCCTGTGTAATCTCTTCATTCTGATTAATTTTCATAAATATAAGCTCTTGAACGAGGTGAGAGCTTATCGTGTAAGCAGGAAATAAAGTAACGGTTTCTGGGGTAGCAGCTGTTATGAGTTTCAGATTAAAATGGTGCACTGGGCAACATCCGTGAGGCTGAGGACTGATTCGTGTTTTTCAATCATTATCAGAATTGATATAAGGCCCTTCTAATCCTAAAATTAGCAACTCTATTTGTGGTGGTTAAAACTTCGTTTGAAATACTGTTAGAATAAAGTTGTAATCAGCTTGCACTACACAGCTGTTTTTGTCAGTCACTGCGGCCGAATGGTGCGAAATGAATGTTTTTTTTTCGATTTACAAAAAATCTATTAATTGGACTAAAAAAATAAAACTAAAAAAATAAAAAAATATAGTTAGTTCAGTTAGCATGCAAAGTTTCATGATCTAATTTGAAGTACTTTTTGAATACCAGCGGTTTATTGTTCGATTTGGAGGTAACTTTGGAATTTTTTCTATCGAGAAAAGTTTATGGAATCGTGTTTTCGTCACATAGTACCTAGCATTAATCCTCAACTTTACCATATATTTATTTCAAAATTAATGCTGCAGTATTTTAGGCGTAACGGAGGATCATGCTAAGCCATTTGAGGCATATATGGCTCTTAACAGTTTCTGTAAAAAATCGTAGCCATAAACCAAACATCGTATTCATATTTATGCTTCCGAGACTTTTAAACTTTAGGCATCATGATCATTGTCTTGCTCATATCCCAATTTATTTGGGATCGGCGCATCATGAATTCTTCTTTCGTACTTCTCTTTTACGCGTCTCTTAGCAGTCACCTTCTTTCTCGTCTTTTACACAGTCAATCCATCGTTTGTTTAGACTTCATGTACTCTTATAGCCAAAGTATAGGCATTATGCAAAAATAACTTTATTAAATACTAGCGGACGTCACGCGCGCGGTTTCACCCGCGTAGTGCCCGTTCCCGTGGGAGTACGGGGATAAAATATAGCCTATGTTACTCAGGATGAATGTAGCTTTCTAATAGTGAAAGAATTTTTGAAATCGGCGCAGTAGTTTTTGAGTTTATTTATTACAAACATACACACAAAAATACAAATCATTCCTCTTTATAATATTAGTGTAGATATTTGACGTCTGCTATTTTTACATTATAATCACATAAACTGTCATTGTTATTCGCCGCACTAAGCTTTTCTATATTCGGCATGCATATTTCTCAGCAGTTATGGAAATTTAATAGCGGTGCGCCGCGTCGCGCGTCGCGACGCCAGCCGACCAATTAAATGTATTGATAGCAATAACACCATAAATGGTAAGCTGTCATGAAACATCACTACACGTGACACATATCATGGCGTGAATGTTAGTGATTGTGACACGGTACTTACTGTCAAACTATTCTGAGATTTATTGACCGTATACGTAATTAAACTTGGCGACAAACTTGCGATTAGTCAAGATTTCAAGATGATTACATCTTAAATCGTGGACTAAAAAATCGGTCAATTTTATTCAAGTGTAGGCGGCTTTTAATGGATGTCGTTATAGCCTTTTCTTTTATAGATTTGACATTTAAGAATAGATAAATGCTGGTCAAAATAAATACAAATTATCGTTTAAAATTGCTAATTAATTCTGAGTGAATGCAAAATTTTACGATTATTGAACATTAACCTAATTTATCGCTTCCTGTCAACCACTTTATTACACTTTGTTCAAATACACACAAAAATGCAGAACTACGAATATTTTACCACCTAAAACAAATTCCATATGCACACTTAATCGTACCAGGTCTGTTTGACCTGGGGCGATCACAAATAAAGTCCCTCTGTCACCGCCGTGAATGGGCCGGCCATTCATCGAGCTCGGCCGTTAAAGACGGCCATTCAGGCGACCCACGCATGCCGTGTGTGACTCCGGTGACCTGGCCATAGTACAGCTAAAAATACCAGTGGACGTGTTGCATCTACCTTTAGATAGTTCATGCTCTTTGCCAATAGAGAATCGATTAATGATAAATCTATCACAGAATTGAATGAGAGATAATTTGGTTGACAAGATGAAATTGTGTAAGGACAAAATTTACAATGATTTAAACACAATGAATTCAGTGCTATCTATTTTGTGGTAAGTAGCAAACCCTTAGAAAGAAGCCGCTAGTTCAGAACTCAATACAGCGTATAAAGGAAATTCACTACAAATTCTAGTAATTATTATTATTATATATTTATTTTCAATCAACTTAGGATCATAGAGTACAATTAAAATCAACAACACAATTAAAATCAACATCACAATTAAAATGAAGATCAAAAATTAAAATGATAATAAAATTAAAACAAATTAGAATAAAAATTAAAACACAAAAATTAAAATTATTATATAAAATTAAAACAAATTATAATAAAAATTAAAAGACACAAAAATTAAAATTATTATATAAAATTTAATCAAATTAAAAAAACACAAAAATTAAAATTATGATATAAAATTAGATCAAATTAAGAACACAAATTAAAATTTATTATAAAATTAAATCAAATTGGAATCACATCAACAATATAATCAAAACAATATCTTAACATTAGTCAGTACGTGAACCATGCAACAGTGGTTCACGTACTGACAGTCGAAGCGTTCAGCAAAAGCCCTCAGGATACTGTTGCGGCTGGCCCGCGTAATCCACGAGTAACAGAACGACACAATAAGAAACAAACGCTCACAACCATGAGATTACATGAACACGACACGATACATATACACCCGGAACTAACAAAGCCCTTGACACGCAAACCACACCATGACTCAAAGAAAAAATGAAAGAAACTACCAATACAACACCATTGAACAATTTCCACTAAACTAGAACAACGGGCCATGGGAAAGCCAAACGCGGAAACCGACGAACAATGATAGCTGTTCACGAATCGCGGGAACCCAATACAATTACACTGTAATTTCTATTACAAGTGTATTACAATTGTAATTATATGAGAATTTTGGACGATTACTGACAAATTGATTGGGTCAAGGGGATTGCTTAATCGTAATGGGATTTCGTAAGTTAAGTATAATGAAAATGATTACTGTACTTATAGTAAGAGTGTTTACAAAGGAATCGATTATGGATCAATTCAATTGAACGCTTTTGATAGAGATGCGGTGAGAGTAAATGAAAGACATGAATTTAAAAGAATTTGACGGTCTTTGATTTTGCAATGCCTATTAAGAACGCCACAGCATTAGAACAAGAACATATACAAAACATTTTAAAATAAATATGATTACAGTCAATTTTATTGAATAAAATAAAACGTTGAAGACAGTTCATACAGTAGATTTGAGTGAGCAACAAAACGACTTCTGGGCAAACAAATATTACGAGTACATAACACGTTCCAAGAACAACCTGACCTCTACTGAACCTGGTACCAGGAACCCAGTTCACTACAGAGCATGTCAACTCTCAAGAGTTGTTTACTTACACCAGTATGTGCTGCATCATCGTCTCCGAGACAGCCTTGCAACCAAACACCAGGGTCACTCCCTGATTGATATTAATCATTAACAACATCGAGCATAATAGGAAGTGTTGTAATTGGACTGTCGAAAAACGCAACAACAACAAAAGAATTTTATTTAAATAAATTGTTTTGATTTAATTTTGATTCAAGACTTCAAGTACAGGGCATTATTGATAGCATAAATATTCTTCGAAATCATTGACGAGATGAAGGCGGTTCATGGTCAAATTTCGATGTTTATGGACACATGAATATGGTTAAGGACGAGTGACACGCTAGTGTGAAACTTAACAAATTAATATTTGGAAGTTATGTCGAAGCGGTTGAAACTTTACATCTTTTGTGGCTTTGCTTACATAACAATGAAGAAATTACCTTTAATATTGGCAACAAGGATCGTTCTAAAACAGCCATAATTCGGATTTTAGTCTTCTTCTAGTTCTACAACGAAACTAGCTTCTTTAGACTGAGTTTAAAATTATTTCATGTGCCTCTATAAATTTGTATTATTAAATTTCATCGAAAAACCGCAGGATTCCCGTACGACGCAAGTGCAACGTCACCGCATCGTACGATGTGGTGTGACTTGGCGCGGGTAAGCACGGCAAACGGCATGACCAAACTTTAACTTATAATAACTGTAAATGACCAGGTGCTTACGGTGTTTGTTAATTCGGCCTCACTTAAGGTTGGAAAAAGAGCTACCAGAATCTAGTCTATTACCTAATGCGATAGTCCTAATTCTGAGGCCTGCACAGCCAAAATTAGATGGTGATTGGTGGTCGCATTAAGCAAAAGATGAATACAGTTGGATGTTTTCTCGCAACAAATGATTTTGCAATGTGGAAGTCAACCACCACTGACTGCAATACCTGCCTTTTATTAGAACCATATTCCAAAGTACTAGCTCGTTCAGGTATCGATCGATCTTATCTGAAACACGTCCAAGACTTTTGCCCCAAAAATATGCAAAGCATCAGAGTAACCACTTCTCGGTCTCTTACCAGCATCTATGACTAAATAACTAAATAGCCAGAGGTGGCAGTTTGCCGGGTCGGTAACCGGTCTAGGGTCAATTTGCCGTGTCTGCGGGGTCCGTTAACAGCCCGCTTCTCACGCCTATAGACAATGACTACACAAATACATTGTGCGTCTGAGTTGGATTGTGGAGCTCTGCGGTCTCTGTTAAAACCTTTTGTTTGGATGTAGTTAAACAAATTGCTTTTCTCAGTGATATCTTCATATCTTATGCTACGTTGCCTTTGCTATTTCTTGTTGTAAATTAACTAAAATGGCTTCTCGAGATGGATTTGTCATTTAAGCTTGTGGATAAAGTACCAGGTAAGGAAAGACAATTAAGCATAAAGGTACAGCAAGTTATCTGATTGAATCACAACATATAACCTCTTGTGTCAATCTCCAACAAAGAAAAAACATAACTTTTCTTTATTGTATAAATATGCTAAGTGGTTAGTAACACACGATAGCATAGCATAAATTTCCCATAAATATGAGAAGGCAACATTTTTATCCGCGTGGTTGGCGGCACAGATAATCAATTGCTGACTACATAGCTTCGTAATGAAGATAATGATAAGTGGTGACATATATTTATGTCTACGTCGACAGGGTGACAGGCGGCGACGTGGTGAGACATTAGGGGTGTCGGATAGCCTAATAGTTTATGTGACATGTAGCCCCGTTGAGTTGAGGTGGCATGTCGACGGAATCCTAAATTGTTTCCTGTTTTGTAGACCGGGAGGAAGCATCATAGTCAAAATGCTACACAAGAAACTTTGAAGCGATCAGACAATGGATTTCCTATTTATAATCTGTTTTGGATCTTCATGTTATACACAATCTACTAGCTCAATTACCATCCATAAGAACACAAACAAACAATCCTATCTACAGCCACATCCTTTCTGAAGTCCACTTGAGTCGAGTGCATATTGTCAGCCCTGGAGAGGCGACGGCTGACAATAGCGAGCAGTAATTGCATCGATACGTGGGGAATTATTGTCTATTTGCTTGCACAAATCACTATAACTCATTATCTCATTGTTGCTATGTCGTGTGCGAATGTGTTATTTGCATCATCAGAAGTAACTTGTGCGTAAATCAGTGGTAAGGCTTTTTGAGTTGAATCATTTACTTTCTACCTTATTTATTTTATATTCTTTTAGCTTATTCAGGACCTTCATTTATTCAACATAGACTCTTTACTAGTATTCACCCTATTTCTTTGTACTGAACTTGTACCTCAAAATCTTCAGCGGAAATTGGTAGGAGTAAGAGAGTCCCCCTAAATATATGAAATTCACTTCCCTTTTAGATTGATCACATCTTGATTAGTTTTGATGTTGTGAAACCACATTCATGATCCCAGAGGTAATATTTTATCTCCCCTACAGCCACTTGTTACTTTGATAATGGTTGCGGAAGATTAGGGGAAAGATTGGAGAAAGGGCCTTTCCCTTATTTTAATATTATCAAGTTTTATTGCTCTAACAGATCAAACTTGAAATCCTTAGAAGATTGCAGAAGATTGACTAGCCTTTTGCGACTGCCTATCTGACCTCCACAATCTAATTAGTACTGGGTGATACGATAGAGTAGGACTGGTTGTCAGACTTTCCTGAGACTGACTACCTTTAACGACTGTCAAAGATCTACAAATGACAGCTTGGACCAACGGCTTAACGTGCTTTCCGAGGCACGGAGGAAACTCGGTATGTAATGGGTGGTCATTGGTCATCCATCCACAGACCAATGCAATGTAGGCAAGAGCGGCTTAACCTGAAGATTGATCTGAGCGGCTGTTTATTATTTAACCAAGAGCTCCTTTTTTAAGTAAAGAACATTGTGGAATAAAACACTTTTGATGGTTTTTGCGCCAACGAAACACGTCCACCTCCTCGCACAATTTCTATTCGACTCAACACTTCAACAGCATCCGTAATCTCTTTCATCAGAAGAAAAACAAACTCTTAGAAACACAACACGTCCGTATCAGTTTCTACGGTTGTCTAGAACTCTAGACAATATTTTTTCCTCAGAGCAATAGGTTTTTAATTAGTCGATCGGTAAGTAATAAGCGATGGTTGGTAGGGCATAAATATTGCATGAGTTGCGCAGGCGCCGGCGCGCGGCGCGACGACTTCGGCCGACGACGCCCGAACGCGTGGCGCGAACGATAAGATTATGCGGATGACGAATAGATGGGGAATAGTGATAGATTTTGATAAGTAATTAGCTTTATCATTGAGTCGGTGCGCAATTTCCTAGAGATGAGTAATAGGCGCTATGATTACCCAACGAAATCCTTTAGAAAAACCAAACTTAAGTACTTAGTAGCCTAATACTGATCTGAGTATTGTGTTTTCCCTCTGATGTTCTTAGTTTTGTAACCATCTATAGTCCTATAGACCGTATGGTAGCCTAGGGTTGGGCTTAAAAAACGTCCAAAAGCGCGTTGGGTTACCGATATTGTCAAAATCGCGGAAAACGGATGGCGTCCCTTACGCACAGGGAAAAATGGCAGAAGGGGAGGCCTATACCCAACAATGGGTGATTCCGAACTGAAATGATGATGTAGAATAGTCCTATTTTATCAATCAATAATGTTTATTTTTCTCAATTAACTTTCCACTTTCTTTTTCACATACATAATACCTTAATTCCCTTACATCTTGAGGCTTTAGTTGTGATAAGTCCCGCTGCTACATTAAAATCAATAATCCTACAAATAACCTAATCTCTATACACGTGTGCCAGTCATTAACTAATAATAAACCCTATATTATCAATTCGCGATCATCCAATCGCTTGTTTCATCGGCGCACGCGCACGTGTAGCTCCATCACTCCGCATGTGTCATTACGCCGCCGTTTACATGTCCAACAGACTATAATTAGTGTTTTACCGTTTCGGTGCCCAATTGTTGGGTGTAAAACGGAAAATTTCATGAAGAATGCGGATGGTGGACGTTTTTAATGGCGAAGACTCTGAGAACGGCCATAAAACAAGGAATTTTCTAATCATTTTGTTACTCTGCTCATCCCCGCTGTGCTCGCCCGCGACTTCGTCCGAAAAAATGCGATAGCTAGGCTTATAAGCATGATATAAATATAATTTATAGCCTATAGCACCCACGAGTAATGTAGCTTTCTGCCACTGAAAGAATTTTTAGAATTGAATCATTAATTCCGGAGTTGAACCCCTACATACAAACCTTTTATAACATTAGTATAGAAGTATAGATTATAACAGTTATTCGAAGTATCGCACGTAAAGGCGATGGCGACCCAAAAACAATGGCATCAACTGAAATCCGATAGCAAAGTAATAAATTCGTACGGAACCCAATTCACGCGTCAACTTACCGATATTGCCTTTTGTTTTCTGTTGGAACACACGTACATTGAATATTTCAATCACATTGCGTCGCAACAACACGTAAATTAATCAGTAACTGTTTAAACGTCAAACAAGCATACTGTATACTGCTACTGTTGAGTTCCAAGACCTGATTTTATTATCCATTGCAGTTTTTCTGAAGTGTTGGCAATAAGAATAGCTGATAGAAAACGCAGTGGAATGTGGTATGAAACTAATCAATCGTGTTTGATACTTCAACGAGACGTAGACTACGTGGTAGTGGTTTTTATGGTCGTACAAGAATAATAAGAGCAGTGGTGGCGGCCCCGACTTACGAACAGTAAGTCGTGGGTTCGAACCCAGGCAGGGGCATTACTTTGTTTAATTTATTTCATCACCACTGCTCTCAAAACGGTGAAGGAAAACATCGTGAGGAAACCGGCATGTCCTAGAACCAAAAAAATCGAAGACATGTGATATCTGTGAGTGTGTGTGTCTGTGTGTGATATCTTGAGTACTGTTAATTTAACCATTTTGTATGTGTGTTTTGTCCTGTGCGGGCTAATAAATGCTTTTTCTTCTTCTTCTTCTTCTATCTACCAATCCGCACTGTGCCCGCGTGGTGGATTATAGCCCATTCCCTCTTATAGAGAGGAGGTCTGTGTCCCAGCAGTGGGGACATTAATAGGATGATGATGATGACACGAATTCTCGGAATTATTCGGTCGAGGCATCATCATCTGGGCTAGCCTTTTCCCAACTATGTTGGGGTCGGCTTTCAGTCCGTTGCAGCTGAACACCAGTATTTTACATGGAGCGACTGCCTATCTGACCTCCACAACCCAGTTAGTACTGGGCAATACGATACTCCTTGGTAAGACTGGTTGTCAGATTTTTTGGGCCACCTGTAACGACTACGGTAATTCGGTCGAGGCACTATTAACTAAATTGAACAATGTGTACCGATCGAGTGATAGTCAGTTTGCATTATGATGAGATAAAATTGATAAGTTTTTTCATGCTAGCTAAATCGGGAAGTCAAGCATTGATTGCATTACACGCAAAACATTTGAATGTTTTAGGTATTCCGAGGTGGAGCAATAAAAGAAAACCTGGAATGATATGGAGGAGGCCTTTGCTCATCAATTAAACATTAGAGGCTAGAAAAAAAAACCTCAGTCATCAATGCTTGTTGTGCGAAAAAGCGCCCTATAAACGAGCCTGAAAACATTATTTTACTGTACAAATAAACAGCTTCGAAACAACAGAGAATTTAGGCCAACTGACCGTCTAATTGAATCACTCCAATCTTTTATTGCTCGCTTCCTCATCGCACCGCAATCTCCCCTTCAAAACTTAATTTCCAACTCTCCCTTCAAATTTTCATCAAACGAGCATGATTTTTTCGCGTCCAAATTGTTCGTGAACCCGCGAGTTGGGTTCAACGGGCCGGTCAACGCACTCCGGCACGGAAACGATTTCAGAGCGAGAGAAAAAAAACTGTGTTGCGATGAAATTTCATACCGACAGCGATTCTGATGTCTATTGAGCGTGTAAACTCTGCAAGAGTAAACGGAACTTTTAAACGCACATGTTGACTAACGTTTTACCGCTGCGATTGTGCGAATGCAGGGTATTTTTTTAAACTAACTTTTTTTTTTGCTTTTTGAAATTGGAACCGTGGGTGGGCTTTGAATGGAGTTCTGTTTTTAAATAAGGCATGACATAGGCATCAAATTAGAGATTACATGCTCTTTTTATGGTAATGAATTTAATAGTTACTGGAATTCATTTGGAGTTGAGATCGAAGATATTTTTGTTCGAGAAAAATATTTCAGTGAGATTGTATCGCATGAATTTCAACCTTATAGTACATAACCAGTATATTCTCCAGCATGTAAGTAATTACACAGCCAGCATAAGCACCTAGACACACAGCATTTTATAAGATAAGAAAGAAGTGAGATATAATTAAAAATAGATAAATGTTTTCCATATAAAAAACTAGGTCTAAGTCTATTAGAGTGGATTGTAGAAAACTTGCTCTACTTGAAGACTAGATAGATTATTTTTTTCATAACTCAGGTCTAAGATACAGGGATAGGCTCAATCGCTTTGCGCATGAAGTTGCGTAATCCTTTTATTGGTCGACGTCCCGTAGAGATTACACGTGTCGCATACGCATCGATGCTAACATTTAAAATGATTAAAGGATTTTAAAAAACGTTGACTAGAGCGCAGCTGTAGAAGTCTTAGAACTGGGGTTAGGGAGCAACTCGTCCACTTCGAAACTAGGACCTGCAATACCTCCTTGCATGATTCTGGCCCCCTGGTAGTTTATGAGACGTTATTATAATTGCTTCTCTTTCTTTTAAAGAAAAACAGATGTGGGCCCAGTTAACCATTATCAATTTTTGAAAGGGGGCAACTGGTCCCAGTTACGAAGTGGACGAGTTGCCCCCTAACCCGTCAGTTCATTAAGCACACAGTACCTATGTGCTGCGGTGTCTCACGGCTGGGCCAAAAAAGGTCTATTTCAAAATTCATGTCAAACAGGTGATGCTGTCTGACGCTGGTCTTCCAATGAACCAATACGTCAATCAATCAGCAGATTCAGCGGTTAAACAGGAAGTAAATGACTAGATGCGATTTATTAGTAATTTATTAACAACACTCTGACCTTTTATATTCTTTTGTGTCTAAAACACAACAATGCCAATTTAATAATAGCACAAAAACACTTCCTTGTTATTTATTACATTGAAAACAATTGTTGTTTTTCTTGGATTGCATGATGATTATTCCACCGGCACATCAAAGAGAAAATAAATCAACATTACAATAAATAAATAAGAAAATACATCACTTTATCAGATAATTAACATTACATAAATAAATAGTGGGTGTACATGAAAAAGGGTATGCACACACGGGCACGCTTGTCGTATCAAAAACAAAGGCCTGCGCGGGCGCAGCGAGCAAGTTCATTGCCGCGAGTTGCGCATGCGATGTGCGATAAGCCCAATTTGGATGCACTGTGACGAAAATCGTACGTGCTTGCACATAACAATTTTTTTTTTGAAAAAGTTGTGTTGTGTTTTGCTTACAAATGTTTTGTCAGTTGTGACGAAAAACGAAGCACAGACTGCATAAAGATAAAGTTATACTATTCCTAGATAACTGACTGAACTGCTTTGTATGTACGGTCGAACACAAGCTATTTGGTTTAGATTTTACAATGTAATTTGTTGGTTAAACTGTAAACCAAATAGCTTGTTCGACTGTACATAACGACTTTCAACTACTTTCTTGTTTACTTTAAGTTCCATCGTAAGAGTAACTATAGTTTCTTGCTGGTTTTTCTTCATTGGAAACGACCAACGTGAACAGTTCACCAATCATTTCGTGACTTTTCATGTGCCTGAGTAGGTTTATGTGACATAAATTTATGGGAGAGAATATAGTGACCACCAAAAATAACTTTGTGACCACTAACATCTATCACCAAAACTATCAATCGATCACCAAATTTAGTAAATTGAGCACCAATTTTAGAAAGGTGGTGGTTGATGAAAATCTAGTTTTGCCTAGGCAGACCTTGGGCACCCCGACACGGTTTTTCTTACAAACCATTCGCGGGGCTCCTTCAACCGGGGTCTCCCTTGACTCGGATGCAAGAGCATAACAGTTCAATTTCTGGTGGTTATTAACTAAAAAAAATAACACTGTTTTAAGCTTTCACGGTTCATAACTATACTACAAATGTCACTTACGGGATATCTTCCGTGATTATTGTTTATTTAGCTGTTGCAAGCGCCATCTCCGATAGTTAACCCGACAGTTAACCCGCGATCATGACGCTTGCAACAGCGTCGAAATATCCGGGAGCTCAAAAATAAACAATAATCACGGAAGATATCCCGTAAGTGACATTTGTAGTATAAAAAAAAAAAAATTGGTTTTGATTCGATAAAATGGGGATTAATTTTGGTGATAATTTACTAGGGTTATTGTACATTCGTCACATTTTTGTAAACTCCATATTTGCCGTTACTTTTTACTAAATCTGGGAGTTCTTTAATTGTTTGCCTAAAATTACTTTGATTTTCAATCAATTTCTAGCTATCGCACGACGTAGGAAATTAAAAGGGATTTCAAATGAAGCTTCCTCACCCTCAGTAATTCCTCCTTAGCCCTACCTTCCCGTACCGCGCATCAGAGATACGAAAAACGTGCTACCACCGGCCTGCCAATCAAATTGCATTAATTCTAATTAAGATCCGACGAACAACAAACGAGCACTTAATTAAAATGACATGTCATTTAATGAACAACAGGAAAACACTATATATAGTGTACTACAGGGAAATCCGATACTGGTGGTGGAATTCCTAACATTGTCCAGTACCTAGGCCCTAACAGGTCAATATTTGCATACCTAGTACAATCACAAGTTATGAGCACTAATATTTTTATGCACAGAGTAAAATTCAATCAAAACCAATAAGGATGATGAGTATGATGACTGACTAAAAAAATATAATTCTGTTTAGTCCGTCAGTTAGATTAAAAAATATTGGATAGGTACGTGTTTTTTTGTTTTATCAAATTAATCAAAATTGACGAAGATAAAACGTGTCAAAGATCGTGAGTGGGGGCTTGTGCCGTCACATTTGAGACACGAGTTTTCGGCGCATTGTATCGTTTTATTTTTTTGTTTAAGGTGACACAGCACACGAGCTCGAACTCATAGGTGGGCGTGGCTAAAAAGCACGCTGTCTCACCTGGCATCGTGCCCGAAGGAGATAGTATCAGTGATGAGCAGTTAGACGCTAGTCTTCACGTGCGTCTAGTTCGTACGCACACACTCAGCGTTCCGAACCGTTCCGAACAAAAACGAAGTTATAATACTTTCGTCTGAACTTTTATTTTAATGCGCTAAAAAGAATAAAATAAACTTTTTCTTTAAAACTTTTACTATCAACTTCTAACGTCATCGTCACTACACAATTCGCGAGATTAGTGGCAACAATAATATTGTATAACTATATTGTTTGTTATTGTTGGCCTGGGGTCACGATGTCCTGGACGCTTTCCGCCAGGTCTGCTAATCCCTCGAGAGAAATAAATAGCTGTGAAGCCAGCAGAGTCTGGACGTTGGTCGGCAGACGACTGCTTTATATTGTCATCGTGGTACTGTGGATTTCCTTGGCCTGATAAAGTTTAGGATTTTCTTTTCAGGGCGTATCACGTCGGAGTCACCAATTTAGTGGTTGTTGTACACTAACTAAATTAAATTAAAAATGTTCATAATTCTATATCAATTTAGTCAACACAAGACAGAGAAGTGACAGATCAGAAGAAAAGTAAAAATTATATCGTGAAGGTTTTATGTATATAAAGTTTCTAAATAAGTAGGTCGCTACACCATATTATAGGGTGTGCGTTTCGATGGCGCGACCACGGCGTTTTTTTTTTTAAAATAACTATGCCATGATTTTGTAAAAATTATGTATGTACGTGGTTCAAATTTCCCAAAACATTAAATTTGTCAAAGTTATGGTTAAAAAGTTATAAGGGTTTGAACGTGGCCACGCCATCGAAACGCGGAGAACCGCGCGGCCATGGAAATCTTAAAAACTAAGCGTTGCAAAGACCTGAAATTTAGGTAAATAAAAGATTGAATTTGTAAAAAAAATATAAAAAATCCTAGGTTTATATTTCAGGAGCATACGTATGGTATCGCTTATCACCTTCAAAATGTTCTGAATGTGAAATATTTAATTAATTAATGTATTTAATTTTAAATTATTTATTTTTTACAAAATCTTGCCATAGTTTAAAAAAAAAGAATGCCGTGGTCGCGCCATCGAAACGCACACATTATAGGAGTGCAATAAAAATGCACAGGCCCTTCAACTTCAGCGAAAAACAAATGACACGTCACTGACGTCATGCATGAAATGAAAAGGACAGAAATATAGGTCTTGTTCTTCTATCAAACGAAGGACATGTCAATATGGCGTATCCCCCTCCCGCACCGCACCGGGGGAAACATTATTCAGTGAGATGCACGAAAATTCATAGTAAAAGGCGCGCGTAAAAAAATATGAAAAGGCTTTTGGGAAATCGAATTTTATGAAAAAACCACTGCATAAATCATTATCAAATAAAATTTATTGAATTCTTCGATAATTTTGCTGTGTCGGTACCGACTTTGTTTTGGAAATTTGACACTTCTTTTATTACTAATTTACGCCCAAAGTTACGTTAAAATTGGCAATAAAAATGAATCTTTGGTAGCTCGTAACTTTTGAATGCCTTTTTATTTTACTATTCTGTTTCCGCACAGACACAATTAATAATGAGACAAAACGATATCATGTTTAACTTTAGATGTACCATGTCAAACAGTGGAGTAATAGTCCCCCGAAATTTGTATGGAAAATATGTTGTGCAGATCAACCTTAAGTGAAAAAATAAAAAAAAATGTGTCCAGTATTTTTTGGAAATCTATCTGACGGACTAATAAGATTATTTTTGTCATCTACCCTATTTACAAATATTCAAAATTAAATTTGAAGTAATTTAATTTTGAGATTTTAGTATAAGTAGCCATTACAATAACATCTTGCCTAGCTTTTCCGCATCTATGTTGGGGTCGGCTTCCAGTCTAACCGAATGCAGCTGAATACCAGTATTTTACATGGAGCGACTGCCTACTATCTGACCTCCACAGTCCACAACCCAGTTAGTACTAGGTAATACGATATCCATCGGTAAGACTGGTTGTCAGATATTCGGCCACCTGACTACTTGTAAGGAGTCCTAAATATCTACAAGTCTCGTAGTAACTGTATGAGTTTCAAAATGAGTGGTTTTTTTTATGTTCGTGATAACATAATAATTATCTCAATCAATACAGTAAGGTGAAAAGGAGTAGTTTAAAAGTTGCGTTGTTAGTTGTTGTTGTTGTTGCCTTGTATGTTACTGCTCGTGACCGTACATGATTGTATAGGTGGAAATATTTCACTACGTTTTTAACAGAAAACAATAAAGTGAGTCACGGCGTCACGCGACAATGCAATCAAAATGCAATTTTACATACCAGAACCGCTCTGGAAGGAATTTACGTAAGTTACCGTCAACCGTGCAAATTGCGGCTGCAGACTAGGAAACAGTCTCGGGAAATTGAACAGACGTAACCCCGGTTTCTGAAACCGAAGCAATTCTGTGTTTGGGAACTTGGTTGATGAATAACTGAAGTTAACATGAGATTTGATAGAAATAGCTTCGAATATTATCACTTTCCAAAAAAAAAATCTTAATTTGTTCTAATATGAAAAGTTATCTTGTTTGTAGCATTTTTAGATGATGGATCAATTTTTTTCTAAGCTGTGGAAAAAAGAAAAAAAAACTAGGTATGCCATAAGTTTCTACTCCGTTCACCTAATATATCCATTTTTTTTTTGGAAAGTGATAAAAAAGTTATCCGGTATATTTATTACAACCAGAGTGCAACCCGAATTAATTGTCAAATTCTAAATTATCGCAAGCGAAGCCGTGGGCAAAAGCTATTATGATAATCAAAATGCAACAGCAATCTTTTAAATTCTTTACGATCAAACTAAAACAGCCCAAATACGGGACCACCGTATTTCGCCTCAAACCAGTATGGGACCCGTTAATACCATGTAATAAATTGAAATGTCGCCCTAAAAATGAATAGACCAATAGGCTATAATCCTCCCACAGTGTCATATATTACACAGCTACATAAAAAATGTGGGTAATAGTGTCAAAGATGACGGCAATGCAACTTTAAGAATCGGTGTATAGGAAACGGGGAATAGCCAAGTTCTGTATAAAATTACCGTTTTAAGTTCCAGTAATTGATAGAGGATGTGTTGATACCTATAATACTCGTTAATAAATGGTAGGGATTTAGGAAAAGGAATTGATTCAGTAAACCGTTCGTCGGTGGCAAATCGTTGGCTTCAAGCATAAGAGGCCAGCTTATACTGGTTAAGTTACGAATAACGTTCGGCGTGCTGTACAAAGAACTTCATAATTAAATTCAATACTTTTTTCTCAAGGAGAAGATCAATATGGGCAATAATGAAATAGGAGAAATAAATGCAGCCGACAAGAACGGTTAAACGGTTTTTGATCGGTAATTTCAAAGGCTAAACTTACATAAATTATAGCTGACTTGTTAATTATCAATTTTAAGGATATATGGGTATTATTCCACCTCCTGCTGTGGCAATTGAGTAATAATTCTTGAAATCTGACTTTAGTGGGAATTGTGATAAAAATGAGATTTAAATTACACTTCCGTAATCGTATTATAGATGTCTTGTAGTTACACAATAAAATTCTGAAGATCTGTCTTTCTATCAGTCGTTTCCATGTTCTGAACTCACTCAAAAACTTTGTGTAAAATGTCTGCTTGTTGCGGCATGGATATTTTATTTACCTGTAACAAAAAAAAAAACATTGTTTTTAAAAAGCCGAATTGTGAGCACCCCCTTTTAGAAGTCGTTTAAAAAAGAGACCAGGGTGTCTAAAATGGCCGCTTTAACAGAATCGTAATTAGAATCACGTTAAAAATTGAAAATTCTTAAAATGGACTATGGTTTTGAGAATAGTCATTTTAATTATTATAATTTTTAATGTGATTTTTATTATGATTCTGCTAAAGCGGCCATTTTAGGCCCGCAGATGCTAGATCAAAATATATGGAAAACAAAACCGTTTAGAACTTGGCACTTGATCTACCGTTCACCCACCTAATTTATTCGAAGACACGTGGTGGCAATACTGCAGAGAGAGGTAATGCTCATATAATAAATACTGTTCAAGCCGCGAACCGAGAGAAAGTTTAGACATTGAAAATCGATTTACAATTGAATAATAAGGTACCGACTGTTATTGACTGGTGCTATAAATTAAGAATGGATAAAGTATTCCATTATATTGATTGTAAAATCGTGTAGTAATCTAAAATTACGGTTATTTTCGAGTTTAGAACCTTTTGAGGGGGAATAATGATGAAGCCCTTGAATTGAATTGGTTAATGTCCATCATCTGCCTAGCCTTTTCCCAACTATTTTGGGGTCGGCTTCCAGTCTAACCGGATGCAGCTGAATACCAGTATTTTACATAGAGCGACTGCCTATCTGACCTCCACAACCCAGTTCATACTGGGTAATACGATACCACTTTGGTGAGACTGGTTGTCAGGCTTTTAGGGCCACTGACTACCTGTAACGACTGTCAAAGATGGACAAGTGACAGCCGGGACCTACAGCTAAACGTGCTTTCCGAGGCACGGAGGAAACTCGGTATGTAAGAGTGGTCACCCATCCATAGACCAACCTAGGCAAGCACGGCTTAACCTAAAGATCGACCCGAGCGGCTGTTGTTATTTAGCCACGAGCTCCTCCTGGTTAATTTTCGATGAAGTGAAAACCACACAAAGCCAGATGCAATAAAAAATAAAAATAAAAAAAAAACTACGAAATCAAAAACCCTCCACCTTCGTCCTACCATTGTGTTAATTACTACGGACAGACGTACAAAAAACCCACTCAACTTTTAAATTACAAGCAACGGAAAACAATAAATACTTAAAACAAATAAGACAATGGGACCCTCGGGGCTGTGTATCTGAAGCGAGGGACTATTACCAACGGTAACATAATAAAAAGGTTCCCACCTACGTGGTGAGCACAAAAAAGGGGGGTTGGTTGGGTGCGCACGCGTATATTTCAAGATGGCTGCGTTTGAGTGATGGAAGGGGCGCGGATTGAAAATGACATGTTAATTGAAAGAACGAAAGAAAAATCATTTATTAGCCCGCACAGGACAATACACATACAATAAAAAAAATGGTGAAATTATCAGTACACTAATAAAAACTAAACAAAAAAAAAACAAAAATAAAAAATCGGAGCAGTCTTTGGGGACTGCCGATAGAAGTGAAAACACAAGTACACAGGCCCCGCCCCAGTCGTAGCACTGGTTATGCCCCGCGCATGCCTATGTGGTGCTACGCCGTAGCGGATGCTACGAGTGCTACGAACGGCTACGAAGCGTGACCGCACGTTACGTTACGTGACGATGAGATCAATGTTTTTCCTTCACCCAAAAAGTGCTCAACGCGCCTAAAGAAGTTTTCACTTAAAAAAAAAATAAACAAAATTAGTCCTGTACGAGGCTAAAAGGTAATTCCCTAATTGTCCCGGTCCCTAATTGTTGACAGATGTTTTGATTGTAAACGCTACGGGCTACATTTTTGTACAGACGCGACGCCACCACATCAAGCTGCCCTAAAACACTGTAAATGTTTTCCAGTCCACCTTGAACCTAATGCTTTAGCGATAAAGTTGAAAATCTATTAAAGAAATTTGATAGATTGTAGTAGCTTGGTGTGCTTGTCGTCTGTACATGACATCTGTCTTATTTAAACATTTTTAAATCTGCCACTGGTATTAAATTAATAACAATGGCTAAAATCGAAACTGTATATGTCACTTTTCTAATTTTATTTTATAGGAAATAGTATAATTATACACTTAATGTTTTGTCCCTTTTTTGGCATATTATGCGCATTTATTTAATATTCTTATTATTAAACAGGTGACTTTAAATCACTTAAAAAAATGGGTATAATAGGTGAACAGAGTAGAAACAATGGCATACTTAGTAATTTTTTTGCGAAAAAAAAAAAACTAATAAAATCGAATTTCAAATCATACGCGTACTGCCCATGCATGGTTTGAAATTCGATATATTTTTTTTATTTTTTTCAAAGTTTCTTTGTTGCTCTAATAAGAAAATTTGTAGCGTTTTTTGATGATGGTTCAATTTTTTTCTAAGATGTGGAAAAAAGAAAAAAAACTAGGTATGCCATAAGCTTCTACTCCGTTCACCTAATATACGCATATTTTTTTTTGGAAAGTGATAAAAAAGTCATCCGGTAGAGTTAGACAAATATTTTTGAGGAGCATAATCACCATTTCTAGTCATCCATATCCGCTTCCTCTTTTAACTTCAACCCTCCCAAACCACTGCACCGCGCTGACGCAGCGTGTGTGACACTCAGACCGACATTTGTCAAGGGAAAACTCCTGCAGTCCCACAGACCCTACAGGCCTGCTTATGATAATATTTCGCCGGAGACGGCGGGACAAAGTAACCGCCGCGCTTATCTACATGATGGATACTGTTGTACCGGCTTGTGTTTGGTTATCTTTTGTCCTGGAGGATAAAAATCTTTTAGTGGAGGTACAAATTGAGGTGTCAGCATTTTTTTAATGACATTAAGCTTGAATATTATTAACTAGCGGACATCACGCGGTTTCACCCGCGTAGTTCCCGTTCCCGTGGGATTACGGGGATAAAATATAGCCTATGTTACTCAGGGTGAATGTAGCTTTCAAATGGTGAAAGAATTTTTGAAATCGGCGCAGTAGTTTTTGAGTTTATTCATTACAAACATACACACACACACACAAAAATACAAATCTTTCCTCTTTATAATATTAGTGTAGAAGTGTAGATTAGAGTTGCTTAAAGTACGTATTTTAGTATCAGGTACTCTATAAGTTTTCAAGTTCTATGGCGCTATATTCTGGGAAGCGAATACTCTATACTTGTTTAACCAACTTCAAATAAAACACTCGTAACAGACCATAAACACGTCGCCCAATACACAGTCGTTAAAACCGTCGCGAACACAACTCCGGCGCATACGCACCCATCACAACTGCGGACAACGTAGTATTTTTCTCCCGAGCGACTTAATAATGGGAATAGCAACATGAACAAGGCACATAGGCAGACTTGTGCGAAAAGGAAAAAGTCGTACGACATTCTTACGCGTTTCAGCGCAAACATTACGACTTAAAACCGGCATTAAAGTGACATACAAGCAATTATACATGCGCTCGCGCAGCGGGATTGAGTTTACATTGTTGTACCAACAGTCGGTAATATAATGTCGCGCGTGTTAACGTGCTTTTAAATTCGTTAAATGGCCCACGTAGATCATTCACTGAAATGTGTGTTTTGATTTGACGTTTATTTGTGTGTTAACTGTCACTGTTTTGACGTTTATGCTGTTGCTGTGTAGGTATTTTGAACACCATGTATAATTTTACGATAGTTGTATTGAAGTTATATTGAGACCTTAGAACAAATGATTCGCCTGTACAATATAACTCTACAGTAAGATAACGCAGAATCCAACTTCTCTGATATGATTAACCCAACAAAGTATTTTTTTTTAATTCCTTAGTAGCATTTAGGTTGAAATACCCGTGCATTTTAGATAATACTGTCGGTAGTACTCTTGTGGTTTACTCATTACCGTCACACGGATGCACCCAAGGACGTGCGTCGTGTATCGAGACAAAGAGAAAAAAAAACACATTTTCTTACATCACCCTGTATGAGGCCATTCGAACAAAATACTCATATTGGAATAAAAGCTTTACGTAATTCTCAATTCCAATTTAAATAATAATTAAAACGATGGTTACCGAAAATCAAATACACCTCGTTAATTTTTCAGGGTTGTCAAAAATTGAATTGAGAAAATAATCACGATTTTTGTAACAGTTATTAAAAATTATATTTCTAAATCTAGAATAAAAGCTACTGACAGATATATCCTTGCAATTTAGCATCTGTAGGCAGAGATAAATGGCACTTGATTATTTTTTAATTAAAATAAATATCCAACACTGATTGATTGATAATAGCTGTGATTTTTATGGCCAAGGAAATTAACCTGTCAAGTGGTCAGACGAAAGGCAAACACGTTGAGGTTACGCTACTATACAACCTTTTTTAAGTTTTAAACAATAAGATGTGTCTGTATGTTTTTTCTATACATTTGTAATTTATCCTTGAAAGGTTAATCAAATGTTGATTGTGTATTGTGATCTAACAACTAAGCGATGTTTATGACATTTAATATTTGTAAAAAAATCAAGATGACATTTAAAACATTCTTGAACTCATCAAACAGTTTCACAAGACACAGTTTTTATTGTCATGCTAAAAGAAGACAATAACAAATATGACACAATATAAAAAAGGCCGACAACATGTCATAGGTTGAAGTCAGTATGTTTTCGAAGAATATCTCGTGTGTCGGTAATTGGCGAGAGAAATTCGTAAATTGGAGGTTAGCGTGAGTTCTGGCACTACATCTCTACCGGAGATAATATTTTACAAAGTTACAACGGTAGTTAACTCTTTGGTTTAATTATTGAACAAGAAAAATATGCTTCGTTTCTTATCGGAGAAATAAAAAAAAAAAATACCTATTAGTAATATTCATAACATAGCATTAGCAAATTACATAGTTTATGTCTTAAATGTAATCAATAAGCCATATTAATATTATAAAAATCGGAGCAGTCTTTGAGCACTGCCAATAGAAGTGAAAACAAAAAGTACACAGGCCCCGCCCCAGTCGTAGCACTGGTAATGCACCGCGCATGTCTATGTGGTGCTACGCCGTAGCGGATGCTACGAGTGCTACGAACGGCTACGAAGCGTGACCGCACGTTACGTTACGTGACGATGAGTTCAATGTTCTTCCTTCACCCAAAAAGTGCTCAACGCGCCTAAAGAAGTTTTCACTTCAAAATTTTCACTTTAATAATTTGTAAACTTTTACCGGGCTATATTAAGATTACAAAATAATTTACTTTCATCGACATGCACATCATTAAAGCAACCATCATTTTTAAAACAAAAATATTAATGTTAAGTAGACTGTATCTTGTATAAGTATAAGGTGTATCTATACAGAAGGTGGAAGCTACAGGGTAGCCCGCGAAATTCAAATTGTCTTAAGTTTTTTGCAATTTGAATGATCGTATCATATTTTAATCTACATACAAACTGACACTTACCTGCAAATTGCAAAAAACGTTAGGAATTTTAAATTTCGCGGGCTACCGTAGAGCATCCACCTTGAACAGCAAGTCTTGAACAATCGCCGTTTAAGTCTGACTTGGCAGGAATGTCGCCCAAGTAAATGCACTCGTATGGGAATACTGCAAATGAGCTCTTAATGAAGACATGTATCTGTATTGTACTGCTATAATAATATTTATAAAAGGACGTCCTCTTTTATTTGTACTTTGTATCCGAGTTAATTGAGACATTGTTATAAAAAGTCGAGTTGGAATAATTGGGTTTCGTTATGTGAATAAATAATATAATAAATAAATATCGCTGGACATTACACACAGTGGCACACTATAAGCAACGATAGAGGGATTCAAGAGGAAGGTTTTAGTATATAATTTGCGGGCGGGCGAAGCCGCTGGCATCAGCTAGTAAGATATAAGAACTTTTCTTTCAAAAGAAAAGTTCGTACTTACTATTTAAGTCAGACTAAATAGCTCTCAAATCGAAGTCGAAGTCGAGTCATAATAATATTTATTTATTCATTTAAATACATATGTATTTTTAACATTTTTAAATATTTCTTAATAAAACTACATAAAAAAAAACATTTAAAAATATAAAAAACAGTAGCTCATCAGCGCTGGGAATAGGGTCCGAGCTGCCGGTGGTCATAATAATTATTATGTGTTTTATCGCTATTTAATTTTTGGTATTTGATAGAATATCTATTAGTTATGTGTATTAGTATCAATATAAGTATATACATTCTCGTTAACAAGAAGTTAGTTTTTTAGACATTATTTTGTACCGTATCACTATGTTTTCCTATTTAACCCAAAGGTTGACTGGTAGACAATGCCTTGTGGCATTAAGTCCGCCTATGTACCACTCTTGTACATGAAGTTTAAATAAATAAATAAATATATGCGTGCAAGCGTTGCGAGGGTTATGTGTGAAGTCAACTAGCTATGTGATTGGTTAGTTTTACGCGCATGACTCGCTGCAGATCCACGCAAATCTCTGGTAGACGCAGCCACAGAGGTAAATTCAATGGTCGTTCCCCAACCCTATAATCTCACTAAACGAATACTCGGTATGTAAGAACATCACAAAAACATTCTCCACCTTTACGACCCACAGGACGGTCCATTCTACGGGCTTGAAGTCCTGAACGTTGCAAATCGACGTCTGTCATGCTCATGAACCGTTGACAAAACCATAGAAACTGGGAACACAGTTGCGTGTTGTCATGTCACTTCCGCATTCTTGTGACAGATCACGTGACAGTCATTGTGTGCCCACTTCTACAACAATCATACGTTACTCCTTCATACAACTGGCAACAGTATTATAATAATGGGTTCCGCGAACATGCGTGATTTATGATGAAAGGTACTTATCTAAGTTCCCAATGCCAATGTCTCATTCATTTTCAATGTTCACTTGTTTGGTTTATTGTTAGCATAGTCTGTGTATCAATTTTACAAGTTTCTTCAGGCTGATTATTTTACGCGTGTTTTCAAACTATGAATCCTGTCAATTCTAAGTCCTTCCACAGTATGATATCGCTATCTATTAAGGCCCTTCTAACCCTAAAATTAGCAACTCTATTTGTGGTGGTTAAAACTTCGTTTGAAATACTGTTAGATAAAGTTCTAATCAGCTTGCACTACAAAGCGGTTGTTACGTCATCGTCAGTCACTGCGGCCGAATAGTGCGAAATGAGTGGTTTTTTGCGATTTACAAAAATCTATTGATTGGACTAAAAAAGTAAAACACATAAGACCTGCTTTATACTTAGTTTAGATAATATGCAAAGTTTCATGATCTAATTTGAAGTACTTTTTGAATACCAGCGGTTTGTTGTCCGATTTGGAGGTAACTTTGGAATTTTTTGCTATCGAGAAAAGTTTATGGAATCGTGTTTTCGTCACACATAGGACTTAGCATTAATCCTCAACTTTACCATATATTTATTTCAAAATTAATGCTGCAGTATTTTAGACGTAACGGAGGATCATGCTAAGCCATTTGAGGGATATATAGCCCTTAAGTTGGGTAACCTGGGGGTGGAATGATACCCGTGTAGTTTTCTACAGGAAGGGATATTCGACGCACAAACGGTTTTTTTTTTTAAATTAGAGATGTGAAATTTTTATAATTTTCGGAATGATTTACTGAATTCGTGGAAACAGCGTGTTCTGAAAGTACTGCTGTTCTGGTCGTCGTAAGTCCTTTCGTTGTGCATGTCAAACTTAATATGGTGCGATCACTCGCAACAAAAAAGGAAATTTTCCACCATCGGTTACGATACCCGTATAATTCGTTGCCCGAGGCTCATCCCACGGTATTCTTACATAACAGGACTTTAGCGCCGACCGTTCCGTGATTTAACATGGCGTCTGCGCAAATCAATCAACACACCGCACTATGACAATGATCAATTTAGCCGAAGATTGCCGAAGTTTACCGAAGACTGCCGAAGTAAACGCACGATTCACCGTTTTCCGAAATCGTTCGGAGCAACGGGAGTTTTGAAGTTTATGACTTCTTTCCCATGAAGAAATAATATGTTAAGAAAACATGATTCTGCTACGCAAATAAATAACGTTACTGTGAAGTAATGTAATTAAGAATGTCTTTGCAGTGAACTTAGAAACGTATTTGTATCAGCTGCATTGTTCTGTATAATTTTGTTGCTTTCAGATAACTTGAGTAAATTAATAATTACTGCTGCAGTGTTTGAATAAATATTTTGTTTTGTAATTTATGTAATTACATATTGAACTCACAATATCGCTAATGAAGGGTATATGCACCACTCTTTGTTTCACAAACAATGCCTTACATAATATTATTAACAATCGTAAGTTGTTTAGTTAAGACTACATTTATTATTGTACAGGTTGCAGGTTTAAATACCTTTTTTTACCTGGGGGAATCCTTCAAAAGGCGACCGGTCTTTGGGGATAAGACAGGGGAGTGTGGAAAATCCCACCCTCTGCACTAAAACCCCAAGCCGGGCATTCCGGTGAGTGTCGACGGTGTAAGTACGCCCAGGGAGATCGCAAACCTGTTTAAGGAACATTTTAAAATACTACCTTCGAAGTCGGATGTTAGTGGTGTCGTTGCTGAGGCTGTTGTGTTAGATGTGCCTGCTCGCATTATGGCTAAGCAGATAAAAGTAATAATTAAAAATATGAGACGGGGCAAATCGCCAGGACATGACAGCCTTAGCATAGAACATGCCGGACCGCATCTCCCTCGTCTGCTAGCGTTATTGTTTACGTTCTGTATCCGACACTCGTACCTACCCGCTGCGTTGATGAGAACGGTGGTTGTACCAATATTGAAAAATTAAACTGGTGACGCCAGTGACAAGGGTATTTACAGACCAATCTCATTGGCGACTATTACGGCTAAAGTTCTTGACGGTGTGTTTGAGAGTCAAATTAGTAAACATCTTAAAATACACGATGCTCAGTTCGGCTTTAGGCCACAGTTATCAACTGAATGTGCTATTTTGGCCCTCAAGCATACTGCCAGGTACTATACGGAGAGAAGTACGCCTGTATATGCGGCATTTCTAGACCTTTCCAGGGCATTTGACCTCGTAAGGTATGACGTCTTGTGGTGTAAGATGCGCGAAGCGGGAGTGCCTGACGCCATAACAAATATGTTTCAGTATTGGTATGGCCACCAAACCAATCAAGTTAGATGGGCCAACGAGTTATCTGAAGAGTACAGGTTGGAATGCGGGGTGAGACAGGGTGGATTGACCTCACCAGCGCTTTTCAACCTGTATGTTAACCAGCTGATTGTCGAGCTCAGTAGCACTCTTGTTGGTTGTTCTATTGACGGAATGTGTGTCAATAGTATTAGTTACGCGGACGACATGGTGCTACTGAGTCCGTCAATTAGCGCACTCAGGAAGTTGTTGGCGGTTTGTGAGGCCTATGCAGAAGCGCACGGGCTTGTTTACAACGTGCAAAAAAGCAAACTGCTTGTGTTCAGGGCGAAGCATAAAAAACCAGCACATAATATACCACCAGTTATGTTAAGGGGTGTGGCCCTTGAAAGAGTGCTAGATTTTAAGTACTTGGGGCACATAGTTACGAAGAACTTAAAGGATGATGCTGATATGGAAAGGGAACGGAGGGCGTTGGCTGTCCGATGTAATATGTTGGCCCGCAGGTTCGCACGTTGTACACCAGAAGTAAAAATAACTCTTTTTAAGGCTTTCTGTCAATCATTGTACACGTGCACTCTGTGGGTTCGATATACGCAGAGGGCATACAACGCCCTCAGAGTTCAGTATAATAATACCTTCAGGATGTTGTTGGGGCTCCCACGTTACTGTAGCGCGTCAGGAATGTTTGCGGAAGCACGTACTGACGGTTTCAGTACCATTCTACGTAAGAAGACTGCTTCTATGATGCGCAGAGTGCGTGGGAGCGGCAATGACATTCTGAAGGTCATTAGTGATAAGCCGTGCTGCACCATCATGGCTCATTGGGTACGTGTACATGTACATATACCCGGTGCGTCTGGTGAGTGCAGCAGATATATGAATTAAATCTTGTTTTTCGTTTTGTTACTAACATAGCTTATAAGTAGTGTGTATTACTAACATCATATGGATCTAGGTCTGAAATAAAGTTTTTTTGTTTTTTTTTTTTTTTTAAACCACCAAAACTTCCCCTTTACGGTTAGGCAGAGGTGAACCCACAAATACACCCACAATTCGGGAGTTATGTTTAAGTTCCATGTTATATGAGGCCAGCCTATTGCCAACAACCGAGCACAAATCATCTCTTCAAAACGAAGTACTGGGGCGTCATTAAATTACAACAGTTAACTCAACCGCACGAAGATAGGTACTTGAAGTTTTAAAAACATAAAAGTTTCAACACAAAACATTAAATTTCAGTAAGAGAAAAACCATCTCTTCAAAACGAAGTACCAGGGCATCACAAAGTTACAACAGTCTATCTACTCGACCCATCGCCTTACCATCTTCAACTCCCAGCTTCATATTCACAACAGCACGGACAAAAGCTTTTGCACGCAGATTCCGCACTTATTCACGCCTCGCACAAAAGAGGGTCGGCACTCGAGTGAGCTGCCAATGCGATACGCGGCTGGTCTGAAGTGCTGGCGACAGAATAGCGACGGAATTTTGATGAAGCTGTTGGAAATGAGACGAGAGGAATGGAATGAATTTAATTTTGTTTCTGTTGAGGCTTGTGAAGTTGTGACCTGACAATTGGGGGCGGTGACCTGTATACGTAAGTATTTTTGCAAAGAACAATTATTTATTTAGATCGCTGTCATGATAGTCAAGTCCCTATTTCTCACGCCCACATTTCGCCAGTTCACATTAAGTCCTGTTTAATGGGGGCGAGCCTATTGTCATCAACCGGGCACAAATCCAGATACCGTGCCTTTTACGGAGAAATTCTTGATCGAAAAACGAATCGAATTGAACCCAGGACGAGGCAAATAAGACCAATTTTTTATCGCCGTGATGATAGATTTGCTATTTCTGTTATTATATTATTATCCTTACTAAATAAGTATAAATATACTAACACATTTTATTTCGACATGCATGGCATGTGTCACGTAATATCGCACTTTATACCAAGCCTATTTGTATATAATCGCATTAATCACTATTAATACATAGCAGCCACCTGTGCAAAAGGTTATTAATAAAATAACAATGATATCATAATACATAATGTTGTGAATACTTGAAAAATTAGTTGTTTTCAATTTGAGGTTTTCTTTTTAAATCTTCAATTTTCACAGCTTGATGTTCATATTACATGGATTTTAAATTACAGCAATGGCATAAAATAATTGAATTTGTTCTTGCAGTTGTCAAAAGTTCAAAGCTCGTGGCTAAATAATAACAGCCGCTCTAAAAAGGTGGTATCTAAAAAGAAAAGTCTAGAATTCCCCCCTGATAATCCCCCTTAGGGGGAAAAACTACGGCGCGTTCGTGTTCCACGCGCACCTCAAAGAGAGTCAGCAAAAAGGAAGGGGTCCGCAAGGATCAATGCCTGCCGGGGTTGCGGGACAGTTAGGAAAGTGATACCGTGGCCCCGGAACACAAAGGGCGATGAAGGAACATGGATGGGTTTTAGTCAGTAAAAGTCTGACACTCCCTCCTGCTCCGCCAAGAGCGGGAGGAGTTATTTGAAGATATCCCTTGCGAAAAAAAAAAAACGGGGGGAAAACTGGGCTTGTGATAATGATTAAAAGGTTGCGTTCTCCAAAATATTGTTTTGCATTCCTTTATATCATTCAATCTTTGCCTTTAAATAAACCGTCATTACAAATACACTTCGCACGAAAACCTATAAAATTATAAACATTAAACCCATGCAAACACAAAGTAATTTATAACTTCATGGTACCATATTTAATGACCACAATAATTGTGAGATGACTGTCCCCCATTTCGCTGAACGATAATATCTGTCAGCCATGTTGGAATTAATGAAATTATTACCTACTTTATTTTATAAAGAACATTTTACGTCAACCTTTTGTAAAGTGTCTGAGCTGAAGGTAATGGATATGATAAATTGGCTTTTAATGTGAAGGAAAGGAAGTCATTTAAAAGGCTTTAGGTATTCTTTACATTGTTAATAGATTGATCTGTCGATGGAACTGTCATGACTGTCAGCAGGTAAAGACCGTGTTCATGAACTGTGGCATCATTGTTGAGGAATATTGATACTCGCATCCAGTAGCGAAGGGACAATTTTTGTTAGAGGTAAACCGGAGTACAGGTCTCCCAAAGTGATAATGCGCATAGAAATCTTCGTCACTGTTCGGCAACGGTCGTATTCCCCGAGCGTCGGAAGACGATATGTATATAGAGTGGTTAAGTGCATTTCTTCATAGTAGAATTATGTGTTTTGTGCTAAAAGAGATAAATATTGATTTATCAGTAACGAAATTGATTCGATGTAAGTAAATAGCGAGGAAAACGACACCATTGCGAATATGCTACAATCTTTGTTGAATTGATTTACTTATACTTTCTTGTATTATTGCATTATGTACTAATATACTTTATAATATTATTTATTCCTATATCGATTTGTTTATTTATGCATGTGTATCTTTCTATTAAAATTTATATAAGCCTAAATCTGATTTTTTAAATGTTTTTTTTCTAGTACTTAATATGTATTTAAAGTAGGTATTTTTAATATTAAAAAACGTGAAAAATGTTAGTATATTTACCTATTTTACAAAATAAACTATTTCAATTTGAGTAAGATAATTAAAGTTGAAATTAAATTCACCTTTGAAAACAAAACCAAGAAGGGTGTGTAATAGCAGCTCTATATAATTCCACACAGAGAGGACACGTGCGGTCACCACCAATATATAAAGACGACTGACGGACCTTTGACTGACCGGCGACAGCCGCCGACCGCCCGAATTGTTTTCAATTGTTTCACATGATTTGACATATGACATTGACTCCTGTTTCTTTCGAACAAGGTACAAAATGCAAGTGCATTGTTTAGGGCTCTCTCCGATTCAATGATTCGGGTGTTTCCGGGAATACGACAATTGGCGAAGATTTGCATGCGCATTATTAATTTGGGAGTACTGTACACATCTTTAATATGAATATACACTTATACAGGGTGGAATTTTTCAATGCCACCTGGAGGGAAAGTACTATAAATACTGGAGATAGCAAATTTTACTAAAAGGAAACATTTCACTCGGGCATCGAACCCGGGATGGATCGACTAAATTTCGAAAAAATAACATTCTGTACCTTTTTGCAATCATATGGACCAAATCTCTCTAACAAACATGATAAATTAAATGAAAGGAAAACCATGAATAAAAGTGCTTTATCGTATTGAATTTATCCCATTGAATTTATGTGTTCTTCTCTTTTTATATCTTCTTCTGTTCTTTAAATTTAATGGTTTTCCCTTCATTTAATTTATCATGTTTCTTAAAGAGATTCGATCCATATGATTGCACCTATCGACTGATGTAAAAAAAGTACAGGATATTATTTTTCCGAACTTTAGTCGGTTCGATTCCCGTGTGTGGCAAGCGAATTTTCGAAAATCTGAAATGCGGATTTGTTTCCTTTTAAAAATAAGGGAATGCTTCCTTTGAGTAAAATTTGCTATCTCCAGTATTTCGAGTACTTTCCCTCCAGGTGGCATTGAAAAATTCCACCCTGTATATTATTATTTGTCTATAGAATACTGACTGTGTCATTTTTCATAGGGAATCTGGTAGGAATCGAGTTGTATGGACCCTTCGCCACTGCTGGCATCTCTTGAACGTGGTGTATTCATGTGATTGATGGTCATTGCGATCATGTTTTTTAGACTAAACCTGAGATCCTTCTAGTTACGGAGATAGGTGTCAAAGATCCAATTTTTTCACAGGTTTTTTTTTTAACTTAGTAACTTTACTTTAAATACCTCCACGAATTCAGTCCTGTTAAATGCACCCATCAGCACAATGATTTGAGTGCGTTACATTGAGTCCTATCGTAAAACGAGATATTCCACCCCAAAAAAAAGGCGTTTCCCAGGAAATAATCTTTTCGTAGAGTTCAGAGTGTGAGTACAGAGCAGCGTCGGCCCAGTGGTGGCGGCCCCGACTTACGAACAGTCGCAGGTTCAAACCCAAGCAGGCGCATTACTTTGTGTAATTTATTTCATCACCACTGCTCTCAAAACGGTGAAGGAAAACATCGTGAGGAAACCGGCATGTCCTAGAACAAAAATTAGAAGACATGTGACATCTACCAACCTGCACTGAGCCCGCGTGGTGCATTATAGCCCATTCCCTCTCATAGAGAGGAGGCCTGTATCCCAGCAGTGGGAACATTAATAGGCTGATGATGATGATGAGTTACTTAGTTCGATGTACAGAATGCTTGGTTGACGGTTTCTGGAAGGGATCGTTTACACTCTGTATTATGTGACTCTTGAAGTCTCGATCACAATGCCATCTGGCCGCTGACAGGTTAAATAATTATCATTAAATTAATTAAGTACCATCTACCATTAATCCAGATGTGAAATAAAAAGCAATAATTAAAAGCACTGATGGCTCAGTAATTAGTAATGTCGGAAACGAGACAGTAGTCGTTAGTTTGCAGCCGGACTTGGTCTAATTTATTCTCCGCGGTGCTATTAATCATCAGCACTAAAAGGGAAGGAATACAATACAATAAATGCTTGTCTTTAGTGACTTATTACGGGCTATGTTCGAACGAGTAGAACGGAGTCACTGAACTCCTGTTATCTCAATATAGTTTCTATCGGATTGGGAGTTATTTGTAGAGAAAGATTAACGATAAAGAGAATAGTAGCCATTGTCCTTTTTACTGCAAATAATTCGAATTATTACGTAGGACACAAACGCGATGAAATAATGGTAGGAATTCATCATAATCTCTGAAAAGAGATTTTACAATTTCTAAGCTGCTCTAAATGGTGAAAGAAAACATCTTGAAGAAGAAAACATCCAGCATGAGTAACACCCATAGACAGGGAACTCTGGGCCCACTTGGTGGATAACAGCCCTCTGCTATTCACCAATAGGAGGCCTGTGTCCCAAAAGTGGCAACATTAACGTTGGGAAAGCGAAAAGAAGAACCAAGATCACAACGTTCCAAGATTCAAAGATATATTTTGTCTCCACATGGCCTTATAAACACCACCTCTTATCATCGTATACAAAAGAGAAAACTGGTAAACAAGCCTGTTTATCTACAAGGCAGAGTTATGTTGTTGTGTAAATAAAACTTAATTAAACAAACGAGGTCGGCGCGGGCGCAACCTTTAACGGTGCAACAACATCTCCGCGCAGAACAACTGCACAGAAGTCGAAATCTACTAATTAAAAGTACAGAATGTACTGATACGAGGATCGTGTATTTAGTTGTCTTTTTTAAACTTTCACGATCAAAACACATTATAATACACATGTAAACGGGTATTTTCGCGAAATTTTTACCTTTAATATAAGCCCGACATTTCGACCGGATTGCACCAGCCGTGGTCGCGGGAAGACTGAAATCCGGTCGAAACGTCGGGCTTATAATAAAGGTAAAAATTCGCGAAAATACCCGATTACATGTGTATTATAACGTGTATTTAGTGTCTTAGTTTATTTAATTAATAAACCGTATCGGACAATACCATCTGAACTAGACACGGTTAAGGAGGATTTAAATGTTCGTGCAGGCAAAAACCACGACGCATGGTATCCCAAATAGCAGGAAACGACTACGTGGCAGGCCCAGGAAGAATGGTGGGATGAGTTTAATTCTCTTCTTTCTGAACTGCTTCTAAGATGATTGGAGCACAATCGTAGAAGACTGATAGGTAATTATACAGATATAGACTCTCTATACAGGTGTATTGAATCTAAATATGTACAATTACACATTTATTAAAATTAGCCTTTATAGTATTGAGGGTAAGGTAACTTACCCTAGATTACTCTACCCTCTACGTATATCTATACTAATATTACAAAGAGGAAAACTTTGTTTGTTTGGTTGTTTGTTTGGTTGTAATGAATAGGCTCAAAAACTACTGGACCGATTTAAAAAATTCTTTCACCATTTGAAAGCTACATTATCCACGAGTAACATAGGCTATATTTTATTCCCGTACTCCCACGGGAACGGGAACTACGCGGGTGAAACCGCGGGACGTCCGCTAGTCTATACTATAGAGGCTAATTTTGCCCCATAGTAGGCTTCAGTAATCTTGCTATCACCGGAAAAAAACCTCATCTCTGGCTTCAAAACACAATAGAATATCTAAATTACTACTAAATAAATAAATCAATCACTACTTCTAATCCTCCCGGAACCCAATTTCAAGCATAATGACAGCATTTCGCACACAACAGGGTACACCATTGAGCCGTCACTCCGACACATACAATGCGCACACGCACAGCTAGTCCGCTAGTGACACCGGACGCGGCCCGTTATGCAGCCCATCGATCATGCGACGAACTTTGTTTATCCATGCACTGACCCTAATGAGGACTATACATGACTGTACCTGGTTTAATGACTTCATCATTTTTGTCAGTTGACATGATGTTTATGGTGTCTTTGGAAATTTTACGTTCGGAATTTATCGTCGTCGTGTGAACTGTTTCTCAGGCGAATGTAACCCTGCCTTATTATTTTTTTTCGGATGGGAAATTATCAAATGACTTCTCCCGCTCTGGGCGGAGCAGGAGGGAGTGTCAGACTTTTACTGACTAAAACCCATTCATGTTTCTTCTTCGTCCTTCGTGTTCCGGAGCCACGGTATCTCTTTCGAACAGTCCCGCATATGTAACCCTGCCTTGGTTCTGCTTCTTCTTTATAATGTCAGAGTTTTTATGTCACCCATGGGCCTCTGACTTGGCTTTACCATGCCGTCGAGAAATATCTCTCAGGCATGCTGGTTTCCTCACGATGTTTTCCTTCACCGAAGCAAGTGATAATTATACAATACGCACATGAATTCGAAAAATCAGAAGTGCGTGTCTTGGGTTCGAACTTGAGATCTATGACTTGGAAGTACGACGGTCACACCACCAGACCATCACTGCTATACTGCTGCTTACTTCTGCTAAGTTTAATAGTCTAAGCCTACTGACTCTCAAGTCAGCAAAAGGAAGGGGTCCAATGCCTGCCGGAGGTCCAAGGGCCGATGCCTGCCGGGGCTGCGGGACTGTTCGAAAGATACCGTGGCCCCGGAACACAAATGGCGATGAAGGAATATGGATGGGTTTTAGTCAGTAAAAGTCTGACACTCCCCCTCCTGCTTCGCCCAGAGCGGGAGGAGTCATTTGATGAAAAAAAAAACAATAACTTAAGCCTACTCTATTGAAAACTTATCACCAATTTCGTCAGGTGGTTGTAAAAATACGCCACGATTTATAGGTAATGGGGATGTCCACTTGTATAGACCGTCAGGTCTTTATTTAAAAAAAAGGGAAAACCTCCAATCTTTATCAAGAGAAATGTAAAGCTACATTTATTGTCCAATTATAACGAACGACTATTAATCAAATTGGTTTAATAAATCTTAATTCTTTGGCCATGCGCCGCGCCGCCTTCAAACAATAATAAAATTTTCATGCTATTTAGTACTTAACCTCTAAAATAAATAAACTTATTAATAGCTTAATTAGACTAAAGGTTATAGAGAATTAGTTTCAGGATAAAATTAGAAATGCAATTTTTGACAGTTTGAAGCAATTAGCAATAGCATTCGTTATTGATAGGCAATTTGTCAAAGATATGCAATGTAATAATAACAAAAATAAAAAAAATAAGGAACATTAACAAATCATATTTTTTTTAGGAAAAACATATTGACTTGAAATAAAATGCTAGTATTTCATCACACTACTGTTTTGAATGCAAAAGTTTGTATGTGTGTCATAAGATCGTAACTCCTTGAAATGGCTAGACGGATATGGATACAATTTAGATAGACCTGAAATAACGCATAGGCTGCAGAATTTCAAATGAGGGAAGCCGCGAGCAAAGGCTAGTGGTTCATAATAATAAAAGCTGGGATTACAAACAAAATAACTGGCATGCGCGCGCGCACGATGCGTGGGCGCCATCAATTGGACGCGCGAATCTCCACGCATGACGCTCGCTCTACGCAACGCAACGAGCCATCAAAACTGACGCATAATAAAACGGTGACAGATGGAAAATTGCAATCTGCACTCAGGACATGAGGGATAAGCAGAGAGAATAATACTCCACTCGTTATTGTCTCTGGCCGAGTGGCCGTCTATCGCGGAATTTTATCGTGTTTATTGCTTCGCTAACTTTTATGTCTGAAATGTTTGTGGAATGTGGAGAAACAAACGAGTAGACATCATAATTATTTTTATGCGTAAATACATATTATGTTCCAATTGAAATTCCACGGAACGTATTTTTGAAGTGAAAACTTCTTTAGGCGCGTTGAGCACTTTTTGGGTGAAGGAAAAACACTGAACTCATCGTCACGTAACGTAACGTGCGGTCACGCTTCGTAGCCGTTCGTAGCATCCGCTACGGCGTAGCACCACATAGGCATGCGCGGGGCATAACCAGTGCTACGACTGGGGCGGGGCCTGTGTACTTTTTGTTTTCACTTCTATCGGCAGTCCCCAAAGACTGCTCCGATTTTTTTGAAGTCAAAACTTCTTTAGGCGCGTTGAGCACTTTTTGGGTGAAGGAAAAACATTAAACTCATCGTCACGTAACGTAGCGTGCGGTCACGCTTCGTAGCCGTTCGTAGCACCCGTAGCATCCGCTACGGCGTAGCACCACATAGGCATGCGCGGGGCATAACCAGTGCTACGACTGGGGCGGGGCCTGTGTATTTTTTGTTTTCACTTCTTTTGGCAGTCCCCAAAGACTGCTCCGATTTTTTAAATTTAATATCTAGTCTCTATATAACCAATCGTACACTAATTAATTCTCCCAACAATCACTATTTACTAAACAAACAATTAATTCTCAACATCATCGACGTAACGAGATATTTGCCCAATACAAACATTAAAACTTTTCAATTACACACGAATGGCCCGCCGACAAATAAATCGATATCATTTGTTAGAAAAAAACACCCAGAGCAAACACACATAACGATACACGAATCGATTTTGTGTAATGGTTCATCGAAAGCCAATGAACGAACCCGACCTGTTCTTATAACGAGGTTAGTGGATTGAAAGCAACTAATTCGCAAACGAATAAAAATATTTGCTCGACACAGATGAGCATAATACGCGGTTGTAAATTCTGTACTAACTATACTAACAGGCGGTCGCAAATCCCTATGGACTTCATTGAGAGCTAAATGAACATTTCATTGGTATAATATTAGATTGTTGGCATCAGGATGCTGTAAGTAGGTTTGCATGTCATCACATTTGACATATGAACGTCTAAATTATGTGTCCGCCTGCTAATCACGATAAACTTTACAAAAAATTACCTGAGGGTAGACTACTGCTAGCTAAATATTCTAGCACCTGACTAAAGTGCAATGCTGCGCCAATTACAACAGGCGGTATATAAATTATGCAATTAATTAGAAAGCATGAAAACGCTTAAGAGTTCGGCATTATGCAACACCTTTCGCGGGTTCTGGCAATTTTAGCAATTGTCGTTCAGAGGCGCCCAACGCATTCACACTTGGCCGATTACAAAACGTTTTTTTTTAAAGAGAAACCGATTAAAAATCAACGGACGCCGGTTATTTTTGCAAAGATCAAGTTACAATTTGCATAAAAAAAAACTGTTGAGTTAATTTCACTTTGACGCTTTTGAATCAATTGTAATGGATCCGAAACTAATTTTACTTTATTGTATTTCTATTGACAACCACGTTACATTATAGCATACTGTGATTATAGCTACACATTTTCTTTGAACAGAAAATGAAAACGGAATTTGCAAGACAGAACTCGTAAACAATTAGTTACGAAAAGTCCAATATTGATAATACCTTTGAAAATGTGGATTCTTCCACACTTGCAACAAACATTAAGGTTTTTCTGATTTACGTAATAAAACATAACAAAACACAACATGGAAGTTTAAACCCATTGAACGCACGAACACGGCTCAACAGAGTTGAAGAGTTGAAGACCCATCCACTTACATCATACCTATTAGGAGTAATGACCAAGTTTTAAAAATCATTTCTGAATAGATTACCGGTTATACAACATTAAAACAATCACTGAACATCATAGAGGAAACAGTGTTCTAAGAACATTTGTATCTCTCATAACATCCTAAATACTGCTTGGAGCTAGAATGGCATTGAACAAAATAATTTGAATGGAGTATTGTTCTGAACCCGTATCTCAGTTGCATGTCTTTGTTGCACGCAAATGTTACCTCATCCATTTCATCCAATATCGGTCAACCAAACTTCGTGATACAAGAGGCAATTTGCATCAGATTAACAGTTGACTTATGGCCAAATTACGGTGTTACCGGACCGACCGATAATAACATATACAACCGGATTTATTTACCGGACAATGTGAAAAAAATAACGGCACTCTTGATGGAAATGATAAAATATAGTCGAAATTTGAGGCTGTGTTATGACACCCATTAATTTTCAACGTAATTGTTGGAAAAATTTGTGAGCGACCACACAAGCTTGACAGTTGCAGAAAAATGGCGGCTTAAGGCGGTACCCCGAGCAAAATTAGCAACTCTATTTGTGGTGGTTCAAACGTCGCTTGAAATACTGTTAGAATAAAGTTCTAATCAGCTTGCACTACGAATTGGTCGTTACGTCAGTCACTGCAGGCCGAATTGTGCAAAATGAGTGGTTTTTATTCTTTATAAAATCAAACTTACGTCTTTTGGAAAAAATAAAACGACAATTATGTTCATTATTAAATTGCCTATCCATTAGTATAAGTAGCAAATCAAAATAATGGTTACTTTACGAGGAGTAGCATTTTATAAATCATTATTTCTCATTTCTATGGTTTCGTTGTGAGGGGATTTATTAAACATTAAGCAACTTAAAAAAAAATATGAAACGACAATTTTGGAGTCAAGGATATGTAGTAATTTAATGTATTTTTTATTAGTTGGTATTTCTTTTGGATAAAGAGGAGTAGGCTCCGAAAAACTGCTTGCTCAAGGTCATTTGCTCGGGGAGCCGCCTTAAGTTTGCAAAACGAAGAAGAATCGTGGCGATTTATGGGTCAGTAGAACACGAAAAGATAATAAGTGCACAATATATTGCCAGATATAACAAAAAAGTGAATCACGGAAGACAACAAAGTATCTGCGACGAATTGAAGATGATGTAAACAAGATCCAAAACAAAAACATAGATACAACATGACAAAAAAGGTGTAGTTTTTTTAGAAACTGCTTGGTCGTGACTATGATTAATAACCATTAATTAACTGGCATCGCAAACTGCAGAAGATGTAAACTGGATTGCCTTTGTTTTTGGACAATGGTTCCCCGAAGTGGGGCAGAGCCGTGAATGGGGACGAAATATGACGTGGAATGATCGAGGAGCGGCAGACTGCCCGTCGCTGGCTTTCTCCATGATTGGTTACCAATTACCCGTTCAGATCTGACAGTTTGCTGGATATACGATCAGGAAATTCGGAAGACGCTGTAATTAGTCGCAACCTCGCGGAATTTCATATTAAAATATTCCGAGAATATATGGGCCATCTCTTATTACGCAGAACTTATGCATAATCGATTCGCTGCAACCGCGATACACTCAAATATTATAGAACCGCACAGATTAAAAAACCATAACATTTTGAGCATCGATTAAAGAAACCTTGACGACTTTTGGATCTTGGGGACCAATTTCAATGAACCTAATTATTGAAGCGTTCCGAGGCGAGGTCGCCTTTCGAATTCTTTTCAAAAAGTCAACAATTAAACGAATTCTTAAATTGTATACAATGGGTGTATCAGATGGGCTGGTTGTATGGTGCTGGGCCGAATTAGAAGCTATTGTTCGGGCGGCGCCGGCATTAGGGCCCATTGTTTCATGCGCAAGCGCACGTCCGACTGGGAAGGATGCGAGACGAGACAGGTGTTAGAAGATCGGGTCAAGGATGATTCCAATGTTTGAATCATTGTTACAGGTATCATAGATCTAACCGATACCTCAAATATAAATAATTAAATATCGTTAGTACAACGAATACTAATACAAGTTAAAATGTTTGTAATATAAAAAACCCGTTAGACGTAATGCTATTATAAAATGGCTAGTTTCTGACATGTTTGACTAATGACTGTGTGTAAATAATTTTATCACTCACCACAAATAAACATTCGAAACGAAGGACGATTTTGACGGATGAAAACCAAATAAATATAATTATTTACTTCCTGAAGGCATACAATTAACGAACCACCAGATTCAGCTAAATGTAACGGCAAAAAATCGCTTTTGATTGCCAAAATTAGTAAATGATCACCAAAATTATTCCCCATTTTATCGTAAAATTAGAACCAAAAATGTATTTATGACCACCAGAAATTGAACTGTTATGCTCTTGCATCCGAGTCGAGGGAGACCCCATCGGCGGAGGCCCGCAACGGGGCTCCTACTCCTGAATGGTTTATAAAAAAATAACCACGAAGGGTATGGCGTAAGAGTATACCCTTCGTGGTTCTAACCTAATCTATCCGTGTCGGGGTGCCACAAGTCGGCCTATGCAAAACTAGTTTGCCATCAACCACCTCATTAAAATTTGGTTTTCAACTTACTAAATTTGGTGATCAATTGATATTTTAGGTGATAGATTTTAGTAGTCACAAAGTTATTTTTGGTGGGCATTATATTTTCCCCCCTTCCTGAATAAAGTTCTCATAAAGATCAATATTATGATAAACGCTCTATTTCTTGGGAAACTATGTATCGGAAACATCAAAAGCATGACATAATTTATAATCGTATATTGTTGGAAGATATCAAACCATCCAGTCCATTCAATTCAGATTTTTCTAAGAAATGGAGCAATGGATCTTATGGTTTTATTCATGTAGTATTATTGTGTCAATACAGTAAACATCGGTATAAACAGAGCTTTTATCTCGACGGGGGACCTTTCTAAACATCAAACCTGTGTTAAATAGTTAATTTATTGACACCAGGGCCCATACCTCCGACCAGCTCGTTCGACAGGTGCAGTGTGTGTGGCTCAATAAAGTTCCTTACCTGTAAAAAAAAGAAAAAGTGTTTTACGACCAATTACTCAAGGACAAATTGTCGTACTAGATGTTAAGAAACTTGAACCGGTTACGATCAGAGTTTCACGTTTATTTATAGTGTCCGTTAACATATGGGGTTGAATAAACAAGTTTTAAGAACAATATTCAGTGTACAAACACGAGAAAGGGCGCGTCTAAGCGGTCGGGTTTACACCTTCGGAGTATAGACCACACAGGGGATTGGGAGACATCGATAGGATGTCTGTAAACAGGTGATCTGGAGCAGGATGCAATGTACTTCCAGGGAACACTACGTGTGGTCCAGTTGAAAAGGGTCCTGGTTACAGTGGTGTGTTTAGATAAAAACCAACAAAGTGTAACCGCGACAGCACGCATGCGTCGTAAAACGGACGCCGCGCCGCCGCCGCTGGCCATATGGCGGAAGTGGTTCCCATTCTTAACGAACGTTGTTAGTGCTACAGATACATCGAAACCTATTCAAAAAATGGGCGACACTAATGCAACCGTGAAAATTTCAACTGAACTGTCTTTTTATTGGTTTTTCCAGCAGCTCTATTCGCGCAATCGGTCCTGTGATAACGAAAAACTATACAGTCTTTTTTGTCACTATTTGTTGCTATGTCAAACTCACAATGGTTAAGCGAAACTAAAGTTCAAGGTTTGTTACACTCAACGCATTGTCAAAATGGATTTGCAGACATTTATTGCTCTTTCCGTGTTCAGACCGCGACGAATCGTACGGTAGACATGGAGGCAGTAATCAGCGATCCATTAAACGCCCATGCTGAAATTAGATACCGCACACAATGGGAATAATTACACGGCGCTAAAGACGCGGAAGGCCTTCAGAATCGGTAAAGATTACATGGTGCGCCAAAATGTAGGATTGTCCTACCATTCGTGGTGAACCAGCGAAGGCTTCTGATAAAGGAAGGGGTAACGACTCCTAAATTTCGAAGGATTGTATTCAAATTCAAGTTTTACCGGTGAAGTTAACGGGCTGTTTTTGTGTATAGACCCTTGAAGCGTACTAAATTTATGCACGAAGGGATCGCTTGGTTACGTCAGATAACAAGGTCAAAGTTTTTTGCTGTCGTCTTTTACGCCTCGGTGGAAGAATTTACGACAGGCATACTTGGCCCGCACACCAAAAAACGATGGGATTGTTACATGCAAATTTTGTACGAAAAGGGAGTTTTATTACCTGGTGATCAGACGCTGACCTTCGAATTATTATAGCACTAGCATTATTGGCAGAATTTGGAACATTTTCATTTTGGAACTCTGGGATTACCGATTCAATAACAATATTAGTTGAAGCATAGATATGAGATATGCAGACGACATTGTTGCCATCGCAGGTAAAACTTAGATGAGGTTAGCACATGAACGTAAGGATTGGCACAAGGAACTAGATGCCTATGCCCTGGGCAGTGGCTGAGGACCAGCTGTAGATAATGATGATGCTGATGATACGAAGATGAAACTCCAAAAGACAACGGGCCCCAAATCTAGAGCAAGTATATATACCTACCTATGTCATTATCATAATTATATTCTTGAACCACGAGAATAGTTTTAATTGTTTGTGAACGATCGCGTGTGAGAAAATGGCGCATATTGTATTTTCTAACAAGCTCTAATATAATATGGTACTTATGCGCATAATTATGTTCACGTGTACATAGAATTAATTTGTTTAAATACATTTATACTGCAAGTAACAACATTGGCGGAGGTCATAGAATACATTAGGAGCATGATTCCGAAAATGTATAATTACTCTCAATGTGCATGGTAAACACGAGATAGAATAACTACGTTATAAAATTACTAAGTATTGAAGAGGAATAGGTAAATTGCATACATTACAATTATTAATCAACGTGATTCAAATAGGTCAAGTTATGATGGCTGTTAAACAAGTTAAAAGTGATACTGCCCAGAGAGGAGCTCTTAAATAATAAATACAATTGCACTGCGTTATAAAAAGTCATAATCTTTTATTACAAACGACATACACAGAGTATCATAATCATAACGTAGCCAGTCTTAGCAATAATTGTCACAGAGCAGCAGATAACAGTACAATATCATCACGGATACGTCTTTAATTGTCCTTGTAATGACTCTCATACATATTTTACGTGGTTTGCGAGCATAATAATGGCTAACGAGGTTTTATGTTATAACATGTTTCTTGGAATGCATATTTTTATTGGCATACCTAAGGTTCCGCATAAGAATTAGAATATGAAAACACCAGAACCATTATGAAACTTAATCACATTATTTATCCGCCATTAGTAGTTTATAGATGAAATAGATTTAAGTATGATTGTAACATTTATGTTTTTGCAATCAAGAGATCCAAATGTCAGTAATTCTGCAATGCTATCATTTGATGTCGATCTAAGGAAAGGCCAGTAATCTACCGTTCAACCAGGGTAGGATGAAGTAGATGACGGAAATGTCAATGTTGATAATAATAAAAAAGAACTAGAAGAAGTTAGAGATAGCATAGGGCCGGAGAAACATGTAGTTGAAGAAGAAAAAGCGTTCTTACATACATTTAATAACCAAGATGAACCGCAGTTAGACTATGTGCTAACCACGAAAAGAGAACTGACAACACACGCCCTACCTAATTCCCACAACACGCAAATAGCAACAAAAGCTGAGCATAAATAAGAGCGGCAGATCTATATCGCAAATCTAAAAGGGAGCGGTGAACGAAGGCCGCGTTCTAGTCACGTTTAGAAAGACTCAAAGATATCATACTGGTCTCTGGTCCAATACCCAGCACCCAAGGTTGGTCGTGACTTGCGCCAAAGGTCAAAGGTTACAGCGAAAACCGAACGCGTTCTGACAGCTTGACGTATGTCGTAGACAAAGGTTGATAAATGAAACGGTATCGTGCAATCGGATTTCGAAATGTTTATTAATATGACAACGATTTGGTTATTAATGGTCTCAGATTTTACATGTTGCAGATCGCGAAACGGGATTCTTTCTTTCCACCAGTCCGTTACTAATCGCTGAAAATCCCGCAAAATATTACGAATATTTTCTTTTGTAAGATTCTTCTCATCGTCTTCATTCTCTGAATCATCTGAGACCTTGAAATCTTTTATCTAAACCGGAGGTCATTCATCACAGCTCGCAATATTTCCTCTGGTAGAATGTTTTTTGTTACCATTATCGTAACGTAAATGAACTCTTCAGATGTTCGGTCAGGCATCTCGATGGCAAACGGACAAAAAGCGCCACGACTGCTGTGAGTCTAATCGATTAGAACCGCTCGAGACGTTTCAACCATCGGCTTTGTTTCCATTTGTCGATTGCGCAACATCGATCATCGATTCCGATGTATAAACAACGATATTTTTATACATAAGAAGCATTTTGTTGAGTTGCCATTTTCTCTAGTACATTTAATCTGAGTACTTCGCTCTATCACAATGGCGTGCGTCATAACTCACTCAATAGAGTTGTTCAATCCGGCCACCATGTTTTACAATAATTAGAATTGTCAAAGTAATAGACCGTAACTATGGAAATTGATATTGTACAGAGCACGAACCTGTTATGGTTTTGAATAATTTGCGTACCGTAACGCAAAATGGAAAGACGACAAAGGAATTGTGTTTTGAGAAATAAGTTAAATTTATGAGGAATTGAGAGCATTCATTGTTGACGTAAAACTAAGAGCCCTAGCACATGGTGTATTTTAAACGCGCAGACGACGCGCATTTCAGGTACGCGCGTTTTCGAGGCAAGATGCCGATTTTTGCGTTTTTATAGATTCAAACGCGCGTAAAACGCGATACAAACGCGCGTGTGAAGCGCGTTCGACACACGTTTGAAACGTGTACGAGGAGTCAAAGACAGCGTAAGAAGTATTGTCTCTCGACCGACGACATTGTACAACTGACGAGGAGTCTCTAACCAAAACGCCGAAGCTACGAGAGACTACAGCGGGTTTGTATCGTTGCATCTGCGCGCATATGCGCAGTAGACGCGCGTTTCACGATCGCCTCGTGTGCTTAAGTTACAAGGTTGCGTTCAAATCACGTTTGAAGCGCGTATACGCGCGTCATCTACGCGTCGTCTGGTCGTTTTAAATACGCCGCGTGCTTAGGCCCTAAGTCTTCATTCTCTTGCCCTTATTCCAATTCATTTGGGGTCGGCGCAGCATGTCATGTCATCAGACACTTCTTTCCTTGCCGTATCATTCTTTACACAGTCGATCCATCGCGTCTTTGGTCTTCCTCTACTCTTATACCCATCCACATTCATACTCAGAACTTTTCTCACGACAGTAGTACTGTAAAACATCTTGTCACTGCCCATCTATTAGGTGTAACGTGTAAGTAACAAACCTTGTTACCAAGCCAGTCTCATTAGCGAGCCGGAAACGGGGCGAGGGGATGTCGCGAGCGAAAATAAATTTGAGCGAACATGCGCGGGCGCGTAATGAATGCTTAACGATCGCGCATTGTTCAATTTTGGCCGTTAATTTCCAGCCTTGTTTCTCTGTGAATAGTTTACTGAAGGGCATTTTCATGTAGAACTGACAGCATCCTGTCTTTAATGTTCACCCTACCTATGTTCTACGGTTTATGTTAATACTGGCTATATTTACCTTTTTAAGGCTGATATAGCGGTATATTATCCCAGAAAAACTTCTTTTTTTTTAAACTTACCAGCTCTCTTCGAGGATTAAAAATATCCAAGTAAAACTGGTTGCTCAACATGTTTATTGAGGACAACCCCCAATAAAGAAGCTCCTTCGTAATATTTTTAATATCTCCTGCATGTAAGCAAACAAGAAACTATGGCCGCAATGTTGCGTTAATCCTACTTTATCTATCCATTCTGGTCATTATTTTTTCTGTTGAGCTAGGCTGTGTGCGTATTTCGCGGTAGATAACATAATCTGGCGGTAGCGTGCGACAGGTGGTTTAATTAAATTTATCGCTCGGCCCGTGCCGATCGGCCGATGTTATCGGCGATCGCGGTAAATGAGAGCAAAACAATGCGCGCCGCAGCTGCGGTAGGTACACCCGCACTTACATACTGCTGCACGCACTATTGTACGTTATAAAACGGGACCGTGAAGCTTACAATGTTTTGGAATAGATGACCATACAATGTATAAATTATGTGCCTACGGTATCAATGGCTTTAATTAACGCGATTGGATTTCAGATTGGTTAAGGTCGTGCTTTGATTAAAATACCAGCATTTATTACTTAGTTGGCCTTATCCCAGCTTAGCGCTAGTTAGTCTTTTTGAATAGAGTCGAGCAGCTTCGCCGGTTTCTTTGAAGGTGCTCATTAAAATTTTCATTAGCTCTAATCATAAAAACAACCATGACACATAAATTCCTGAGCTTCTGTCACACACCTCGCCATTCACGCACATCTCTCACGAGTCACGCGCGTACGCATCGTTTCTAATTACCGCAAGCGGATTCGCCGCTTTTGTATTTCGAACGCGGACCAACGCGCGGCGCGGGCGCATCGCAAACTGGAGCGTGTGAGCGCCAACGGCCCACCGCCGCCGCTTATGGTAAACACTGATGAGCAACGCGTTCGTGGCCCATCACTAATTACCATGCCTTAGGGCTAGCGTGCACTCCACAATGAGAGAAAACAGAAGGCGTGTTGTGCAATAAACTAAAGTCTTCGTATGTCCAAAACAGTCACATAATGCAAGCTTTGTTGGACTAGAGATTCGATGGGAGGGAGTAGAAAGTAATTGAATAATGGCTAGTCAAAAGATACAATGGTGCCGATTCCCTTGTTCACAAACTAAACTAAATTTTCTTTCTATTTCATTATGAAAAGGACAGAAGATAAATATTAGTTTAATCCTGTCAAATTAGTCAGCACCTGACGTAATTTGATGTAATTTTAGTAGTCAACTTTTTAATCGCGTCTAAAACTTGTATGGCGCTGATTAATTTGACAGAACATAACTAAAATTTATCTTCTGTCCTTTTCTTAATGAAATAGAAAGAAAAAGATGCACTGAACTTAAATTTGGTTTAGTTTGTAAACAAGGGAATCGGCACCAATGTCGACAGGAGTATTCTCTCTAGACCAAAGTTACATGGAGCTTCCGCAATTTACCAGCCGCAGTTTTGTCATCATCACCATCAACCGCAGCCCAACTTCACCCACTGCTGGACATAGGCCTCTTTTTGCTTGTGCCAAGCTTGCTTCACGTTCTTGTGCCAGTCTCATCCAGGGCCCTGTTTTATGAAGCTGACAATCCGACATATTTATGTTAAAAAATGATAAATTGTAGAATTGTCGCGCTTAGGCTGTTTTATGAACGTGACATATATGTCAAAAAGCGACAGGTGAAATCTTGACATACTTGTCATCTAAGAACGCGTTTTATGAAACTCGACATAATAATGTCAAAAAACCACAGTCGCATTATTTCGCGACAGAGGGCAACGCTCCTGTCTGACTTGTCGGACAATTCTACATTATATGTCATGACATCATAACAATTGTGTGTTTTATCAAGCATATTTGACAAGTTTTTCACGACAATTGTCACCTGTCGCTAATAAAGTTTCATAAAACAAATATAACGGATTGTCGTGACAATTCGACATATTTGTGAATTTATCACCATGACAATTATGTCAACTGTCAGCTTCAAAAAACAGAAAAAAAACACTTTTTGACATATATGTCGACTTGTCGGATTGTCAGCTTCATAAAACAGGGCCCAGGACATTCCCACAAAAGCATCAGTTTTGTCATACGGTGACAAAACTCTATCATTAAGTTGCTTACATCTCAGGACAGCGGGACAAGCCCAGTGAACGTGCATCCTTATTGAGCCCATACGTCGGATGTTCAACGGGAACTTTCTAACCCTTAATTATGACGTCTTTTGGAACATTACAACATGCTTAATAGTATTTGTGCTATTGTAATTATCGTTAAGCTGTTAAGTGATGTTAAACAATTGAAAGCTGTACCGATACGAGTCACTAGGTACAGCTTTCAATTTTTTAACATCAAGTGCTGGAAAGTGTTGTATGACTTGATTGTTTAGTTCGTCTTCTTGTAATTTTCCAACATTAAGGAGGTGTCAATTACTTACATATTAATTTTCATCGATTCGACAAATTATATCATGTGCAATTGTGCACTGTTCTTAGAACTCCGTTGGGTTGACAACTAAGACTCGATGCAACATTCCGACCTATTGTTGCTAAGACTATTTTAACATAAAACACACGTCCAACATATTAATTAATTTTAGAACATAATAGCACCCACAACCATACAGCACCGCATTCATTTAATAAACAAAACTAGCGTCAACAACCTGTCCAAGCTTTTTGCTACCATTAACTGAAAAAAAAACCTTCCTCATACAATGTAGATGGATTCATCAGATTTGTCCCGCCTCAGAGGTTTTTGTCCGCGATTCGACTCGTCGTTCATTCGTTCTTCGTTCATTAAGACAATTGGAATGAAACCTGAATGGTCTGGTCACGTTTTGCGTGGAGGAAGCTCATGTCATTAGGGACTATTAAGAAGGCTCATGTAATTGCTTGTTAAGACACGACAAGGTCGGACGCCATAGTTGTCATTTCTCTCTATTATTAGACTGCTGTAAATAAAACCATTCATTAAATTTAATGTCTAACCAGTTAGTTACTGTCGGTATTTGAGGAGTATTTCTAGGCTATTTTTATATTATTTCTAGGATATTGTTTCGTTACTTTATATCGTACTATGAAAATCTTAAATTCCACACTGACAGATCCCACTCAAAGGATTCTTGAAAATTCATCATTTCATGTTGTTAAATCGGGGGTGAATTTTTGTATGGTGCTAATCATTTTTGACCCCCGAGCAAAAAAGACGGGTGTTATAAGTTTGTAGTGTGTTTATCTGTCTGTTTGTGGCATCATAGCTGCTGAACGGATGAACCGATTTTGATTAAGTTTTTTTCGTTACAAAGGAGTCATGATGGCAATTGTTACAATAACTCCGAGCATTACACTGCATCTTTATCGTACACCGAGTATCTAGTTGAATTCCTTTAAGACTCAACAAAAACCAGTGTAAACAACGGCAAACTTCCTCAATTGATAAGTGCGACTTGTTTAATTAATTGTTTAGTTTCGGTAATACTAGTTTTTTTCCTAATCACGAGTATACGCATTCCAAAGAGCTAAAATCAAGTTTCAACCTTACCACATAAACAAACTAGGTTGTTTTTGTACATCTTTTTTTATCTAAAAAGTAATTGAAAACATCCCACGAGCATCCGTTTGGTATATTTTTGCTCAACAAAATTGTACGGTGATAAAATCATTATCTACCCTGAAATTGATTTTTTGAGTGTAACGAACTATGGGCATTGTTATAATGTTCAAAGAAGATGGAATCTTGCAATTAATGTTATGCTTGCAAATGGCGCCATTAAAGCGTTAATGGAGAATTTGACAAACGACGCGAAAAATTAATTGTGTCGCAACGTAACTTGGTGGTGAGAGCGGGAAACTGTTGGAAATTTGCAAACGTTACTTGTTTATTTACATTAAATGAATTACAGGGAGCTCAGACCAAATAAAATACTAAGACATAGCGCTGCGAACAATAAAGTGAGGCCAGCGCAAAATTAACCTCCCCTCTATGCGTACACGCTCACACGCACACATTTACATCAAACTACAATAGAAACTACGCCTCAATAAATGCACACATGTTTACTGAACAGGCCTCACTTCTCTGCTCGCAGAGCTCCGACGTTACTTTTTTAGTGATAGCAACCTCGTAGACTGGATTTGAGGTATGGAATAGCCGATATTACATGTAATATCGAGCCTATTCCATACCCCAAATCACAAAACATCACATAATAGTACACCCACTACATCCCCACCTATGCCAAACCCCTCGGGGATTACAGGCTTGATGTTATGTGGTAGAATATTTCCCCTGATAGCTTTTAACCGTACTTTATTGTGCTTATCGTGATCGTATTCAGTTTAATAAAATCGCCTTTAAGCATACGCGCGCGTCAAAGAGATGTCAGCACACAGCAAGGGGTCCACAAGGGCGAGAACCTCAAGTCCCAGCCGCCGCGGGAGACGCCCAGGGCGTCGGGGGCCACGGGCCACGTGGCCCCCGGCCACCGTAGGCGCGGGCCTGTGGACGGTGGGCTATGCGCTAGCTCGCCGTCCGTCCGTCTCATGACGACAAGCTGTGTCGACGGCGCGTTCGTGTTCCACGCGCGCCTCAAAGAGAGTCAGCAAAAGAAAGGGGTCCGCAAGGGCGGATGCCTGCCGGGGCTGCGGGACTGTTCGAAAGAGATACCGTTGCCCAGGAACACAAAGGGCGATGAAGGAACATGAATGGGTTTTAGTCAATGAAAGTCTGACACTACGCAGGAGGTAGCTCCTGCGTAGTCATTTGATGATTACGTTTCCGAAAAAAAAAAAAAAAAAAAATGGTCCGCAAGGGCCGATGCCTGCCGGGTCTGCGGGGCTGTTCGATAGAGATACCGCGGCCCTGGAACACAAAGGGCTAAGAAGGAACATGGATGGGTAGGCATGTAAAACATAAAGCCTATTTCATCCTCAACTTCTGAAGGCCTCACAAGTCGACATCGTCTTGCAAATATCGCTGATAAGAGCGAAGATATTATACACCCTTTATCACGAACCTTAGTACCATCGAACACGGACAAACCCACAGCATCTATCATAGCATTCCTAAGACCATTATGAAATGAGAACGTACCACGTATTGTTTGTTTGTGTCGCGTTCCTCCGCAATCCGGCTCGCTGTACCACTGACCTGGCATGCTGCGCACTTTACTTGTTTTTGCATGGTTGTATAGTAAGTGATGGTGGTTGTTATGGGATAGACAGTGTTATAGGTACTTCGATTGTATGAAAAGTGCCATTGAATGAGGGTCAAACAAAAACACAAACATTAATTGAAATGGCAATTGTTTTGTATTAATACGGAGCTTTTCAAAAGGATTACCATGGGTTATTGTACATTCGCCACAAAGTTAATTCGCCACGGAAAAAAGTATGTGTAAACTCGTCACAACTCTTTTCTACCATCATTATCACTGTCATTTTGTCTAGACCCTCTGGTTGTAGGTAAAATAATGTGAATGGCAAACTAAGGCCGACAGAATCACGAATCATCATAATCAGCCTATTAATGTACCCTCTGCTGGGCTGGGACACAGGCTTCCTCTCTATGAGAGGGAATGGGCTATAATCCACCACGCGGGCATAGTGCGGATTGGTAGATGTCACATGTCTTCGATTTTTTTGGTTCTAGGATATGCCGGTTTCCTCACGATGTCTTCCTTCACCGTTTTGAGAGCAGTGGTGATGAAATAAATTACACAAACTAATGCGCCTTTCTGGGTTCTAACCCACGACTTACTGTTCGTAAGTCGAGGCCGCCACCACTGGGCCACCACTGCTCTCATGAATCATGAATAGGTAGGCATACGTTCCCAAAAATAAAACTTGAATGTATATTTACCTACCAAATTTTGATGAAAGTAAAAGATGGAATGGATGAATGGCAATAGGCTCAAACTCAAAGCATTTAATTAGACCATTACGGCACTTTTGAATGCCAATAATAATAATAAAAAAAAAAACAAAGCTACAGTCCCAGTCACAAGGCATAATAACTTGAGAAAGTACTGTAGTTGCCCCCTATTACATGACACTTAAACATTACTGGCAAAATGTGGGTGTACAATCAAGAACACCTAACTGGCAAAATGTGGGTGTACAATCAAGAACACCTAACTGGCAAAATGTGGGTGTACAATCAAGAACACCTAACTGGCAAAATGTGGGTGTACAATCAAGAACACCTAACTGGCAAAATGTGGGTGTACAATCAAGAACACCTAACTGGCAAAATGTGGGTGTACAATCAAGAACACCTAACTGGCAAAATGTGGGTGACAATCAAGAACACCTAACTGGCAAAATGTGGGTGTACAATCAAGAACACCTAACTGGCAAAATGTGAGTGTACAATCAAGAACACCTAACTGGCAAAATGTGAGTGTACAATCAAGAACACCTAACTGGCAAAATGTGGGTGTACAATCAAGTACACCTCTGCCTAACCCTTCGGCGATTACATGCGTGAAGTTATGTTATCTAAAAGATGGACAACGAACAAATACTAAACCACATATCCATCCATGCATAAGAAACCGGATTGCACTTTAATTAAATATCGTAAAAGCATCATTCCGGGTGTGAGGATCTCATAAATAACTCCTTACAAGTGTTCATAAAAACTTCACACCTATAAACGATACATAAATCCACCTGTCACTGTCATTTTGTACTAATTAAAGCGAGCCAGCCATAGTTATAGAGCGCATTAATTATAGAACTCTTAAAGTAATGGCTACGACCACAAAGGGCTGTTTAATTTTAAAATTATGGGGATGAGATGACAGACTGAAGAAGACATAATTTAAGAAAAAGAATCTCTGGAAATGCACACAATAATCCAGTGACATTTACATGATGGCCATCATTTTGCGTCTGCGCATGTTTTGATACGAAATTCATGCTTTAGATCTTTCTTCTTCAGAGGTCTCCTGATTTTGTCGATGTCAATTTAAATTGAGTCGACCCAGAATTTGGCAACGAGACTTCTTCAGTAGCCTCCATCAGTTCCCAAAACGAGCAAACAACAGGACACACGGGAACCCATCCATTGTGAAACAACACCACATTTACATTTTAAATCATTAAACACAGGCAACATAACAAAAATGTCCACCCAAGAAACAAAACAAAAGCCTACACGCCTTCAGAGCATTAATGGACTTATAATAACAAAGACCATGAATAGTAAACGATGTTCACATGGACATGGACGCTCCCGTAGATAATGTCCATAGTCATTAGCGAACAGGAAGCGACATGGCGAATTATCGCGACCACTTCCACGGGCTAATTGGAGAGTCTGCTCCTCCTACCTACATGTTTAAGGTATGTAAGGAGTGTGTACTTATTTGAGGTCAGCTGGTTGAATATTCAGGTGGTGTAGTATTGGATTTTGGACTCAATGTTTGAGTTATGGTGGATTGAGTTTTGCAACAGAATTCTGAATGAATGTATTATGGAGTTCTACAGACAAAACGGTCTTCTCTTCTTTTTCGTATAGTGCATAACCTCGTGTCAGAGTTTTTGTGCCTCCCATGGGCCTCTCGACTGGGCTTTATATGCCATAGAGAAACATCTCTGGCATGCTAGTGTTGTTACTTCACGATGTTTTCCTTCACCGAAGCAAGTGATAATTATATTATATGTCTCCTGCTGATAAGGAGGGAAGGACGGATGGAAATTACGGATTTTCCTACTCCTCCGCTATACTTTTCTGATTAATTTCGTTGCGGGATCCAAGTCAGTTAAATTCATTCTCTGGGACTTCGTCGAGCTTCATTGTCTCGGCGCTTTTCTGGTGGTCGCCACTGTTAATTCTGGCTTTCAGGAGTTACAGTGGTTTGGGAACAGTGTGGCGGGCTTGTCCCAAAAAAAAAAAAGTGATAATTATACAATACGCACTTGAATCTGAAAAATCAGAGTGCGTGTCTTGGATTCGCACTCTAGACCTTTGATTTGGAAGTGCGACGGTCACACCACCAGGCTATCACTGCCGACAAAGCGGTAAAAGGATGATTGAGTTCGTGTTTTCGATCCCTTATAACTGAGGCACCTTGTGGTAATGAATGAGTAAAGATCAGCGGCCCTACTCCCTAACGCTTCGTCCGTATATTCGGATTTATCCGTCTCTCTCACTCGCACTCATTTGCAGACGTGCGCGAGAAAGACGGATAGATCCGAATATACGGACGAAGCGTTAGAGAGTAAGGCCTCAGCCTCTTCTACCTCCTTAAAGACAAAGGAAACTTTATTGACCATCAATCATCGTAATGAATACTCAATACATCCATACAGAAACAAAGTGCACGTAAATAATCTCCATTACGAGTAACACGAGTTTAAATGCCACTAAATACCAGGATACCAGCGAAGGGCCGCGAACCGAGCAGCGCGCTGCGCACACGCCGCGAAAAAGTAATCTTTATTTAATTAAACGCTTTAATACATATCAATGCGGCAGATAAAAATGCCGACCTTTGGGAAACGGGTTGGACGCAAGCCAGTCAACCACTCGTGTCTATGGCGAATTATTGGAAAAATATGTGAGGAACGAGGATTGCGCGAAGAGGAATGCAGGGCATTAGGGCTTCCCTGAGAATGTCTAAGCTTGTTAGCTTTTGAAGACATGCACATGACTGTAAGAATTGGAATAATGGACGCTAAGTGATGGTAGGCCTCGAGCTGAATACCAGCTGCGTCCCACGGCGCCAACGACGACCTCGCACACTTACCGCCTTCCCCACTTCTTGTAACTTATCTGAGTCTGGGAAGGAAGCAATCGCACTGCGGGTGGGAAGACATAAAACTGGATAGTACTTCTTAGCACTAGTAAACGCTGAAGCAGCTTTATAGCCGCTAAAAAGCTAAATGGATTAGACTACATATTAATGACCTGTCATGGAGCAACATTCTTTCATTTTATTGCCATTATAAATATGTCTAATATAACTGCAGCTAGTTAGCTAGTTACTTTCGTGAGACCTCGATATTTCATATGTTGCAACTGGTTTCATTCAACACAAAATATCTCCACACATTTAGATGACATTTGGCTGGCGCGAATCGTGACTGCAAAATGACAAGTCGTGGCATTCTCTAAGTATTTTTCACCTTTGCGAAAGGAGTCGTGATCGGATCGGTAACAATCGTAGTTCCAGGCGGCCGATCTAATCGAAATAGGTCGTTCATACGTTCTGCGCAGGCGCACTGTGCGCTTGCACAACGCTAGCTAAAGGGATTTACGTTCGAAAGGTCGTATAGACAACAATAACAAGAATATTGTACGTGAATATCGCTCACGTTTTGCATTGAATAGAACATGGAACAGAACTTCCAACAAAACCAATTAGGATTATTGTACACAATTTATGCCCAAAGTTTCTAATCAGCTGCGAACTGAGCAATAAGGTCTTGACTAGCATAAGCCTTTATTTCCTTCAAAAATCTTTGCGCATGGCAATAATTGCACCGTACAAAATCATTCATGGATCCTCTTAGCAGGAGTGAAGCCAGCAACGGTCACCGGGTGGTTGGACCTTCCCCTGATCCGTCAGTCCTGTCACCAGCAATCCGGTTGTTCTTCATTAACATCGGCCACGGCGTATTTTTAGCTCGGCCGTCCGCTATCGTCCGACGTTTTTGCTAAGAGCCGGCCAACATGCCTCTGCCGTAATTTTATAGTTCCGGAGAAACGGTTAAGGGAAGCGACATACGCACTTAAACGCCGCTAATTATTTGTTAAATACGCTCGATGGCGCCATTATGAAATATCTGCGAGGTTGGGAGCAGTTTGTGGGAAATTATGTTTGAGAGCAACGATGCTGAACGACGTTTATTGATCAATAGTTATTGTGTTTTATTGAGGCTCCGATCGAGGGTCGTATACGAAGGCGGATGTTTGTAGCAAGTTAGATGGGTGTCTTTTCATGTATTCGTTTATAGAGGGTCGTATATTTAATGTTGTTTAATGTTCCATTTAGTCGCACTGTAGCTCGATCCACTTCGCCTGTACCACGTATGCTTACGAACCTCAACGCTCTCGTGGAGACCAACCCTGGATTGGACTTGTTTGCTGATGAATGGAAGACGATATTGTGGGAAAGTTTGTGGTTCTGCGAGAAGACCGAGTAAAAGGATTAGGTATTTAATTTAGTGTTAATGGTTTTAAATACTGTACTAAATAAATAGTATACGGATCCTATTTCATCCTATAATACATTACCGACGAGCACGACGATATCTGGTCTAGACTTTAGGTTCAATAGCTAATCTGACCAACGGCTAACTGGTGTTCCACGACGGTGTACGTGTACTTCCACGTCGGAGACACAACAAAGGGTACAGTCAGGCTGTTCTGGTTGCACAATGCAACAACAACAATACCGTGGCGCCGACGAAGCCATGCGCGTGCGCCGGATTTATTGCCCTTTAAGAACAGCACGAATTAAGATGCAGAAGGCCTACTGCGTTGAAAGCCTGGCAGGATCACAGGACACTTAGTTAAACGGAAGACTTGAATATCTGTAGACCCAGATTTGACTGTACTTCAGACTCAATTTGCAATTATGCAGTTGGTTCTTGTTACTATGCTAGTGTAGGCCCATGTATGAAGTTATGGATTGGTGAACCTTCTAAACTTTAAACCTACGTGGCGCCACAGTTGCGCACGCGCAGTCAGCTTCACCGCTTCATTTGCGTACATCGACTCCATTAAGCGGATATTATGACATCCACCGTCATTGTATACGATACATTAGTTAGCAAAATCAGATTAGCTACGCTGTGTAAAATGTCAACCCAGCGGTACACTGTCGTTGAGAAACAATGGGTCGCGGACCGAGGTATGCAGTACCAGTAGGTATTAGTAATAGGTTAGCGGTTGGCAGTATGCCACGGAACTATTGAGTCGAGTTATTCCCACGTTTGTGTCTTAAAAGGGATAAAAATGTGTGTGATGTATGTATGTCCGTGTATGGCGGTGGGCGGGGCGGCGTCGAGGGTCTTTCGCATGAGTCAGGCGGTGTTAGCTCGTAGCTATGTGATTGAAAATGTAATTCTAACCCTAGCAACAGGCTAACCCTCTGCGAGGGGAGATACTAATCGGATATTGCCTGATAAGTCATAATTGACGGCAATAAAAGCTGTCCACACGTCCTATCTTCCGCAAAGATCAGGTGCATGGAGAGAATTAATAATGACATGGCTTGCTCGTTGTGATAACCAACCACGACGTAAATAAGTAAATGAGTGACTGAGGTCTCGTTGGAACTTCACCTTCAGTCCACAATTTAGTCGTCAGCGACACAGTAGTACCTGGGGAATAGTTTACATATGCCCAACGTAATAAAAAGCCATTCAAAAGTAATAAAACACGGCTAAATTAAATGAAAAAGCACAAAAATAGTCGTTATTAAAGGACAAAACAAACAGTAATGAGTAACTAATTGCGTATAAACGACGTATTCAGACATTCCCACGACTGGAACAAAAAGTCACACACTTGAATGAAATACGGGGTAAATATGGGTAAGTGCGGGTAAATATGGGTAATAATGATACGGTGCACACCGAGATTGAGATTACTTTTTACTTGAAAGTGTTGCGTACCGCGGTTTGCTATTGTGACATTCTGTGCTAGGAAAGCTGGGGTAATTTTACGAATGAGGGAGATTTGAAATGATCCGCAAGTTACTTTGTTGATGATACTGTTTCTTACAATATTGGGCAATTTTGGGGCTTCTGGCTATCAGCGGACTGATTCAGTCTTCAAAATAAGATTATTCCGTTTTGTTACGGTCTTTGGCTGAGGCCAAACGAGCGTAATTTTTTTAACGTGTGGTACAAATAGGACTTTAGTATGAAACAGAATGAAGCGTAAATTCCGCGACTCATTTTACGCGACGCACAGGTCAAAAACCTACGCTCCTTTGGCCTCAGTAAGACCACCGAAGTTAATTCAATTAGAACATTTTATAAACGCCAATGTTCAATAAAAGTATTTCTAGATGAGAATATGTTGCTAGCATTTTTTATTTAATCACAAACTAACTACTTACACAAGTTTCAGCAAAGATATTTCATTAGATTTCGTAAATTAAACATGGAAATATCTCATTATAATGTAGTTCGTTGCCAAAACCAAGTTCAATGAAGCATAAAGTCAATTTCTCGAGAAATCTAGATTATAATATAAATTCAGTGTGATTCAGATTGTTTACAATTCTTTTATTTAGGACGTATTTCACTTGTGTAACAGCCGTACCTAACCATTGTCAATATTTCATAACAATGATGATCTTGACATTTCTTGAACGCAATTTATGGATCAAGTTTAGTAGATCGTGTTCAATTTCATTAGTGGAATTTGTCATTAAAGTCGAATCGCATGCAAAAAAAAACAGGAAAATCTACACTAATATTATAAAGAGGAAAGATATGTATTTTTGTGTGTATGTTTGTAATGAATAAACTCAAAAACTGTTGCGCCGATTTCAAAAATTCTTTCACCATTAGAAAGCTAAATTCACCCTGAGTAACATAGGCTATATTTTATCCCCGTACTCCCACGGGAACGGGAACTAGACGGGTGAAACCGCGTGACGTCCGCTAGTCTTTAATACATAGGTTATAGGTAATTATTTACCTGCATTAATTACAATTTAAGTCTTAAAGCACGTATTTCAAGGTAACGCCATATAATGTATCACGGCAATAGGTGACAGCTCAAAACAATAGGCGTCGCGGACGTCGCTGACTCAGCGGCCTTGCGTGCGCGCATCACTTCCCCCCCCCCACCTCGCGCGCAGCTCGACGCCGGCGCATCATTTCACGTCATTGTGTTTTATTCAATAAAAGCTCGTTAACCTACCGTAATTCCTATTAAGTAGCTGTTAATGCGGCCTATTGTTGTTCCGACATGGTTTTTCATTGTAATGTCAAGAAAAAATGTTTATGAACAACAGATTTAGTGACCATTGTTTTCGGGTAGTACTCGAGTAAAAGCTCCGATATTTTAAAACTATATTATGAATTTTCTATATTCTTTATTCATCTTGATTAATTCCAAATCGTAATTTTATTTTATTAAAACTTCATAATGAATTTAAACTTTATTAAAAAAACTAGCGGACGTCACGCGGTTTCACCCGCGTAGTTCCCGTTCCTGTGAGAGTACGGGGATAAAATATAGTCAATGCTACTCAGGGTGAATGTAGCTTTCTTTTTTAATGGTGAAAGAATTTTTGAAATCGGCGCAGTAGTTTTTGAGTTTATTCATTACAAAAATACAAATCTTTCCTCTTTATAATATTAGTGTAGATAATTATTTTCAAGGTTTTACTAAGCGTGGGTTTTGGTCGACCCATGTGCACTGTTTAGCCTGTCCAGCAGATGAAGATGTACTTTGACATTGACTAGCCACAATGCAGATTTTAGCTAATCAACTTCAAGAAAGTTACCCTATCTTTTGCCACCTTTTAGCAGGAAAATAGAAGGTGTTTGTTTTCACTATGACATAGTGATTCCCGGTACAGCTGCGCCGGCGCCGATACGGCACGTCGCGACACGTCATGGTCCCTATTCGCCGATAACGTGGAGGATAGTGATAACATGATTATGATAACAGTCATAATCCGTTGAATAATAAAATGAATTATAAAAGGTGTGGTGGTATTTTATTCAGACTGGAAACAGTTTCACACAGCGTTAAGTGGCTATCGTATGACAGTAAAAATGTTAACAAGATTTTGGTAGACCGCCAAGTCTTGCCGGCGAGACATTTTTATTTACTCCTACAACTTCTAGCCTTGAGTGAGAGCCTATCTAAATTCGAGCCAAAACAAGTCTTCCAAATTCGAGAAATAAGTTCTTCGAGTTACAGCTTGAATCTAGAGCCAATACCAGTCTGACTGAACAAATTTCGCTAAAAAAGGATCTCCAATCTATACTAATATTATGAAGACGTAAAGTTTGGGGTAATCTCTAGATATACTGAACCGATTTTGAAAATTCTTTAACCAACAGAAAGCCACTTCATTTGTGAGATTCATCTACAATAATCTACACTAACTAATATTATAAAGAGGAAAATTTGTATATTTGTATTTTTGTGTGTATGTTTGTAATGAATAAACTCAAAAACTACTGCGCCGATTTCAAAAATTCTTTCACCATTAGAAAGCTACATTCACCCTGAGTAACATAGGCTATATTTTATCCCCGTACTTCCACGGGAACGGGAACTACGCGGGTGAAACCGCGTGACGTCCGATAGTAGGCTATATTTAAATTACTAAAATTTTAAAATTGTTAAAATGTGTTAAATTCCGCTAGTGTTTTATATTTCAAATATCCTGCCAGTTCCACTGTTCTATCTTTAAATACCTATGTTTCTGAATCTGAACACAAAAGCCATCATCATCAGCATCGTATTCGGAAGCAGTCACATTTACTAAAAGACAAGCTTTTAGGCAAACGTGACGCTTTCAGTGTAATGCTCCGCAAGGTGAGTGCGTTTCTCCTGTTTGCATTTCCGCATTAATCTACCCCCCGACCGCATGCATTCTACCCTCGTCATTACAACCCCACTAGACAGATGAGTTCTTTATTTACATATGTTTGAAAAAAACTTCTTTGAGGGGACGGATTTTAAATAAGGAATCATTTCAAAGCGACTAGGAAGCACACAGCGCCTCTCCAAGAATGTTTTAACTGTTTAAAAGGGATATAAATGCAGTAACTGCAGTTTTGACATCTTTTCGAGCTAAATATAAAAAGGGGGGAAAATATAATGACCACCAAAAATAACTTTGTGACCACTAACATCTATCACCTAAAATATCAATTGATCACCAAATTTAGTAAATTGAACACCAAATTTTAATGAGGTGGTTGATGACAAACTAGTTTTGCCTAGGCCGACTTGGGGCACCCTCACACTATTTTTTTATAAACCATTCAGGAGTAGGAGCCCCGTGAAGCGGGGTTCCGTCGACCACCTCCCTCGACTCGGATGCAAGAGCATAACAGTTTAATTTCAGGTGGTCATAAATACATTTTTGGTTCTAATTTTACGATAAAATGGGGATTAATTTTGGTGATCATTTACTAATTTTGGCAATTAAAAGTGATTTTTTTGCCGTTACATTTTGCTAAATCTGGTGGTTCGTTAATTGTTTGCCAAAAAAGTATAGGTAACGTATGTGCATTGCAGTGATATGACGTAATTTTACAATCAAATACATGCAGGTTACATCATAATCCTGATGCAGAATACCGACTACCCGGCTCACTACATTTTCAAACAACTTTATTATAATACCTACATTCTATGCGAATTTAAATGATTTGATTGGATCTGTCTTTTTTACCCTATGTTCACAACATGAACAAATGAATTTGAATTTAAATTTTTAATATTTATTAAAAAATAAATAAAGTAACAAAATATAGTATTAAATAAAAAATTGTTACTTTTTAACCAAGGGCTGGTTAATTTACGAGTGAAAAAAGCGAATATGAAACGTTAGTGGAGGAATGACATTAAAACGCGTCGGCTGTCTTCTCATTCGCACAATAAAAGCTTTTAATCATCACAAAAACACGTGACGACGTATTAAATATGTCTTCCTTGATGGTAACTGAACAGCCAATTAAAAAGATTTATTTACACATACCATAAATGAAATCATCTATATACGTATACAATTTGCATAATATTGAAATTAAAATAATAAGTCGCGTTGTTGATTCGTGTTCAATGTAAACACAGGAAAATAATAAAATGCTTGAATTCGTTGTTGCGATACTTGCGAGTAATACGAATTGTTTATTGCAAGATTTCCATGTTTCAATTAAATATGAAATCTGATGAAAACCGAGATCTAACTCCACCCAGTCATAATCATCTGCCAGCCTTGGGGTCGGCTTCCAGTCTAACCAGATGCAGCTAGCTACCAGTATTCTACATGAAGCGACTGCCTATCTGACCCACCTACTCATAAGTCATTAATAAAGGAGACGTATAACATTTTTGTATGGGACTCACCAAACCATAACCATAACCTGTACCTTTTAGGAAAGCTGGGAAACTAATCCCTGAATAGAACAAAGCAATATTTTTTCCTTATTATAACGTGTTTTTTAATGCACACAATAAAAATTAAAAATGTTTGACGTTTATCGTGACAGTTATGACAGGTTGTACATATGACGTTTACCTTACCTAGACATTGTCAAACCTACCTACAAAATGTCATTTCAAAATGATCCGTTCAGAAGTACACTTCAGAAAAGTAAAATAAATAAGTGTTTTTTTAGCGATTAAATCATCACACTTTCTTTTAATTTTTCGAAAAAGATGTTTCTGAGAAAAATAAAAATCTACACTAATATTATAAAGAGCAAAGATCTGTATTTTTGTGTGTGTGTATGTTTGTAATGAATAAACTCAAAAACTACTGCGCCGATTTAAAAAAATATTTCACCATTAGAAAGCTACATTCACCCTGAGTAACATAGGCTATATTTTATCCCCGTACTCCCACGGGAACGGGAACTACGCGGCTGAAACCGCGTGACGTCCGCTAGTTATGAATAGTACAAGAACATTTTATGCTTTGATGTGACATGATTTCAGAACGAAATCGAATGTTGAATGGAATATGGCAATAATTGAAAAACTGTTATTTTGCATGCACATGAAATCAGGCCTAAATGCAAGTAAGAATATTTTTCCTCAATTCGTGGGTTTTTTTAAATATATATGGTTCATAACAATGACTTCTTTGATCATCCGTTCAATTCAGACAAGGGACTTTCCACAGCAATTCTAGTGATAAGACATGACTAAACACAAATACTACAGAAGTACATAACTACAATAACTGGCACAGATACATATTATACTCATTACTCAGTAATCTGCTCAACAATGATTTCATACCCCGATTGCAAAGACGACGACAGACAGTCACACGTGCACAAATAGCAGAGAAAAAATCTTAAGGGCCTATACTACCTCAAATGGCTTAGCATGATCCTCCGTTACGCCTAAAATACTGCAGCATTAATTTTGAAATAAATATATGGTAAAGTTGAGGATTAATCTTAGGTTTTTTGTTTGGCGAAAACACGATTTCATCAAATTTTCTCGATAGAAATAAATCCCAAAGTTACCTCCAAATCGAACAATAAACCGCTGGTATTCAAAAAGCACTTCAAATTAGATCATGAAACTTTGCATACTGACTGAACTAACTATAAAGCAGGTCTTATGTTTTTTATTTTTTCCAAAGGAGGAAATTTTGATTTTTTAAAGAATAAAAACCACTCATTTCGCACTATTCGGCTGCAGTGACTGACGTACCAACCGCTTTGTAGTGCAAGCTGATTAGAACGTTATTCTAACAGAATTACAAACGAAGTTTGAACCACCACAAATAGAGTTGCTAATCTGAGGTAGTATAGGCTCTTAAGATAAACGATAATAGCAGTGAAATATTACGGGCGTGACTTTAAGATTAAACCTCAATAGCTGTTGACAATGTTAAGTTCGTCATTCGGTTATGTGGGTGTAATTCGTCGTGGACCAAATTATATAATAGTAATCGTTTTTTTTGTAAGCTTCATTTTAATGGCAGTTATTTGGCCTAACAAAGGTCTGTGTATTTAGTGTTGCAGAGGTTTTTTTTTGTGTAGGATCAAGAGCTATTACGATTTAATAAGAATTTCTCAAACTGTAAGAAAATTAAACGCGTTACTTGAGGTAAATCCTAACAGTAAATTTCCTGCAGGTGAAGCATTTAATTTCAAAGCGTCTCGTTGGAAATGTTATTTGAAGTCGTAAGATAATTCCACTTGAAACAAAAGTATTCAATTTCCCAACACCACCCCGTTGGTCCATCTGACATTGTAACACTAGACTTGATCCAAATGCCACAGAACACATGTCTCACTAACGAGTGACGACTCGTCAAGAATGTTGAATTACTGCATTATACTAACAAACATCTCTCCCGGAACGCATCGGACGATCTTAAAAGCATGGCGCCAACGTCAACGAGGGCTTTACGCAATATTATACATAAAGAAACTCTTTTAGAATAGGTGAATTGAATTTTTATAGTCGTTTTAGCTGAGTATCTATGTCGCGGCAGTAAACCGTGCGCTGGTACAGTTAGGAATCTGATACGTGAATGTGGCATTCTAACGTGCGCCTACGCACCCATGATACGTCGCCGTCGTTTTTGTTACGAGAAAAACGTAATGGCATCAAATTAAACGGGTAATAATCTATAATCTAGTTAACGATCTTCTGATGAGCACGTTGCAGCAGGAATTGCAATAAAATGGTTAATTAAACACGGAGTGGTCCGGCATTGTTCACGAACGCTTCCGACAGAAGCTAAGTTATTCAAACACCTACGCCAAATTAAACGGCGATCAGTTTGCATTAGAATTAACACTATTGTCGCCGAGATTCAATTACGACAAACCTATAAATGTATGTCAGCTGTTTTAAATGTATGCAACACGTTAATTGTGCAATTTGATTTATACGCCTTGTCACAACCTCACAACACCAAAGAGAACGCACGTGGTACATGTTAACGATATTGTCTGATCCAATGATACCGATTAATCGTCGTTTATGTGCCGTGTGGGTTGAACCGACAACATATCCGATATTTTCTACATTATACGGTTACTTTGCATCGGCTGCGAGCTCATTATGGTAAAACGACAAAGACCGTTACGCATAATATTAGTGTTATAGAATGTCAAAAGTATTTAGATAACCGTTATTTCGCTGCGATTCGGAAAACAATGACAAGTATTGACCCTGAATTATGGGTGGGGAGATTTACATCCTAAGTAAACGGTGCAGTTGTTGGAATGAAGTTGTTTACCGTTTAAACAAGGGGGAATATTTTCGTATGGATTAGCAAACACGCGGGCATTTCGCGGGCGTGCATTAACGCTAAGTAATGTTCAAACACACTCGGTCCCACGTTGGGCGCCAGTGGGGCGCCTCGGATTATGCGCCTGGCACGTGATGCACTCTCCTGTTTACGCTTTAATACTTCCTTACTTATGTTTCTATGTTTATGTTTCGCAGCTCAATAAACAAAAACCGTTCCCTCTGTTCATTGACAGACCCTATATTTGCAATCCCCAGTGGAACACAATGCGGAATGCCGTTTGTAAATGTGCTGGCCACGTGTCCGCAGACCGCCGTTAATAATTTCCGAGTGAGAAAGCTAACAGTATGGAAACTAATTGCGAATAAATCATTGTGATTGGGTAACATGACGTGTGATTGTGACAATTCTAGTGGAAGTTTAGCAAACAATGGCAAATCGGAACGTAAACAGTTGCATAGGCCGTTAATTTCAAGTATGTAGGTAGGTATAATGCAAATAACAATGGCTGATTGAGCAAATGCAATTAGTTAATTGGACAGCAGAGAATTGGAATACAACATTCACAAACGCTGTAAGAAAACCCGTAGCCAACTTTGATATACTATTATACACAAATCACAAGCAAAAATGAGACTGTATGCTGATGCATGATGAGATGACATACACAAGAAAAAATCAATTCTAATTAACCAAACGCCAACAAAAAAAGGTTCCACAATTGAATTCAAAATCTTCAGAACGACAGCACCAAATAGGGAGACAGTATACACAGCGAGTCAGCGACACATGAAGGACTTGTAAGTCCAGGAAGGATAACCAGACCTCCTTTGTATGAGCTTCCCGTATAATGAGATATCTGCCTATACTAGTTTTACATAGCTTGATTGGTCCACAAAACGAAACTAGACACCATTTCACAATCAGATTCAAATCTTGGGTATCAGTATCAATGCGCGGGCGAACCAGCAAAGCATCTTCCTACAAACAGGAACAGATCTGTAAATGCAAGTGCCATTGTAGCGCCTACGTGGACCGTTATAATGAGCCGACCTTCTTGTGCTGACAACCTGTCTCTCATCAATGCAGCTTTATAAAGTTGGACGGGGCCAGGCAAGAAATGTGACGTTTGTCTGGAAGTTAGTAATAAATGCTGAGATTTATTTATTAATATAGGTTCACCACCAGCTACTGTGTACAGCATTTAGGTATACATAGGTTTTACAGCCTTGGACTTACACAGTCGCCAATTACAGGATAACCAGCATTCACAAAGATTAAGAGCTAGCTTAAGAGATTAAAATTAAAAATTAAAATGAGTGGTTAAAAAACACAAAAAAAGTGAAAAATAACTTTAGCTTCAGAAGTTCACCGACTTCTTGATTCATTTAGTTTTTTTTTGTCACCGATTTCTGAAGCTAAAGTTATTTTTCACTTTTTTTGTGTTTTGAAGTCGGTTTTATTTTTTTTGCAAAAAGTTTTTTTTTTTTCATTTTTAGTCGTAATATCCTATACAAATATATGCTATGCATTTATTTTACTTTGTTAACAATACATGTCATGGTAATAGGCTTATCCCCAATAAATGGAACTTAACATAATATCTAAACTGTCGAAATTTGCGTACCCCTCAGAGCATACAGGCGTGATGTTACGTCATGATGTTGTATAAAAAATAAAAATCCAAGCGATTGCAAAAATCACGACCGATTTTCCGTCTAGTTTTGAAGAGTTCCATTGTATATCTGCGAAGACCAGCATCAGATCTTCACCAAATTTAAATGCGACCATCTCAGGAGTATACTAAATAAATACTCTTTCAAATAAAAAAAACATTTTGAAAATCACTCCACAAATGGAGGAGAAATCGGGGAACATACTTACATGAAATTATACCACATGACTGAAGTAAAAATGTTCATAAAATGAAAACTACTGGGACTAAAATTTTTATGGGACCAAATGGCAACTATTCCGCATCAAACTAAAAAGAATCACGTAAATCGGATCATAAATCTCAGCGTAATCGGTGTACATACATAAAAAAAAAAAAAAGTACCTATCGAATTGAGAACCTCCTCCTTTTTGGAAGTCGGTTAAAAACATTAAAAACAATGGTAGATCCTACATTTAAGACACTATCTAAGCTTACGAAACATACAATATGAGATGTTGAGAGATTGCATGTAAGGATTGTGGCTGTAGTAAAAGAGATTAGTTTTTCTAGGATTCTAGGTTGAGAGATCTCACGATTTGCAAGAAGAATTAAAGTATTCAAAACTTCAATTAAGATTCATCATCATCAAAGATCTACAGTCAGGACAACACTTTTACTGCTAGTAAAAAACTAAAATTTCAAGCAAACACAGTTGCTTATTTTGCTCCTGAAAGAATAATATTTTAACGACACAGCGGGACATCTTTATTTGACTCTCAAGAAAAAACGGAATTCTCGATAGTTTGGATTTTCCTGTCTCCAATTCTACGAAAAGCTACAATAAAACGCCTACGGCTGTTGTTCTAAAAGCCATATTTGGCATATAAAAATAGTTTATTTGTATGTGGTGCGCGGGCGCATCTTACGCCGTGCATTACTGATGCGCGTCGCCTGTATCTTGACTGTGTACACTAATGGGCCACGTGTGCTGATATCGAATATCGACAAATCTTACAACGCCATATTAATTCAACTTTAAGAGAACATACCTAAGAAACAATTTCGATTAGCAGCACTTTTCATTCACGTCCATTATTATGATAAAACTATGACCTTCTGAGCAATAATGGTAAGTACCACTAATGCATTTTTGTATGCAGCAGCCATAAATATGACGTATCTGGAGATACGCGAGTCTTTAATGCCGTGTAGACAATTTCTTGGTAACATAATGGACAACAAAAGTGTTATTTATTGGAGATTTGCAATAAAAATAATATTGAGTTCTCTTGAAAGGATCGTAACGCAAGTCTTTTAAAAAGTTCACGGATATTTGATGTGGCAACATTGACAGCTGTCATAATTTACGCACGAAATGTAATATTAAGTCAAAGAACAGTCGCATTCGAATAAGGAACACAATAAGATTGGAAATTGACAGTTGAACAAAAATTTTATTTTTAAAGTCGTCTGGAGTCCGAGACTGGCGGTCGATAAATCCTGTTCGACGTATACTTCAAGGGCGTGCGGCTATTTTTAGCGCGTCCCAGACGAAGGCCGCCGTTCCAGGCACCGGCTCGGAGGACGCCGCGTCCGGACGAACGCGAACGTTCGGATCGGCGCTCGAATTTTAATGTTTTTTTTTCTCCGAATCGCGACGCCAAAGAGTGCCGCCTTTTGGGGTTAGATGTGTGTAGCAACCCAAGCAGGTACGCTTACGGACACCGAAACGAATCTGTTGTAGCATATGTTGAGAAACGTAATTTAGGAATCATTTTCAAATTAAAGGGATTTATGGCCAACCCATCTTAAAAGCTTAATCGGAATCAAATGCGAAGTTAATTATATGGCTTTGGAAATACACGCCACAGTGGGAGAATAACATATAGAAAACATTTGCCTTACAGACAAACAACTAAAAAACTTGGGAAGATTTGTAATTGAATAGCTGTAATATATTTTCATTACGAAACACAACACTATAACGCCATAGAAATAAATCTTGGCTTAGTAGTTAAGACATCAACATAGTCGAGAGTAACACTAACATCTCAACTCGCATTCAACACAATTAAGACAAAGTTGGCAATGTTACGAAACTACGGTGGAAAGTTCCATTAGATTTTAATACAGAATATTATACGGGTATTTATTGTTATTATAACGTGGCGTTATTGTCTATTATCCGATATTATGACAATGGTGATGCAACAAGGAAAACAGACGACGATGGTTATAAACAAAGAGACGAGGAAGCTTTAACGGGTCAATACCGATTTGCAAATCTGCTTGTAATTTGTAAAACAAGTAATGTATCGTATCAGAATGAGGGAAAAGATTTTTGCTATTTGCAATGGAATGGAAGAATGAAACCATCTGAAACCATTGAAAACAGAAGTTTCACTCTTGAATCAATCATAACATCGATTGGTTGGTGGCAGGTTGAGAGTTCCAACAAAAAACATTGTCTCTATATCATTTGTAACGTATTTAATCTGACTAACTCTTCAGAACCTGAATGTAAAATAAAACACGAAGGAACTTAAAACGAACACTTCTAAATCCCGACATGGTTATTAGCAGCGACAGAACCATTAAGCTTGCAAGATAATATCTGTCAACGAGTGAAGTTTCGCCGTCTGCGCGTCTTGTCGATCATCAAAATGTTAATTTCTACATCCGGTTTATACCATCAGTTTTTATTCAACAACATTTGCCAACTTCCTAAGAATTTATGAGTTAGTTTAAACTTTCGACGCGGTTCAATCGATTCTGTTCGGTTCTAGAAAATTGCGAGAATTTCGGTACAATCAAGATTTTTTACTTCTGCCCTTGGTTTTATTGGGAATGGTGGTGCTATATCACTCCGAATCTCTTTTAGATTGGCAATTTTGGCGTTTTGGCAATTAACCCTTTCTTCATTGCCAACATCGTAAAAACGTAAAATTTCGTAACAATGCTAATTGAGAAACCCATAACTACATGAACTACTCTTCAATCAATAGGCCGTAAACCTTAGGTCAGAGGTTCTGAGAAAATTCTCTAATTTTTGTTATGGAAATTAAGACCGAGTTCGAGTTACCCAATAACATATTTTGTTAGTTTCGCCATACCAGGTAGAGCGAATAAATTACACATTTATTATATCAATTCCTCGATTCTTTGTGTATTACGTAAGGATGACGACTCCTGCGCCGGAGATCTCGTTGGCAACAGATTTGAACCAATCATCTGTTTAGATGGATGATCTCACCAATTGCATATAACTAGGTAACATAAAGTTGAGTGAGGGAAACGAGTTTTAAATATTGATTGCAGACGATTGGATTGATAACCTTATTCTTGCCGTTTTGCAAATGTAACTTGGTATAGCTAAAACAATGAAGTAAGACAGTGGAAGAAGAGGACAAGCAGCGCAGGGTAAGAGCAAGATAATCATGAAGTTTAAACAATGGATAAGCCGTCAGTGAATATCGAGATGAATGTTGTAGGACAATTGCAAGGCAGAATGGTTGCTATAGGACAAAAGGTGATGAAGCTAAAGCAAATCCATGTAAGCATGGGGGAAACGAAGACGAGGATATAAATAACAATATATTGGCCCTTAAGCAATAAAAGGATAATAAACCCACGGCTGAAGAGCAAGCTCCTTACATAACCCTGCATTAAGTTGATGTAACACAATGACGGGACGGACGTTGCGCAGGAGTTTGACACTGCATCACTTTCGTACAGTGAAAGTATGATTTATCTTAAGGATACACTTCGAGGTTTTCAATTTATATCGATGGCGACCTTTTATTGTATAATAAATAAATTCGAGGTATCGTAAGCCGGTATATTGGAGGAGAATTTGTATTGTGTCTGACTGAAGATTTCTGAGCTTTTATAAGACTAACCCATAAATTGTATTTCTAAACTGTTTTATTTGTTATAATTCAATCCATTGGGTATTTGGGCCTTTCCGAAAATTCAGAAGCATATGTTTAAGAAGTCTGGTGAGATTAAGAATAATAGAGAAGTATGGAAGAAGAATACATGCTGCGCCGACCCCAAATGAATTGGGTAAGGGCAAGACAATGATGATGATGTTTTAGAAGTCTTAATTAACGTCATCGTTTATCAAAATTCCCTCCTATCTTGTCATTTAAGGCCCTAATTTTAGAGTTATTAGCAACTCTATTTGTGGTGGTTCAAACTTCGTTTGAAATTTTGTTAGAATAAAGTTCTAATCAGCTTGCACTACAAGGCGGTTGTTACGTCAGTCACTGCGGCCGAATAGTGCGAAATGAGTGGTTTCTTGCGATTTACAAAAAATCTATTGATTGGACTAAAAAAGTAAAACACAAAAGACCTGCTTTATAGTTAGTTCAGTTAGTATGCAAAGTTTCATGATCTAATTTGAAGTACTTTTTGAATATCAGCGGTTTATTGTTGTTGGATTTGGAGGTAAGTTTGGATTTTTTTTCTATCGCGAAAAGTTTATGGAATCGTGTTTTCGTCGCACATAGTACCTAGCATTAATCCTCAACTTTACCATATATTTATTTCAAAATGAATGCTGCAGTATTTTAGGCGTCCCGCCGTTAAATAGGGCGATGCAAACAGGCATGAAAAAACATTGTCTTGCCAAAAAACATGCCCACTTCCCTTAAAATCTTCACTTATTAACTTCCACGAAACATTGACCAACTACCTCTCATTCGCTATTAAGGAACATTAAACATTTGCCAAATAAATCTTCTGGCCACTTTGCCGTGTTGCCAAAAACATGACATGGAGTGTGCGGTATGTTGTGATTCAGTGTTCAAATATTGGACAGTGATTTACTTGCACGCTTTGAGTGAGCGTGTTGTTGATGGTATCGCGAATTACTGGTACTATCGGGGTCTTTTCCGCCTGACCATTTTAAAAATTTTTCGCTTAAAACCTGCGAAGGCGCCGAGCCGCACCCCCTTAAAGTTTGGGCCTATTAGGAAAGCCTCAACTTTGGCGCGCAAAATAACAATAACTCTCGTTTGGCGTGCGTCGTCAGTGCGCTCGTCCGATTCGGTACTCCCGCCTGACCACCACTAAGCTTATTTTTGCTTGCACTCGCAACATAGAAACGCTCTCTAGCCGGGCGGGGCTAGAGAGCGTTTCTATGTTGCGAGTGCAAGCAAAAATAAGCTTAGTGGTGGTCAGGCGGGAGTGTCCTCGATAGTACATGTATGGATGGGCAGCATAAAATGCCAAGTGGTGTTGAGATGAGGTGTTGGTAAAGGTGGGTTCTGAAGAAGTCGTGAGATTAAACAAGCGAAAATGTGCAGACTTGGGAGAAACGCAATGAGGTTGTTGGAGAAAAAGACAAGAGACAGAACGCAACGAAAGCAGGATATTCCAAAGTGCAAGCAAACACATTCACTAAGATCCCTTACAGTATCCATTCTAAACTTGATGTACTTGCAAAGTAATAAAATTAGTCTTTCATCCCCAAGCTTACATCATGCAGTTTCTCAACCAAAGCGGAATGTTGTCACGTCATGCAGGACTTGTAAAACGAAAACATTTTCCATGACGTGCGTTGTGCAACACATGGCAATACATTACACGTTTGCGAATAAATATCCTGCGAAACAAAGCAAAAAACAAGTGAACATGAGTGTTTGTATGTTCGCAGTTCATATCTGGTGGTAATTTATTGTGGCGCCATGTTGCGGTGGGACAGACGCGTGCGCAGCGCAAACCCACCTCAATCATTGTCTTAGCTTAGAGACGAATACTAGAAATAAAATTCATAAAGATTGCACAAATTGAATTCCGAAGCTAGGCATAAAATTATAATGTGCTGAGAGCAACATTTGTTGCACAGTGTTTAACATGGTACAGATTTTATTGCAATTTAAATATGACCAACCCATTTTAGGTGATCATTTGATTTCCTTAAAAGATTAAACACTAAACAGACTTACATAAAAGTCACGCGCGTGTAGCCATGCTAAACTACATAGTCTAACCCAAAATGGTATAATGATATAATTATGTACAGCCAGTATCTAATTCTTATTCTTTTTCTTGGTCTCCGGCCCTTGAATAGACTAAAAAATATCCGATATAATTTGCAATTCCTTGGCGTAAGTACGTCTATTTTATCGGTGGCCATAACTCGTCTGGACAGGTTCCGTAGGCGGGTTGGGTTGCAATAAAAAGCGGGGTGGTTACCGAACGGAGCCGGGTCGTCGCCCCCGCGCGGCCTTCGCCCCCCGCCCCGCGGCCGCGCAGCAAGGACGTCGCCCGCCGTTGCATAACCACTCGCACGCAAGTCGTTGATACCGTTCCGAGATGCGCTCGGTGTCGTCGTATAGGCTGCGCGAGCGCACCGGAATGAAAATAAAAGCTGAATGTACGCATAAAACCGTCCTATTGGTATTCATATAAACGTCTATTATTGAAGTTTTTACACGACGACGGCTACGTGATATTGACTTAATCAATTGTAATTAGACAATTTTCACTTTCCACTAAGGTTACTTGCGTTTGTTGATTAATATATGATAACACGTTACCGTATTAGAGTTGTTTTAAACAGAATCATCATTACTAATTGCGTCGAAACCCTACATTCGCGGAAGCGTAACTTCATTAGAAATGGTGTGTTTATAGTACAAATAAGAACGTGATCTTGACAGAACTACATTGTGGCCTTTCGAGTTTCCTCGATACATAACAAGTAAGGAAAATTCTTAGCCCGGTTTTCTACTTACAAGATTTCGCATTCCCAAGGACCTCATCAATATTCAGAGCGTATTTACATGCCTTGCCTCCGTAGATAGATACTAATGGTAGGGGGCCAATTGAGTCTTGGATGTTCGCCTATAATTGTAGGAACTGGCCGAGGCTGTGTGCCCGAGCGGAGCCGCAGGCGCAAATTATAATAGGCTTCTCCAGTGCAACTGACAACTAATAATAATTGTGTTGTATTGATAAATGTCAAAAAGGATTTAAAGCTCTGCAAATCTTGAGTTTAATTCGCCATTAAAAATGTTTTGAGAGTAGGACATTTAATTGTGGACTGCTTAATATTCGTGGAGCGTGGTCTGAAGTAGGTGGCTTACTTGCATGTAATTATTTGAGCAATAATTATGGTTTTAGACGGCAAGGTTGAAGTGTACAGCGGATATAACAACAGACTATTAAAGGTCCTAACTGATCAAACATTACAGAAGTTTAAAATAGTAGTAACAAAAAGCAATTCGTGTTTCGAATCAAATAGAATTCTTAGGAGAGTCCTTGCACAATGTACCTGTAAATTTACAAAAATAAACTAAATCTAACACAGCTTGAAATATAAATTTTGGTACTTCCATTTAGTAAAACTTTGAACGTAATCTGACAAATATCACCTTGGAAAATTGGAATCTAAACGCAATCGGGCAAAAATCAAACCTTTTATGAATGCTTTTGCAGGCATCACTTACTAAGAAGTATGCAAAATCAAGAGGCTTTATTTCTCAACCACAAAAATCTCGTTTAACTGCCAAAGAGCCAGTAATTCCCGACCAAAACTTCGCAAATACGTCAAAAAAGACGCTCCATCATTTGTCTTAATACCCAAAGACCTTCGAAAGGTCATCATTTACAAATAAGTAAGCAAAAACTAAGCGGCTCTATTTCTCACCACAAAAATCTGGTTTAACCGCCAAAGAGCCAGCAATTCGGGACTAAAACTTCGCAAATACGTCAAAAAAGACGCTCCATCATTTGTCTTAATACCCAAAGACCCTTCTCAACAAACACACAAGCTAAAGGGATTTGAAAGGTGCCTCACTACGTGTCACCAACCATCAATCACTGGAATTGCTTCACAATGGGGATCAGCAGCGTTCGAAGAACGTCGGTGTCGACACAACGGCTTACCTAGAACAAAGACAGATATGGTTAGCACTGCAAGTAATACGGTTTATATAGTACGGCCATGGAAACTACGATGATAGCTTTGTTTGTGGTACTTGGAATTAGAATATTCATAGGATCCATCGTCACGTCCATCGTCACGTATAGAAGAAGATGAAGAATTGATTCCCATGTTAATGTATTGTGGAAGCTGCAGAAGGTTGTAAAAATATACTTGCATTGTATAGATTCCAGTTCTTAGTATTATATAATTGCATAGCACATGTGTGAGTACTGTGTACACTGTTCAGCCACCATTTACATTTATTTATCTTTCATTGACTTGAATATGCCTTGGGGGCTGAGAGAATGTCATGCTCACTGAAATGTCTCGCTGATGGTGGCGGGTGTGTCGGGTCATTTAGTTCCCTTCAATATGGTTGAGTTGAATGGCGCCGGTACATGCGTCATGTCTGTGAACGGGCGCTGTCAGTTGGGACTGGTCATCTTTTAGCTGCCAAGGTTCATTTTAATTACTTTATTCATAAATTTTTGATCTAATCTTTTACTCTGGATGCTCTTAGTGTGCACGTCTTCTACATCGTTCTCACATATATGTATATTCTCAAAATTAATGATGTAACCAAGATTTTGTAACAATATTTTGATTTTAAAAGAGTGTCCATGGAGTTTCTTGCCCGTTCTTCTCCATAGAGATCTACGCTAGGGAATGGGCAACTACAGTACTTTCTCAAGTTATTATGCCTTGTGACTGGGACTGTAGCTTTGATTTTTTTTTTTGTATTTTTGACTTTCAAAAGTGCCGTAATGGTCTAATTGAAATAAATGGTTTGAGTTTGAGTATGCACTGTTTTAGACTTTCACGGTTTTCACTACACTTAAAGTACTTACGGGATAATATCCATGATTTACGTTTACGTGGATGAGCTCCCGATATTTTGACGCTGTTGCAAGCATCATGATCGTGGGAATACTGAAGAGTAGTGTCCGACCGAAGGTGCAATTCTGGCCGAAGCCGAAGCCGATTAATCGGTATTCACCAAAACCTTCGGCCGAAGCCGAAGCCGAAGGTGTCATTGACCTTGAGAAATACGATAGTTACTTTGATCTCAGAATATACTAGATACATATTGTGAGAGCTTTAGAGGTTTAGCCCCAATAGCGAGCCGAGTGACCAACATATACAAGTAGGTAATAAAATATTGTCTAAAATAAAAGTTTCAAATATACAATGTTAATTAAATATTTATTTACTTAAAGTAATTTTAACAAAAATAATCAGTAACTCTGCTGCTCTGCACACTCTCCGTCTCGCTCTAGCATCGTTCAGTAAATTTCAAATTTTGACAACTAGCAAACCTTCGGCTTCGGCCAAACCTTCGGCAAATTTTTGGCCGAAGCCGAAGATTTGGCCGAAGGTGCTTTTTTGGCCAAAGGTGGCCGAAGCCGAAGCCGAAGCTTCGGTCGGACACTACTGAAGAGGTATGCGGGTGGATTGAGTTCTAGTAGTGCGCGTAATAAAAGACTAAGATAGAGGGTAGACAGATTTGTCTGCTCATAATAAATAATCTTCGACCCACCCGCATACCTCTTCAGTATTCCCGCGATCATGATGCTTGCAACAGCGTCGAAATATCGGGAGCTCATCAAAGCAAACGAAAATCACGGATATTATTCCGTAAGTACTTTAAGTCATAGGATCATATTAGTTATGTTTAAAAATAGATGTGATTATGGAAGTTTATTTAATCCCATTTCATGACTTTTTCATGAAATAAAACTGACGTAGAGGTCTAAAATCAAAAGCAAGTGCTTTCGGAAACCTTTTAGTATCTACTTCATACACGATTTCAACACAAAAACTGTTCACAGTATCGTATCACTGACATTTAATTTGTCTAAATAAGTAAATACCAAGCACTCCCGCTCACTTTATGGCCGCAATCAATCTGGCCACATCCGACCTGGCTAGGAACAAAGGATTTGCTAAGCCTTTACCGTTTATATCCTAAATATCAACTGAGTTTCGCAAACGCCCTCTGTTTACGGGTCCAATGCAATTTTCTGTGTGAAATCATGTATCGTGTGTACTGTGTTTTATATGGCTTTAGAAGTCAACGTAAGTTTTATTTCTGAATAAGGTAAATGACAAAAAAAATCTAATTAGTCCGTCATATAGATAGATTATCATAGATAGATATATATATATAGATAGATTTCCAAAAAATATTGGACACATATTTTTAGGGTTCCGTACCCAAAGGGTAAAAACGGAACCCTATTACTAAGACTTCGCTGTCTGTCCGTCTGTCTGTCACCAGGCTGTATCTCATGAACCGTGACAGCTAGACAGTTGAAATTTTCACAGATGATGTATTTCTGTTGCCGCTTTAACAACAAATACTAAATATAGTCAAAGGTACGGAACCCTTCGTGTACGAGTCCGACTCGCACTTGGCCGGTTTTTTCTTTTTTCACATGAACAAAAAATGAAGACGATACAGTGCGTCGAAAACTCGTGTGACGTCACATTTGAGTACATTTTTTACTCAAATTTGACGTCACACACAAGCCCCCTCATGATCTTTGACACGTTTTATCTGCGTCAATTTTTATTAATTTGATAAAACTAAAAACACGTATCCAATATTTTTCGATAATCTAGCTGACGGACTAAACAGAATCATATTGTTTTAAGTTAGTCATAATCCCTATTAAGGGCGAATTTCAGCTATGAAACTGAAATTGTTGCACAAGACAAGACTTAGGCGACAACGCCATGCTTGCCTAGGTTGATCCGTGGATGGGTGACCACTCACTACACACCGTGTTTCATCCGTGCCTCATTATGTCCTCATTGCTGTCATTTGTATATCTTTGACAGTCGTTACAGTACAGGTAGTAAGGTGGCCCGAAAGTCGGACTACCAGTCTTACCAAAGGGTATCGTTACCCATTACCAACTGGATTGTGGAGGTTAGACAGGCAGTCGCTCCATGTAAAATACGTATATTAAGCGGCATCCGGTTAGACTGGAAGCCGACCCCAACATAGTTGGGAAAAGGCTAGGCAGACAATGGTGAGTGTCATCATTGAGAATATTTATGGACTGTTTAAATGTGCTGATGTCGTTCATCAGTATCATTAGTAAAATTCGCTCTAATTCTTGTTCTGTGCAACAATTTGGTCCTAATGCCCGTATGTTATGAGGAGTTGGATGTCTGTATGACGTCCAGAACAGGATAATCCATATCTATATCTGTATGACGTCCATTTTTGAATCATTCCCTCTACGTCAATTCCCTTTACGTCGACTCGTAAAACAAATTGTAGGTAAATCAATTAGGTACCTGCTTGCTACTAAAATTTTAAGCAAGGACATAAGGAGTAGGTGCACGTGCAACACAAATAACGATAAAAACTGACGTAATACATCACAGTATTGCGTAAAGATAACTGAATCAGAAAACTGCTTATAAAATCTAAGCTTTTATCAAGAAACACGAGAAAAGGCTGTTTAATAACAACGAGGTCAACAAGAAACTGCGATAGTGGAGTCAATGTATACAGAAGTTTAATATGCGATATCATTTACTTCATATCAGTAATGACTAAAAACACGAACAGGCATTTAACTTGCAAGTAGTGACCGACCGAGAGTTGATTTCTGGCCATGTCTGCAGGTCCATTTCTGGAAGTCGCTTCATGTAAAATTTGTAAAACAGAGGTATCTGCATCCGGTTAGACTGGAAGCTGACCAACAAAGTTGAGAGAAGGCTAGGCAGACGATGATAAAGCTCTTACTGAAAGTCGATTTCTGTCTGCATGTCGATTTCTGGAAGTCGCTTCATGTAAAATTTGTAAAACAGAGGTATCTGCATCCGGTTAGACTGGAAGCTGACCAACAAAGTTGAGACAAGGCTAGGCAGACGATGATAAAGCTCTTACTGAAAGTCGATTTCTGTCTGCATGTCGATTTCTGGAAGTCGCTTCATGTAAAATTTGTAAAACAGAGGTATCTGCATCCGGTTAGACTGGAAGCTGACCAACAAAGTTGAGAGAAGGCTAGGCAGACGATGATAAAGCTCTTACTGAAAGTCGATTTCTGTCTGCATGTCGATTTCTGGAAGTCGCTTCATGTAAAATTTGTAAAACAGAGGTATCTGCATCCGGTTAGACTGGAAGCTGACCAACAAAGTTGAGACAAGGCTAGGCAGACGATGATAAAGCTCTTACTGAAAGTCGATTTCTGTCTGCATGTCGATTTCTGGAAGTCGCTTCATGTAAAATTTGTAAAACAGATGTATCTGCATCCGGTTAGACTGGAAGCTGACCAACAAAGTTGAGAGAAGGCTAAGCAGACGATGATAAAGCTCTTACTGAAAGTTGATTTCTGTCCGCATGTCGATTTTTGGAAGTCGCTTCATGTAAAATTTGTAAAACAGAGTTATCTGCATCCAGTTAGATTAGAAGCTGACCAACAAAGTTGAGAGAAGGCTAGGCAGACGATGATAAAGCTCTTACTGAAAGTTGATTTCTGTCCGCATGTCGATTTTTGGAAGTCGCTTCATGTAAAATTTGTAAAACACAGTTATCTGCATCCAGTTAGACTGGAAGGTGACCAACAAAGTTGAAAGAAGGCTAGGCAGACGATGATAAAGCTCTTACTGAAAGTCGATTTCTGTCCGCATGTCGATTTTTGGAAGTCGCTTCATGTAAAATTTGTAAAACACAGTTATCTGCATCCAGTTAGACTGGAAGGTGACCAACAAAGTTGAAAAAAGGCTAGGCAGACGATGATAAAGCTCTTACCGCCTGGCTCAAGCCAATTTCTCGTCGCTAAGTGTGTTTAAGCATCCCTAAGTACCTATACATATTTACACCGGTCGAGCTGCTTTTGTGGAACAGCTGATAGGTACATTCAACAACAACAACAACAGCCCATAACGTCCACTGCTGGACATAAGCCTCTCCCATGATGGGAGGAATTTGTAGTAATCTCCACGCTTGGCAGGCGGATTGGAGATCGCAGTAGTGATGAAAGACTAACAGAAAACGCTGCTGCCCATTCTCTGGTCTACGGAGGCGCAAGGTGTTCGGCCTCAGACATTAGTCGCCTTATACGACACCCGTGAGTGTAATGGGTTGGTTCTATTCTACTCTGCCGGATACCACACGGCTCGTGACGGGTACATTCATTTTGTTTTTAAACCATCCAAAGTAAACTGAATGGCATTGTGTTGGCAAACGAAACATATTTAATAACAAAACATGGCTGTCGGTGACCCGCACGCTATATCGGCGCGATCTGAAGCGGAACACGGCCACAATGCGCAAGCGCACATATCGATTACGATAACGCCCCTGACGCGTATCAACTGCACCAGGGTTTATGAGGGCGACTCCGTGTAGTAAGATAAGAAATTCGAATATTGTACTAATAAAATATGCTTTAACTTGAGGCTATTGATATAAAGGTGGTATATTTTATTTCAAATATCTTTATTACTTAAGGCGGGTCCCCGAGCAATTTGAAATACTGTTACAATAACGTTCTAATCAGCTTGCACTACAAAATGGTTGTTACATCAGTCACTGCAAAAAAAAAAATCTTTGGGGACTGCCGATAGAAGTGAAAACAAAAAGTACACAGGCCCCGCCCCAGTCGTAGCACTGGTTCGCATGCCTATGTGGTGCTACGCCGTAGCGGATGCTACGAGTGCTACGAACGGCTACGAACCGTGACCGCATGTTACGTTACGTGACGATGAGTTCAATGTTTTCCTTCACCCAAAAAGTGCTCAACGCGCCTAGAGAAGTTTTCACTTCAAAAATGAAACGACAATTTTGGAGTCAAGAATATGTAGTAATTTAATGTATTTTTTATTAGTTGGTATTTCTTTTGGATTAAGGAGTAGGCTCCAAAAAACTGCTCGCTCAAGGTCGTTTCCTCGGGGAGGCGCCTTAACAATAAAATTTATAAAGTGTGAACTGTGAAGCTGGTAAACAAATAAACAATAAGTTTTTCTTTTTGTCGACAGCCATGTTTACATAAATTGTACCCATCTTCAGATCTTGGGACTCATATAAAAGAACAAGTGTTGGAAAAATGTCGCGACGCCTCATAATCAAGACACGGAACAAAAACACATAAATATAATAAATCCATTCAGCGACACAATACGTTCATTAAACCGACCGGTGGCTTTACCTAAATTCGTAATAAAAATCCATATAAAGCCTAGGAAAAATATTAATTCATGAATTGTGCTGAGTTTTTTGTGGTGTACCAGTCATATATGGAGACCACACACGGGTCCTGCAATGATGCATTGTGGGCTCGTGACCGGAGTGAGAGACCACAAGGTAGATTTATTGCGAACAGCGCCGGCGTGTATGGCTAGTGTAACAGCGTCCCTACATGTGGATTTATTTTGTTTATGGTCAATAGACGTGCATAGCTACACCGAGGCTCTGAATGTTACACGCATCGCGCGCTCAGGTGCGTGTGTGGCCCAAGTTGTAGACGAACGCCGAATAGCCCTCGTTAGTCCATTTGTTTTCAATGAGAGGTTTTCTTTTTCTTTCTTTATCGTGTGGTTAGTGTTTAACCTGGTGTCAGAGTTTTTAAGCCGCTCATGGGCCTCTGACTTGGCTTAACATGCCGTCGAGAAATATCTCTCAGACATGCTGGTTTCCTCACGATGTTTTTCCTTCACCGAAGCAAGTGATAATTAGGTATAAAATACGCACATGAATCCGAAAAATCAGAGGTGCGTTACTTGGGTTTGAACTCGAGACCTATGACTTGGCAGTCCGACGGTCATACCACTAGACTATCACTGCTTAGTTTCCAAGAACTTTTTCGATGGCGATGAACTGACTACGTAACTTTGAGCCATAGCCAAAACGCTTGGTAAAAAAACATTGCGTTATGTCACATACGCTCGTTGACTGACACTTTCGTTTACATAAGCTTCCGAATAATGGTTTCTCCAAAACCTACATTTTGCTAGTAATTTTTAAATCTTCTATTTTTCTTTCGTGTTAATTTCAGACTCACAATCAAAGAGCATGTGGCCTAGTTTTCTCGCGCTTTGTTAAAATAACTTTTTTTACGTTCCGTTCCTTGCAGTAACTTACCAAGTTCAGCGCCATCTATCCAGCGAATAAGGAAGAGCTAAAAAGAAAATCCCTCATTGACCTCCATCGCCTCCATGACACAAATGAGACAAGCCAAATCTGACAGTCCTGTCGCTTCTAGTGCTCCTATACCAGAATCATCATTTATCCATCAACTTACTGCAGTTAATGCATATTCTCTCACATACTTACTTATGCTCCCCCACCTGACTCTTATTTTCAAACTGATCGTATTCTTATCATGATCAGCTCCCCACCTGACTCTTATTTTCTAACTGATCATATTCTATCATGATCATCATCATTGACAGCCTTAATTCTCTCATATTCAGATAAGAAGCCTTTACTCAGGTAAAGGCTTCTTTTTGTATTTCTGTGTGTCATTTCACATGCCCTCTTGTATAGTTGGATTTGGTGACAAACTTTAACAACCTCTCCAAACTCCAATGGCTTGCACCAAATCGAATAAATCCGTGTAAAAGTCGAGCGTGCTCAATAAACGCGATAAACAAGCGATATACTTAGAGGCGATAAGTCGCGCGACAACGCGATTGTCGAGCGTTTGTATGTAAATATCGCCTGCTACAGATTCAGTTTGGTTTTTGCCAAGTTTGGATAGCTCGTGCGAAGCTTGTTCAGCTGACTCATGAGATCTATTTCTAAGACTAATCTTAGTCATATCATAATGGTTTTTATGGTTGTAACTGTTAGCATTACATATTGAAAGATTAAAATCGTTTTTCACTTAGTCACGACAAAGGACAGCCATGTTTATCCGTTGAGTGAAAATCAAACAGTGTATAGGTTCCAAGAACAATAAGAAAGATTGATTTAGCAAGTTATTTCCATGTTTTTAAATCATTTCTGAAGATTTTAACTCAAGCTTTCACGCATGTCGTGTAAAGAGAAGTTAATTTAGAAAGAGTGACCCTATTTTTTGACAGGTGCCTTAATTTTTAAATTATTTATGTAGGTACAAGACAATGCTTTTAAAGCCAGAACCACAACGGATTAGCAACATCAACGGGTCCATTCCGAGATTTTCGTAAATGGAACGTGAGATATCGCGTGCAAAATTATATACGTGATTAAATTTCGCGATTTCATATTCCGAATAGCGTTGCAACTGCCGCGTTTGTTTGAGCACGCGCGTTGCGTAAACGCAACCGTCGAATCGCCGCAAAGTGACAACCAACAATTTATCAAGCAAATAGCTGCAACTGTTTGTACTTAAGTGAGGTTTCAGAATACGACCTTCGGTTACCTTTCCCGTGTGAAAAGATGTAATAAATTTATAATTATTACGTTTTTCTTTTCTATGAGTGATTAATATTCAAAAATCATTGTTCGTTGCTTTATAACGTATTAAACAGATATAATAACCGCGAATAGGGTCAAGTATACCGGAAGCGCGCTGCCCGCTGCGCACGCGCTGGTCGCTCCTATTCAATCTTTATCGTGGAACACAATGGCCGTACAATATTGCAGCTCTATCTGTTATTGTTGTGCTCTTTCGTTTGTGCGTACGTTTTACGCAACGGTTGGAGTATCACACAAACTCGCAAGGTGACGTCGAAATAGCACATAACAAACAATGTAATAGTAAGCACTATATTATTATTTCGATTTGTCAATGGCAATGTTTTGACGACTTGTCACTTGATCTCTTAGGAACAAAATGATTAAACGCGAGACCACTCTTTAGAGCTAAAGCATTAATTAAAAAAATATTGTAGCTTTCGCAGGAGCTCCCGAGACCTGAACCCTCGTTAACCTGAGGTCTACATCATCGAGAAGAGGCCAATTACATTAATTGGCGCGTTTAATATTCTTTTCACTGCGCAAACGAGTGTTGATAAAAATCCACGTTATCCACATTCCGTACATTTGCATTTGTCGGTAGCAACTGGTAAGGAACGCCAGCTCTCTCGAGACTCTCGACTAGGGTTGTGGCGATGAATAAACGAAATTCTAGTTCTTGTTAGGAAAAATCAATATAGATTAGACTAAATGGAATCGTAAACCTTTAAGGTATGCTTGCGCAAGTTCCATTCCATCTAAGGGATCCAGTTGCTAGTATGAAGTTGAGACCTCCGCAAAAATATTTAGGGAGAATCCGGGACCGTTGTTCCGGTCCCAAAAGCCCCCCGACCCAATTTGTCACCTTAGCTATGTAGTGAAATGAGTGCGTAAAACATAATTACAGGACCGCCTGAACGACTCCAGGGGTACTGTTTGTTTTATCTGACTCTCCATAGCTTGTTGATTGAACAGCAAGTTAGCATTAGCACCGTGCAAAAGATCAATCCGACTTCATCCACGAGCTTAGCTGAAAACCTCATTAAAAGTCTCGGAAGTCGGTTCAAAGACCTCAACTGCACATGCATATGAGTCTAAGGACCCACTTTACTTCAACAGCTAGCCCTAATAGGCACCAGCCCTACGCCACGTAATACGCAATGTGATTAATGGCGATGTAATAGCTCTATTACGTGCTTCTGCGAGAAATGCCTGTCCCCCTTCCCGCAGCAAGCGTATTAATTGACATTTGAGAAAGTTGCTTTAATTGCGAACATTAACCAAAATGTTAAGGTGTCAAAAACGATTACCGCTCTTGACTTTTTAGGGCTCCAGAAAAGGTTAATAAAGAGGTATTAAGTGCTATTGTGATTAATATCTTCATTGCAAGGCATGGCGATGAAATGTGATCATAAATTCAGTGTTCGGATTTATTGTTTTGTTTAATGTTAAGTCTAAGTGTCAGGGGCAGTCGGCCACATCTGTGCTGAACGATTAATAACTGTCGAAAGCTTCTGACTTATTTGCAGCTGTCAATTGGTCGCTCAAAATTTTTTCTCACGCGTTGTTAATTTCGCGTTCATTCAGCAACAGCAAAGGTAATGTTTGGAAATTCTGGAGCATTTTCGCATTGACACACACAATCGGAAAATGTAGTACCTACTATCCTTATTTGGAATGTTCAAGCTTGAAACAAAAAACTCGTGGTAAGCATGCAGCAGGTTCGCATGATCCAAAAGACCAAAAACCCAGCAAATACAAGGAACTTCCACCAACATTTTCAATCATCGCTACCTTCATCATAATGAGGTCGTGCGCTAATTATATGCGCACACGCGATGCAGCATAACATTGCGAACATTACGCCGACGATTACAGCACACTACATAATTATACATAACAACAATTATATGTTTTGTGAGAACGTTACATATGGCTGGCCACGGCTCAACACAAGCTGTGTGAGCCAGTTTTTGTATTTTCTTCTTTGTCAGTTTGACGTTCAAATTACTCTTTGTCTCTTTAAGAATTCGCATTTTTATTTTCCTGTGAATCCTGGCTGGTTTCCAGGCTCCGAGTACTTGAAAAGAACGATGATTTAATGGGAATAATTTCTCGACCATGGTAACGATAATTCTGATCTTCTCTCCCGAATTTGGAGAGCTAACACAAATAGGTAAAAATAATGTCAACATCCTTGCAAAAGCTGGTACTTACTGAAACAACTCGGAGAGTAGACCAGACTAAGTTGCAACAATCAGATACCAATCCACATTGCTCATGCAATTTTTCCTTAGCTTTGAGCCGTAACAATAGACACCGTAATACAGCCAGGGATGCACATCTGGGCGACTTGAATGTAACAAAGTATGTATAAAACTAGTATTGTGGTGTAACATAACATGCACTGGAGTGACGTTGTGTCCCACAAGCGTAACAGAATTCCCTCGGATGATGTAACCTAACGCAATCGTAAGAATGTAGCTGTATCCTGTTTTAAAGCCTTCTTTGGTTTGCAGTAAATCACGATTGATTCATGAGTTGAGGTATCAGAACGTGACAACATGTTGAAGTGCTGCTAAGCATGGATTTCTGGGCTGTTCATAAAGGATGGGTGGTCGATTCTGATTATGCAGCATAGCCCGTCAAGCTAACTATTATTGATAACTTACAGTAAGATCAATCGTACAACTGCGTCCAACCAAAAAGTTTAGGAGTTAAATCTGTACCAAAAGCTAAGCAGGAGTATATTAAACTTTCTGAAATTTCCTGTCCATTAAAACCCCTGTTTAAATATGACCAGCAACATTGTGCTTCAGGAGTACTTGCGTCATTTCCTTCATAAAGCCCACCGATATCAGACGCGCATTATGGTACAGATCGAGTGCTTGCGACAAGAGGGCGCCACCGTCTTCTCGAAGATGCAAGATTTATGCGCCTGCGTCGTGCGCTTAATATTCTACATCCGGCAGCCACTTTCCAAACAAGCGTGTTTGAAAATTGCCGCATCTCCAGCGCAACATTTTGTTGTAGCATTTGCGTTTTGGCATCATTAGATGCAATTTGTAGACCGAAAACATGATTTTTCTTTAATTTGTTGAGTGGCTTCTCCTTTTCGGGTTGACTTGGAAGTGTGTCCGAAATTACTGGCATAGTTAGTGATGGAGGTCTGTTGGGCCCTTGGGGCATCTAAAGAGGTGGATTTTCTCTTTTCAATCACATTCCATTCCATACCACGTTTTGCCTTTAGTGGCTACTAGGCTTCGTACCAAAGCATTCAATTTTCATTAACACCTCACCGTTTTACGTCCACTCTAACAGTCTTTGATAGCACCACTATTGTAATGGCCCCATCCTCAATTTCACTCAACGTTTTCATTCATAACGATTTTACGACACGAATAAACAAGCTGTGCCCATTTTTGTATCGCGGCATCGGAGCAATAAACTATTACAAAGTACACCTTCACAGAAATGTGTTTTAGAGACAAAACGTGCACTATGGCACGGTTAAATTGCAAATTTTATGGGTTTGACTAAGCCGCCCCTGGTGCCTGCGGCCAGTTCAAAGGGCTACCCTCTGGCCCGCAAGAGTGGGACACGATATCATTGCATCAACCAAACAAAAACACACCTTAGCCTTTGTTGTATAAAGTCTATCGTACAGTTTTGTCGGAATCGCTATTGTCAAAAGCATAAGCATTACAAAGTGGCCGCATGTCACGCCAGCGCCAAAGAGCAAAGGTTCCGAACACTAAAAATGGGAATAAGCATTACTTTCGTTTCGAAACGAACAATGGCCGCCGCACGGTGGGTTTATGGGAGAAATCGCTCGCAAACTAGGAAGCAAGTAAATCGAACTACACTAATTTGTTTTGCCTTTTGCAGTAAACTGAGAAAGCAACGTTTATGGGTTAAGCAACCATGTATGTAATGGCTTTCGAGTGGTTTTCAATTTCACATGAGCGAACGGAATCTCATGAATTATCTGAAATAGCTGCCGACCGTACATCGCCGTTTTATTGTACTTTCTTTGTACATTTCCATGATCGAGTGCTGCTGGAACCTGTTTCCTTAATTGTCTTGTGCAGTGTTTGAAAGTATTAGTAGTCTTTAAAAGAAAACTTGTTTAACAGAAATTTACTACGTACAGCGTCGTGTTTTAATATTTACTGACAGCAATTGGATAGTCAACGATCACAAGCAACTTCAAATAGCTATAAGCATTTAAGAAATAAACACTCGGACACGAGTATTGTTAACTTGGAGGTCTTTCACCAAAAACATTGATTTCATCAACTACCGTGCTCCTAGACCTAACCTAGAAGATGTGGCAAAAATACCGAACAAGGCCGATGAGTCCGCTCGTTATTGCGCCCGCGCAGATCCACCGATAGCAAACCAAGAGGAAAAATACTCGTGTAGGCCGGTGCACGTAATTTAAATTTAGTCTAATGAATGGATTTCAGACCAAAATCTAGCTCTGCACCGTACTATCGCTACATCTTACCAAGAATACACTATTCATAAAACCGATTAAAATCTAAGCATGCAATTTTAATTCAATGTAACTGATTATATCATTGAATTATTACTGGTTTTAAGATTTCTATGAAAATGGCGAACTAATTTCCACATGAGATTCCCGGAAATTTTTCATATTTATGAGATAACTCGAATTTTATGTGCGATAAATTTTTATTTAGGTTGTGTTTTCCTCTCTTTCTAGATCAAATGTAAAACTATGCCACGGGCAAATTTTTGCCTTACTAATATCGATCTAAAATACATAAACACAAAATTAATTTTCAAACATTACACACACACACAACACAAGTCGTATTATCTCCGTTGAAACATAAATACAATCTCTAATTACTTTCTCAACAGCAAGAAACGTGAAGTTTTTAGATAACTAATTGCGGTGTTGTTTATGAGAATTCCCCAACATTAACGTTTAATTAAGATCTCAATCGTGGTGGCGACTCATCTGCTCTTATCTTAACTATCCATCAAATGTAGTGACATCTAGGCTGTCGAGATAATCTGCGCGACGGCCGACGTATGGTTCAAGATTTAGGGTTCTGTTTTTTATTTGAAATAAATTAATGAGGTTCTTGGGTAGACGTTTTCCCAGCAGTGGGACAGCATATTTTAACAAAAACAAGATGATTCTTATTTAACTTATGTTACTTAGCGAATTCTAGATTCAAGCTTGCGTTGTCTGGATTGAATAACAAAAGCGGGTTATAACTGATAATCAACTGTAGATTTATCAATGGTACAGGTGTGAAATGTCCACAGCCACAAATCTCTTTATAGGCTCCACTTGGCTTACTGTCAGAAAATTATTCAGGTTAGGCAACTAGTCTTGGGATCGTTGGCAACTGCTCGGTTCATTTTCTACCTACATCTATGAGCTCAGAGTTGGCAAATTAAACTGCATCTAGCGAAAACCCTTACAAAAACTAGCACTAGATGATGTTGATTATGATTCAAGAATCAACGATTCTGAAAGAAATTGTGTAACCCGAAACAAACCAAGTCGAAAATTGTTCAACGTCAACTCCAAACGAATCTTTACATTTGTTTGATCTATCGGCTCTGAAAGAACAATATATCAAGTATCAACCTTATATCCTACAGAACCACAGTAAATTCGGAACCAACAGCGCCAAGACCAGTCTAATCCCAACTCTATAATCCCTTGACCCATTATCCCCAGTAGGCCGATGGTCGGAAGAACAACAAGACATTCCTCAGACATTGCATCATATTAGTTATTGTGCATCTGACGATGAGTAATAGCCTGTTAGAGCCTTAATTTGTTGGTGACGTATGGCTAATACATAATAGATTGTGCTGGATATAATGGTGTAAAATTATAGGGTTCTTACTCATAATCGATTTGGTGACGACAGTGTCATAGACCATTGCTGCACCTATAATTATTTGGTGAACAACACTTGAAATATGTTCATGAAGGGGTACCGCAAGGAATTGCACTCGGTCCTGTAGTAAATGTACTGGATCGCAATTGCAGACTTTTCTGCTTAAGTAAACAAAAATGTTGAGCCATAATTGAGTACTCAGTAAAGACGATTTGCAAAAAGTAACACATCGACATCATCACAAGAAAGCCGTCACACATCTCAAACCTTAATACCGATTCTCAAGAACACAATCAGTAGCAAAGATCATACAGATTCTTTCACCATTTGTACGGGAGGAGGCAAAAACATCAAAAAGGCCGCATCCACACACAATTAGCGCGAGTTCTAAGAGCATCCGACATTTTACCTCGAGCCATGAGGTGGAAAAAAGTGACCAAGACACCAAGTGTGAGGTAGTCGTTAAGGGTTCCGTAGAACTGACACACATTGAAGATGTGATTGTAAAGATTATTTAGGATAGGTTTACCCGGAATATTATATATGTTCATGTTTCTGATATACTTAAATGAGAACTGAAATGTTTGGAAGCATTTCTATCAATCCGTGACAAAGGATCTGTTTTTGTTCAGTCCAGTTGAATTTTATTTGCTGCTGTGAAAATGCAAGCATATTTTTTCTGCAGCTGTTCCGTAAAATGTAAATCGTGAAAATGGTCATCTGTTTCTAAACGGTTTCGTGTCCAATGCGAAGTAGTCAGTAATAGTTTTCCATTTTCATGATTTTCGTTTTTGTTATAAGAACGACTCAAAAGCGAAACTATTTTACCCCACAGAAGACTTAAAATATAACACCCATTACACGTACAGAACCCAAGCCATCATCAAGTGGATGTCGGACTCGTCTCGTGACCGGGTCACGGCACGGAACCTCGCCGGCACTCGTACCCGTGCTCCTACATAAGGAACAACCCCAACACCTGACTAAATATTTATGAGGTGCCGTGTGATTCTCCAATTAATTTGAAGATATGTCGAATGCATCAGCACTTTGACTTTGACGACCTGAAGAGAAGCGTCCGCTTTCTGGACTCGATTTACGAACATAAAGTGCTCGACCTACAGATTGGCAATTAAAGTCAGTTTTCAAAGTTGTTTTTGGAGCAATTAATCCACTTTATAGGTAATCTAGCGATGGATCAGCAAGGACTTCTTGAAGTTTGAACACTGGTTTGTTTTTGAAAGCGTTTTCAGCCACAAAGAACAAGGACATGGACTCTTTAAACAACTGGTATACAGCATAATGCTCAACTAAAAATAATGGTACCTAGAAGCAGATGTAATTGTAAACAACCGGTCGAAAAATTCCTCCATTTTAAATATATTTTTCGTCGAAACAACAGAGAAATTCACACATCCTGAAAAGAAGTTGAGAAAGAAATTGAAAGGAAACCAATAGACAATATCCTACACGATCGTCTGGGTTCCACGAAGCATTTGCCGCCACAATACATGGGAAAAAAGAATTGAGCCCGTCATTCGGACCCATTGAGTCTATTGGAGCTTCGAAGGTCGGAACTCAATAGCTGGAAGTGACATGTATTGTTGCAGTGCAAAAATAGATACATTGCTTTTTGCATACACAAGGATATATTTTTTTGTATCGGGACAATGTTGAAAGTTTTGTTTGATTATATTGCAGACTTGCAGTATTTTTTGTTCTGATACATACAGCGGTAAGTTTTGTTTAATACCTGCTTGTCATGATCAGCCCATATCGTTCCCACTGCTGGGACACGGGGTTAGTTTGCTTGTCATTTGACCTATATTTAGGAAGGAGGATTTTTGGCCGTAAATTTGGCTTTTGAAATATCAAATTTATGACAAAACTGTCAGTCTATGTTTGGCTCACGGATTTGGTCTAAAGATTTCAATCAAAACGACATTCACCTGCCTAGATTTTATAAACGATTTGACATACAAACAATTATGTCACCGGACCATTATTTACCTGCGCGGGCGCACCCAGGGCGCGCTACGTCCGACATTGTCTCGAGTTCATAAAAAATATGTACGAATTGTATCGACCTTGTATACATTTTGACATTTCCTTATATCGCTGCCTAGTATTTATTTATATAACCTTAATTTTATTTAGTCCGTACATTTTTTGCTGATTAAATATCTGTCTCGAATTACAGTTTCTTAGTCATTGAGTTTATTTTAGAACCGCAATAAAAAATCTTTTTTTCTGTAAGTAGATAAGCGAGAAGTGAAAATGTTAAGATGTGATTGGATTACTGTTCCTGGCAGTTATTTTAATTATCTTAATGATTAAGCGTTAATTATTTTTAACCGACTTCAAAAAAGGCGGAGGTTATATGTTCGTGTGTATGTATTTTTTTTTTTTTTTTTTATTTATGTTACCTGATTTCTCTCCCATTTGTCGACCGATTTTCAAAATTCTTTTTTCATTTGATAGAGTACACTCCTGAGGTGGTCCCATTTTAATTTGGTGAAGATCTGATGCTGACCTTCGGAGATATACAATGGAACTCTTCAAAAAGAGACGGCAAATCTGTTGTGATAGCTCCAATCGGTTGGATGTTCATTGTTTATACAATATCATGACGGAACATCACGCCTGTATGCTCTGAGGGGGTACGCAGAAGTATACAATTTACCTGATTTCTCTCCCATTTGTGGACCGATTCTCAAAATTCTTTTTTTATTTGAAAAAGTATACTCCTGAGGTGGTCCCATTTTAATTTGGTGAAGATCTGATGCTGATCTTCGGAGATATACAATAGAACTCTTCAAAAAGGGACGGCAAATCTGTTGTGATAGCTCCAATCGGTTGGATGTTCATTGTTTATACAATATCATGACGTAACATCACGCCTGTATGCTCTGAGGGGGTACGCAGATGTGTACAATTTACCTGATTTCTCTCCCATTTGTGGACCGATTTTCAAAATTCTTTTTTTACTTGAAAGAGTATACTCCTGAGGTGGTCCTATTTTAATTTGGTGAAGATCTGATGCTGATCTTCGGAGATATACAATGGAACTCTTCAAAAAAAGACGGCAAATCTGTTGTGATAGCTCCAATCGGTTGGATGTTCATTGTTTAAACAACATCATGACGTAACATTACACCTGTTTGCTCTGAGGGGTACATAGATGTGTACAGTACACCCAGATTTCGACAGTTATGGCATGTTATGTTCTATTTATTGGGGATAAGCCTATTACCATGACATGTATTGTTAACCATGTACAGTGAATGCATAGCAAATATTTGTAAGTATAGGATATTACAACTAAAAATGGAAAAATAAAATAAAACTTTTTTGCCAAAAATAAAACCGACTTCAAAAAAAACAACAAACAAAAAAAACACAAAAAGAAAAGGACAAAAAAATACACTAAAAGAAAAACAAAAAAAAAAAAAACACTAAAACAAAACCACAAAAAAGTGAAAAATAACTTTAGCTTCAGAAGCCGGTGAGAAAAACACCAAATCAATCAAAGGTCAAGTTTCAGAAGTCGGTGACAAAAACACAATCAATTAAACAAGGTCACCGACTTCTGAAACTTGACCTTTGATTGATTTGGTGTTTTTCTCACCGGCTTCTGAAGCTAAAGTTATTTTTCACTTTTTTGTGGTTTTGTTTTAGTGTTTTTTTTTTTTTTTGTTTTTCTTTTAGTGTATTTTTTTGTCCTTTTCTTTTTGTGTTTTTTTTGTTTGTTGTTTTTTTTGAAGTCGGTTTTATTTTTGGCAAAAAAGTTTTATTTTATAATTGATGTCGTCAAAGTGAAAGACTGAATTGGCATTTTCACTCTGAGACGGACTGACTGGATTAAAAACTGGCTTAATGTCTTTATTTACGGCTACCTTCTTCGACGGCTATTTCCAATAGTTCTAATAACTTTATCTACACTGCAATTAGGTTTTATGCTAAACACTTGGAATGCAAATAAACTGAAATGAGAGTACTAAGCCATGTTCTATTATAATGGCAATTTAGTTACCTACGAACACAAGCGGTGAACGTAAGGTCAACGTGGATACTCTACCAGCACAGTTCATTTATTAGCATGCCCCGGGCTGGTCTACTATTACCATTGTCAGCTGTAATACGATTATGTCGAACTAATTGCCACCGATCTTAATCTGCCAACATTAACTACCCTCACGCCCATATATCGTTCACTTTGACATATCGCAGTGAGCACTTGACTTTGACATTTATAATTACTTGAATATTGAATGTTATTGTTTCTTTGTTCGGCGGTTTAGTGTACTATCCTTGACCTGTCGGTAAACCGATTGCTATTATAACTATTAAGCGGCGCCTACGCACCTCGGATACCCGCCGTACTCTCGTATACGTGGGCATGAAATTCACATGAACAGGGATTTTAATATAAATTAATTCCAACGTCGTCGGAAGTGCTAATTACACGGCGAGGTGCAGATCTGACAAGGGATAATCGCCGCTCAACTCAACGTCATTCTGTAAACTATTATTAGATAACAACCAACACTACGCATTTAGCTAGAAACATCGCTTCGAGAAACGCCCGCCGCCGCCGCTCTGAAATAAATAACAGTTATAAAATGTTATGCTGAGGTGTTATTTCCCGGAAATGACACCTTAAAGAGGAGACCCTGAGCTGAGGTTTACAGGTGAATTGTTCAAAGCTTGTTTACATTTTGCTCGGCCTCTGGCGGGTGACATTATGGCGGGTCACAGGAGGGCGCGGACTCGCACTGCGCGACTAATTGCGCGTGCGCACGCTTGTAGTGTTACCGCGCACACTTCCGAATGGCGAATGAGGTGCACCGTGCACCCTGGGGAGAGCCGTTTATTCACGAACGAAGCCAGACTTTCCTTGATAATCAGTTTTTAAGTGGGCAGCTTTAAGCACGCGCCTCTCCGGCGCCGCACAATGCTACAACTCGGGCACAAAGTAAACAAACACGAGTGAACGCATCAACGACTTCCTTTCTTTCCACTTCGACGAAGTTCACTTCTCCGAAACTAAACAAACGGACGTTAGGCGTATATTAAGGCCGAACGGCTTGTTGCAATCGAAATCTGAGTAACGTAACGATTTAGGAACAATGCAACGTAGCATCTGGTTGCAACTGTGAGCCTGTGATGGCGCGTATCGCAACATTAGTGTTAGTTCATCGGGCGTAGGTTCCCGCGGTCACTGTCTCGTTGCACAACAGTCGCGGCGAGGTATTCACGAGTTGTTTACAGAGGTAATTAAGCTGTCGGACCCGCGCCGCCCACTGTGAAGACGCGGACGTTTCAATTAGTCGCAACTAATCCCAGCTCTCGTGGAATGGTGTCGCAACCGTTTGCACAATCGGCGCGTTATCACGACGCGTGCTGATAAGCGGCGTCTCTCGTGAGAGTCGTGCAAATATTGCGACACCGTCGCTGCAAGTAAATGTAGAGCGCGCGCGCATGACACTAACACAGCCAATTATATTGTGCCCCAGCATGCATCCAATCTCACGCGATTCCAGTAATGAGCAGCGAAATCCGTATGACATCGATTGGGCCGCGATGCCCTCAAATATGTTTTCAGTGAATGTTTTGTGTTTGCGTAACCATCGGTAGGCGTTAGCAACGTGTCGCGAATCGTCGCTCTAGATGTGCGGAGACAATACGTTGCGCCAGCGCAAGCCACGACACCGGTTTGCGCAAGCACACAGCTCTTAAACAACGTGAAACTCTTGTATCTCTCGATTTACGGATCACGGAAATCTTTGGGGTAATTTAAACAGGGTATTAAGTAAACCTGCCCACGATTAAAGCTTCCAGCTATTCTAAGTTCGTGATATAAAGCGCGTGATTCGAGAATAACTTTGTCGCGTGGTCAACTGGTCATAAATAAAGCTGAACAGGATCCCAATTGAATCTCGGGTACGGTTGAAAGTCACCGCCTTAATGTTGTGCGTAATTTGCATGTGATCGTATCGACGGACTATCAAAGATGTCGAAAGAACCGAATAGCCCTCGAGTTCCCCCGGATCGCCCACTCGCTCTCACGGCGTTGGCGTGCTCCAAATTAATATTATATTGTGTTACAATTACGGCAACGCACACAGATTTATCTGACGTTGCAATAGCCAGGCGTATCGGCGTGTATATCGCTCTTATTTGGGTCGCGCCAAATTGCTTCTCTTATCGTATTTTCGCAAATCAGTGGGCGATTGGCGATTGCTAACTGTAATGTCAAATCTTTCTTTCAATGTCTGCTCATCAAACTTACTCTGTTTAAAAAACTTCACAGTTCGCATGCAGCGTATATGTTCGCGGAACACAATGGTCTCCGGGTGTGATCGAGGCTCGATCGGCAACTTGGCCGGCCGGCGGGCGTGGGAACCAGCAGCGACAAATATGCGACAATAACCTTTTGTTGGGTCGTGCGTATTTCGCACTTCTGCTAAATATTCCGTATATAGACTTAAGATTGCACTCCAGACCCTCGGTACGAAATGCAATAACAATAGTTCGACGCCATTGTGTCTAACATAGACATGTTAAAAATTCTCACATCTTGGTTAAAGAGGTAAAAGTATGCAAATGAGTGTGTCTCAATGAGTCAGAGAAAAAGTTAGCAACCGGTCAGTTATCACCTTGGAGCGCTAACTGTTGTATCGATACAGCTTTTTTGTAAGGTCGTACGGTATCTGTCGATACGATGGACGTGTTAATGCATGTGTTTATCACTAACAATTCTTAGAAAGCAATTATAACAAACACTTCCGACGCTCGAGTATGTGTAACAGTAACTGTCTGTGTATTTGAACTATGTTTTTAGCTGTGGAATCTTGTTATCGATAGGAAAGACAATGAAAACGCGTACAACTGTGTAAACACGTCGGAGGATCATGTACATGGAATTAGCAACGGTGAGTGCATTCCTCGTATTGTTGGCTCAGAAACCAAGTTTTCTTTAGGATATCATAGTCAAATACAACGGTCGTCCGTGTTTTGCGTTTGCTAAAATGTGACCGGATCGTCAGAGACACGCCCGGTAGGTACAGTAACCTCGGTGACTCATGGAGCCGCCTCGCTGTGGAATCATAACGAGGAACCGTAGAAAAATTATTAAATTCGCATTCAGCCGTGTTGTTCTCGTTGGCTAGCTTGTTTGACAATCCGGAGTGTCTGTTTTTGTAATAACAAGCCGGAAAATTCCAAGATAGAGACACATTCTTTATAGAACACAAAACAAGGCTTGCTAAATTCAAAACAAGATGGTTGTTTCTAAGACTCGAGACTGATTCAAAAATTTCTAACAACGTAAACATTAATTCGCAAGTCAAACAGCGATACTCATGCTTATTGGTGTTACTTATAACAACTTAAACACAGAACACGAAGGTCTAACACATACAAACAGTCATACATACTTACATGCAAATTCCGAATCTAGGACATGAGGCAACCCGCTGCGTATCGCAACTGCTCAAATCAAAATCATTAAAGCACATACAATAACTCATATTAACTGTAATACTACAGTTAATGATGGCTTCATTTGCAGTAAAAAAACTAATAACCATCCGCAATCAAATTGTTGATCTTGACCTGTGTAACAATTTTATTTATAGCTGGTATTGATTACATCGTTAAATTGATGTGGATCCTACTAATGACAATAACTTCAAACATAGCTTTTGGTGGGGACTTCGTCTATTTGTCAGTCGAAGAACAGTCCAAATACTTTTATAGGTATGTTCCTAGCTGTATATTATGAATTAAATTCAATGTGTCCATAACATTTTAAACAAAAATGTAGCTTCTGCTACTAAGTCCGTTTAAGGATCAACCACAACGTTATCTGATAAATCTTCATACCAGTTCTTGCTAAGCCCATTCAAGTACCATTGCTTTCAAAACATAAGTTCGCAAGACTCAAACATTTAGGTCAAGGCATCCATATCAAGTCCTTTAGCATCCGTGAGGCAGAAATATCTAATACCTCCTACCATTTCCTTATTGAGTGGAGACCGTCCTGGCCAGATCTCAACTATCCGAACTCCAAGATTGTATCAGTGGAAGGAACTGAGAAATGGAACTAGTTATTGCTTGTGACAACTATAAAACGTTATTTATTAGTGTTTGTGAGCTTAGAGCTCGTGATGAATTTCTGCTGATTTGTATCGTTTTAATAATTTATTTGTTGTGAATATACGATACTCAATAACCAAACCGTAGAAAGCCATTAAAACTGTCCTCAATAGTTAAGTAACATTACAATGCGACGGTGATTTATTCAGAGATTGGTAACACTTGGATGCGGGTCATTTGCAAAATGTTTGGGAGCGCAAGAGCATGATCTTGACACCGACTGGCTAGCTGGGTGATAGATAGATACATGTCAGTGGGACGCACCGATACGTGAGCCTTATTTACATTTTACGACGTTGCGTTGTTGCAAAAACACGGCAATGGGTAGTTGTAAACTAGCAGCTTCATGTACCAACAACTAGATACGCACAGATTAAGATGAGGTTTCTTTGACATTTGATCAAAATGCTGCGATAAAGCTACCTTTATTAGGTAGGGACCTTTGAAATTTCCTATGGGACTCGAATTAGTAGTAGATTAGATTCTTGATAGGTACTTGAATCTAAAATCTTGTTATTAGAATCCAATGTGGGTTTTTTATTGTCATTCCGTTAGCAACATTAATTTTTCCTTCGGTGGACTCGTTTAGCAAAGTATCCTGGCAATAAGGACATTCATGAAGTTTGAATTTCAAGTGGCGACCACACGCACTCGTCCAACCTTACCTTTGTCATTTAAACCTCATACATTTCAATTGTCATTTAAGAGTCCTTCAAGCAAAGCCCGCCAGTCCAGCGTCTGGCTCATTAAATATTAATCATGTCCTGCTATCGAGCAAAAACGAGCTAGATCTGATAGACATGGTACCGACGTATGTCCTCCTATTGAAGCCCACACAATCGTCTATTGACATTGACACGCCTAATTACAAGACATGCGCATGCGCATATCGACCGCGAATACATCGGCCATCGGTCACCGGCACTCCACTCATTCAGATGTCAATCCCACTAATAGTGTATAACCCGGTAACGTTGAGAAAGCACATAGATCCGATGAGATATGAAGAAGGCTATGTGTATGGTTTTTGGCAGTGTTATATGCAGTAAGAATTAGAGTACTGCGACCTTGTTATTGTATTCAAATAGCGAGCAAAATATTCTATTGTGTGCTTGGGTTGAGCACGCGCACCTTCACTGAGCTGCGGACAGCTGCACTTAGGAGTAGTGACATTATGGCTAGATTTTTGTATGCTTATAAACTATGAAGCCTATTGATTGGCCTTTGAATTCTTTGATGGCATTGTGCATTTTTAAAGGACCAAACAATTCTAAAAAATTGTATTAAAAGATTTCAACGGTTATTATTTTTAATATTATTTTGTAACCTCTTCCTTTATTCCGGTGGCCATCTTTGTGTTATACCTTCTGTTTTCCGCCCCTCAAAAGGCCTTGAAGTGTAAGTTCTAACAGTCGAAATAATTATTTCCGCAGCTGTCCGCTTGATAATCGGGTTTTATTGTAAGGATTAGCTTTGGTACAGCTTCTTACTATTATTGGCATCTCTTTTGTTAGCAATTCTTTGGAGATTCTAAAGGTGTACCGTGTACTCCTCTCCCCTAAACATTTTAGGGTTAGTGAACTGTTTTACATCTTTTCATCGGTTTTATTTCATTTTTGCTGGTACATTATATCTGCCGTGACCGTTGGTCATGACTCAGCCTACGTGTTTTGATTTCCAAAATGCGTTTTACTGGTTTGACAGGTTCAAGCACCTATACAAAATATTGGTTTTAGTTTTTAGGGCGTCATAACATCTTCGGTTTTTATGTAAGCATCGTCAAATCAACATTAAAAACTAAATCCACCGATGGCTTTGGTGCCATCTTTTTCGGGACCTAATTTGAGCCTCGCCGTTTCTTCTCCTTCTAGAATCGATGCTGTGATGACTGAAATTTAGTCTCGACCAGTAAGTAGGTAGCAACCTGACAGCTCTGTCGTTTGTCACATTCAAGTCCTGGAGATCGCTATTAGCTACCCAATTCCGACTTTTATTAAGATAACGTCCAACGTTTTTTTTTTTCAGTAGCATTGATCGTTTCATTGGTGCGCGGGCGCCGGAGGATGCGGCTCATTAAGACAATTAGAAGCTGATCTAGCTACAACCGCGCATGCGCGACGCGATGCAATAACCGCTTACGAACGCATATAACTATAAACGCCAGATAAACGGGTATTATGGTTGCTAAATAGATTACCTAGTTTTATTGTTTTAAGTACTTCTTCTTAAACCTTTGGCCTCACAATGATGTGTTTCTCTTCTAAATATGTCCAATTTGTTTTCGGTTTTGTGTCACGGCTATTCAGCTTCTGTCGACCGTCGATCACTTTAATAAAATCGTCGGTCCACCTAGTCGGCTGACTTCCAACGTTCCTCTGAAAAAAAAAACCGCAGAATCCAATTCGATTTCTGCCAATCTTGCTAAGCTTCAACAAGACGTAAGTTGAGCTACACTGCTTCTAGACCTAGAAGAATTTCATAAGACATAGATCAGGTTCTAAGTAAATATTGCATGAGGTCTCCAAAAATAAAATAACAAACTTGTAACAAATATTATGTTTTTTTCTTTCTTATTTTACTGTCTCTGAGTACCTTATTAAGTCAGGCATATTGTTGCAGACTGGTTTAATATATTCAGGCTTCCAGACTTGGCAAATTGGTCTCACTCCACATGTGAAACTTTAAAAAAGGTATTGCATACTGCATTAACACAAAAGTTTTCACTCTCATTATTGTTATTTAAATCTGCTGTTGAACTTTTTGTAAAGACTTAATCCTTGGACACACTGATTGTTCATTCTTCTCGAATTATTCACTAATAAGTGCTTTTGTGTTCCCATTATCATAACAATATGCGTAGCCTTGTGAGAGTACGGATTTTATTTACATATAGCCATATTTTTTTGTCCGCCATTGTATATTTTATCCGTTATACTCGTATATTATAAGCCCGCGATTTCGTTCGCGTGAACATTTTGATGTGTATGTGTGAGACTAAAAATAGCCTACGACCTATTCTCAGACCTACCAAATATACACAAAAAAAAATACGGTCCAAGCCGTTTCGGAGTAGTTCGATAACAAACAAGTGACACGATTTTTAAATATTAGATTTTTTTGTACAGGACGTGAAGGAAAGTTCTAGACTACATAAGTGAGCAGTGAAACCATCATCATCAGTCAGTTATACCGAAAAAGCCGGAATGGCCTATTTTACTATCAATACAGATTGATGATTTTCCAGTGGAGGTTTGCTTTAGGTGCCACTGGAGCAATAAATAGTTTTTATCAGAGCGCAGTTGATCCCCATTCGTCAGCGGGGCAGGCACTTAGTGAATTGGGCCACGGTGCGCGAGAGCAACCGCGGGAGGAACACGCAGATCACGACGCCCGCCTTTCACCTTGTGTTTGTGTTGCCAGTGTGAGCGAGAAGCGATTTTGTAACCGTTTTTTACATCCGCATTAAGGAACACTATGGATCACAAAAAATGCGAACAGCTAATTAAGAATCTGAATGAGGGTCTCTAAATTAAATATGTTTTATTGTTTTAAAATTGAATGAAATCCTCAAAATCAAAGACCTTTTCCATTTATTCAGTTGATATAACTTTCTTCCATTTGTACTAAAATTACATTAACCCTTTTCGTGATCACAAGAGCCACCCACAAATCATGCAGGGTCACGTATCGACCATTGAAGTGTCATTAACGGGCGCAAGCGCGTTATTTTATTAAACGCTAGTAAATTATGTGTGAGCCGAATGGAAACGCACATCATTACCGATTAAACCGAGACGCCTCATAAATATGCTACACGTTTGTATCAAACATAATTAGTTAATGAAAGCAATCGCAATGTATTGCTGTCCCCATTCCATTCAGCCTATCTCGATGAAGAATAGAATATGACTCACCTACACAAAAAAGAAAAAAAACTTTTTACAAAAAAAATAAAACCGACTTCAAAACACAAAACACAAAAAAGTGAAAAATAACTTTAGATTCAGAAGTCGGTGACCTTTTTTGATTCATTTAGTTTTTTTTTTGTCACCGACTTCTGAATCTAAGGTTATTTTTCACTTTTTTGTGTTTTGTGTTTTGAAGTCGGTTTTATTTTTTTTGTAAAAAGTTTTTTTATTTTTCCATTTTTAGTCGTAATAGCCTATACAAATATATGCTATGCATTTATTTTACATTGTTAACAATACATGTCATGGTAATAGGCTTATCCCCAATAAATGGAACATAACATATCTAAACTGTCGAAATTTGCGTGTATTGTACACATCTGCGTACCCCTCAGAGCATACAGGCGTGATGTTACGACATGATGTTGTATAAACAGTAAACATCCAAGCGATTGCAAAAATCACGACCGCTTTACCGTCTAGTTTTGAAGAGTTCCATTGTATATCTCCGAAGACCATCATCAGATCTTCACCAAATTTAAATGCGACCATCTCAGGAGTATATTCTTTCAAATAAAAAAATAATTTTGAAAATCACTCCACAAATGTGGGAGAAATCGGTGAACATACATGAAATTATACCACACGACTGAAGTAAAAATATTCATAAAATTAAAACTACTGGGCCAAACTATGTAAAATTTTTATGGGACCAAATGGCAACTATTCCGCATCAAACTAAAAAAGAATCACGTAAATCGGATCATAAATCTCAGCGTAATCGGTGTACATACATAAAAAAAAAAAAAAAAAAAAAAAAAAATACCGGTCGAATTGAGAACCTCCTCCTTTTTGGAAGTCGGTTAACAAAATAAAACGAGAATGCAGATTTCCGAGCTAGTAGCAAAATATTCTCGTAACATTATCTACAAGAATTTAAAAGTCCATCATAAAAATTACAGGCAGATACATCAGCCGCCTTGTAACTCTTGTACAATCAAGATAAAAACTCTTAATGATGGAAAATAAAAAAGTGTTATCTGACAACGCGCTTCGATTTTGTGCAGTTCGTGTGAAGAGTAATGTAGTGAATTGAAGCGCATGGTGTGATCAAAGGAGAGCGCGCGCGCACCGATCACGAGTGCCATTGCTGTAATAGAATAATTAATGGGCGCCGGACCGCGCCACTCCGAGGGTCACTGACAGGCTTTCCACATGCGCAAGAGTGTGTGTGAGGGCGAAATGTGAATGCAAGTTCATACCACTTCAGGGTGTGCGTCTAACCGAAATCGTTCATCCGCTCCACCATAGACGCTTTACATCCATTCACGTCGACCTATTAGATATCAATTCTATTGCCAGGTGCTGTTATCTGCACTCATTTAAAAGCAAAACCGATTGCCATTAATCTTGAAGTAATTGATCGCTCCTAAAAACAACATTCGCCAACAATTATCGGAACATTTACTTCTGCCAATTTGGTACCGCTATAACTGAACGCCAAAACTTCAGCCGCCTTGAGGTTGCAAATTCGGCTAATTCGACCAAAAGCATGAAACATTGTGGCGCAGAACCACCTAAAAACCTTTAAATAATTTGTCGAGTTTCTAAAGTCTGTTCCACTTACGAAAGCGGCTGAAGGCTTAGTTATTATCAGCTATTCAATTCAAACGGTGGTGAACAATGCCCTCGGTTAGGGGGTCGGACAGACAAACTCATGCAAATATCCGACACTTAAAGTAATCACCGGTTCGCGGCTACTATTGTTTTCGGTGAAAAGATTCTGGTGACGCAACCCTCGACCAACGGAACTCATTGGTGCCTTTGGATTTTGGCACAGCTTGGTGGTCGTTATCTAGACAATATTTGCTGAGCTTCGCCTCGTTAGGTTTCACATGTGTGTTACAATCACAAGTGGTTCAGGGACTTCACACATGATTTCGAGAGTCTAGCTTGAGATAAACAACAATTATGCAATCAATTAATATTGGTTCGATATTTCTAACGTTTATCTCATGACTGATCAGTTTATGTATCAATTAATTGAAAATGAAATAAAACTAAATTAGCTAACAGAAAAAGGATGTGAGCTACATAATGAAACAGCCTTCTATCTATCATTCAGACGTTGCGTAGGAAAAAAACTTTGATTGGTAAGATCTCGTCTGATTGGTGTTTATATCATCTGATTTCTTATAAATGGCAGATGTCAGTCCGGCAATGCGATTGACGATGCTTTAGAAAGAGCACACGATAAATGGCTGTTCAGTTTTCAAAGTATAGTAGTTGATCCCTGTCGGGGTGGTCGACGTGCCCTAATGTAATGCAAGCCCGCTCGGGGCGCTCCCGACTTGAAATATCACGGAATCTTGCCGTAACCTAGATGAATATATGTATTTCTACATTGAAACTAGATATGAAACGTTTCCAATGAACTTAAGTATGCCGGTGGCTTACTTGTATGATTAATTTGAATTATCAAGAAAGGCGGCACCGGGTCTTTGATAGTGGAAAACTACGCAACATCTTGATGTTCTTTAAGGAAATCGCGGTTTGTTTACAATATAATAATCTGATATGGAATTTTAGTTAGAAGGATGATTTTAACAAAAACAAATGCAAAATTCCAGCGACCTCCTCGGATATGGCAAAGATCATTATCATGGCCTTCAACGTGACATCCGTTGTTTTCCAACGAAAACTTGGCAACGCGGTGGTCACCCACGACAAAGACGTGTCTCGTTAGCCGATTTTATTGCGAATCAAGCCATACATGGGGACGGATGGGCCACGCATAAACAACTTAATGGCGGGCATTGGCAGGGCGAAAAATCGAGGGCAAACGATACAAGCTCTTGCAAAGGATACTTTTGGGCATTTCTGAATTTGTGGCTCGAATTGTCAAGTTACGTCATGACCCGTATGATGTAATGTTCAGGAATTCGAATTCAATTTAGGGTGAGCACATAACGCTCGTGCCCATTCTTCAGCCGTGAAGCGCAAATTTGCACGTTATGTCGCGGTCTTTCGCGTGAGGAATTGACGATGTTTGTTCGCACGTCGAAAATAAACAATGCTCCTCTATAAAAGATCTCGGCTCTTGACGTAGGCATCTAAATTAAGCTTATAAGCAAGAGAGAGGCCGCATACCTCGGAAGTTACGTACGGACGTGTCGGAGGTCCAAGAGCACGATAGCGATCTGCGGAAGCTGCACTTACGGGAGCCAACTCTCGCTCCTATTGTGAGCAGCCGCCGCCGTAACGGCGATTGCCCTCTGAACTACAATGTGCGACCGAATGGCAACACACGCGCCTCCGAACACAATAGAAACAAAACTCCGGCGCGGACTCGCCGGGACACACCAGGAAACGTTCCGCTCTGCATTTCTATCTGTGCGGTAAAAGGAGAGAGTTGCTCGGAACACTGTCTCGACTAGTCTCGAGTTACGAGTGTCCGTTTCAAATGTGAACGACAACCGCGGATGTGTAACGTGAATATCGCTGGAAACATCGTAGTCTCGCAGCTCGCGCTCCGTGACAAAGTGTGAAGCGGAGGGCTCGGTGGCGCGATCACCGCAAACCACGGTCTTTGTCGACAGTTAATAACATCGAGGAAACGCTGTAATCGCGCGACCTACTTGCGGGCTTGCCCTGCGGTGGGACCGCTACGCCATCTCAATTTCGCGGCGGCTCTCGTGAGCCGTTTTTCACCGATATATGTCCGATGCTCGCGCGAGATAGAGGCGTGGTAAGCATAATGATGGAAATGGGAGCCGGTCCGATGCGGCGCATATCCGCCATGCCATCGGAGCCAGGGATACTATCATTTCCAGGCACGCGTTTAATGCCTCACCATTCTAGACAATATTGCATTCCAGGGCTGGCTGTAGTGTATTCGCACCTGGACATTTACAATTCCTGTAACAAAAGTGTGCGGGTTTCCGAGCGGCTATTGTTTGCGTACGTGTAGTGCGCGGCCGATGGAGGGCTGCTCCGGCCGTGCGCGTGAGTGCGACACAATGGCGAGCGCTCGTCGTAAAAGATGGCAGGAACTAAATGGTTCCCGTCGTCATTTGACCGATTGCCCATAAAGCTCGCGGCTCCGACGATAGTTTCGTCCCGTTCTGACGACGATTGAAGGCGCTGCACATGATGTATGCTTCCATACGTTGGAGTTTATTATCATCCGCGCACGCTATTTATTGTGCTGCGATAAACGTTAAGAATAGACAGTGTATGTCTATAATTCATATTAGAATGCGCTTAATACGATTTGACCTCAAATATTAAATGGTATGACGGAATCTGAGAAATGTTGATATTATGTTTCAAATCAAAGTGGAGAAGACATAAATTGATGCATGTTCAATCGATCACGACAGCGGTTCACGAATGATTTAGCACGTGACGCTGTAGTTAAAATAACAATCATAAGTATTCACAATTTCTCGTTAGAATGACGACATTGTTTTCCCTTATTTTTTGTAAAGGGAAGTTATCCTTATCTACTATTATAATATGTAAGTATGTATGATTGTATATTATCAACAATTGCAATAATAATCACCACTTGATTCACATAAATATTATGTCATTCAGCATAATCCACGGAGATTCCTACCGCGAGATTACGACAGCTATGCAAGCGGAAATGTATAATTATTATAATTTAATTTCGTGGTGCGCGTGCGACACCGAAATCGTGACGTCACGTGAACAAGTCGACTACGAAGAAAATGGTGTGATTCATTCGTCAAATCGTGTCCGTGAGGTGCGCGGGCGCATATTGATGCGGGCACGAACCGCGCGCCCTCCGTGCATGCCTAACGAGCGACCATGCTTTACTCATTACTGACACTCATAACGGCTGCCACATACCGAGTAGACGCACGCCTCACACTGCCACAACACCAACACTTACCTGGAACAACAAATTAAAACATTAAGTTCAATGTTACAGAACCGCTGGACTGAATAGAGACATTAAACAACGAACGTATTGCAACACATTCGTGGCCTAACATCAGATACTATCGGCATGATAAATGTTTTCATACAATCATAAATTACAAAGTAATCCAAAACGTGGTTGTTTATTGTTTTTATTACAGCAACACCATAATCCAATATAATTGCGAGGTGAACGCAACAATTGCTTAAGAAAAAACAGTCTGGAGAGACAGATCACGGTTTGCGCAAACGCAGAGTAGGAGAGACGCGCAATAGTTTCATTAGAGAGTATGACATTTACATATGTTTCTGTAATTGAATTAGGTATGAAACGAAGCGGTAGCTCGAGTGGCTAACAAAAAGGCGGAGTTGTGCAACTATTGGACGCGAAACGGCATAAACGGTTCAAGGTGGCCTTTTCAATCGAACATCGATTCTATCAATTCGTAATATTGTGTCGCAATCGCAACCACTCTAGTTTGTTTCTAAATGCCTATCACGTTTACATGATTAGATAAGTGACGATGTTGATACTAATTGAAAAAATTGTTTTGCACATTCATGTACGGCAGAGACTGGAGTCCAATGAAGAAATTTCTCCTATTACTAGCAAGGGTTCAGCGATTATAATGCATTTGCATGTTACGTTGCAAACATTTATTTTATTTGCTAGTCACTTCAAACTCGCCACGACTCGTTTAAGTGCGAATGCGGAATTCGCCTTTTAATACATCGTCTCGACAATGGTGTTCAAGTAATACATTTCTAAAGACAATTTAGCACTCATCGTGCGCATTAACAATACGTGTGAAATAGCACTGGCATGCGACTATGCGAGTCCCCTCAATGGTTCGCTAACGAACTTCACACTCGCCATCACTACGTCAATAGGAGTCTTCGGATTGATGCGTGCCGAGCAAAAAGCCATATGGAATTCTCCTCGTAACTTAACAATGGTCGTGTTTCGCTGTCGTCGTTTACACCGAGCCGAGGGTCCAGGTCAAACGAATACAGTTCTCGTCTTGGCTTTTCATTTGCGAAATGTCGAGATTGAATGCGCGCTGACGAGCTGACATTAGGCGAGGGTAACTACGCCCGACACTCAGGTCACGTTATTAATATTGTATACAAATACAAACCATAATACGCAATTCATGTATTAATAATACCCATTAAACTTGAGGTTAACTAAACCAAGCGACTAACCAGATTATCAGCAAGCTACCGCAAGAAAACACGGCGAAACACACAAAACATAATGTGTCATCGGAGCGTGGTAACTGATATTGCGTCAGCAATCGTGATGGGGATGTCGTAAACGATTCGCGCAACCTATGACAAAAGTAAGAATGTCGAGACGTTACTATCCGAAACCGATACAGATCGTAGTGAGTGCCTGGTGCTGTGGTACTGTGGTGCAGCTTCGTGTACGAGGCATGTGAAGCGAACGCAACAAAAGGCTGGTTGCATAACGCGGGAAAACTTTAGATCACGACACGACCGCCCCGCAGCGATTATCGAACGAAGAATACCTAATGTCGATGGTAAACATAGTAAACACACAATTAACTCTTCAGCCGGAGCTTATAATTTAGCTGAACTTCCCGGCGTCGCTCCGGCGAAAGCTATGTGCCCTGTCGAAGCGCGTGCTTACACTCGCGGGGCCTTCAGCGGACCAATAATTCCTCGCTGCACCGAGATCGTTAATTAAAAAATGTTAACTCATTAATCAGGCGCCTGGCCGCACTCCAATCGCGATCGGCAGAACCGATTTATTACGCTCCAGATAAGAGCTAGTTCTCGAGCCGATCAACGCACAGATATTCAATTATTTTATTGGTCACAAACGAGAGTTTCCCATAACGAGACATTATTATGAGAGAGGCACGAATAGATGATACATGGACTCTGTACTAAATAACATCTGAAATAATAAAGCGAAACCGAAACGGTAGGTTAACAGTTACATCGAGGCTGTGAGGAACAATAAATCGCTAGCAGTCATTTATCTGGCTGGATTACGCAAGGGGAAATATTTTAAAGAGAATAATGAATAATTGCACGAGTCTGGTCAGACGCGGCCACGGCGGCGGCGGGCCCGAGTCGCAATGATTTGCATAGCTAAGTACACACGCGGGCCATTAGACGAGGTGTCGCCGGGATCGTTAACGACTTCATGGAAGGTGCTGAGCTACGGTTGCTCCTCTATCTGGTTATGAGAATACGAGATTCTTGCTAGCCGCCCTCACTTAAGAAGGTACGACCGCTCCGCAACCAGCAATTTTTATGAGTTCGATCACACGGTGTGCAGGGTCCGCTCGTTCTAAGAACTACGGCGTTGCACCTCGTATGTTCGGCCGCTGTTCGCTGATTCATGTTCCCATAATAATGTTGTATCGACGTCGGTTCCCGGTGGCGGCGGGTGGTCGCGATAACGCGCCGTGCGCTCGCGCATCTCAGCGGGCGCATTGTCTAACTATACACTGATAAGATAATTATGGTAGCCCACGCCTAATTTATTGTTCGTGCTATCACCTCACCTTAATTAGGGCAGACGACAGTATCGCATTATACTCCTTGCTACTTATCGTGCATGGTGCATCGTGTAAACAATAAGTTCCATTTCATCGCTGAGTTGCATTATAAAAGTGAAAATGAACAGTTAGTATGACGTGGCCGTCGTATCCGGTGGTGGTCGGGGTTCCTAGCACCAAATAGGACACTACGCTTTCTAGGAAAAGCCTGGCGAAATGACGAACGACACTGCACGACCAGAATACAAACATATCATTAAGCCACACAGTTCATATTACATCCTTGATTAATCATCGCCTCGTTGTAATGAACCGCACTTCTCAGCTTTTATTTGTGTCGAGCGCATCTGCGTGCACGATCCGGTTGATGCAAAGTGTTAATTATTGTGAAGGGGAGACCTAAAATGAGTGCACATTTCAAAGGACGCATAAAGAGCAAGTGTCTTTACTAGCATCTGAACTTCTAAGGTGTGTATTGGGCCAAGGCGAATACTTTCAAAGGTTTAATACAAGTTTTGTTTAGTGTTGAAATAGAGCCAGCTGCAAACAATGGAGAAGGATGATTTTACGGGTTGCGGTTTAGTTAAAATGGATCGGTTCGGTGCGTCGCGCGCTAGCCGGTGTAAACGACCTACGACGGCAACGCGCACCTCACCCGGACTAATGGAATTCATCTCACACCACGCGCGCTGCACCCGGGCCGTGCCGTTACAAACAATGACCCCCCACAATTACACGCCGATTCGGTTGCACAACCAGGCATTACGCACCGAAACAAAATAATCGAAAAACGGTACGAAGAAATTCAATCACAAGAGGCAAACGATGTAACGGGACCGTTAAATCGCGTCGAGCGAAACGAGAGCATTTAGTTGTCACATGATTACTTAACAGTCGTTCTATTTGGCCAGTGTGTGGAACTTTCTGTGTAGAAAAAGGCGCGAGCGCGGGAGCTGGTGGACCTCCAACCCGCCCACCGGTATCCGAACTGGGTCACTGCCAATTTGCGAATCGGGCATCATTGTAATCGCATTACGACACGATCGCGACCGGCTGACGCGCCGAAATTGACGCCGGCCGCTGCCGGGGTCAGGCGTCAACACGACATTGTTATCTGAACTTGGGTGCCGTGACCCTCACCTGTGACACGCGTTGTTAAAAATCAAGTTATTTACGCAACCATGTATTCGTCTGAACTTCTCTAACTATTTTGATCTTGCCTCTGAGGTGCCATGCCCGGGAGCGATGCTCCAATCATTATGAAAATCTAAATAGGAGTTCTTCGAGCCTACAAAGTGGCGTCTGAGAACCTCAAGAAGTCGGTATCTGATGTGGATGGGCCAATCGAGGGGTAAATAACTTCATCGTGTTGCATAAAAGATTATTACCCATGTACAGGAGAAGCGTGGTTGTATCTGATATGAGCGTCTCGTCGGCGAGATAGTCTCGCCCGTAAGATGGGAGATTACACGCGATCGCACCATCACATACGGTGTTATGTTTGAACGCTGCGAGCCGCGATGGGAACTCCAAACAACCTTAGAATAACCAGTCATAAATACGTCTCCTGCGCGCCGATATGAAGCGCGTTTCCGTTCAGATACAGTAATGTCCGTAATTTGATTAGTGTGCTCGGTTTAGGAAGTAGTAAATATGGAATAAAATCGCTTTCTATCACTGCAATAACTTCGCCCTGTTACCCTAATAAGGGCGATATATGGCTATAAGTTATAGGAATCGCAAAACGTTTCCTACACATAAATCTGTACAAAATCCAATAAAAAGCTTATCACGTCCGTCCGTGAAAAATTTACAGTTCAGTTCGATTTCCGATGAAGCATAGCGCAGTGTCGTGATTTGCGACTTCGTTGCGCGCAATTATATCGTTCTCAGAGCTCGTTGCATATTTTAATTTAAACGACATTAAAATAGCCCGGAACTGCTCGTTCAAGGGCGCACTACAACAATATTTCACGCGAAATTCCAAAATATTTCAGCTAACACCTTAATCTTAACGAAATAAGAATCAAAATCCATTCAGAGCCGAAAACGGCGTCGAGACGCATAATGCGTGCGTTGAACTTAAAAGGTTGTGACAGGGGTATTACGGTAATTACCTTAATTTGTAAACACAAAAAACGGCCGTCGCGTCGCTTCGTCGTATGTTAACTGAGCGAAAAATTAAATAACTGAGATGGTGGTGAACGAGAGTCCGCGGCCAACTATTAATTCGCTTAGAATGCGGATTGCGCACCAATTAACGCATCGTGCGCCCGTTCGTGAGAACATTATCAATTTTCCGTAGAAATTTATAATTGCGCAATATTTTTACGGAAACGTATTCATTCGAGCCAGCTATTCCCGAGACCGTGTTTATAAATGGGAACACATTTGTTGGTGGCGGTCTGTAGAGTTGGCTGTCGCTACACTCGCTGCTAACATGGCTAAAAAATCGCTCGGATTTGTTTGAGGCGCGGCGCGAAGTTGCGCTCCTAACGGCGGGCTTTGCATATCGCTTGCATGAATCTTCCCGGTGACGAGCACCGAAGGAATGCGTCGGGAAACTGCGAAGCCGGTCGTTGACTGATTGCCCAAACAAAGCTCCGCCCGCAGCCACCCGCATATGGCCACATCTATTGTATAAAAAGAAAACAACAAAAGTATTGGTGATTCAGCGGGCGACGCCTTTTGCGTAAGGTCACGGTTTAACACTTCATCGGCCAAGGATGCCCACGGTGCGTAAATCAAATCGTTTAACGAGGAAATCGACTCTCTGCGACGTCGACAGAGCTAAGTTTAATTAACCATCTCCTTAAACGGTCGACCTTCGATGGTGACAGAGGCAAGATTAATTCGCAAATGCGTATTGAAATGACACATCTTTTGATTGCTTTGAATACTTTGAATCTGCAGTTCTTCACGATGAGAGACACCTAATCAAGGTGTCTTTGAATCGGAATCTGATGCAATGGCATCAGGTTGCTAAAATCATAGTTAAAAGCCTTGTTAGAAAAGTCAAGTTTATTTAGTGCAGGACCTACATTCCGTTCTTTCGACACTGTCGACGAGATATCCCTAACAAACTGATCTGAAGTTACGATCAGGAGTATATGATCAGACGGGAACTATCTAAGGTCTGAAAAGGGCACGCCTGGACATGGAAAGTGTCGTTTGGTCCTCAGTAATTGGACCCCACATAGGTTGTTCACCGAAAATGGTATGCGCGTGACCATCCAAAATATATTCTGGGATATCTGGTCTATCGATAGTGATTTACTGTGATCATTAGCATACATGGAACAGGTGTACGGTAGGTGATAATCGACTTTGCGACGTCGACAGAGCTAAGTTTAATTAACCATCTCCTTAAACGGTCGACCTTCGATGGTGACAGAGGCAAGATTAATTCGCAAATGCGTATTGAAATGACACATCTTTTGATTGCTTTGAATACTTTGCATCTGCAGTTCTTCACGATGAGAGACACCTAATCAAGGTGTCTTTGAATCGGAATCTGATGCAATGGCATCAGGTTGCTAAAATCATAGTTAAAAGCCTTGTCAGAAAAGTCAAATTTATTTAGTGCAGGACCCTCTACATTCCGTTCTTTCGACACTGTCGTCGAGATATCCCTAACAAACTGATCTGAAGTTACGATCAGGAGGATATGATCAGACGGGAACTATCTAAGGTCTGAAAAGGGCACGCCTGGACATGGAAAGTGTCGTTTGGTCCTCAGTAATTGGACCCCACATAGGTTGTTCACCGAAAATGGTATGCGCGTGACCATCCAAGATATAATCTGGGATATCTGGACTATCGATAGTGATTTACTGTGATCATTAGCATACATGGAACAGGTGTACGGTAGGTGATAATTGCGTCCTCTAACTGTGTAAACGATTGGCGCGTTTAGATAACGACGTACGCCATTTGCGTGTGCGCAGTACCGAGTACGCTCCTTATTGCTTATCTGTTTGTTTGAGCCTTTTGTGGACGGGAACGGTGGCTGGCAGCGTAGTTGTGTGTTTTTCCGATACTTATAACATGTTAGTATATTCTTTATCATTTAGGGCGAAGGTTTTAAAGCATTTTTAAACACTGATACAGCTAGAGCAAAGAAACCTTGCAATTTTATGACCAGAATTATTTAAGTAAGGTCTAAAATAAGATATATTAAATGAGCAACCAACCAAGAACTCCCAGCACGTAATAAAAGACACATTGGTTACTCCTTGGCGGCTTTGAATCCCGTTGGAAAGTCCCAGGGCGCCGGGGGCGACGGAAGCCGGTCTTCCGGCACGAGCCCGGCAAGCCGCCGTGCATATTCAATGCGGCTAATTAATGCTGCAGCTAACTACGATGCTGATATGAAAGTAAATGTTACCTCTTTTGTCCCTCAACGGATATAGTCCCTGGGGTTGTGGGAAAGTATTTTTGTTTATAGAAGTATTTAATACCAAACTCGGTTGCCCAAATTTTTTTAAAAATATTTTTGTAGACAAAACAGGCACTGAATCTAACTTCGCACCGTGGCATGAATCCTTTCAGCGTGACAGAGCCGTCCGAATGTAGCTTCGCAGCGTGACAGGTCATCTTACTATAGTCTCCCAGTGTGATCTGAATGTAGCCTCGCAGCAAGACAGGTCATCTAACTAAAGACTGAGCATCCCAATATAGCCTGGCAGCATGACAGGATATCCCAAACTACCCTTTCAGCGTGACAGGGCATCTGAATGTAGCCTCGCAGCAAGACAGGTCATCTAACTAAAGACTGAGCATCCCATTATAGCCTGACAGCATGACAGGATATTCCAAACTAGCCTTTCAGCGTGACACCACCTGGACAGCGTGACAACAATTTTGGAAGAAATTTACATTCGCATTAGGCTTATTGACAGACTTACGCATGACTAAAATATTTAACGAAATGCAGAGGAGGGCTTTGACCAACTTTGGAAATATATTCAGAAAAGATAAGAATAAACATGTAAAATTGAAAAACCCAACTTTATATACTTCTAAATTTGAATACTCAAGTCAGGTACACGCAGCGACACATAAAGGTATACATTTCCAGTATAACATACCGCGCTTTGTTTAGCTTTCCCGTAAAATGAGAGATCCGCTTATACCGGTTTTGCATAGCTTGATTGGTTGCCGTGTGTACTAGAGCCATACTTCTAAATGCGCTTGCGCAAATATTCTTCTACTTATTTACAATGTTCAACCTTTGCTCCCTAAGCTTAGTAATTCATATCATTATCAGCTGATAAAGTTACGTTAGTAAACGTTTCCAGACCTACCTAAAGTAAATAACACTTAGATTACTAGTTATATGCGCACGCGAGGCTGTTTATATAGAAGTTATCAATTAGTAGCTACTATGTGTTAATTATTATGATATCATGTAGACATGTTGTCTATGTATTGTAAGATATTTTGAGAAAGATTTTATTATGTCACAGAAAATAAACTGGGGACGTAGATGGCGCTAGACGTCCTCTATAGCTCCGTCTCTTTCCCATACCGGAATGACATTAAAACAATCCTGCTCTAAGAGCCTATACTACCTCAGATTAGCAACTCTATTTGTGGTGGTTCAAACTTCGTTTTTACTACTGTTAGAATAAAGTTCTAATCAGCTTGCACCACAAAGCGGTTGTACGTCAGTCACTGCGACCGAATAGTGCGAAATGAGTGGTTTTTATTCTTTATAAAATCAAATTTTCGTCTTTTGGAAAAAATAGAAAACATAAGATCTGCTTTATAGTTAGATCAGTTAGTATGCAAAGTTTTATGATCTAATTTGAAGTACTTTTTGAATACCTGCGGTTTATTGTTCGATTTGGAGGTAACTTTGGGATTTTTTCTATCGAGAAAGTTTTATGAAATCGTGTTTTCGCCAAACATAAGACCTAACATGAATCCTCAACTTTACCATATATTTATTTCAAAATGAATGCTGCAGTATTTTAGGCGTAACGGAGGATCATGCTAAGCCATTTGAGGTAGTATAGGCCCATGTATTTTGTTACTTTTAAATTGTTTATTTACTATGGATTATAATAAGACTATTACTTTTGTTGTTTTTAAGAGCCATGAAATTGAATTTTATAGAAAACTTACCTAAAAAACCATTTTATTTTTATATTTGCGCAAGCGCATTTAGAAGTAGCTCTTGTACACACGGCGAACAATCAAGATATACAATACCAGTTTATGCGGATCTGCCATTGTAAGGGAAATCTATACAAAGCGAGGCCATATTGTACTGGAAATTCAAAGCCTGATGAGTCGCTGTGTATACTTATAACTAATCAAATAAAATAACTGATAACACTTATATGACGAGTAAATGACCAAACCATTATAATACATAAGATTATTAGCAGAGTATTAAAATTCCTTAGATATTCAATGACACTCGGGAAATGTTTTATGATAACCGTATCGTGTATGTAAATAAATTGTAGATAACGTGACAATGTTAAAAAGCCTCCCCTGAAGTAAATGAAGACGAAACATAAATATATCTTCTCTTTTCTTTTTACATTTTGCAAACCTTAATCAATTAAAATGTAAGGGACCTAAGCAATATTTTACTGTTCCTACCGCACCTATTTAAAAAGAACAATGTCGGAAAACCGTATTTCCTATGCGTACCGACATGTATTTTGATTAAGAACAATGTCGGAAAACCGTATTTCCTATGCGTACCGACATGTATTTTGATTAAGAACAATGTCGGAAAACCGTATTTCCTATGCGTACCGACATGTATTTTGATTATTTCTTTATGCGTGTGTAAGCAAACCCTCTATTTCCCCTGAGACATGTAGGCTAGTAAATGTGCTCTGAAACCTCCATGCACTCATGGTGAGTAATAACAAGAAAATGTAGCGCAAAAATCCGAGAACTATGCAATACTGAATCTATATGCACCTATAGAAATATAAATAAATTCCCCTATGATATTTAAAAGGAATAATTATCGTTCGTTAAATTCAAAGACATGTGACATCTACCAATCCGCACTGGGCCCGCGTGGTGGATTATAGCTAGCCCATTCCCTCTCATAGAGGAGGCCTGTGACCCTGCAGTGGGAACATTAATAGGCTGATGATTATGATGATGATGAATTATCGTGTAATAAAACTACTGTAGCTCCAATCAACTCTTGAGTAAATTCAAATCCAAGTATTTCATTCCACATAGGCCTGGATGGGCACTTACGAACGTCAACAAGGGTGCACGGTTCGGGTTGGTGGCTTCCATGGAGAAGAACCGGCAAGAAACTCCATGGTTACTCTTTTCAAATTATTTGGTATTACACAATTCTACATTACTTCACGTTTTATACAAAATGCAATTATTACAACACTTATCAGTTATCAGACATAGATTCGACTATTAGTCTTAACACCACAATTTCTCCCAATGGGCAAAGCTCCCTCGGCCGAGTGTCTTGTTATATAAACTACCCCATCCCGCTACAACATTGACGGTTAGGCAGTGTTGTCATTTCTTAAATATAAAACGAATTATTAAAATCTTTAAAACCCTACATAATATTAGTTTAGATAGATCACAGTCACAGCAGATCTTATTATTTAATACATATTTGAAAATCATGACAATCGTTACTAATCTATCGTCATTACAACTTTTGGAACGAGAGGCAGCAAAATAACCAAGTAGTCTTTCATTTTATGAAGTTTGAAAGCTAATCTTAAAAAGATTACTTCCCTAACCAACATAGCGCAAAGACAAGAGAAAACGTTCCTTATGTTATCACCATAAATCCTAACAACGTCATAACCACTACCAAAGTCCATAGTGGAGTAAAACCACAAGATTGAACGTCAACAAGACAATGGGCACATAAAGGACGGCAATCCATCAGAATAAGACCTGGATTTAAGCCCGTACACAATAACTTTGTGTAAAGTAGAAAGGGATTTATGCTGGAAGTAATTGACAACAATGTATACTGGCACAATGAAAGTTAAAGAAACATATAATGATATAATAAACCTGGTACTGTTTCCATGCAGGGCAAAGTCCTCCTCTCATACATCGAAGACGTATATTATGGCATCACCCCGGGATTGAAGATTTCAGACATATAGTCAATGAAGTTCAGATGGCAACAGAAGCTGGAGAATGGACCCCTAAAAGAATTTGGAAGTTGCCTCGATGTTTTCTTCGACAATGTCAGTGAATCTAAAATAAATAAAGAACGGTTAAATTTTACAGATAAACGGTATAATAATGAAAATTATACAGGTGTCATTTTATAGACACTGCTAAATGATTTACCAGTTATAATTAACATTAATGAATTCACTGATATAATTAGCTATCTATTATTGTTACTCATGGAAAAATATAAATCTATAATATAATAATAAAACAAAAAATAATAATATAATAAACTTCGCAATATTAATAAATCATATTTATTAGAAAATATGTTTTTTTTCCTGTCCATCCCACATAATAAACAGAAATATATAAATTTCTAACAGCGGCAGCGTCGGAGCGGAAAAGATTGCACAGACAAGAAGAAAAACTCAAGAATTTCTATGGCATTTTTTCCTAACATAAAGATAGTATCGATAATGGAAACATAAATATAAAACGTAACGATATTCTCACGAGTCTGCGTACGCGCAAGCCCTTAGCAGAGGTTCCACGCCAGCAGTTCGACACGGTGCCTGGACGCCCTAATGGCTCCAGATGCTCCCCCACACTTTTGAATACGTTGCCCTTGGCATTTCACGGTGAATGAGTTCCGTTTGTACAATGAAACATCTGACAAAAATTCTTGAAGAACTTTCTGGATAACGTTACTTTGTTTTTCTCGCAGATGCATGTTTTAAAACACATTTTGTATGAATCAGGCAGTAAATAAATCAAAAGAGTTGTTTATAAAGTCATTTAAATATTCACATTGCACATGTGTTTTGTATGAACGCCTTTTAACATAATCAAGACTGCAGAAGTACTAATCCGTCGATTTACGTCATAGCTTCCATTGATGGTAACCACTGTAATTTTATTGGTCGTAAACACGATCAATTTACTCATGCACCGAGGAATGTACAAGCATAATGTAAGCCATTTTTCAATAACATTAATTCAGAATCACGGAGTAGCGAAAGCATTTGGCAAATGAAAAAGGAAAGTGGTGTACGGCAGGTGCGCGCGCGCATCGCGAGGTGAGCCCTTCCAGGGCGAGGGAATGGAATGCGACTATTATTAGAGGAGTCGGCGCCGGCGCACGCCACCGACCTCATGATACAGGGTGCTATGGGAATTCTTAGAATAGTTTGAGAAAAAATTGAATTCTGAAGCGTTTTGAGAGGTTTGCCCCGAGACACATTTTTACCTGCCTTTCTTGATTAGAATCGTTTATGAATTCATTTAAATATAGGACTGGTTTATTTGAAAAACAACGCGATTCAATGTGGTGTAAAGTAATCTGATTATAGACCTGATGAACTACTTATTATTAAAAATGCATCAGAATTATCGGAAAATCAGAAAAAGCAAAATCCTGTTGGATCCGTTAAAAACTCGAAAAGCAGAATTAAGATTTAATTTAATAGTTTAATATAGAAACCTTTTACACAAAATATGATATTGCGTACATAGACATACTCGTCTCTCGATATACAATTCATTCCAAGTGACTTTAAAATTGTTTAGCACATCTCACAAACCACCCTGTATCCCGTAGACTAGAGGAGTGCACGTTATCGGTGGATGCTGTGGGCATCGCTACGCCGGCGCCGCTCCGCCATTGTTGAGCCCCCACCACCATACTAATGTTCCACCCAGCCGTAAGGCACCTGCTTCACCAACGACGAGAAAGCGAGAAACTATCAACGATTTTCTGGCTCAAGAAATTTACAAAAGAAAACGCATGCAAACAACTCACCAGCCTTAAAACTATGAAAACAAACCATGCCAAAAGGGCCTCAGCTCAACATAATACCAGTTGCAACACAAGGTAGATCAACTGAGATGATTTTCATCTGCAGATAAGGTCCCGATTCCGTGTAAGTAAAAGAGACATATTAATAGTTGATTGCTGACTCTACTGCACAGCGAGTACTCGCTTGTCGCTGCGACAAGAGCTATCAAAGCGAGTACTTCTCTCAGCGACTCTCACTTGGCGGGCAGATCACTCGCTGTGATACTTTGATACATATGCACCATAGCGAGTAGCTAGCTCTACTCGCCATTCGCTGGCAGTGGAACAGGTACCTAGTGTCCGATCCTCGCGCTCAGATACAATAACAATAAAATAGCTGATATTGGCCAATACGAATTATGTTTTAATTTTGGATCTAAGCAAAGAGCTTTGTGTTTTGTGCTGTATCTATTTGAATTGTTTGCTCCTAGTCTCATACCAGAAGAGAAGCTAAGTTTGAATAATTTATATCTAAGCTCGGGCTCATCTAAAATGAGACATCCAAACTTTGCCAAGATTGTTCTAATGGTGTCTGTTAATCCTGAAACGAACATCCACATTCCGATCGGGTGGCAACCAGACGAAAGCGAGCGACTGGTGTTAAACGACTAGATCGGGAAAGGCAAACGGTTCCAGGTACTAATAATAAGCGAATTTCCCAGGAACGGCTCGTAAGTTCACACCTCGGGGATCACGTTACTGGTGTTTGGTCGTTAGCGCCGCCATTACCCGTACGAGTAAAGAAGAACATTCACGGTACGAGGAATGTGTTGGAGTAATTGGAATTTATAAACAGTTGACACTTCAGAAAGAATTGTAGGATTTTTGGAAACTGACAATAAATTGTACAAAGAGTATAACTGTACTCCTTTTATACTTATCAAAAAGAATTCGAACACATCTAAACAACAAAATACATCATCCAATTACCCTTGAGAATCATTGGGATACCAAAACAACCAAAACAATCAACCAATTCTCGCCTAACAGTTTTTACTTGTGAACCACAACACGGAAGCGTTCGTGGGTCGAATATTACACACAAGAATTTTGACGAGCCCTAGTGTTGACGACAAACAGCGTGTCGCAGTGATTTAAACGAAATGCGTACTGTGAACAGGGCTCTTAACTTACGCGTAGGCGAATAAATCTGGGGAACGGGCCGTTAAGGGGCAATTGTGCGTCGCCGAAATGGCGTTCGTCGGCAATTTGTCGCCCGACTACCGCCAGACGCAAGTAGGAAACGACTGAAATGTCTGCTGAGGATAGGGCTGGGTTGGGGCACATTTGGGGTCTGAGACCAGCTTAGGGCGAAGATCGAACCTGCAATAAGACTTATGGCATAAATAACGAACGACAAACAGGTCATTGAAGCAGTCAGTAAAATTAAAAACCCTGATGTGGAAGATAAATTAATATATTGTTTAACTCAAAAAGACTAAGATTCTCTTAAGAGAGAAAGCAGCAGCAACCTGTTTTCCTCATTGCGGTCTTTATCTCGCAGTGTTTACACTGTAAGATAATTAGATAAACACTGGCAGTTACTGATAATTTCCTTTATCTTTAAAGGAAAGACTTAGATCGGAAAATTACATTGTCGTTGGCATCCTTGGGATTGTACAACCAGCCAGGACTATAACGATTAGTTATAGGACGCGTACAAACAGTTTTACTTCGCGCTGCTTAAATTACTGGGTGTTAACACTCTGCTAACGGCCCGACTATAGTTAAACAGAGAATAAAATTTGGTACTTCAGCGTGTTAAGACAGCCCTAGGAATAACGGTCAGACGACGTCCAGATAGGCCGCCGACGAATGCGATTTTCGTACAACAATTTGTTGACAGTACGAGTGTTGGCACCACGTTAAGCTGTGTAACATGTTACATAACGAGTGCGGCTGTAACACTCAGCAATTAGTGTCCACCGAACCGCGAACAATATCGTGAATCAATAAAACTTGCCACTATTTCATGTCAAGAGCCAAGGATAATGAGTAATAATAAGTGGATTACGAGCGTTCACGGCGACTAGTAAGTAGCTGCTGCGTAATATGCCATTAAACGGAGAAGTTCCACGGTATTGTAAGAAGGTATCAATTTGTGGCATCGGATTGTATGTAAATACGGTGTTAAATATGAGCCCGTTTGTTATCCACGCAATTTTACTCGTGATGCATTATTTATTTCTGCTCCTATTTCCTTATACACAGCACTTGGACTTTCAACGCCAGCAGAATAGAAATACGAACCAAACTGTCCAAATCTCGATCCTGATCATCAACTATATGTTACCAAACTCTTACCAATGCTACTATTACCAATAAATAATAAGTGACCAAATGACCATATTCTCCCAAGTGTATCATTAAAAAAGCCACATTACCAGTGTTACCATCCAAACCGGCTGTTAAGTGTTGCTTAAGAGTTTTTTGCGGTAATAAAAGCAACATTACTGTCGATTTGCGAGTGTACATTATTTAACTACTCAATCATGTAAGACTGGACAATGAATGTTATCTTTTTAGACCACAGCTGTAATTAGGATCACATGCCAATACGAACGGTCTTGTTAAGGTACAGTAACAGTCAGAAGTCGACTGCCAATCTCGCAACACAATGGCAAAGCAATATTGGTGGTACTTATGACCTTCTTCTTAAATATGCGTATGTGTGTATAGGCGCCGCCGCCCGTATAGCGCAAACGATAATGTGCATTGCGGTGGAAGTGGAATTTTGACCTTTGACTGTACAATATTATTGATACAATTTTTTGGTGTTCACTTGGGAACGGGTTATTTTGGATTTGGTTAAGCCTTTCGATTCACTCAATCATGATCTTACGCATAACGATTTTTGCTATAGAGTCTTATGATCTGTTTGTTAGAGTAGAAGGCATTCAAGATGTAGTAACAAGTATCAAATCTATTCATACTTTGTGCTACAAAACATACGAGTCTTCTGAAATAAGCATTTCAAATTCTGTCAATTCAGTAAATGAGCTTTGAATTTTAAGACCCAGCCATTTGCTGATAAATAGCAGATCAAAGTCTTCGTTATTTGTCAACATTACACCAACGATATAATTTGAGATTCAAATAAATTGATCAACATGCCATACAATATTTCACATTTTCACATTGAGTCGACACTCAGTGGGCAGACTTATAATAAATAAATAATTTTATTTAACACCGCAAATAACACCGTCCATGTAATGATGAATAAATGTCTGCTCAATTGAAGCCACTAATGGAACTTGAAAATGTTTAACTTCTTTAATTGACTTAACAACTACCCACATGAATCAGAAAACTAATTATAGTGTGTAAATATTTCAGACTAAAATACGGACAATAAAATGATGTGAAAGACCTCATAAAACTGAATAAAATTTATGATCGCTAAATGGTTGGCTTGTCCTTTGGCTCTGTCGCCAGCACTTAATATTTATGCATTATAATTGTGTGGGCAAGTGGCGCATGCGCCAATTAAGCAAATCGATCTATCATAATCATATCTAACGTATTAATAGAGAGCGGTGAGCGGCTGCGCCCGCGCCATGCAAATGCTCTGCGAAACGTGTCAGGGAGACTCAAGTGCTTTACGATTGTTGTAAGCACTTATTTCGACCTCAACCTATAGATAATTATCTCCCTTTTATCATAAAGTGAGAATGGAAATTAATCCCATTTAAATTATAAGTTATGGTACTCGTTACGTTGGGTACAACACAAACGGCTCCAACCGGAGCTTTCCCTTTCAACAACGACGCGAGTACAATGTTCTGAAACTCGCCTAAAACCCATAACTAATAATGACAACATAAACTAGTTCAATAGTTTCCAAGTGCGCCATTCCAATTTCCTTCCTTTGTAACTGTTCTCTGAGTTCCCAACAAAATTTTCCTCAGGACCATTATGACATACCGGACAATATTAATCACAGTGTAGCAAATTGCACAGCTAAGAGAAAATAATTACATCGTGTGAACGATAAACACCATAGTGATCGTAGAAACACTTTCCACGTTACACAATATTTTTTAGACTGAAGGGCTCACGTACCTTTTATGTAAGTAAAATTGTATATGGAAAGCGAAGGACCGGCCATTGTACTTGAGACTTCGAGAGCGGTATCTTTGCCAGACCATCTTGAGAGGATGATACGACTATAAAGATAAAACTTGTGATGAAGCTTGACAGTAAATTTTATATTGCTGACCAAATTGAAAATATTATTGAATTATGGTCGAACTGTCGAACATAGCTCTAAGCCGAAACGCTCTTAATGTCGTCAAGTCGAAATGGGTCGTATAAATTCGATTGATTCAAAGCGGTCAATAATAGCGAAGATAATTTTAATGGCTGTTGTAATAGACACGATTATAATGAAACAAACAAAACAGATTTAAGTGAGTTTGAGTACGTAAAACGTGTACAGACATGTGTTAATGTAGTGGACACTTCGTATTCAAGTGTGGAGAACGTGTTTTGTGCGCATGTCATCGTGAATAGGCGAAGTAACATTTATATTCTGATCGTACAAAGACGGCAGCCAGATGTGTTACTTACTAATTGTGATATAATTTGATCGATAGATTATGAAAGACCCATGCTTTATGCTGGTGAAAGAAAACGTCGTCGTGAAGTAACCGGCACATCTTAGAATCAAAAATTCGAGGACAATTATAGGACATTCACTAGGTCCGTTTTTTATAGGCTTGCGTTTGGTCTCAACTTGCCTCATGTGATGAGAAGCGATGTTTCGGCCTAGGATGGAGCAAGCTTGCTTAGAAAAAACCGATTTACTCGAACTTTGAAGTGATTCAGATTATAATGATTAGGAAACAGAGAACCGCGTCCGACCTTCACGATCACGACCTTCTCACCAAGAAGATGCCTGTGTCTTAGCCCAGCAGTGGGAACGTTACAGGCTGAATATGCGACTTATTTCGGAGTTTCAAGAAACAAATCATTGAAGAATATTTCGCTATGTAGTGTAACATCTTCAATATAAGCAAGTACCTAAGATCAAGAACACAGCTAACTTCAATCGGTTCGGTTCATTCCCATGGATCTCGATCCAACGATTACCTCTACGCAATAGCTATAACTCGCCAATTTTACATAGACAAGATCATGTGTTAGAACTGTTCCATATCGGTGCTTATTCATCGCGGCCGGCTTGCATTATAACTGAACGACGTTGCCTTTACCTATCGTGTTACTGCACTTATATGAAATACTGTTTATTTTATGTGCTTTTGCACGTTATTATAGGTATTGGTACCGTTTTATTAAATCGATTTCGTTTTTGTCCATGATGTTTATCTACTTGCATTGAGAGTTTTCAATCACGGCATACAGCTAGATCTTCTAACGGAGATTGTTGACAGTTTATTTTTAACTGTTTTGCTGATGATATTGGATTTCTACTTAGGTTCAATTCCTTTTGATCAGGGTAAAAGTTTCGAACATTCAGAAAAGAAATGAAAACCGCAAGATTCTATTACCTCCAGTTCTCGACTCCCATTGAGTACTAACTCAATCCATCTTTAGGCTATACCATGTCCATACAAGTCCATCCATACACGCTATATCAAAATCGATGAATAGCTTGTTGCTTTTTGCGCAGTACTCTTCCCCTCACGTACCTATCAGCACGTGACCTGATTTTCAATGGAAATGCCACTTACACCTCGCATTTCGATCATGCTTTGATCAACACTTCTTTCTTTGCTGAACATTTTTCGATATTAGGTTTTACTTCCAATATCAAGTTAAACAAGGAAAGAAAAGGCACCTAGGAATAATATTTCAACACCTCAGCTTCATAATAATAAGCTTAATTGAATTAAATACAGCGAATAGTCAGCGGCAAGTCGCAACAGGTAAGCTAGCATACGTCACATAAAACAATGCCCCAGAGGCGAATAAATATTGCAAATGTGTGACTAAACAAGTATTTCTATTATGTACTGGACTATAATCAGAGGAGGTTATTATTCTCAGAAACACTTCTGTGTTCAACATGGTACACATTGAACATAAAGGGTGTAAATTGACCCTTAATGAAGCTGAAAGGCCCTTGTTATTACTGGCATTTCATTGCGATCATTTCTTCATATCTGGGCCGGCAGTCTCGACAGAGATAACGACAAAATCGCTAACTTTTGATTGCTAATTACTCACGAAAGAATACGGTTGCAATAACGATGCTTGTGTGTAAAGCAAGTCTCTACATCCAAGATGCGTTTCTAGCAATCATCGTAACATACGCAACCGTATTCTTTCGTGAGTAATTAGCAATCAAAAGTTAGCGATTTTGTCGTTATCTCAAAGTAAAATTAACGACAAAATCGCTAACTTTCGATTGCTGATTACTAACGAATAAATTCGGTTGCAACAATGATGCTTGCAAGAATCGCATCTTGGATGTAGAGACTATAGCATTTCCCGCAACAATCGTTAATGCAACCGAATTCTTTCGTGAGTAATTAGCAATCTAAAGTTTTTTTATCAGAATAATAACATCTCACTTCGAATGCCATTGAAATCCAGATGCTGAACTATACACTATTGAGTAGTTCATTAGAGGAGTTGACGAACATCTCATTCTGACCACTGTGATTTTTTGAAAATGCTTGGCTCTATCTGCCCTATTTTCTGCTAAATATGGCAGCATGATATATTCACTGACACTGTCAAGATAACAAGAAAATCATAATTGAAAGCGAGTGTTAATCTCTCTGAGGACTAAGAGGTTCGCAAATGTTTCAATGTCAGAGAAAGTGGTCTCGTACACGATGTGCAATTGCAATTTTCTAATCCGCACTTCCGAAGCAAACATTAAAAGCTCGTTTTGTAGACCAACAATGTAATATCCTGTGAGCAAATAGTTATGTAAGGCAATGGGAAATTAGTGTTACGGGCCTACATGCGCCGGCGCCGCAGTAATGTTGACCTGAATTGAGGTTTTGTTCGATTACCCACATTTCGCTACGACTCTAAAGATGTACTCTTGACTACTATTAACCCGATTAGAGTAATATGATTCCACGGTACTACTTGAGCTGATGAGAGCGGTAGTGGCCAAGTGGTGGCGGCTCCGACTTATGAACAGTAAGTCGTGGGTTCGAACCCAGACAGGCGTATTACTTTGTGTAATTTATTTCATCACCACTGCTCTCAAAACGGTGAAGGAAAACATCGTGAGGAAACCGGCATGTCCTAAAACCAAAAAATTCGAAGACATGTGACATCTACCAATCCGCACTGGCCCCGCGTGGTGGATTATAGCATAGAGAGGAGGCCTGTGTCCCAGCAGTGGGAACATTAATAGGCTGATGATGACTTAAGCTGTCAACAACGAATAACAAAATTGTTTTATTATTATAGTCAAAATTCGACGACAGGTTCTCTATGAAGTGTGAGTAAAAACGCAACAAGTTTATTTACATAAAAGTTTCACTAATGAATTCAATATCTATCGATTTGCGACTCCATTAGAGCGTAAACAAAACTTGACATTCACCTTTCATTGGTGATCGTTGATCGTTTATGGCGAGTTTCCGGTCGCGAAAGCTGTCGTCGTGACGAATCGACGCTCGAGATCGACGTACGGATCCCAAACACCCGAATACAGGTTCAAGATCATGATACTTTCGTTAAAGAAATCGCCAGTGAAGGTTTCGTAACCGACGACTTATGACCCCGGCCGTTATAAAACAACAACGTAACCAAAACATGTCGAAAGTTTGCTAAATCGTTGAATTCAAACGACCGATTATACTATCTTCATCGAGCGTTTTGATATTTTATAGGTTTATAGATAGACTGAGTAAAACATTCTTTCATAATGTGGTATCGATAAATTATTCATTTGATGAAGTATCGGTTCTATAAATATAATTAATTAAAGTTCGAGAGTACATTCGCAAGAAGCTGGCAGTTTCATCACAGCGGTAATGTTTTCTCTATTGTTTGTCTTTTTATTTTAATCCGTGTAAATATATATTTACAGTAATAAATAGTTTGATATATATTTATAGTATTTTATATATCCTTCTATACCTAAGTATTAATTAAATTATTTTCAGATGTTCACCTACCACTGCTTGTCTCTGCATCATCCAAAGGTTGACTGGTAGAAAATCTGTACTTTGTGCTTGAAGTGTTAAATAAATAAATAAATTATATCGGTATAGAACCGAATGTAAATAATGATGAAATGAATGAAAATAGTAATGGTTTGATCGATAATGAATCGGATGTGAAAATGCGACTTTCAACTTATCGATGCCATAGGCTCACACTGAAATGTTTTTCGACCTGTGTTAGATTTCTGCATGTGTGGACCACTGAGTCATCCTACCGATTCCGACTCCATTCAAGTTTATTTTTGACACATTATAACCTATTCAGTGGTGGCCCAACGGCGCCAGCGTTGGGCCCCGACTTATGAACAGTGAGTCGTGGGTTCGAACCACATATACATATACAGGCGCATTACTTTGTGTAATTTATTTCATCATCACTGCTCTCAAAACGGTGAAGGAAAACATCGTGAGGAAACCGGCATGTCCTAGAACCAAAAAATTCGAAGACATGTGACATCTACCAATCCGCACTGGGCCCGCATGGTGGATTATATATATAGCCCATTCCCTCTCAAAGAGAGGAGGCCTGTGTCCCAGCAGTGGGAACATTAATAGGCTGATGGTGATGATGATGATAACCTCTTTATGACAGCGATTAAATAAAACACGGAATATTTATGGGTTAACACATTCTGTCTATGGTTAAGATCAAAACGTAGCAAGTTGCTATAGTGCTAGTCGTAAAGGAAAAACCTTCTTTATGGTTTGTAAACACACGTGTAAAAGTTTCAACTTTCGAGTTGTCTATTGAGTCCTGAATTCCTGATCGCATAAATCTTGCGCAAGTAGGCAGGTGGAGCGGCGCCGGCGCACAGCCACCCACTTGTCGAGACAGAATCTGTTATGAGTTCGGATACTAAATACTGCTTCATTTTAGTAATACTAATGTTACTTGACTACAAATGCTACAACTTCACTGTTGTTGCTGTGTTTGGGCGTAAAATGTGATTCAGGTACCTACGGTCTGCCTGCACAGAAATTGAATAGTTTTTAATGGATATAGCTGGTTAGCTTCTGTTAGATTAACTAGCAGGAGGGGATAAGGTAAGTCCTAGACACAATTTCAGGTCAAACATTCACAGATAATGAACAAACGATAAAAACAGTTCAACGGCCCAACATTTTACAAATACGTAAATAAAAATAAAACCCGAAACATCTGTTCAGAACTATAACTGCGGGTTTGTATATTTATGTAAACCGCGAAGAAACGCAAGTTGAACTGGATTTGTTTGCTAACTAGAACAGAAACATTCCAGGCGATTCGCGGCGCTAGCAATTTGCTAAATGGATCAACAGGTTTATTAGAAACGGTGACGTCACGAAACAATGGCGCCGGAACACTGACACGATTGCTCATGCAGAATATTGGAAGCTGGATATTTTTCATAGTAAGCTTTAATAAACAGGGACTTTATAAATCTACACTAAATAAAGAGGAAAGATCTGTATTTTTGTGTGTGTGTATGTTTGTAATGAATAAACTCAAAAACTACTGCGCCGATTTCAAAAAAACTTTAACCATTAGAAAGCTACGTTCACCCTGAGTAACATAGGGTATATTTTATCCCCGTACTCCCACGGGAACGGGAACTACGCGGTTGAAACTGCGTGACGTCCGCTAGTGCGTATAAATATAAAAGAATGAAACTGATTAGTATCAAAGCCTTTGTACGAGTATTTATCACTTAAAAGGATCGAAAAATATTTTTATTAACATTTTTATTGCTTACTTTCATTGGAAAATATTAATAATTGTGGTCAGTCGTTAAAAAATCTACCTTAGTTTTGATGAAATACAGTTGCATGCTCACTTTATAATTGCTTGGAAATAACGGAGTTCAAAGTGGTGAAGTTTTTCAGGGAATTATTTTATTAGCAAGAAAAGTAAAGATAAAGACGAAATATCGTAATTTGTAGCCAGCATTGTATTTGTTTATAAATCTTAAGTGTGAAGTGGCCATATCCGCCATTCCAATTCTATTACTGTTGGTACTACTTTACAATTCAATATTCCATTGTTTAGTATCACACAGATATCTACAAGCATCGCTATGTACTTCGCGTGTTTACATCGTCCTAAGGTTAACACCCTTAAGCTGGTCACGATAAAGAAGAAAACAAAATGTATTTATCAATAAATAAATAAATACATAGAACATTCATCAGTACATGTAACCCAATTTTTATGTACTTTTAATAGCTTGTAATGTCACCTTTTGATATAAGACTTACGTCATAGGGACTTTTATTAATTGTAGACACTGATAACATGTCTTATCAATAAGATGCGCATGCGCGTGTAGTACAAATTAAGGAAAAAAACTTTTATTACGCAGTAACCAAAAATATGGAATAGGTATTATTTTGTGTTTGGCAGATATTGGTGTCGATTCTGTTGTGCACAAACTATTGCTATCCTTTTCTCTCTAATAAAGCCAGAAAGAGACGGACGTAATTAAGAGCTGTCAAATTTAATTGGAACTAATATTTCCATAAAAATTAAGGGTGCACGTAAAAACATGTCGACTAAAAACACGGTGAAGCGCAAGGCATAAACTAGTTTGACATCTCTAACTTAGTTCATAGCTATAGCCGTCCTTTTCTCGCACTGCCTTTTAGTAAAAGATAGCAATAGCCTAAATTAAGTTTAGTTTGTGCACAATAGAATCGACACCATTATCCTCCATAACTCTACAGGGCGATAAGGCATAAAAATGACTTTAATGGCAACCTTGAAACTTTTATTATGGAGAAGAATAGCTGTAATCAACTTATTTTCGACTAGCGGACGTCACGCGGTTTCACCCGCGTAGTTCCCGTTCCCGTGGGAGTACGGTGATAAAATATAGCCTATACGGATTCGGAAGAATCCCTCTAAGTAATGGTAAAAGAAATTTTGAAATCGGTCTAGTAGTTTTTGAGCCTATTCAATACAAACATACAAAAATACAAAGGTTTCTTCTTTATAATATTAGTATAGATTAAGATTTTATTGCTCTATGATTTTATTGCTCGCCTATGTATTAATCTAGCCTCACACAATATGGCTCATAATCCTAAATTCTATTAAGGAAAAAAACAGCTAATATAAATGGCTAGTACAGTATTACAACCACAGTTAGGTAACATCGATATTTTTATAACTTTATCGATTTAAAATGAACGACGACCACGCGAAGTAATACCAGTTAATTGGTACGATAAGATTATTGTACGATCATAAAATATTATCGTAATTTGTTAGTGTAGTGATCAACGCTGGTCTTATGCAATGAATGTAGCACCTTGGGCGATGCACTGGCTAGGATAGGATATTTTATCGATGTATTTGATGGCGATTTCTCCAGGCTAAGTATATTGTTTCGATATTGCAATATAGACATGAATATTTTAATATAAGTTGCCTATCTCAAATGTTTGTAGTTTAAAATTTGAGAATTCAGATTTACATTTGAGACAGGCAACTTCTAGTCGGTCTTCAAGACATTTCGTTTCGTTCTGGCAATTTTTAGGGTTCTTTGCAAAAAATGAAAAAATCGGAACCTTATAGGATCACTCGTTAACTCCCTGTATGTCTGGACGTCTGTCTTTCACAGCCAATTTGCTTCGAATCTACTGGACCTAATCAGGAGAAATTTGGTAGGATGGTGTCCAACACAGATGTGCAAAGTATATATTTTTTTTAAATAATTAAGGGTAATTTTCGGGGGACAAATTAGGAAATTGAAAAAAAAAGGTTTTGCAAACCTTAGTGTCATATATGGAAAGGGGTCGTTATGAGGATCTCAAATAGTTTTGATTTTGAGAGAAGACAAAAAAAGACCATTCCCCCCCTGATCTCCGTAACTACTAAGCCTAAAATTTCGAAAAAAAAAATACAAAATATAGTTCATTGCTTGTAGAATACAGGAAAACCTATAAGAATTCTATCAATTGAAACTAAACTCAATTTAAGACTTTGGCATTAACCCTCTCCACGCGAGTCCAACTCTCACTGGGCCAGTTTTTGTGACAATAATTTATATCATTTGCAGTGTTTACGCATTTCTTCTTCTTTATCGTGTAGTTACTAGTTAGTGCCTAACCTAGTGCCATCAGAGGTTTTATGTCACCCACGGGCCTCTGACTTGACTTTACATGCCGTTGAGAAATATCTCTCAGGCATGCTGGTTTCCTCACGATGTTTTCCTTCACCGAAGCAAGTGATAATTATACAATACGGACATGAAACCGAAAAATCAGAGATACGTGGTCTTGGGTTCGAACTTGAGACCTATCACTTGGCAGTCCGACGATCACACCACTTGATTATCACTGCTACTTACGCCAAAATCGATACCTAAAACTTACGTCATCTAGGTAACTTCATGACGTAATGTTGTAACTCCAATAAGAGGTGTGCAATTTGTTATGACTAAAACATACCGAAGGTCGTTGGCACAAGGTCGAGAATCTTCACTATTTATAAATTAATCAGTGAATTGTTTACTTGACAAAATCTCGTCATTCTTTAAAATATCTTGACTGATTGGTGCAAACAATTCTGTTGTTTTGTGGTGAATGATCCACTGTTTATGAATACATATTACAAATCGCACAAGATCGCCAAAAGTGGAAGAGGAATGGGTGGCCTTTTTTAGTCCTAATTAAGGCCCTTCTAACCCTAAAATTAGCAAAAACTGTTACAATAAAGTTCTAATCAGCTTGCACTACAAAGCGGTTGTTATGTCAGTCACTGCGGCCGAATAGTGCGAAATGAGTGGTTTTTGCGATTTACAAAAAATCTATTTATTGGACTAAAAAAATAAAACACATAAGACCTGCTTTATAGTTAGTTCATTTAGTATGCAGTTTCATGATCTAATTTGAAGTACTTTTTGAATACCAGCGGTTTATTGTTCGATTTGGAGGTAAGTTTGGATTTTTTTTTCTATCGAGAAAAGTGTATGGAATCGTGTTTTCGTCACACATAGGACTTAGCATTAATCCTCAACTTTACCATATATTTATTTCAAAATTAATACTGCAGTATCTTAGGCGTAACGGAGGATCATGCGGATGCCATTTGAGGGATATATAGCCCTTAAAAAGAACATCTCCTACAAATCACCAGATAATCTAATAACAAGCGTTCAGGTGGACCCGAACTCTTCCCGACTTCATTTAATTACAAAGCCTATCAGTGTTTGAATTACCCCTCTAATCGGATAAGCCAATTGATAAATAAAGCATAGGGATATGTGTGTCAAATGATAATTAACTGACATAGGTAATTAAGGAGGTGTTGCGACATTCGGGCGGCGGCGTGTCAACAACCTTGCTTTATTATGAAGACAGTTTGACGTTTCTGCATCTTGTCTATGGAAGAGAGAGAAGGAGAGTAACTGTAGTCTTTGGTTAGGTTGTCTGTTATAAAGGGTGTAAAACACCTCTTAGCGAAGCCGAAAGGCACTTATTCTCCCCGTCATTGCGATCATTTTTTTGGTCTACACCTGGGAACCTTCTAGTTACGGAGATATTGGTGGGGGTCATAGTCCCAACTTTTTGACAAGTTTTTTTTTAATACAAGTTTTTAATGTAAGATTTTTACATTAAACACCTCCACGACCCCCGTACTATTCAATCCATCCACCAGCACAATGTTTTGAGTGCGTTACATAGAGTTCTACCACAAAACATGATTTTTCACCTCAAAAAAAGGCGTTTCCCAGCAATAATTTTTGCGTAGTTACTTAGTTTGATGTACAGAATGCTTGGTTAACGGCTTCGTGATGAGGTATTTTACATCCTGTACATGAGGAGGTCGAACTAATAATGTCAGAAACGATACCTTTTTAACTTGAAAACAGTAGTTTGATTCGGGACACGGGGTCAGCCAGGCAAAATTATTTATTTACAATTATTTTGCTGTCACGGCTGTGCCACAACCTCATGTAGGAAGTTTTGATAATTACCTGAAACAAAATAAAACATTTCATTAGTTACTTGAATCAAAATAATTATTTAATTTTAGGTAGATCTTCTGGAAAGGATAATTTGAATTGGTGTTACAAACTGCTGTCGAAATCGAGTATTTTAAAGCGCAACGGACGAAATAAATTCAGTATTCAATCACATCGATCAGTTACCCGATAAATATTCTGTTAGGAAAATACCGATGGGGCGTTGAGCTAGTGATGCGATAAATCGATTGTGTGTCCCGACGCGTCGCGCATCTGTAATCGATTTAATCGCCGGATCGAATCATCGGGGGCTACGTCATCGCGATGTTACCGATGAACCGGGAACGTTCAAAAATATTGTAAAACTGGCTGCAGTTTTACAATATTTTTGAATTTTCCCGGTACTACTAATGGTGGTTTCTCATTGTGATTTTTTCTTGCAAACGAGGAAGAAAGACATTCCATTCCTCTGACTCTGAAGATACAGGTTATGCCTAGTTTCGCAGTCAGGGACACTTATTACTTAATTTGCCTAATATAAGCCCTAGCTACAGTATACCCAATGAAATTGTAATCCAATGTCCACTCTCCTATTTTAAGTCACTATGATGTACACCTTAGAATAAGAGCAATTGTAAGAAGGGTTGCAAATAAAACATTTATTATTATTATTATTCCCAAGCAAACTGTAAAATTCCAGATCGATTCGTCTGATACCGAGAAAGCCATTCACCAATCACATGAAAAATGTGAATACACGTTTAACCGTGATCACATCACAATTTTAACGAGCGACATTATCTCCACACAAAGAAACGGAACAATCACGAATACAAGAAAACAACGTACCCATGTATCTACTTCTTTAATTATCATTATTGCAATTGAAGATACACAACAAATTAATAATCAAGCATCGTGGCAAATAGCTCAATAGCAATTGTTGAGTCTAACAATTGGCGTGACGGGGTGACCCGGGAGCCAATCACGGTTAATAAACGCAAATTACCTACTGATCAAACAGACGGACAGACGGACTACTTCTGTTTCTGACATGTAAATAAATAGGCCAACCACTGAGGCTCAGATTCGTTTGTTATTCTTCCTAATTGGTCTACGAAACAGGTCTAGCTTGTTTGACAAAGTTTGTGAATGATCTAAGACTAGCTAAATTGAATTTAATATGATAGGCTATAAAATTTAATTAATCTATCGGAAGTCGTACGTTTTTATTTGAGTTTTCGGTTCGAAATCGATCGATTGGTTACATTATTTATGAGCGTTGTATAATAAACATCATGTAAAGGGTGTAAAACACCTCTTAACGAAGCCGAAAGGCACTTGTTCTCCTTGTCATTGCGATATTTTTTTTGTTCTACACCAACACCATACCTGGGAACCTTCTAGTTACGGAGATATTGGGGGTCAAAATTCCACCTTTTTGACATACTTAGTACAAGTTTTTAATGTAAGAGTTTTACTTTAAATACTTCCACGACCCCCGTACTATTCAATCCAACCATCAGCCCAATGTTTTGAGTGCGTTACATTGAGTTCAACCACAAAACATGATTTTCACCCCAAAAAAAAAGTCGTTTCCCAGCAATAATTTTTGCGTAAAGTTACTTGGTTTGATGTACAGAATGCTTGGTTGGCGGCTTCGTGATGAGGTCTTTTACACTCTGTATAGGTAGTCTATGTTGTCCTTGAGTACTCACAAGTCACAATAGACTCATAATAATATTACCATTCATCATCATCAAAGGAAGGGCTCTGTAGTTTCGCAATAAGATAGATCGATTGACACGGGAGGAGCCAAGTGGGCCGAATCAATACCGATTCGTTTCGGCACTGTATCGGCCAGCCGTTGCACAACTTTAAAGGTTAATAAGGTTAATACCGTTCAAGGACTCGATCGATATTGAACCGATTCGGTTCTATATTGTCATGGTACTCGATTAATAACAAATGATTTAATAGCGCTCATTGTGCACTGTCAACTCACTACTCTAAGTTCACGGTTGCATTGAATCGAGTACTCGATACGCTCGATTTCATAACGATATTAATGCGAGTGAATTGGATCGTGTGCAGGAATATTCATCATGACTGTTGACAGGCGTTGCGTTAGAATGGAGTGCGAATGATTGATTGGACACGCAGTAGAAGACAGCTAGTGTGTTACGTTTTTATTAAAAATCACGTCAATAGCACTACATATTCAAAGAATTTGCAAGGTCAGTTGGACATCAATCAAGGCATCACAAAGAAATAGACATGCACTTTCTTTTTATTAACACTGCATCGTCGCAAAAGGATTTCTACATGCTTGAAAAAAAAAACAGCAAATCTACTCTTCATTTTGCTCTAAAACCACTCATCATTATGCAGCCTCATGAATAAGAAGACACGAAACAGCCTTTTATGCGTGAATCGATTCATATTTAATTCATCAGGGGGCGTTGTCGTTGATCTTTTCCCATCACTCAAACAATCAAGAATTCAGAAATCGATGTCACTCAAACAATCAAGAATTCAGAAATAGATTATAATAACATGGATGTCACTCGAAACAATCAAGAATTCAGAAATCGATTATAATACCATCGATGTCACTCAAACAATCAAGAATTCAGAAATCGATTATAATAACATCATGTCACTCAAACAATCAAGAATTCAGAAATCGATTAAAATAACAGCAATGTCACTCAAACAATCAAGAATTCAGAAATGGATTATAATACCATCGATGTTAAGGACGCAACTGAAAAGCATCGACACTAATAACTGGATCGTTGTCCCTTATCGATACTATTTATCGCGAAGTGAAACCGCAATATTTCGTCACATCGAGAGGTTTGTATTATCGAATTAATTGGGACATAGACTTTAATTATAGACTACGAAGATATGATATTGCATCTTAATTGTATGGTAGTGGTCTTGGGTATTTCAATTAGGTTGTATTGACGTGAAATTAGTATTGACCTTGGAGCTTTCATTGGTTATATTTTAATTGCACAATGAGTTGAGTGCACAAGTCGTGCGCAGGAGTCGATAGGTGTTCGTGACCGCCGCGTCACATGTCAACGTGAACTCCTCGCCCTTGTAGCCAGCAAACTAATACCACCCATTCAAACGGCAAATATCAAGGGTCCAGTTTATTTTGTAACCGATCACCGCTGACGTATTAATTGCTTTGTAATCGTGTCAATGTTACGTACATTATGTGACAATTAAGCAATCGATAAGATTCCCAACAAGTAAATGTGTTATTAAGATGGAAGACTTGTTTTGGTTGGTGATTCACCTTATACGGTTAAAATGATCGTGTCTTACCTATTTCTGTCACGAAAATGTAAGCAACACAAATGCTAATACTCAGTTTTAGTCACGTTCAAGTCGTAGTCAATCGAAATTATTAAGTAATTTGTAAAGCTCAAACAGCGTATGAGTACAAAACAAACACGCCATTTGCCTCGACAACGTTGAGTTATAGAACCTAAATGGGTGGCGCGCAAGATAAATAAACCACACAACGTTTCCTTTATTCCCATCCAACGCGGAAACTAACAAACAGATGCATAAAACATTCAAGATTGAATTGTTAATTGTTAAAACATATGTAATGAGCAAATGCACAGCGGCGAGCGGCGTCGCGACGCCTGCGCCACCACTCAAAGAATTAGGTCGTTGGCGTGCGCCGGCGCCGAGCACTTCGTGCGTGCACTGTTTACCTAAGCCGAGATATATGCTCACGTTCCTTGCTTACTCCTGAACGGTTGAAAGCATGACTAATTAATTGACGAGTATCGAGTGGGTGGACGCACACCTAACGCGATGAGGTGTTTTAATTTGTATATGAAATAGAAAGTAACGTGGAAAGTGCTGCCAAATAACCTAAACCATTGTCGACAGTCTCTAACATTCACGGAGTTAGAACCGAGTCTGTAACTGATACTGAACCGAAAATAAAAGGACAAAAACGCGGATATGAAATGTCACCCGAACCAGAAGGACGTACACGTAATGAAAACGAAACAAAGAGTGTTGCAAAAGTCCTTAAAGGGCCATTTAGCAAAACAGATGACAAAGATAACACTTTTAAAAGTACACAAACAGGTAGAGGAGGCAGAGTCTACTTCCGCAATTATGCGTCGCCGCCGGAGGGTTACATCTGTTCTTACTAAAAGGTTAACGAGAGGCATTAAGCACATTTATGTCTGCACAAACGGCAAAAAGGTTGATGGGAAGCGAGCGGGGAAATTGAAGATCTCACTGTCATAAGACATCACTGTCACTGACATAGGATTTACGTAACACTGAGATTGTTCAGAGGTGATCATGACAGTGAAGGTTAGCTATGTAGTGTGATTTCCCTGCGAGATGCTTTTGATTTATCTATAAATGGGATTGGAGAAATACCACGTTAAATTGAAGTACAAACTGTATAACGACACATCTGTCGCGCAATCCCTCCCCATTCGCTAAGCTCCTATAACACACTGCTTCTCAATCAGGACCAACTCACAAATCTAATTGAAAACTAGACACCACGTATCGTCACAGAACAGGGTCGCTGGTGAACTCAGTGCGTGTTGAGCGTGTGTTCCATGCTTTATAGAGCGATATGTAAGAGGAGATCAAGTTTACCGTAAGGCCCGATTACGTCGGTTATAAATCGAATCCGGACCGGACAGACGACACGTTGCGAATTAACGGTAACGCGCCGAATTCGGTCGCGTGCGGTCTCCTGATTGGTGACTGAAGTTCAGCTTTGATAAAGGCGATCCGGCTGCTCGTAAATATCGGATGAACTGAATGATTTTAATTAAAGTTCGTAACAAGCTTAAATAAGGTCACCTGTACGAGGATGTGTCGTTATTTATCAGGAGACTAAAAGATCCGATGAAGAAAACCGAAACAACTTGTAAAGTTGTAACACTTCCACAAATGTAGCTTATCAAGTTTTGCGGTCTGTGTGAAACGTCTAGCAATTTAAAATAAAAATTAAGACCGAAACAGTTAAGTGAATTAGCATGCGGTGTAACGGTGAAACACATCACAAATCTGTCACGAGACTTACGAGCCAACAACAATATTATGTCAACTTTATTAAAGCTGCGAGGTGAAGCTGTAGTAACAGCAGTGCTATGAAGAAGCTATTGTATTCTAGCTTTAAGAACCTACGTGTAAGGATAAGGAAGTTGCAGGAATGGTAAGAAATGAAACAAAGAAGATTTGACAAACTTCACAATTCTGTAACACTCAGATGTAAAAAAAGAGAAGTATAGTTGAAGAATTGATCCAAATAAATTGGGATAAGTACAGGGAATGATGATCATGACGCACGTAAATCGATTGTTGCACGAACGCACAAAGATTTTAATACTGGTGTACGGATTGATACTACCGCGACCGTTAGCAAGCTCTCTTTCGATTTTGCCCGAATTATTCGGGAAAAAAAATCAGAAGTCACAAACCAACAACCTTTTAAACAATTGATGTGACAATTTCTTTCCCTTTAGTATAGCTATAGCTTTGCTACTTCTATGTGTAAGTATACTAACGCTACCACAAGCTAACGGGGCACCATTACATTTTACATTTCATGAGCACAAACCGCCTCGTGGGAAACGTCAACTGAGCCACTGTGTACCTCCACCAGCGTAGGAGTTTGTTTATTTGTCTATGCCTTTTTTTACCTCCTTGTTAAACGACCAGAAACTTATTTCCCGTTTTACTAGAAGTTTCTGGCACGTTATAAATATTTTTGTCGATGACTGTTTCAATTATAATGAGTTTGTGTTATTCTGTATTCTACACAATACGCGGAAAATTTTAAATTAATTACAGGAATAGATTAACAATTAGGTATATGTATATACGGAATTTTAAATAATAAATCATTGTTAATGATTGTAACACAAACACCTGGAAATAAATAACTGCGTGATTGGAAAATCCGTGTATCAAATATAGACAGATACGCAGACAATGGAAACCAAGACCATATCAATAAGTACCATGAAATAGATTAAGTACCCAGCTGTATTTGTAGGAACATGTTGAATGTGTATCTAGGGCCAGCAACAAATTCATTTTAAAACACATTTTTTACATCTACACTATAATCTATACTAATATTATAAAGAGGTAATTTGTTTGTAAGTTTGTATGTAGGGGGTAATCTCCGGAAGTAATGAACCAATTTAAAAAATTGTTTCACTGGTAGAAAGCTACATTATTCGTGAGTGCTATAGGCTATATTTTATTCCCGTACTTCCACGGGAACGGGAACTACGCGGGTGAATCCGCGGGACGTCAGCTAGTCTATACTTCTATACTAATATTATAAAGAGGTAACATTTGTTTGTAAGTTTGTATGTAGGGGGTAATCTCCGGAAGTAATGAACCAATTTTAAAAATTGTTTCACTGGTAGAAAGCTACATTATTCTTGAGTGCTATAGGCTATATTTTATTCCCTTACTCCCACGGGAACGGGAACTACGCGGGTGAAACCGCGGGACGTCAGCTAGTAATATATAAAGAGGAAAGATTTGTATTTTTGTGTGTATGTTTGTAATGAATAAACTCAAAAACTTCTGCGCCGATTTCAAAATTTTTTCACCATTAGAAATATACTTTCACCCTGAATAACATAGGCTATATTTTATCCCCGTACTTCAACGGGAACGGGAACTACGCGGGTGAAACCGCGTGACGTCCGCTACTTATAAAATATTTCTTAAAAAAAAAAAACATATTTAGTGGTCCGCCAGTGTTTGGAGCAGAGTCCAAGCTACCGGCGGTGGTTAGGGCTCCAGAGACAGGAACCTCTTCACAATGTGAGCCGTATCGAGGAGTGACCTTCTGAATCGGTTTATTTCCATTGAGTAGACGGACAAACTAGAGATGACTGACTAGTCTACGATATCGTCAAAGTCGCGAGAGCACATGGATGTGGGATGCACAGGACGGAGAAGTACCAGGATTGCAGAAGAAAGAGGAGGCCATATAGCCAGCAGTGGGGGATTCTGGGCTGAAATGTTGATGACCAACCACTCTTTATGCAGAAAGGTTATGCAGAGATGTACCAAATAGTACACCCATGTTTCGCCAATTATGTTTTAAGTCTGATGTAATAGGGGGCGACCCTATTGCCATCAATCGGGCGCAAATCCACACTCCGTGTCTGCTACTGAGATTTTCTTAATGGAAAAACTCAATGACACCTCTTCTTATCTTTATCTTTCTTCCAGCCGCTTTTAGCCGTGTGGTATCCGGCAGAGTAGAATAGAACCAACCCATTACACTTACGGGTGTCGTATAAGGCGACTAATGTCTGAGGCAGAACACCTTGCGCCTCCGTAGACCAGAGAATGGGCAGCAGCGTTTTCTGTTAGTCTGTCATCACTGCGATCTCCAATCCGCCTGCCAAGCGTGGACATTACAGCAAATTCCTCCCATCATGGGAGAGGCTTATGTCCAGCAGTGGACGTAATGGGCTGTTGTTGTTGTTGTTTATTTTTCTTCACCCCCAGATTACCAACCTTGACTCCAACATCATGTTACCCCATTGCGGCTCGCTACCTAGTTACTTTTATAACAGTATTTATCTTTAATTGTTCACTGACATTACACGTAAGGAACCGTTTAATTGCTATGACAGCGAATAGCAATTAAAGCATTAAGATATTGGAACCGCAACTAATAACTTCATGTCTCAGATGAGAAACGGTACAGACACAGTATGTTTTTACTCCGTACTTACTTACTGATGAAATTGAGTACTTAGTAGTACTCTAGTGCTACCTCAAATGGCTTAGAATGATCCTCCGTTACGCCTAAAATACTGCAGCATTAATTTTGAAATAAATATATGGTAAAGTTGAGGATTAATGCTAAGTAGGTACTATGTGTGAAAAAAATTCCAAATCGAACAATAAACCGCTGGTATTCATAAAGTACTTCAAATTAGATCATGAAACTTTTCATACTAACTGAACTAACTATAAAGCAGGTCGTTTGTGTTTTATTCTTTTAGTCCAATCAATAGATTTTTTGTAAATCGCAAAAAAACACTCATTTCGCACTATTCGGCCCGCAGTGACTGACGTAACAACCACTTTGTAGTGCAAGCTTTTATTCTAACAGGGTGTCAAACGAAGTTGGAACTACCACAAATAGAGTTGCCAATTTAGCTCCTGTAGTCGCCTTAACTTAGTAGGCTTATGTCTTTATGAGCTATCATAACTATCATCACCTGCCTAGCCTTTTCCCAACTAAATTCGGGTCGGCTTACAATCTAACCAGATGCAGCTGAATACCAGCATTTTACATGGAGCGACTGCCTATCTGACCTCCACAACCCAGTTAGTACTTACTGGGTAATTCGATACCCCTTGGTAAGACTGGTTGGCCTTAGCAACAAGTGCAGGATGCAAACGTTACGAAGAACAACATTTAGGTTATTGTCATACTGATCTAAAATTTGCAATAATGATTGTGGCCACTTTTCACGTTCAACTTAGCGATTTACTCAATAATAGCCTTTCGAACTGTTATACAGGTTTTTTTTAAAAACCTACTTCAGGCACCAGCTCTCACAATGCAAAACTGTTTCAACGCATAAAAAAAAAGATAAAATGTGTTTATTACCCTCACACAGAACAAAAACAAAAAAAAAAAATATTGATTGGCATTTTGTGTATTTACAGTCTACTTACATTACACTAAAAGTAAAACCCATCTTCTTTAAAACATTGATTAAAAATAATACTTACATAGTAAAATGGAGTTTAAATGGTATTTTAATACATTATTTATCTTGTAACGGCCACCACACATGAGTACGACCACAGACACCCAAAGATCGTTTTACGACATAATGTATTTAAGTGATAGTAAAGATTTCATCAATATTCATTTATATCATAAAACCACAGGAAACATTAAGAAAATATGACGCGATTCGAATTTCGTGGTCACAGAACTTTATGATGTTGATAATACTAGAATATCATCGATATAATAAATTGGAAATACCTGTTACTTTTTCGAGTCTAAAAAGTACCTGTTACTTTATAGAGTCTAAAACTTAGACGTTGCTAATTGTTGATCGAAGATTTAGACAATAGAAGCTAAATATTAAGTAATTGTGCATAAAGAATTTTCTAATCGTCAAAGTGCTAGTGTGGTGCTAGACTTGCCGAGTTCAACGAATTTCATTCGTTTGTACAGGAGTACAAACGAATCAAATTCGTTGAACTCGGCAAAATCCCGAAGAGTTCCAATTAGCCGATAGCCAGACACGAGTACCAGCTTTTGGGTCAGACGAACGTATTATCCACGATTCATTTCACTTGAAGGAACCCGTACACATTGCAGGGGATTAAAACTACTTAACATTTCCGTCAGCTTGATTGCGGAGCGTGCCTCATCCATAATTTTTGATTATAAAGCCATGACAGTAAAAATGTTAATAGCATACTGTAACACGAGTCACCTGAGCTCTGTGCAGGGACATCAATCTCATGCAAATTACTGTATCCACTCAGCCAACGTGTACTTTTGGCTATTTTATTAATCGATGCGCTATTAATAATCAATTTGTGGTTCGAATCCTCCATTTTCAACACACTGGTGCAATTTTTATGAACAACGGAGTTCCAACTCTTTTATTCTTCCGTCATGGAGCGCGCGATTAATTTTATTTTACACACGAATAATTTCACGGCGATAAAATACAACATTGTTTCCATACCATTAAATGGTAATATTTTAAAACATGCACTCCAACGTTTTAACTTTAACATAAAGTTGGCAATTTATATTACAATGTGAAGGCATTGTTTAATAAAAACAGAGGTAGGTTACTTTTGGATTTTAACTACAACCAGCGAATGCATTTATAAATTGTTTTATTATTTAAATAACAATTAAAGACCAGCCTGACCAGTTGAAAGGTGATAAAATGAACTGCGATGCATCCTATTAACAAAATTCAATTAAAAAAGATGAATAATATTATGAACAATTATATCCTGTTTGTCGGTTTGCGGTATAGACGTGACGTAACACCTGGAAATAAATTTATCCTGTTGTAGTCAAGCGCGTAAAAACAAATACAAAAGAGCCGCCATATTGAACACATCAACTAACGATGGGAATCCGACACCGAGACACAGCGGTAACGAGACACGCTCATTTCTTTAACAATGCACAACCAAAATAGGAGAACCACGCTCGTCAAGAAATCCGCACCTGCCGATGACCTCCGGTCTAACGGGCATCCCTCCGGAAGACCAGCCACACAGAAGCTATCAAACGTGTGAGATGCTGCACTTTATGTCGGCAACCCAGGGATCTACATTGACTGGTGAATCTATCCAGCACTTTGAATAAAGGTCGTGAGGTCGAGAGCACTACAACGGCTAGTTTGCAGCGTCAAAAGACTTAGGTTATGTGTGTCAAATAACTGTACAAATAAACATTGGCAAGTATCGTCAAATTAAAGTTACACGTGAGTCATGATTTAGCGATCTTTCCGATAACCTTGCGTCGTCATCTGAGAGTTACGTTGCTAACTAGCTGGTTCAACCATTTACTGATTCAGATACCTTTGGCTTAACTAAAGTGTTGCAACCTCGCCTGTTTAACTATTACTCATTAGGTTAGAAACATACCGTTTTATACGTATAATGAGCTAAGAATTCCCACGGTGAATACCCACAAATGACTAAATAACTGTCTATGTTCCGAAACACGTAAGATAAGCATTGTTTCGACTTACAATATGGAGAATTTCATCCAAAATATTAACGTTAATGTTGAAGATGTTTTCGACTGTTTAGACAACATTCGACTTCAGAAACTTAGTTTCAACTCCCGTAAGAGCGGGACCAATCTACTAAAGGAATTGACATAAAAATATGAATTTAGTAAAATGATCCCGCGGAATCGAAATGAGCGGGATCTATTTACTAAAGAGCCCGTGAAACTGACTTTATAAACATAAACGCAATGGAAAATTCATTGATTAGTTAGAATAATCTTCCTCGCATATGGATACAGAGAGACAGGCAATAATCAGTCATATTTGCGACCGCACAAAAAAACAGCAAAAAAAACTAGCGATCATTAATAAATGTAACAGTAGTGGGCGTTCCAAAATTCACCTACCTAACCTCGTCCAAAGGAGCTGTCAGCCTCACGATCAGAAGTTCGGTTGCAGCCCAGCCTCCTGCCACTTCAGATTCCAAACTAACATACCAAAGAGATCGCAAAACAGATCGACAGACTAGACAAAGAAACAAAACAATTCCGCAACGCAGCAGGATCAATTAATATTGAAATAGGCAGACACCCACCTGCCCTGCCATGGTGGAGATAAAACGCGGCCGCCAGACAATATTATGATAAATGGCACGTAGGATATGGACGCCATAATTTATGACTTATATGCAACGATAGAAACGCTTCCTTACACTTCACAGGGCCTCCATTAGATTATCAATTAACCTCTTAACATGGTGTTTTCTATTACAATTATTAATGAGCTTTCAGAATGGCGTGAAGTTGAATTGATCATTTTTAGAATTACCGTAAAATATAAAGAAAACACGAAATTGAACTCGGAAGTGTCTTGGGATGCTGAAGGTTTTAGTCTAAGTGTTTCTGATGAAGTAACGACGCTGTGAGTGTATCCGCCTTACCCAATTTGTTTCAAAGCCGCCGCAACATTGTTTCTAGCAATAAATTTCCCACCACCCGTGTTGAAAGGAACGTTGATTTATAGAAATGTTGTTGGTACAGGATCCTCGGGAACGTGTTAAGCTGTCGGTTAACGTAACTAGCCTCCCAGTTGATCTTCGCCACTAGAGCTTTAATATTATCAAGAACTCAATTATAAAATTACGGCATGACATCGACATATCATTGCCAATCAATCGTTCCAAAGAGAAGAAAAATATAAAAGCAAGAATAATTCCAGGGCAGTGAATTTTGACCGTGAAGGGCCATGAAAAGCAGAATGAAGAAGTTAAAGATACAAATGGCATGCCAAAATAGTGTGCAAGAGGCTATAACATGGCGCCGAGCAATGACACCCAGACATAATCCGTATCATTGGACATAATCTTATCAACCCGAAGTTTTCAACAAAGAACCAGGCGGAAGAAGAAAAATAATATTAAAATAAACATTCTGTAAATGGCGAAAACCGATTTAGCCGAGTTCCAGCTGAAACAAAATAGCACTATTGAGATAAAATTAAGTCACAAAGAAGCCTGGCCGGAGGTCACACTTGTCGCCCCATTAATTCCGTGTTAAACGGCTATAACTTTGCCGTTTTACGAGTCGAATATCTACTGAAATTAATTAACAATACGAGCTTCCGTAGTTGATGCTGTGCGAATAATCGAAATGTTTATTTAAATCGGCAGAGGTTAAATTTAATTTTAAGATGAACAATGATTATTGGTAACACGATTTCACGCATTCGACCATACAATATTTTATTCCATATTTGGGAGAGAAGATGGAATAATTTTATGTACTTACACAAATGATTGGGGAGTGTTTGTCGAAGTTATAACATGATCAACGAATTTTATTTTCAAAATAAAATATAGACGGTTGACATTTTATTACATCACGTCTTTGGATTCACATTTGATGACTCAGATAAGAGATTTCTGTTGCGAAAAGATTTTGCATACTTAAGTCAAGTATGCAAAATCTTCGTTTTTAAATCACTTTCAACGGCCATATCAATTCATGGCGGAAATGACCGGACAAACTAGCTGTATTCAATATAAGCTTTAAAGGTTACGAAATAACAGCTAAATTCGTTTGGGTGTCATTACCCAACCTTCCGGGAGGATTATTGAAATCCCTATTAACTCGCTATCGACCCGTAAAATCTCTAAGCAACGGTTTGATCAATATGCGGTAATATGAGCTGTCAACGGCACAAGGAAAACGTTCAAGTAAGTGTTAACACAGGCGTTAATAATTAAATAGCAGTAGATGCAACACAAGTCGTTGCCTCGGAAGAGATGTTGTACAGAGATACTTAGTTGTAAGTGCTACAACAAGTTATACAATTTTCATCCCACCTCAATCGCCCGCATTAGGAGTCACAGACACCCTTCTGCATTTGGTATAGTTGTGTTCAAACTAAATGGCGGCTCGGAAGTTCGCTGCGAGTGACGGTCTACGCATTACACAGTCAAGACGATGCGTCCTCTGCGCTCAGCTGATACCTAAAATTATGTTTTGCGTAGCTTTACGGTAGATGTTCTGAGCTGCAATAAAGTTTGAACCGTAATCCGGCGCTGACCATCACTCGCAGCTAACTTCCGAGCCGCCATAAAGTTTGAACAGAACTACACCAATGCAAATCAATTACTAAACCAGAGACACTACCGATTTTTACCTAAGAATGTCTATAAAAATAACCTTATCGTCAGTACAAAACCTCGACGGTGCCTCTCGCGTCTATTTCTATGTTAAATCTTATCATATCAGTAACCTTCACGACATGTAGGAATTTATTTACGCAAGATGGATCGCTGAGCATACACACAGTTAACTAATCGCTCATTCTTATGTAATGGACCTCGTGACCAGGTCAACTCTGAAGCATAATAAATCTCAGCTATGTAACAGAAACGACAGGTCAGGCGCACAATGAATTTTGGCCGAAGAACATATTGATCGATGAATGTTAGGATCTAAATAATACTGCGGAGTTGTGAACACGATTGATGATTCGCCCATATTTGCGTCATCAGCGGAAAATTTGCGTACCTCAATCAAAAAGGCAGAATTGTTACATGAACCTATGGCAGTTGTTATGTAGTTGGCAGGATCAGTGTTAGGTGTAGTCGGTAGTGAGAGCGAACCCCTAAGTAAAACTACATTTTGTTTAACTTTCATAGGTATCGGCTGTACGATTCATTGGCTGCAAAATAAGGATTAACCTTATCTCGCTCCAATCGATAAACCACAAACCGATAAAACTGATAACGAATTATCAGAACTGCGTTGTTTTAATTCCAAAAACATGCCATCTGGACTCTTTAGAAGTCTCAGAGTACTCAAATGAAATAATTCAACTACTTGAATCATTGAGAAAAACTAGTTGTACTTTGAATTTATCATTTCTCATCAGACACATTTGTCACGCATTGCGATTAAAACTAATCTCACTAGATCTTACTACGCAGGAGGTCTGAATCATCAGAATATATTTGGAAGGCGAAAAAACGTTCCTGTAAGCGGCAGTACCTAATTCTACCACCCACATGGCGAACAAATTGGTTCTCACCAAAACAAAATTGTGCTAAAACACATGTGCCTGAATTGTGCGGAAGTTTGTACTGCTGGTAAGTAGTTTGGGAAGCAAACAGTCATTTAGATTAGCGAGTCATACCACCAGGCGGTTATTTTTTTCGCAGTCATAATAAACTCGTAAAAACGGCTCCTTCTAACTGTAAAAAGTCAACAGCTTCTTGGTAAAATCTGTAATTTCCCATGAGCTGACATAGTTGAACGCTGTTCTGAATTTGAACTTTTCTTTTTTTATTAGCCAGCTCAAAACGTGCAACGTTTATGCATAAAGTATCTTGTATTTTTTTCTCTTTGCATATGGAATACTGATTGGCTATGATATAGAGTCTATGACGCTGGTTTACAAACAGATACACATGTAGAATTATGCAAATCCCTTGCAAATCTTTCCTTGTAACGAATATGGTAGCCATGTCGATTTCCTATAAGAAGCTTACAACAAACATTGGTTATGTTATGTACAGGGATTATTTATTCATGGTCAAGTTTATGATCAATAGGCTGCACTGTTATTGCATTATCCTTCATTATAAAGGACAGCTATGATTCTATGTTTTTACTGAAATAAACTCCGGTTTACGCAATTTTAGAAATCAAGTCCAGTATCTTTACTTGTATCTATACGTACAGCTTCAAAAATAAGATCATTTCATTGTATGTTACAATATGAAATAGTTTATTTTGTTCTAAAATGTATACAGTGAGTATATCTGGCCTGAGAATGGCACAAACTGAATCATATCACCATTTCTATGCAGAACAGTGTAGTGACACGGCTCCGGCATAGAATGCCTCTGCGATCGAAGTTGGCGTCGTTCCCAACCACCTAATAAGATTCAGCCTATACGTATAAATCAACCAGTAATTTAAAACTCCACTGTTGTTATTATTTCCTTTTTTCTTTAATGTGTTTTGAAAACTTTGACCTTAATTTTCCTTTTTCATGTCAGATGAATATTCATGATATTCCTATTTGTTTATTTAAATTACAACCAATCATTCGCTACCATTTAAAGATTGTTATAATTAATGTCATGTTCTGTCTATTCTGGTCTAATGAAGTTATTTCCCAGATGAACGATATATTTGATGTATTAAACGATTTAGCACGTGGATATTGCGGAAAGGTCGTGGACGCCACACGTCTCTAATTTATTGATCTCTTTGTGCGTGGGCGCAGCCCACATGCCATTAACTTAAATAACGACAGACGATCGTTCTGTTACTAATTCGTTTTCGCATACCTAATCTAGACGTAATTCATATGGCAGTGGACCATTTCATATTTATTGGCATCATGGAGCAAAAAATTCAAACAAAGTTTTACAATTGTAAAAGATACAATCTAGAGCGTGAGTCAACTCATTATTTCTTAAATATTATAATATTAATATATTATATTATTATATATCAGAACCTAATTTTTATTATTTTAGTAACCAATTAATATCTACTTTTTAATTTAATAATTAATTATTTAATTAATTCATAATTAATTAATTAATTATTATTAAAAAAAATAACCAAACGAAAGCAACAGTCGAATTGACGAACCAACAGGGCTAAAACAAAACAATAAATCTATGTTCACAATTAGTCCAAGTCAGGTAAAAATAAGTCGCTTCAACTTGCTGCGCCATCGTTGAAGGTAGTTACAACCTTTCCCTCGATCAACAAGCACGAAGCGCGGGAAAACAACCAATCGGAACATTCTTCATTAATGTTTTTCTTACCAGCGGGAGTAAAAAATAAAACCATCCAGGTACAACGCAAGACATCAAAGCACCGGGGCCCATAACATTAAATAACACGTTACACTAATAGGGGCAATTAGCAGGAATGTTTACACAAATTAATCACGATGCGAACATCACATCCATCCAGCCAAACGGATGAACACATGCAATTAATATCAGATAATGTTGTTATAGAACAGTATTTCTAATAAAACTAGCAATCGTAAAATCTTGGCCGTCGATGTGAGCTTGTACCAGAATACGTGTCATAAGCACCGGTTCTTCATACATAGCAAAGCAACCTCTGTATGTGACTACAAATACATGCAATAGTGGAATGCCATCTCACTAAATATGATTCCCCTTGGTTTTGACAAAAACGATCACGAGGATATTATTGTTTGCTTAGAACATTGACTAATTAGTAGCTAAACTACGAGTACTTACAAAACATTTCTGAATTCTGAACAAGTTACGAGCTCAAGGTACCTCAAAATCTTGGTCTCCAATAAACTTACGTTACATACGAAGAGGAAGAGATGTTTTATCGACGCGAGCCAGGACAAAATGCCGCATACCAATTATGGGGGACCCAGCTCCGGCGTGAAATATGGTCGGCGCGGCCGCAGATACCGGTAAGATTTGCCCTAGGACTAACATACTACGCGGTGTTGAATTACATGATTTACAGCCTTCAATACCTACATAAGAAATATCTGATAAAGACATAAAACAAAATGTCTACAATAAAGATTAACAATAGAGATATGTCTGTAGGAACCGGTAAAGATCCCGGATACAATAAAACACTAAACTAAGGGTGTCAAGTACAGGGACGCAATAAAAACTCGTATAGACAAAAGTTTGAAATAGCGAACGACTGCATTTAAACAAAGCAGAGCAATAGGGCCGGGAAATTGTAAGGATGAAGTCGAAAGATAAAAGTAATGATCACAGCACCGGCCGACCTTGAGACGAGAAAACACTTAAACAAAGAGTGATCACAAACAAGACTATTGTATACTGTGCGAGTGCATCTGTGCATGTGACAAGCCGTTGCCGCCGGCCATGATGTGCGAATGCATTCCTGATTCGATACAGAGAACGCTGCGCCAGCGACGACGGTGCAAGTGTACAAACACATTCACACACGCGCAAATGAATATTTACACGAGCGCTTGCATGGATAACGAATACATTTTGAAAGTACTGTCGAAGCAAATAAAAATTCCCCCACAATAAACACAGAACCAATTAGCAACAGAAAAATGAGCAAAAAGAGAAATCTGTTCCATTATCGACCGTTCACGGATCCGCACAAAAAATCAGCTGCTGTTACAGTTTACGGTGGCAGTAAACGTTCCGTGCGCTGTTGTCAAGTTGTGTCTTCAGTTTTTTTTCGTGTAATGGCCGTGACCTCTTCACCGGGAGATATCAGCGAGTGACCAGCCGTTCTCGCCCCTCTATCGCTTTCTTCTGACCCGCTTTTCATAAACAATACTTCGACAACGGCGCACCGCTCACTCGGACGCGAGAAAGTAGCCGATAACATGCAAGAGGCGATGCCTGTATCAATTTAACCAATAGCCATAACATGGGCTTGCTGAACAACACCGCCGATGCATGTTGCAATGAAAATCCGAACGCTCGATTGGTCACAGAAAAGCAGTTTCCGATTGCGAGTGCAGTTTAATTTACCGTGTGAACTTCTGCGATAAACAATTCGTACGAAGCGATATGGATTTCCAAAACAAATTAACGCTTTACAAAACCGTTATAAAAACCAACTGTAAGTGCACACAGACGTGTTTTGATGCGACACGCTACCCTAATTGAGACAGATTATTATCTATTCAGAGGGACATGCGTACTGTGCCGTTAGACTGGGGGAATAGCAGAGCAGATGTTTCCCTTATTGGATTACTGGTGACGTTGAAAGGTTCGAAAGTGATTGCAGACTTCAAGGACAGATAATCGTTTCAATTCATATTTTAGATAAACAATACGAAAGAGTATAGGCGGAAAAGCGTTGTATGCATCTTGTTTTTAAGTGGGTAACCAGCCAGCGTTTAATTAAATGAGGATGCAGAGTAAGAGATCTCGGCCACAAAACAATGAAGGTCATAAATCACAGTTTCCTCCGTACAACAGTTGCATCCTACGGCAGAAGCTTCGCGGCGGCAATCCGGCGCACTATCTAAATTGATGGTTTCCGGCGCACATTAGAGCAGAGTCTATCGCGCAGCTGTCTGCGTACGCGACACACTTCATTTGCCGCTGCGCGTGCGCCCCGTAGAAAGTGACGCTTTGTCATCGTCCACACTAGCCCAAAATCGAACAAACTGGCGATAGAAAGAGACAAGCAAATGCAGACCAGTGCAAGGTAAAACGAGAGGGTCGTTCATTGTGTGAGAACATTGAAGTTGCACATTTGGCGTGTTGGCATCCGCGCACTCCGTTTCACGGGTTGTTTGATCTCGCACATCGGCAGGATTCCGTGGCGACAGCACTATCCGGACGCCATCTGAACACCTATTTATCGGAGCGTACGATGCTGGTTTCTCAAATAGCAGATAGCAATCGAGGCATCTCGTTGTGGTCATCAATGTTTATCATAATAATCGGTCACCGAACCGTGCAAGTACATAATTGAATGTAATTTCCGGTGATTTAATCATTACATTTCCATCAGCTGACACAGTTACAGATTAAATAAAGTATATTAGCAGTGTAGGGTCATCTCGGATTGATTGAATAGCTATTTCGCTTTGAATTCTATTGACAGTAATTAATTTAGGTGGGTTTATATCCAGCGGTGTATTTTTTGCTTGGCCACAATTGATTTACACTTATTCGACATCATTAAATTCTTGTTATTACCAGCGTCCGTGTTAGTCCCACGCGTGGGTGTATGAGTGTATCAGCATTTGAATTAATTTATTCGTGTTGGCCGTTCGGTAGGAGAGACCGAAAACACACTAGATCGGGTTACGGTCGTTAATCAAAGCGGCCGACTAGGAAGAAGATAACTAGTCGTGTTTGGCGACAAAAAACCGAGAGTTGAGTGACGACATGCAGCCGATGGCGACGGCCCTCACTCCTTCTAATGGCCTTTTTAGACACGTTAACAACGTTCCACGAGGCTGTTTTCAGTTCATCACTCCTAGAACATTGAACTCGATCCTATACTACACGAACATTTTTGTATTCCAATAAAATATTGGCTCGTCGGGTGACGATTCGCCAGTCGACCAGCAGTCTTGACGAGATGCAAATACGAATTCTCGTTTTATTAGTCATCAGAAAAAGGTCAATTAAAACCGAATATTTTGTATCTCCCACAGGTTTGTGGCACACTCGGATGAGTCAGAGCCAGCGGTCGGAAGGATAATCGATTAGATCGGTCATCGATTACGTCAGCGTTGTAGTAAATACATATTTTTTGTTCAGAAACGTGAACTAAACAAAGAAGATGGCTGAAGGATATCGACATGGTAAAAAAACATACTGTTGTATGGTAATATTCACTCACCTGAAAAAAACTAAGGCAACATTAGATAAGTTCTACAAAGCGTAGGGTTAGCCAATAACAATGGGCGTCGGGAAAGGCCAAAATAAAGGTCAGGGCTGCGGCGAGTGTCCCATTAAATATTCATGGGTGTATTCGCGTATTGCATGACAAAGAAAGTATTTTTAATACGCTTGGTGCAATAAGAGGGGACAATAACGCTTTGCCAGTGAACTCACATCATAAAATGGTACAAGGTGACATTGAGAATACGTGATTTGACCGGCGGACGGCAGACGGTATGTCTCAGAGGCTCAGGCTTTGCGGAATTACATTTCCTTGTATTCAGATATTTTTAGTACGTTCAATATTTGCAGGATCTTACGGCGGCTTTGAGGAATGATTTATAGGAAGGCATCTTGATGTTTTTGTTTGATTACTTAAATTCTGTTTGCGTTGTCAACGTAAGCTCTTTTTCTGAGAGTTCAGCTAATAAATCAGCTTTAAATCAATATTCATTGACGGAATAATGTTTTTTTGGCAATTTAACTCCAATCTTGGGAATCTTTGGATGGTCCTGTTCTTTGCTGTCACCCCTAAGCAACTATTTTATTTTAACCTTAAGTTTTGGGTCTGTCTTCGATATTTAAAGCTAACCCCTCGGTTATTTCCCCTCTTGCATCGCCTGTACCGTGGCTACGCTGCGGGGCGGCGCATGAGCACGGTTTATGCTAATGCTCAGCTGCGCCGGCGCGACGCAAGCCTGGGCATGACCACCCCGCAAGCACTCGTAGCCAACATCTACGTATAACGTACCTAACAAAGTAACCAACGAAGTTGTTTTCTATATTACACAAAATACATCGACTATGTGAGCGTCTAATATAGGAATAGGTAAATCATAAGCAGTTTCGGTCTCATCGACTAAAAATATGGACCTAGAGAAAACCAACCGGATCCCATGATACAGTATGGATCCGCCGGCGGCGCGGCGCGGCGGTTCCAAGACGGATATATTTGTTTATAACATTATGTAAAATACTAACATAAATCCTTCATTCAAAAACAAACTCAAAATTAATGAGTGACCTTAAAACGTTACCTAATAATTATTCAATTATTCAAACGTTATGAAATGAATGAATCACAAACACATAACCATATAGCATTTAAACATATTAATCAAATTCAAGTAAATTTTAATAAAAAAACATGTATGTGTTAATTTTCAATTATAGTATAGTATATCAGTGATATTATATTTTACATGTGCGTTTAGCCCGACGTGTGCGGAGTCGGCGCGGCCGGCGACGGCTCCAATTACCCGCCCCGCTGCGCACGCGCCGCCGACGACGCTGCCCTTGGACTAGCTGCTTACTTCACACACGATATAACCAAAACAAAATATCTACAGTCCACGCTATGCGTACGGAATGGAATGCCGACTCGATTTAAGTTAGAATAAGCATAAATTAATCTAAATCCTGAGCACCACTGACCACGGCCGTCTCTCTCTCTCTCTCTCTATGCGTCTACGCAACTATGCGGAGTGCAGCTCGTAATCCCGGCTGATTGTAACGTATGGGGGTTAGACCCGCGCGGCCGACGGACAAATTCGCGCACGGTCCTCACCGTCGCCATTAACATAACATTCCATTTCTTCGCCGGATTGAGCCGTCAGAGGCTGCTGGAGATTTACGGCGGCGATAGCGAGCGCCCTTCCGCCGTGCTGATAAATAGCCTCTCTAATTATATTTACGCAGCGCCGGTCGAAGCGCTATAAATCCTCACACTGGTATGTTGGAATAACACCGCCGCTTACAGCCAATACGAGCCGAACTCGTAGGATCCATCAGCGCTGCCGCGAGTATTAGCCCCAAATTAGTAAACTATAGCGATAACATGTAATACATTTCAACATTACAGTCGGTTAGTCTTACAGTAGTTCAATTCACGGCGCGCTCTACAAATCACGCCGTATAAATAGAACACATTCTTGGGCAGGATGCACGTGAACGTGACGCCCGATACCGTAGGTCCCGACTGGATGAAAATACTCCGGAAGTGTACAATTAAAGACAAGCGAGATGCGTATGACGGACGAGTCACTGAACTCGGCCCAAGGTTATGGAAGGGAGTGTAAACAGTCTGAACAGCGAACCGCATCCATCAAGCGTGCAAACAGTGTAATCGAGACACGTCAATATTAGTCGCAGAGCTCTCGCACAGATACCTACCAGCTTATTGCATTTGCGGCCGTAGATAAAACGATAAGGGCACTCGTATTTACAAGCAATGTGAAGTGGATGACGCACGAGAAATTATCGACTTTTGATATGAGAGGAAAATTCGAAAATTGTACCTATAAGCTAATTGGTATTGAAGCATAATTTCACGGCCCATTGAAATGTAAACGAAAGCAATGTTTAGTCACGATATGTAAACGAAAGCAAAGATTCATTTTTATAAATTGCGATATTATTAATGTGACATATTTGAAGACGTGTCCAAATTTCTTGGCTTGGGAAAGTCCAAACGTTACATCACGAAATCTCATAACTTTGTGATTCATGCTAACATGGCTGATTCAGACGAATGCAATCGAGCTCACTGGGCCATCTATCTAGTCTAACACTAACACATAACGCCCACATAGACTATAAACCGCCTTTATTAGTTTTTTTTTTTCAGTTTCAATAAACATCAATATCCGAGCTCCAAGAAATCAAGACTGTTTAGTGTTTACTACACAGGTCAAGAAAAACGTAAACGTAGAGTAGACAGAGAGAGGCTAGAAAGATATAAAAACAGAAAGTACTCCACTGCATTCCACTATATCGTATTCTAAAATTAGCGAATGACACACGGCTGATAAAGAGATGCCATCTCGACAGTGCATACCCAAGATTGTTATTACTAAAAATATTGTCAACGATAGACAGGACAGCGCCGTCGCCGAGCCGATCATATCTCGGGAATTATCTAGGCATGCGATCCATCCAACTATTTCGAGATTCGAGATCTTCTCGCCAGCTCTAACATAGACGCAGAATAAGCGACCCTCGCGATGAAGCAATAAGACTGAATAATAATTATTGCATGGAGTGCAGATCACGTAACTAAACGCGATAAGGAAGACCAACGACGAGCAGCGTATCATAATCAGTCAACATTTAATTCATACAACTTGTCAACCGAGCAGTTTCTTAGTCGATTCGTAATTAGGTATATCGAGAGCTGAGGTACTTATTACTGCCCATATCTAGACGCCGAAGGTCGGCCAGACTTTCGCTACGTAGCGGCGCTGCGTGGCCACATTATGCCAAGTGGCCCAATCCGAGTGTCGGAAAATCTAGTCGCCTACACGAATGCGCGGCTAATACGCGATGCAGACACCGCGCGCTGCGGCGATCACATTACCATACAGACAATCTAAAAGTCAATACAGGAGCCGTGTTGACATTGGCCCACCGTTACTGTTGGTTTTGTAACGATATCAAAAGCCCGCATTCCAGCGGGCGTGTTGTTGAATGAGAGGCTCGATTGTTCTCGAGCGGCAGGCGATCGCCCACGTGCGCCGAGGTGTCGCGCTGATTGCACAACCGCCGGTCGGCGCAGGCCCGCCTGCGATCCCGGCACAGGTGACCATTTGCCCGACGGCCTTGCGAATGAAGGACAAGACCGCCGACCACAAAGCGACCGGGACGTCCGGTGAGCGTGACGACTGCGAGCACTAACGAGCCAGCACCGTCTCCCCATCAACATGTATTTTTATACCCAAGAACCGGCGAGACCGGATACATCGTATACTCGTAGGTACCTACCTCCACGCAAGGGAGGTGCAGCCATCGGTTCGCGGGTGAAGAAAAATAGTTGTTTGGCCCAACGGTAGATAAGGTATGGTATATGTGCGGCGGACGCGCTGGCCTCGCTCGCGTGCCGCTGCATACGGATCGGGTTTCGTTCCGCAAACTCGAGATAACTGCAGCACGCCGAGACTCACTGCTTACTAGGAGCTGACTTTGAAACGTAGCTATAGCCTTATTGTATCCTCTTTTAGCTACCGTCGTTTTATTTGAATATGAAATGCGAGGTTACGCTTATAGTAAAATAATTAAGTTCCTGCCTGAGCGTTTTACAGGTTAGTCATGATGCCAGCGCGTTCCGAATGTCTAACGGGTCGCTTCAGCTAAAAACAGCGTTCTAATAATCGACACTCGATCTAAAATAGCCGCGTGACAAACGAAACCGAAAGTGATGCGTGATGCAACGGACCCGAATTTAGCTGGTGCGGCTGCGGCCCAGGGCGGTGCATCGGCCGCGAGGGAACGCTGAGGCCGGCGCCGCGGGTGCCAAACGGCTGGCATTTCGCACTAATGACACGAATAAGATATTAGCACGGATAGCTCGCCAGTCGGCGCCGGCATCCAACTCAGGTATTCGGGCCGCATGTAGAATCAAAATTAACCGGTAACCGATAATCTATCTATCTATAGGTAAGTGATGCGTTAGCTCTAGCGATACCAAATGTCGGAATCGGGACTGGTTCCCTGCAGGCGGCGATCGTATGCGAGAGAACCGTTATAGCCGCCACACCGAAGTTATTCAATAATCCAACTGTATAATGCGATTGGCTCGCAGGCGTCGTTGATATGCAAAGCGTGTTGAGCATGATCGGTGGCGTGCATGTGCATGTTTGTCCAGCGAGCCGTCAGGGCGCGTGTGAGGGAAGGCTACGCAGCGGTGACACGGCGGCCGCGGGTCGGAGGTCCGGCCGCATTCCGCCGCCGCATGAAAGTGAAACCGCTTCGGCGACCAACCGCTCAGCTGTAGAAAGTCCACGATTACATCTCGCCAGCGCCGGCGTCGCCGGACGAGCAAAAACTGCTATCGCGAGTCGCGCCGGGCTCCCGGGAAACGAGGCGCCCCGAGCGACGTCGCGCGGAGAAATTGCCAATAACCGCTGGCGGGCGCTAAACGATTCCTTTCATTTACTCAAACGCCAGCCAGGTATGGCTTGTTGAAATGTTAAATTTCACTTAAATCAACCGTAACCGAGTGACCGGGGGCTATTTCCGATAGTTGACTTTTGTAATATACGAAATAAATCACTTCAACCGACTAATCGTAGAAATTATCTAACGTTACTTTAATGTATCGTCATTCGTATGAAAATATTAGAAAGAACTTGCATATCCGGTTTGAGTACAACTCCAGCCTTTTACTTGGGACAGGTTTTTTCATTTCTTTAATATTTTGTTCCAGCAACTACGTTCAATTGCTGCAATGCAACGTAGTAAGATTATCCTCGGATATTAATAGCAACCTAAATGTCTGCTCAATCAAAAAGTGGAGTCATTGAAGTGTTTAAAGCCTAGAAATAAGATCAGATCGTGATTTGGCTAAAACGCGAGGTGATCTAGATAGGCAAGACCCGTTATCGAGTGGAGCTAATCCGCTAAGTCATTCAAGTTTCATAGCCATATTCCATAATACAGCAATCGGTAGTCGAAAGCGTTAGTCGTAATCGTCTTGAATGGTGTGTAGGTTCGCTTCCTCCGACTGGTTTGAGTGCTCGCCCGAGTTTGTTGCCACTAATATCCATTTGTGGAGTCATATGATGACCACTCCTTTATTGGCGTAGTAGTTTAGTAGTCTTTCTGTTTGCAACGGAAACCTACTAAGTAAATACGTGAATCTAATGAGCAATACTAAACGATGACTTTGTGAATGGTAATTAAAATCAGTTCTACGTACTGATTTCATATGGGTTCTAATAAAGGCGGAGCATTCCTAGGAACAAATACACCTTTTATTTATGAGGGGTTCAAAGAATTTTAACGTTCATTGAACGAAAACTTCCACATAATAATTATGTGTATGTGTTGGAGATCTCTAAAAGAGAAGAGTTTTTTTAAACCCCGATATGGCCCCTAGTATGGATTTCGCTATAACCATGGATAATTCGATATGTTCAAGTTTTCTATCTACTCCAAATTTTAGTAACTCACCGCACACATTTTTGAAATATTTTGATAGAAATGCAATTTCAATAACGTGCTCATTGACATACAGCACACTCCGCAAAAGTTTTACATCATACATACATACAACCAATTTCGCTAGACAAAGCAAAGTTTTATAAACACATCGAAATCTGCGGAAATCTAAGATAAAAACTGTCGTACGACAGTCGACACATGGTAAGGGAAATGTAATCGTTTCGACGACCAGTATAACTCGTTACGAGCCGGTATATGCAGAGGGGAGAATAGTAATCATTTGACAAAAACTACAATTAACTGGTCGGGACTTCTGGCTAAGTGGGACCGGTAGTAGAACGGTATTACCCATGACTGTAGGGTCACGATTTGAACGTAAAGTAATGGATGTAGGGCTAATACTTAAGGGCCTAACATGCCTCAAATGGCTTAGCATGATCCTCCGTTACGCCTAAAATACTGCAGCATTAATTTTGAAATAAATATATGGTAAAATTGAGGATGAATGCTATGCGTGACGAAAACACGATTCTATTAACTTTTCTCGATACTGATAGAAAAAAAATCCAAAGTTACTTCCAAATCGAACAATAAACAGCTGGTATTCAAAAATTACTTCAAATTAGATCATGAAACTTTGCATACTAACTGAACTAACTATAAAGCAGGTCTTATGTGTTTTATTTTTTTAGTCCAATAAATATATTTTTTGTAAATCGCAAAAACCACTAATTTCGCACTATTCGGCTGCAGTGACTGACGTCACTGCAGCCGAATAGTGCGTCTTCAAAACTTCATTGTAACAGTATTTCAAGTGAAGTTTGAACACCACAAATAGAGTTGCTAATTTTAGGGGTAGAAGGGCCTTAAGGTGAAGTTAAGTGTGTAGTTTACTAGTTTAGAAGTGGGATAACGATCCCACTTCTAAACTAGTTAGCTAGCAAAACAACGGCTTTTCCTGGACCAAATCTGGATTGGCAAGTCGTTTGTTATCCTGTCGATTTTTACAATCTTCATCCCTAAGCTTATGTAATCCTGTCGATTTTTACCGTCTTCATCCCTAAGCTTATCTAATCCTGTCGATTTTTACCATCTTCATCCCTAAGCTTATCTAATCCTGTCGATTTTTACCGTCTTCATCCCTAAGCTTATCTAATCCTGTCGATTTTTACCATCTTCATGCCTATGCTTATCTAATCCTGTCGATTTTTACCGTCTTCATCCCTAAGCTTATCTAATCCTGTCGATTTTTACCATCTTCATCCCTGTGCTTATCTAATCCTGTCGATTTTTACCGTCTTCGTCCCTAAGCTTATCTAATCCTGTCGATTTTTACCATCTTCATCCTTAAGCTTATCTAATTTGGGGCCGAGGCATCACTTGTCTGAGTAAATATTTTGTCTTTCTTACAATGTCTTTCTTTAGAATCTCGTCACATCAATGTTTTGATGTGGATTTCTGCGATAAACTTTTTACAAACACCAATAACCTGTATTGGCAGACCGTTGTCTATCAAAAAAACATTGGAGAATAGTGGTAAACTGTAAACAGTTATCATTTATAGCTACACAATAAGAAAAGATTCTTATAATACAATGAACGTTACGTCTTCTGGGGCCCAATTCTGTAACTTTGTTTTAAGCAACACGCCATTGACACTCCATCGACACACTACAGCCATTATGTTGCCACTGTTTCAAATTTGGTATTCTGCAAAAACTTCAATGGCGTTTCAGTGGTGTCTCAGTAGTGTGTCGATACCGATAGTGTGGCGGTACAATATTTTTCAGTGTTTTCGTTGTTCGATGGCTTCACAATGGCGGTTCGATGGCCAAAACACTTTTCAAACACGATAGACACAACTTTCAAATACACTTAAAATATTTAGAGACTACCGTAACTTTGGCCATCATGATGACATTGACACATTATAGTGGAGCAGAATACCAATTATTACAATAGTCTTCTATGGCGTTTCAATGGCACTACAATGGTCAATGATTAGCCTATTGAGACACTACTTACACACTATTGACAAGTTGGTAATTTTACAGAATTGGGCCCCAGTCTTTGTACGAGTCCTATACGTTAAGAATATAGATGTGTACATCGTGTCATATCTATAGTGTAGTATTACTACCGTGTTCGTAATTCGACACGCCCGATGTGACTCGAAACAACCGTATGATGAGTTCCACGTCACAAACACATCATAATGATAACTATTATTACGACTGACGATACAATAGACCTTGTTAATGATATTCCAACTATTACAACCGTGCTTCAATTCAAATAGCACTTTACATTAATTTTATTAATGTAGACTATAGTTTGTCGCTTCTCGGTATTTACTAATCTATGATCAGGAAGAATAGAAATGGGTGATTTTTACTTAATTTGTGATGTAAATAAATAAAGAATGCAGTAATATATTAAACGAAATGTTTAGTTTTATTTAAAACAACGTAATAACGTTTTTACACACAGTCCATAGATACGAGAGTTACCAACCCATAAAGAAACAATAAAGATGAAATTACATTGTATCAAACCTTTTCTTTAACACCCCCACTCAATGTAATTACACCAAAGTAAATTAAACAAAACAAGCATTACATCTTTTCGATGTTACCTATACCACATTTTCCTAAGAAACGAGTTATCAACTCTCTATTTAAGGGCTTTGTAAGCATATCTGCAGGTTGATCACTCGTTTTGACATATTTTAAACACATCCTTTTATTTCTAATTAACTCTTTCACAAAGTGATAACGGATATCAATATGTTTCAATCTTTTGACAGTGTCAGTGCAAGCAACAGATATGGCTGACTGATTATCACTATAAATATGTACTGGACATACATCATTTATTTTAAAGTCATTTAACAAATTAACAAGCCAGCAGGCTTCACTGGCTGCCATACTAAGTGCAACATATTCAGATTCAGTAGAAGATAAACTTACAGACACCTGTTTCTTTGAACTCCAGGAAATTAAACAATTAGAGAATTTGAACAAATAGCCTGTAGTTGATCTTCTATCGCTAAGATCACCACCCCAGTCTGCATCACAGTACCCCTCCAGAACATTATCTGTACATTTATAAACTAATTTGTAGTCTAGAGTATGTTTGACATAACGCAAAACTCTTTTCAAAGCACTTAATAACATATCATTTGCACATTTTTGATATCTACTTAATAAAGAAACAACAAAGCATAAGTCAGGCCTAGTGCCAGATACAGCATACATTAGACATCCAATAATTTGCCGACATAACTTTTCAATGTTTTTGTCGACTGTACTGCTGTGGTTTTGAAAAAGCTTTAAATTAATATTTTGATCTATTGGTGTAGACATTGGCTTACAATTCTCCATTTTAAATCTTTTAAGGACATTCTCTAAATACTTTCTTTGGCTCAGTTCAGTGACACCTGTGCTCAAATTTTGTGTTATAGTTATGCCTAAGTAATCAGTTACAAATCCCAAGTCTTTCATTTTAAATTTCTGATTCAATATATTTTTTACCTTCTTTATTAAATCATCATTTGTCCCAAAGATCAAGACATCATCCACATATAATAATAAATAAATCTGGTCACTATCAGTACACTTTGAATAGAGACAAGAGTCACAATTTGACCTAACGAAACCTTCTTTAAGCATAACATCATTAAATGTAATATTCCAACATTTTGGTGAACTTTTTAGTCCATACAATGATTTCTTTAGTTTAACAATACTATTTCCCGAGTAAGCACCTTCTGGCAATCTAACATAGACAGTATCATTATTTTTTCCATACAGAAATGCCCCTGTTACATCCATTTGAATTAATGGTAAGTTAAGTTTTCTGCATTCTTTATTTATTTACATCAGGTTATGGGCCCAGGCACCTAACCGCGAGATAATAAAATAATTAGTACAGGAAGTTATTATTGTGAGAAAAAAATTCGCGTTCCGTTTGCGGCTTGACAGTTGAGTTTGCACGGTAATGCGAAGAAAGTAAAAGAATACTTGCATTGACGGGCGTAGCAAGGCAGGATAGCGAAATGGAAATACATCTAAATACGAATAACAGCGTGATGAAGCTGGAAGGAGCTAACAATTGGAACATCTGGAAGTTCCAAACTACAGTGATGCTGCGAGGTCAAGGCTGGTTAGATGTTGTCGAAGGAAGAGCTTTAAAACCCGAAGTCCCTGCTGAACGAACCGCTTGGGAGAATAAAGACGCGAAGGCACAGACACTGTTAGTCACGAGAATGACTGAAAAAGTAATGTTACACATTATTTCGTGTTCTACTTCAGCTGATATGTGGAGGAAGTTACAAAGCGTTTATGAGCAGAAAACAGAAACAAACATCCACATAATTCAGCAGCGCTTTTTTCAGTATAAATTTGAAACAGGCACTGAAATGTCTACATTCTTGTCAAAAATCCAGGAGTTTCAAAATCAACTCAAACAGATGGGGGAAGAAATTTCTGACAAATTTGTGATGACTAAAGTGTTAATGTCATTGCCTGACGAGTATACACACTTTGTATCGGCTTGGGAGTCAGCCCCGGACGATAAACAAACAGTGGACAATTTAATTGCAAGATTACTGATAGAAGAAGAGAGGGTGAAAGGGAAAAATGGACAACCCTCACCTTCAGGTTCATCTGCATTTGTTGTTAAGGATAAAAGAATATAAAATGTTTTAAATGCAATAAAATGGGGCATTTTCAAAGTGAATGTAACAGCAATAATAACCGTAAAAGTGAAGGACAGAATAACAAGTGTTTTTATTGTGGCAAGAGTGGCCATAATAAGTCAAAGTGCTGGTTTAAGAAAAACAAAGAAAATGAGAAAAATAACGCATTCGTGGTGGCAAGCTCATTAGAAGAATATAACCAATCTCAGTGGTTAGTGGACACAGGAGCCAGTGAACACATGTGCCGAGATCGTGAATTATTTAAATCATTTACCGACGCTCAACAAGAGTCTGTTATTGTTGGTAATGATGGTTCGGCAATAAGTGTTCTAGGCTATGGACAGGTGGCGGTAGAGGTATATGACGGGAGTGAGTGGGTTCAAACAACCATAGATAAAGTTCTGTTCGTTCCTGAACTAAAAACAAACTTATTCTCTGTCAACTGTGTGTCGGACAAAGGATACGTCATGTTGACGGATAACAACTCATGCCAATTTTATAAAAACAATCAAGTTTGTGCAATTGCAAAGCGAGTTGGAAGTTCATATTATTTAGAGTTACGCTATAAAAATAAAGTGGCTAATGTGGCTAAGAAAGCAAAATCTACATTGCAAGAGTGGCATGAAAGATTAGCGCATCAAAATTTTGACTATGTAAGAAAAATACTATTGAAAAATAACATTGACGTGAAGCAGACTCCAATTACAAAATGCGAGAGTTGTTTAGAAGGAAAAATACATAGGTTGCCGTTTGGAAACAGTGAAACTGCTACTACGAAAACCTGTGAATTAATCCATGCGGATACCTGTGGTCCTATGGAGGATATGTCAGTCGGAGGTTCAAGGTATTTTGTAATATTGAAAGATGATTTCTCCAACTATAGATCAGTGTATTTTGTCAAGAATAAGTCAGAGATAAAGAAATCTATTGAAGATTTTGTTAATAAGGCAGAAAATGTGACAGGAAATAGAATTAAAATGTTCAGAACTGATAATGGTCTTGAGTTTATAAATAAGGAGGTAAAAGAAATCTTGACTAAACGTGGCATAATACATCAAACAAGTGTGCCCTACACCCCACAACAGAACGGAAAAGCAGAACGTGAAAATCGGACGCTTGTTGAAGCTGCTAGAACAATGCTGAAAGCATGCAAGGATCTGCCGAAGTCATTGTGGGCTGAGGCCATAAACACAGCAGCATTTGTTTTAAATAGAACCGGAAAAAGTAAAGATGGTGAAAAATCCCCATATGAGGTATGGTTTGCAAAACAATTTGACATTCATCAGTTAAAACCTTTTGGGACCCCAGTGTACGTGCATATTCCGAAAGAAAAGAGGAAGAAATGGGATAGCAAAGGAGAAAAAGGAGTAATGGTTGGATATGGAGAAACGGTTAAAGGGTATAGAATATACTTTTCACATAAGAATGATGTGGAATTAAAGCGTGATATAGTTTTCTTAGAGAAGGATCAAAACTATAGTGAAGTCGATATAAAATTGAATTATACAGAAGAAAATGATAAGAAAATTAGTGAAACTACGTCAGCTGATTTCAGTGAAACTATGGTGACTGCTAGTATGTCAGAAGGGTCTGAATCTGAATATGATCCAAGTGAAGAAACTAACAGCTCAGCCGAGTCAATTGAAGAGGTATGTCAAAGAGAACCAAGCAAGCGGATAAGAAAACCACCTATTTATTATCATTGCCAAAATGTGCATACTGAACAATGTGAGCCAGTTACTTATGGAGAGGCCATGATGAGAAGTGACAGTAGCAAATGGAAGGAGGCAATTGATAGAGAGATGCAAACTCTAGAAGAAAACAATACATGGGAAGTATGTGAGGCACCAGAAAATGAAAAAGTGGTGAGTAGTAAATGGGTATTTAAAATTAAAAGGGGTAATCAAGACTTTCCACAATATAAAGCTAGATTGGTGGCGAGAGGGTTTGAACAAGATGATATTTTAGACTTGAATGACTGTTATGCTCCTGTTGCGAAATTATCAACTGTTAGACTCTTTGTGATAATTAAAACTAAACATTTCGCTTAATATATTACTGCATTCTTTATTTATTTACATCAATTTGCATAAGTTTATGTGGGTAATTAAAGAACACAATGTCAGTCGTCGGCATTTTAGTTGTTTTCTTTGAGTGTGAATTGCTCAATTCCTAAGCTAATCATAATGTGAACTACCATTTTTTATTTTATTTTCTCTAAAAACTACTCACACGTTTCTAAATTGGCATTATCAGTAACTAAAGATATAAAAGCAGAAATAATCAAGAAAATAACTGATAACACCCAATCAGCTGTTTGTTTCATTCGACGTTGGTAGGTAGGTACAAAAACAGGTAGAACAAAAGGAGTCTTTGTGTAAGGATCCGAGCAGGTGGCGTTCTTTAGTTTGTCTTTGCCCCATATGAAAATGGCGCGAGTTTGTGTTATTATTGTCATGTGTTATGTGTGCATCCTATATCAAAATTATCTTAGTACCTAGTGTACCTACTATTATAAATGCGAAAGTTAAGATGGATGCAATGATATTCTATTAAACAGATATTTTGTGAGCGCGCAATCGTGAAGACTCGAAAACAGGCCATTTGGCTTGTTTTTCCTTTATTCTGCGTCACTGCGTGTATGTGAGCTGGCTCTCCCCCGCGGCATACCGTTTTCTGTGGTTTTATCATGCTGAGAACGGTTGAACCGATCTAGATGAAATTTAGCACAGAGGTAGTTTATAGTCTGGAATAACACATGACGTAGGCTACCCCAGAAGTACGATCCCTTGGGCAACTCCAGCCCGCTTAGCATGACCACCGTAGACACGAAAGAGAATCGACAAATCTTTTGTTCATCTGTCATTGAATCGACCAAATGACAGATGAACAAAAGATTTGTCGATTGTCTTTAGTTTGCTACGCGGGCTGAACTCAATGATGCCAGATCTACTGAATTAGCAGTAGATCTACCTGATTAAAAAAAATCTACTGATCTACTGCCTTGATTGGAAATCTACCTGCTTTTTCAAAACAGATCGTATCAACTAGTTATTGACGTTGTGTCGTGTCATCTGGCTTAGAGGCCTAAATAACATGACATTTTGTTCAACAAATTTTGTGAATTCGCGGTATTTTTTATCTGTAGTGTGTGCAAAACCGACCAATCAATGACGGTACTTATATTACCTGTGGTACTACTTACTATGTCTGCCATTCTGGTCACAAGGCATAAAAACCCAGTCAAAGTATTCAAGCTCAAGTCCTTTTTACCTCATGTGGGTATGACTTTTTTAATCTACTGATTTTTCCTTCGATCTACTGCTAAAACAATTTTTCTACTGATTTCTTCAGATTCCATCTGGCAACACTGGGCCTGAACTAAAAACTACTAAAACAAGCGGGTGAAGCGGGGGAAGTGTGGAAGACACGGCCATTAGCTAGTAACACAATTGTTTAGTATTTGAAATAATGTAATAAAGCTAAATTAAATTGTCAACAGTTACAAAAGTATCAAGACTAATAATTCCATCATTTAATTTACTAAGTAAATTAATTCATGAAACTAGGTCGGATAGGTACTACTAATCATGTTAACGTACCTACAATACTGTGTAATAACATAATTAATAGCTCGATTAAAACCAGTAACATCTAATGACGTGAATTATTATTAATAATTTATCTACCTCTACTCTTGCTAATTGGAGGAAACAAACAGGGTTTTACCAAGCGATAAGTACCTACATAGTAATAATAATCAAACCGCACTGGGTTCACGTTTCATTAGCCCTGGATCGAATCACCTCAAGTCATGGAGAGAGGCGTTTGCCCAGCGGTGGGATGATACTGGCTTACAGTAACAGTACAGGTCGCGGCACATAAGTCTAGCGCTAAACGAAACGTGGAGGGGATATCTGCGCATGTTATACGACTGGAGAGCCAATCGGCACATCGCACGCCCCAAGACATTCTTATTTTTTACTTCTGCGCAATAACGGTCACCGCTAGACTTTCGTGCCGCGACCTGTAACTTGGTACACGTGGTGAACTGCAGCTCTCTGTTGATGGATGGTGAGGGAGAAGAAGACCAAGGAAACGAAGGATGGGTTTTCTGTTTATTACGTGTGCTTAATTATTTTAATTTTGTTTAATTTATGATAATTTGAATTGAACTTTTATTTATTTTAATTTTATTGATGCTGTTTTTAATGATTTGTGTTTTTAATTTTTATTTTACATTTTGTTCCAATCAGACCTGTAATTCTTGTCGATTTATTAATAAATAAACTAAACTAAACTATGAGGTGATGATACATGAAAGAAAAAGGAGTAAATGATTGCGTGACGGTTGTCAGGGGAGAATGGAAAAAACGTGATGCGTCGTCGACCACAAGTAACATGGGATAAGAGCAGGAAGGTGCTGACTGTGATGAGGCTTGTGTCCCAGAAATGTGAACATTACAGGTTAATTAGGTAGATATAATGAATTAAAGTAGTAATTACTGTAATTAATACAAAATAATGCAATTTTGTGTTACAATGTCCTGTTTCAGTAACCATAAGCTATTATGAAAATATATACCTAGTTCGGTTCAAACTTAATGGCGGCTCGGAAATTAGCTGCGAGTGACGGTATGCGCACGAATAACGCTTTAAACTTTATGGCGATTCAGAACATCTAATGTAAAGCTGCGTGGACAACAATTTTATGTATCAGCGGGGCGCAGATGGCGCATCGTTTTGTATAATGCGCAGACTGTCACTTGCAGCAGTTGCAGCTAACTTCCGAGCCGCCATAAAGTTTGAACCGAACTATACCTGACACAAAGATTAGATAACCGGTGCTTTTTCGTAATCTTAATCCTCGTTAGACTGTAATAATCTAACACCTCACTTAACCTTTAAAAAGCTCGTTTGGTCTTTACGACCGGGACCAAAACGTACATAAAATTATTAATTGTATTATTATAGGGGTTTAGTTTTTTTGTTACTACTGAATAAATTGGCGCTTAAATGACATTGACAGAAGACAAGATGGCGGCATTCGTTCTGACTAAGTACACTCGCTCGGCGACACATCAAGCTATACATTTCCAGTATAACATGGCTTCGCTTTGTATAGATTTCCCATACAATGAGAGATCTGCATTAACTGTTTTGTATTGCTGGATTGGTCGTCGTGCATACTAGGTCTAAAGTATTACACTGAGTTCTCAAGTGTAAATTAATTTAGCGCAAAAAATGTAATCAATAATGTAATTTTTGAAACATGCAACCAGAACCGTTGAGAATTTGACGTAATTCAAGACCGTGAAAACTCAATTTTTACACGCGTTTCAAAATTCTATTCTGTAACAGAGAATTGACCTCTAAAATAGAACAGCATTATGCAAGCAGGCACCAAGAAAATAATACATTTCGATGTCAGTGAATAAGTTCGTTAGTTTTTATTATTTGTTGTTTTGTTGTTGTTTGTTTAAATATGCCTGCGAATAAGCAACTTTTTTGGAATTTTGGAAACCTTTGGACCATGCCTATTAATGGAAATAGCCTAAGAAGGTAGTGAAGTTGAATTTGCCTTTCAAATTAATTCCCTTTTCCAACAGTACGATATCAAAAGGCATAGGTACCTCAGGTACCGTACCTGCGCCAGCGCAAGCCGCACAAAAAGATCTAAATCATTAGATCCACCTTATTGCGTCAAAAACGATAACTTTTACGTTTCCTAAATGATATTTGAATAGTATTGTCTCGCTCACTCATAGCGAAAATAATCTACCGTTCCATGCGGGATGTGCGGGACGGGCGGGACCGCCCTTTTAATTTTTTTTAAATGTAAAAAATACGCTACCTTAGTACGGTGAAGGCGTTGTACGTCAAAATTTTTGGCGGCAGCCATTATTTTGTTTATTTCTCTGAATTCTCATCATCACAGTGAACTATATTCTCGTTCTCATAAGGTCTTAAATATCAGGTTAAATAAGAGTGAAAGGACCGTAGACAAGCAGGATGATCTAAGCTCCTCTAGTCCTCTACATTTGACCACAATGCCGATACTTGCGCATGCGACGCGCATAGGTGCGACCGATGCCGATTGATTGGCTAATTAAGTCACGTTCGGCGACAGGGCGGCTGTTTACGGTTTATTGGGAAGCTGATATCATGTGTAGGCTGGGATTTGTAAGGTTAAGGTAAGTAGACTTTTCTTGAAATGGAATGGGCGCTTTTTAAAAGTGTTTGTGTATCATGAATACTTTATTTATGTCCAACTAGCTGATGCCCACGACCTTCATCCGCGTGAAATTATTATAATGACTTCCTTAGTTGAATCGGATTTTGTTAGCAAAATCATGGTACTTATTTTGTTTTTTGCATGGAACCCTAATCCTTTTTCTAAAATAATAGCCTAAGTTACTCCTTATTCCAACAGCTTTCACCCAGTAAAAGTCCCGTCAAAATCGGTACAGTCGTTTCAGAGATTAGCCGGAACAAACAGACAGACGACAATAATATAAAATAATGCTATCTATCTATCATGGTAGGTTTCTGCACTTAGTCCTTGAAGTGGAACATTGTGCGTGTAAATAAAAAAAAAGCTATTTTGGTATTAAGTACCATTACATAGTAGTAGTACTTTTATACATATTCAGTAGCCACTAAAAGCTGCTATTTTGAAATTACAAACAGACACTTCAATTTTATTTATTTGTATAGATTTTAATGGATTATTGGCAGTCTGATGTCTAATAGGCTGGGATTTGCAAGGTTAAGGTCAAAGCATCAGGGTAGCCTGCGAAATCATCAACACAACCCTCCAAGTTCATAAAGGTCTAGCAACAACTCCAACCTTGAAAAAGTCGTTTCTACACCTTTATGAACTTGGAGGGTTGTGTTGATGATTATAATTCTCTAACTACATACGTCTTACAGTCACAAACAAATATTTTAATCAACATTCAACCTCGCACTGGCCTGCAAATTACAAAAAACGTAAGAAAATTTGAATTTCGTGGGCTACCCTGGAGCATCAGCCTAAGGTAGGTAGATTACACAGTTCAGAATAATTGAAGACTACTTTGAAAAAAAAAAAACTTGATAGTAATAGTCTGTGTGTGAGTTCAAGGTATAAAGGTAATATTTCTCATCTATTTCTGTTTTTAAATATAAACTTACCTAAACACAAGCACAATGAATTAAGCATTCATTCAAATAATAATTATTTTCCCCTTTTGATACAAGTAAGTACATATTTTTTTAATAATATACGTCTGTTTACAGTTTGGTAATTATAAGTATGTACATGTATTGGAAAATCTTAGTTTGATATTGTGAAGAAAAATAATACTGACCTTTAAATTTAAAATTATGTAGGTAGGTAGGTAAAGTATTACACCCAACTGTTAAGTGAAATAAATAATGTAGCAATATAAAAACCATGCATGTATTATTCCTGCTTCAATCTATAGGTAGGTATTGTTATCATACCTAACTATACTATTTATAAATCAATATATAAGATCCTTTCTAAATATTTGTTACCAACGACAAGTAACTGTCACAAAAGCCAGAATATAAGCTATAAGTAGGTATTCTAAGTTATTAGTCACTTGAATATAATAAATTTATTGTGTTATCAAAGTCTTCAAATAAGCAATTCTCATTACATCAACAAAAACTTCTAAAAAACTCAAAAAGATAAAAAGATTGTTTGGCAAAAGATTTACAAAATATAAAAACAATAAATGTGACATGTTTTATTATTTGCATTAAAAACTTATTGTTCAAGTCTTCCTGAATAACAAAAATAACATTTTGTTATCACAGTTATCATGCTTCTTCACATTCATCAGTCATCTTATCAATAATACCAAGATAAACACTCCAGCTTTGCCATTTTGTAACCATAATGATAACAATATAAATTGCACTGGGCACCCGTATCTTCAATTCTGCCAAGTTACATCTATTGTATTACTCTATTTCATGCAGTAATGATAAATATAAGATTCCTGCCAGACAGTATAAGCTATCAATAATATTCTTGATATATCTCATTTTTTAGCACTATAAACTTTGTAGAGACCAAAAACTAATAGCTAATGTAAAATTGATCTCATTCTTTGTACCTAAATAATTAAAACTTGTCAAGTTTAGAACACAAAAAACTTTGTAAATAGTTTTACCAACTTTGCTGTGTGTGTGGGTAGTGTGGGACCAATCTATCAAGACCGAATAACCAAGCAAAAAATACAACGTGGTTTTTGCTTGCAGTTCCTTTGCTTGTGTCCTATACATTTACGAGTAATGTAAAAAAAAAACTTATTGTTCGCCGTGTAGTGTACGCAGGTAGGTTGTAACGAAGTTTGAAACTTTTGAAAGTAAGTTTTACCTTGCAAAGGGTGTCTGTTCGACGTGGTACACGGAGGTGATGGGCTCTGTGCGCATGAGGCTGCGGAGCCGCTCCTCAGGCAGTTCCAGCAGTCCATCACTTGCTGTCTTGAAGTCAGCCTTACTCAAACCACTTAAAACACTCATTTTTAAAACGTGTAGACGACTACCGACCGAGTCGAAACGACGGGTACAACTTCAAAGCGTCACTAAACGATCCACAATAGTCCTTATAATCAACGTAAACACTTATTTATGTAAAAAATGGCATCAATAATTAGACCACATGAAACATTTTAATGCCTCCGGTTTCTCAAAAGGTAACTGAGTGGTCTCCCTTGTCATTGCGAGAAGCGGTTACGGATTCATTCAAAACGCTCCACTTTGAATCAGCACGATAATTAAACAAACTTAAGTTTCACTTCATAATAAATTGCAATGAAAAGTAATAATTTGTTTATTTACACACACGCGTTCCGGAAAAACTAAAAATTGACAAGAGTGGCGGGACAGCTGCGCATCGACGAGTCGATCGCACTTCGCCGTACACGTTTCTGACGGTCCGTTGAGACTCGAGCCGAGCCTGCCCATACCATTCAAATTCCGATTCCAGCGAATGTCGTTGTTCCAACGTTCTAAGTTCGAAAGTTGCAAAGCAAGGTCAATGCGTAAATAACTTAGAAGTTTTCCTTTGAACTCATAGATGGCGCTTCTTTGAGTTTTAATAAAACAGGAAATGTCAATGCCTACTAGATGTCAGTAGTAAAAATCGTAACATAGTTTTTATATTTTAATTTACTAATTGTAACGTCCATATTGTTTTACCTATCTGTTTGTTGGTCGAAATTTATTTTATGGACCATTCGTCTGAATTACGAAAACTTCTAGTGACATCTGTTGACAAAGTTTTAAAACATGGTTAACAAGTTTTTAATTTTAACACAAGATGGCGCTGTCGTAAACTATGTACTTATGGTATCATGTACCATCACTCGTTTCTCTGGTTTCTCATCAAAGGGTAGGCAGGCGTGCCTTCTATTTGGATTTTTTCGCGTCTTGATTGCATATGTTCTATTAACTAAATGCCTTGATTACATTTGTGCCGACTACAGTGGTAAGACAGTGCCGCCAAGACAGACAATTCAGTCTGCTTGGTGCTTGGGAGCTACAGGTGTCGATTCTGTTGTGCACAAACTAAACTTAATTTAGACTATTGCTATCTTTTTCTCTCTAATAAAACGAGAAAGAGACGGACGTAATTTAGAGCAGTCAAATTTAGTTAGAACTTATATTTCTATACAAATAAAGGGTGCACATAAAAACATGTCGACTAAAAACACGGTAAAGCGCAAGGCATAAACTAGTTTGACATCTCTAACTTAGTTCATAGCTATAGCCGTCCTTTTCTCGCACTGCCTTTTAGTAAAAGATAGCAATAGCCTAAATTAAGTTTAGTTTGTGCACAACAGAATCGACACCACATTTGACCGAGTGCATAGTTTCTGGTGGTCTATCTAGTCGGAGTCGCTACTATTCTCGGTACCTGTAATCATGGCGTCATGACATGAGTTTGCCGTTCAGTGCTTTGCCAAGCGCTACATCGTAGTCAGGGATTATAAAGAAAATACGTAGAAATAAATATTGTTTTTGCTTTGTATTTTTCGTCATTTATTCAATTTTACTTCTTATTCTTCTGCCAAGCCGCGTGTGCGACATCTCCGAGAATTTTGGAACCGGTAACCAGGTATTTGTTGAATAGCGGGTGTTCTTCTAATCTGGCCTTATACGCAGCGGCGCGGGGGAATCTGGAAGTAAGGGAAAACGTTCAAGATTATTTAGGAAGAAAAAAAAAACATAACGATTCGTTCTTATTCTTGCAGTGTCTATGGTAATTTATATGATGCGTTCGAACTTAAGAGTATAACTTCGTATCTTATACCATAGCCATATACATAGAATAGGGAACATGCATAAATTTTCTTTTTATTATTTCGATACGGAATGCTAAAGTTCTATAAAAATAATGACAAGAAGCGAAAACAAGACATACATCGGCCAAACAACACAAAAGTTATAACCATTTAAACTTTTGTTTCTATCTTTTTCTAGATAAACGGAATTTAGTATGGATTTTGTACGTCGATGCAGCGAATGACGTCATTCGCTGTATCGGATCTCTGTCTCTGTCTAATCAGCAGTTTCAAATGCTTATAACTTAGTATTTTTTATAGATATAAAAAAATAATTTCACTTTGCCATTTCTGATGTTAAGACGCTTTGTTTAGAGTGATAAAAAAAATCATGCATACCCATATAGCCATTTTTGGTCGCAGATTTGATAAAGAAGTAACAAGTCGCAACAGTTTCGTAACAGACACGACACAATGCGACTGTGTAGGGATTAGCTTTTATGTGTTGTAACGGTTCAGTAAAAATGTGACGGAAACTAGATTCAGTAACTTTGTGTCGTCGCTGTTTCGACATTTTACAGCTTAATTTGTAATCACACATTTTAGAAACTTTGTGTTTGGTTTGTAACTGGTGTGCAATGTTGACACAATGTGTTGGAACTGGGTAGTAACATTGTGTGGTGTGACCACACAATGTTACTGTTCCAGAACACTTTAACACTAACTTGCACATATAAAAACATCACCAGAGCCAGTTATTCTCAAACTGTCTTATTTTTGCTGCCGTTGTCTACCATTTCATTAAAATTAAAATGAGTAAACAACCAAAAACCGGTGTACTTAAGGTAAATTCCAATTACTTTTTACAGAAGAGTTAAAGAATTAACGTCCCAAAATAACTTGTGTACATGTAAGTTATTTTTTAGGGTTCCGTACCTTGTAAAGAAAAACGGAGGGTATCGAGTTAAAATTAAAAACATATACTCAAGTCTACGGTCACATATTGCTGTGAAAATACAACCTTCAAAGTTAACGAAAAAAAAAGATACGGGTGTTTATGTCGCAAAAAACGTACAAGTATATTTCGAAATCCTCAACGGAATCAAAATTCATAGGGTACTTCCCGTTGGCCTAGAACATGAAATTTGGCAAGTAATATCGTCTTATACTACAAATACAGGGAACAATCTGAAAAAAAGTATAAATTTGTAATTAAATTATAAAATAAATATATTCTTTATTTAAAGTACGCCGTATAACTGTCAAGACCGTTTATCTCGAGAACGCGTGAAGGTATCGCGTTAAAATTAAAACCATATACTCAAATCTACGGCCACTTGAAGCTGTGAAAAAATCAACCTTCTAAGTTTACGTAAAAAAGATACGGGCGCTTATGTCGAAAAAAACGTATTTTTCGAAACTCTCAAGGGTATCAAAATTTATAAGGTAAGTAGGTACCGTTGACCTAGAATGATGAAATTTGGCAAAAAGCAATGTCTTACAGCACATGTAAAGGATAAAATCTGAAAACCGTAAATATGTGGTTTAATAACCAAATAAATACCTACAAGTTTATACATAACCCTCTGTGCGCGAGTCCAACTCGCACTTGGCCGGTTTTTTATTATTATTGTAATTGTTTGAAGTTGCATTGTTGCTAGGGCGAATTGACAGATACTTATTTTATTGAACTTTAAACTTAATTTTTTTTAGGCTATTTACAGGAAAACACTGTATGTGATATATAATAGTCCCTATATGTAATAGTCCCTAGCGCCAAAGTTTCAACTTTCGACTCTGTTGCGATCCCCCCTTATATTGTGATACCATTAAAGTACCACGTACTTCCATAACTTTGAGAAACACTGCAACCAAAAAGATATGAGGAACCATCTTAAAAATCCAGTAATTTTGTAACAACTTAGCGTAACATGTCGACACGTGTCGACACATTATCGTAACTTTGTGACTAGTTGTGACGAGCATATTTGTCATTTAATAGCATTTTATCAAAAATGTATTTTTTGATTATATCAATTTTATGGTTTATTCTTGCTAAAATATTTTGGTATTAGTATTAAAATTTGATATTGTATTTAAATAGACGCTTTTGAGCACTCTATGTTTAATTATTTATATATTTTTTTTACAAAACAAAGTTTACCTTTCGCCCGAATTATTAAATTATGATAAATTATGGTGGCGCGTTGGTTAATATCAACATATTCAACGAAATTACACAGTCAATTTCTTTTCCCATAAAGATTTGAGCATTTTAAACCATAGAAATTAATGAAAACTAAATCTTTATTTACATGGGAGATAAGATGGGGTTTTTGTATTTTTATTATTTTAAAGATGTCACGCATGAGCCAACGAAAATGAACGAATAAATGAATGATTTGTGCGAACTCTGGTTAAAATAAGGTAACAATGTTACGTCACGGCGACGTAAATTAGAAACCAAATGTTACTGTAATACTGTGTCGGGATCTTACCCATTTTTAGTTGCAGCGACGGCATTAACACGGAACGGCGACGAGATTATGTTTCGAGATAAGTCAGTGTCGACGCTAAGTGTCGAAACGGTTACGTTATGTGTGCAAAAATGGTTATATGGGTATACCCTATTGTCGTAGTGCTTTCTTTTATTTTTACTACGGGTGTACTGTACAGTTGATTCCCTCTGTCGTTCGAACTCAGGCAGGCACTATATTTTGCCATACCATATATACTGATACATATTAAGTATATTGCTTTCAAAGAGTGATTGAAAACACCATGAGGAAATCGGCTTTGCCATATTCTAGAATATTGAAGTCGGTTAAAAAATTCGATGACTTGAGACGTAGGTACAGCAACCCCCACTGAGCCCGCGTGGTGGATTGCTGCCCACTCCCTCTCGTAGAGAGGAAGCTTGCGTCCCAGCTGTGGGAACAGACTCTTCACGACGCCGTCAACCAAGCATTCTGTACATCAAACTAATTAACTTTACACAAAAATTATTGCTGGGAAATTACTTTTTTTTTTGGGGTGAAAAATCATGTTTTTTTTTAACCGACTTCATCGATTTAGGACTCAATGAAGCACTTAAAACGTTGTGCTGATGGATGGATTGAATTTGAAAAAGTTAGAACTTTGACCTCTAATATCTCCTTAACTAGAAGGTTGCCAGGTATGGTGTAGAAGAAAAAAAATGATCGCAATGATGGGGAGAACAAGTGCCTTTCTGCTTCGTAAAGAGTCTTCTAATAACACCCTTTATATTGATTGACTAATTTATTGATACTTACTTGGCAGCATCCAGTGGATACAAGTAATGCATAGCAATAAGAGTGGCTCCAACGCTCAGGTCAGCGATGGTCAGGCTATCATTGATGATATATTTCTTGCCGGGAGACAGGTACGCCTCGACGATGCCGTATGCCTCGTCGATGTCTGCCTTGTGCTTCTCCGTAGGGCCGTCGAGGTCATCGAAGAGCGCTGGTAGCTGTTAATAATCAGTTGAGTGAGAGGTAAGCGAGTGGCGGATGTCTCTGTGACTTGGGGATTTAAGGTGAAAGAGATTTAAGACGAAATTCAATTTTTCTTCCGTTTTTTGGAATTTTCAGGTCAGTTTCCATCCCATATCTTCCCGTGGGTGTCGTAAGAGGCGACTAAGGGATTACCAGAGAATGGGCAGCAGCGCTCTCTGTGTCTTTTGAAAGAGCTGTACTGCTATCGCCAACCCGCCTGCCAAGCGTGGAGATTATGGCAAAACCCCCCAAAATGGATACCGCATTACGAAAATGGCCTCTAGTGTCCGGCAGCACGTCTACCCTCGACTACGGCAGCGGTCGAGGTTACGGGGCGTGGCATCATTAAAATCAATACAACCTTCTAAGTTCATGTAAACAGATTGAAAGACTTTTTCATGAAATAGTCGCAGGCTACAGTGGAGCTTCCACCTTAAACCGTTGGATCTCTCTCTGTTAGTGCCCGATTGCCGTCCTATCGGACTACGAGAGTGGGCAGAGAGAGTGCATCAGTGCACGAACTAAACCTGTGTATGTGCACTATGCAGTCTTTTGTGCATTATATTATTCCTGCGTCGATGGTTAGATTACCTGCGATATGTATGTGCAGGATGACTACATAGCTGCAATATGTAAGAGAAGACCTCATCCATCGCTTTCTATCAGGCGTGATCGAGCTAGGTCAAGAGCAGGCTCATTATGTAACAAAAAAATAGAAGGGCTACTTATCAGTCCGGGGTTGCGGGACTGTTCGAAGGAGATAACGTGGGCACGGAACACCTTTGTGTTCCGTGCCCACGTTTTCTCCTAAAACCCAATGGGTTTTAGTCAGTAAAAGTCTGACACTGCCTCCTGCTCCGCCCAGAGCGGGAGGAGTCAGTTGATGATTTCCCATAAGGGCTACTTATTAGTGATCGATGGGGCTACGCCATTAATTTTCCTTCCAAATGTTTAGTGAAACCCGAATGCCGTAGCGGTAGTGAGGCTGCCTTACGTTCTTAGGTTCCCGGGTTCGAATCCCGGTAGGGGCGAATGTTTGTGTGATGAGCATGGACATTTTGTTTCCGAGTATCTATGTATGCATTAAAAAAAGTATCTATGAGTTTATCAACTATCTGGTGTCGGCGACACAAGTCTCGCAGACTAGATGGCAGTGTGTGTAATGTCCAGCGATATTTATTTATTTTATTTAGGGTAATTATGTTGTCAAAAGTTCTTATCGAATCGATGTTAGCAATAAAAGAGATCGATTATTCCTTCATGTATGTGTAATACTCACAACAATAACTTTGAGCCTGATGAAGAATATGCCAACGTTGAAGAACATGACCTGGTCGACGAGCGCGCGCGTGCGCACGTCGCTCGGGTACAGCGACTCCGCCTTGTCACCGCCGTACACCGACAACAGGTACTTCATCGTAGCGTGACTGGAAAACAAGGGAATATGAACTTCAACTGGCTTAATCCATTTTGGGGCGTAGTTTTGGAAAATTAACCATCTGTGCCATTACGATCTTTTCCAAAAGTGAAAGTTTCTAAACAGAACGATTAAGACTAGAGATGCAACGAATATTCGGCAACTATTCGGTATTCGGCCTATTCGGCCAGTTTTTTCAGTATTCGGTATTCGGCCGAATAGTAAGTAGTATTCGGCGAATACCGAATACATAAAAAAGTAGCAAATATCTTATAAAAGCTCGCACTCGCACAAAAGCACTCGCTTTTTTTTCCTTCTCCGCCACGCGTGATCTTGACATTACATAGCAAACACAGCTAACTTGGACTCTTCACTGAAAACTTCAAAATATTTCCAAATAGGAGACTTTTTATTCACAACTAAAGCCATTTTAGACAAATTTTAGACAAAGTACATTTAAAACACTGCACGTTGTAACACGATTTGCCGGCTACTGAGCCAAATACTTCCCGCCCGCCCCGTCACCGCCGCACGCACCGCATCAAAACGTGTCGTTACTTGTTAGCGTCGACGTCAATTGTACTGGATCACCCGCCGAATATTCGGCGGCCGAATATTCGGTATTCGGCTGAGAGCGCCGCCGAATATTCGGTATTCCGCCAAACCACTATTCGTTGCATCTCTAATTAAGACCCCCAAAAAAGAGTAATTTTGAGAAACGAAAAGTGATCGAAGAAAGTTATGGGGGGGACCTTTGACCGGCAGTGAGGGCACATGAGTAAGTGGTGAGGGCTTGTATTCCCGTTGACCCCACCAGAATGGATTAAAATAATCAAAAATTGTTCCCGTTGACCCCACTGTATTTTTGAGTTATGAAATATTACTCACAAATATGTGTGGGACAATACAGGCTAATTTGTGTTTGGAGGAAGAACAATACAAGATATAATGCTTTCTTTGCTTACCTCTCTGAGATGACGAAATCACCGTCTACCAACGTGGGAATTGTGCCCATAGGGTTCAGCTGTTGAAAAAATATAAATACATTATTATTAACCGGATTCCACTTAGGTTCTTTAATATCTAAACCCGTAATGATGTACATTGTGTATTGATTTTGTGCAGTGATTCTATAAATGATTTTAGATCAATTACGACTAAAACATTGTCTAAATTGTACCTAAGTCTGTAGCCGTAAGTAAAAAAAAACCGGCCAAGTGCGAGTCGGACTCGCGCACGAAGGGTTCCGTACCATTATTATCAAAAAAAGGGCAAAAAAATCACGTTTGTTGTATGGGAGCCCCCCTTAAATATTAATTTTATTCTGTTTTTATGTGTGTTATGTGTTTTATGTATTTGTTGTTATAGCGGCAACAGAAATACATCATCTGTGAAAATTTCAACTGTCTAGCTGTCACGGTTCATGAGATACAGCCTGGTGACAGACAGACGGACAGACAGACGGACAGACAGCAAATTCTTAGTAATAGGGTTCCGTTTCTACCCTTTGGGTACGGAACCCTAAAAAGGCGCATCTGCGAAAAAATTATAAGAAAATTAAACAAGTATGGCGCATCTAGCAATGTTCGGTTACAGGCTATGTCCATCAGCTGGACATAGCCTCTCCCAAGCTACGCCACATTGCAACACCTACACAGCTCTACGGTAGAACTAGTGGGATTATTTTTTTACAATTAGTCCTACGATTAAAGGTATTATTACAAAATCAAAAAAACAAAAAACAACAAATGTCCCATTTAAAGTTCTATTATTCTATGACACAAAACTAATGGGTTTTTGTTCTTACTACGTTTTGGCGTAAGTCGTAGGTACATTCACACTGTGCAACTACACACTGCACTGTGCACTAGCTAATGCGAATTTACCCCGCTTTGGATTTGTATACTTATTGGCACGAATAGCCTCAGGTTACTGTGCGAGCTTACACTCGAAGATTATGCAGTAGGAAACTGGCAAAGGCAAGTAATAGGAGATGAAAAACAATTATACCAAGACAACAGATTAACACACAACTTTTCAGTCACCGGCGCCACTTTCAGAATTGAATAAGGAAAATGGGTCGAAAAAGGAAATTGGACTCCTCATCTCATACAAATTGCTTCAGCCACTGCGATATTTTGTATTACATATATTATGTAAAGGATTCATTTTTTTTTCGCCCCATTTTCCTTAGGGAAAGTTGTGCAGTTAGATGGTATGAATTGATGAAACCTAAGAGTTAGGTCTACTTCAGGGCAAGCGTTTGCGTGCACCCACCGGTCGGGCGTCTCGATATCTGTTCAACGGGCGTAAACGCTGAACTGTGGATCCTATCATTTAAAAACTATACCGAAACGCCCGACTACCGCACGCAACCGGCGGCAGGGCGCCGGCTCTGGCCTTATTGCGCTTTTAGAGAGCTACTACCTATGGAATGGTATGGAAAACATAAATTACCAATATAGATTGTCATACACACCTTTATGTGCTCAGCAGACTTGTGTTCCAGAGTGCCGAAATCGCGGTCTCGCACCTCAAGTTCCAGCCCGATTAGTTCTGCGAGAATCCTAACCGCATTCGCTGGCGGGCTGGCGTCCATCTTGTACAGTATCGGTTTCGGCGCCATTTTGTTTTCTGGATAGAGGAGCAATAATAAAAAATAAAATGAGGAGATCGCGGTTAAGTAGTAAGATGCCCGGAATGGACCGGATAATCGAAGGTTGAACGATTGTTGGTCGCTCCGTGGATCCGGATGACTGACTTGATGAATACTTCAACAGTTCTTCAAAACTTTGTGCCTCGGGAAGCTAGTTGGTCCCGCGGTGGTTACTAATTCGCGAATGAAACAGTAAACTACCTTTTTGTTTAATGGCATATAAATAAGTCACCCAGTGGTCCCGACTTAGGTGCATATTTTATGTTTGTGAAATTAATTTCGTCACCACAGCTCTCAAAACGGTGAAGGAAATCATCGAGGAAACCGGATGTTCTAGAACCAAAATTCAAAGACTAGACCAACTCGCTCAAAGCCAGTGGTGGCATAAATAGACATTCCATCCCCTGTCATAGAGAGGAGGATAATAGTGTCCCAGCCAGTGGGAACATATAGGCTGATTATGCTTTATGCGCTTATACATATATCCCAATTCCCAATGTTGAGACACGCGCTTCTCTTGTTGAAAGGGGCGTGGGATACAATCACAAGTTCCACAAAGCATTACGCACGTCTAGTGTCGTGTCACATGCCTTGGAATCTACTAGGGCATGCCCTTTACCTCCTCATGTTGTTTTCCTTGAATACTTTGAGAGCAGTGGCGTCTCGTTTTGAATACAGATTGCTTAAGGTGAATGCTATGCACTATTTAATGAAAAAATCATTCAATCGAGTTACATGCACTTGGAGGGTTGTATTGATGATTTTGATAATTATAATTCTGTAACTACATACGTCTAACAGCCGCGAATAATATTTTAATCAACATACGACCTAGCACTGGTCTGCAAATTGCTTCAGATATAATAGACCCCATGCCGCACCAACTGAAAGTCATCAAATTTGACGAACGCTGGGAACGGGGGAAGGGGAACGTGTTAAATTATGTTGAACATAAAAAAAGGATGACTAGGGACTAAGACATCATTTCCTTCCTTCTTTTCCTTTTTTGTCTCTTCCTTTTTTCTTTAAGTGTAAGACATCCTTTTTCTTATTTTTTTATATACTCCCTATCCATTTCTTTTATGTTAAAAGTTTTTCGAATTTGTCTGGTAGGCCTCTAATTTAGCCGTAAACATTTTTGTCAATTTTGGAGAGTTATGTTTTCCTTTAGTTACCTACTGAAAAAACGGAAATACAGTAGGCGGAGAGTTTACAGTGGAACTTGATTTAAATGAAAAAGAATGATTGCTCCAGAGGTATTAATCAGGAAGAAAAATGGGAACATTTTATAGTTCATTTTATTAGTTTTTACTCTTTTTTGTTTTGTCACCGCTGGCGATTATTATTGTTTTAAAAAAAAAATATTATTATGATAACACGTGGACAGCGTTGTGGGTTACATTATTAGCAAAATGCAAATATTGTTATACTATAGTTTTAAGTTTACATAATGCATCTGTTTGCTGTTCCTTAAAATAAAAATAAAAATATATATAGGTACTATGTATGGAGAATCGCGGTCCCTGTTCCCTCTTATATCTCAGATAGATACCTATCTCATCAGAATAGGTACATCTTTAAAACATATGCATGAATACACGAGTCTGTTAAAAATACAAACTAAAATATGACATCATATGGTGAATACACAAATGCCGACTGTTCTTGTATGTTTGTATTCCGTAATTATGTAACGCTTGTTTTTCGACGATAAACTACAAGAAGATTTGGCCGGTAACTTATCAATGCACGTGACGATTGACGATGCGCCTAATAAAAGGTGTAAAAAACCTCATTCAAAAGCCGAAAGATTGTTTTCCGCGTCGCGTCATTGCGATCATTTTTTTGTTCTACACCATACCTGGGAACCTATCTAGTTACGGAGATATTGGGGATCAAAGTTCCAACATTTTCAAAAGTTTTTTTTTTATTATAAGTTTTTATTGTAAGATTTTACTTTAAACACCTCCACGACCCCCGTACTGTGATCAGCACAATGTTTTGAGTGCGTTACATTGAGTTCTACCACAAAACATGATTTTTCACCCCAAAGAAAAAAGTCGTTTCCCAGCAATGGTTAGGTTTAGTTTGATGTACATAATGCTTGGTTGAGGTCTTCGTGAAGAGGTTGTTTACACCATGTACCATAAAAGAGAATCATTTTCGATTATTATGGCCCTTAAGTAATAATCGAAAATTATTCTTTTTTAGCGACATAAGTAATATTCCGTTTTTACTTACACTAAAATAGTAAACACTAGAAGCTTTTAATAAAAGTGCTGCCGTTGTCTCGTCAACGTTTGTTGAAGAATATTCAAAAGTGAAATAATAATTAGGCATTAATTAAGCGTTAGTGAAAACAGGCCATAAGTACTTCATAATTATTTATAGGCTCTCAGGTACCTGCACTTCAAAGAGAGTCAGCAAAAAGGGAGGGGTCCGTAAGGACCGATGCCTGCCGGGGTTGCGGGACTGTTCGAAAGAGATACCGTTGCCCCGGAACACAAAGGGCGATGAAGGAACATGGATGGGTTTTAGTCAGTAAAAGTCTGACACTCCCTCCTGCTCCGCCCAGAGCAGCAGGAGTTATTTGATGATTTCCCATCCGAAAAAATAAATAAATAATAAAAAAAAAGTTACCTATACTTCTGCCAAACCCTACGTGGATTACAGGCGTGACGTCATGTTATTATTTAAATCACTTTATCTTAGTAAAAGGTAACAAACAAAATAAATAATCCAACCAACTTTTACAGTCTTCTACATAAACCACAACTAATTGTCAATATAAAATACGATAAAAATAGATAATAAGTGACTCAATGTGTAACAGAAAAATATTCACTAAATATCTATTAAATATTCAACAAATAAATTGAAATTCGAGCAAACAGCGAACTTACCGTCTGTTCACAATGAGGTACGGATAAACACTAAGTAGTCGGTTAGTCAAGGCACTATTATATAAACATGGTTATATATCGATTGTCGTGTTACCTATATAGTTATCATCTCAAGTAGATAACACCGGCCTTATATAGGTATGACTGTCACTATATACACTACGTACGATGATTACGCACAAAAAGTATAATTATTGATAGTTGCTTGTATGTTGTGACAATTGAAAATCGGGCTTATTCCTGAAATCTCCCCTAAAAGTCCCCCCCTTTTTTTTTCGGATGGGAAATCATCAAATGACTCCTCCCGCTCTGGGCGGAGCAGGATGAGTCAGACTTTTACTGACTAAAACCCATCCATGTTCCTTCATCGCCCTTTGTGTTCCGGGGCCACGGTATCTCTTTCGAACAGTCCCGCAGCCCCGGCAGTCCCCCTAAGGGGGAAACGAGTGGGGAATTCTAGTGTAAGTAGTGTTGTGTAGGTAATGGCTTATTTTGTTAGTTTTGTCGCGGTCTTTGGGTGAAGCTGGGTGAAGCTAGGTCGATTAGTACTTAGTAGACGTATTTTGGCTAAAATGTTAGTTTAGTTTTGTTGTTATCTATTTGTAAAGGCCAAACGAGCGATTAGTTTACGAAGATAAAGACTTAGAGGAAGATTCGACTAAAACAAATGTCCCTGTATTTCTTAAGAAATAAGCAGATCAATGTTATAAAGATTCAAGTCATTTACCTTACTTTCTCAAGATATTCTGTTTTTTGGCAAACCCACGTCGATACGCGATGACGTGACGATGAGTTTTGCGACTTGCGAGATAACAGATAGTCGACTGATCGCAATGCACAATTGTAGGACAGATTGAAGATTAGATTATAAAAGCAAAACGACGAGTTGTCCAAGGTCAGATCACTGTATGGCTGGTAAAGTGGTAATAATAGATAAGCCGAACAGAGCGATGCCGGTGAAAAATAAATCTGCAATGTATCGCCGCCCGGAGCCATTTCATAACTGCATAAAATAACATCACGCCTATATTCCCCAAACGGTTAGTCAGAAGTGTACATAATAGTACACCCACATTTCACAAGTTATCTTTGTAAGTTCCTTGTAAGAGGGGGCCAGCCTTACCATCAAGCGGGTACAATACCAGACTCCGTAGCTACCACTGAGAAATTCTTGATGGTAAAACCCAATAATTCGCTTCGTTCCGGCAATACGTGGATGTACCTGGATCAGGGACGCGCAGAACCGGGAAGTGTCGCAGAAAAAAGGGGAGGCCTATACCCAGGTGTGGGTGATTCCGGGCTGATATGATTATGAACGCCTGTTTTCTCGAAGGAGTAGGCAAAACGTCTGCTTTAACGTTTTACTTATCCCTTCGAGACCTAGACCCACACCTGGTATGGGCATCCCCTTTTTTCTGCGACACTTCCCGGTTCTGTGCGTCCCTGATCCAGGTGTTTCCCGTGACTTTGACGATATCGTCGACCCAACGAGCTGTAGGACGGCCCAGTCTCGACAGAGTTAACGACAAAATCGTTAACTTTAGATTGCTAATTACGAACGAATTAATTCGGTTGCAATGATGATGCTTGCGAGAAACGTATCTTGGATGTAGAGACTTGCTTTACACGCAAGCATCATTATTGCAACCGAATTTATTCGTTAGTTATCAGCGATCGATAGTTAGCGAATTTGGCCGCAATCTATGTCGAGACTGCCTGCCCTGGTGTTTTTGGCCTAACCTGGCCACCACTCGGTCAAAGCCTTGCTCCATCGGCCATCTCCTATGTTGTATTATTTATTTTTCCAGTAAAACTTATAGCAACGAAACACATTAGTGACGGGAGGATTAGTTTATCGAATCGTGGCGCGCAAGTTTTAGGCTTTTCTTTAAACTGTAAGTATAAGAAAAAATACTCTTATTTATTTTCTTTTAGTCCTGAAACCATTACGAGGTCATAATCGTAATTAGGTTACTAGTACTACCTGCCCGACTGTGACAATTGCGCGTCGTTTTTTCCGTTTCGGAAATCCCAGCTTTAAGGAAACGAAGGAGTGAAGAGGATATCCTCAAAGCTTACCTAGTTGTCGAGGAGATGTTTTTCCTTACTTATCCGGAAAATAATTGAAGTCAGAATGCATCAGAGATTGCACAATTATTAGGTGCAGCTTAGGAGAGACCTATGTCCAGCAGTGGACATATTGACCTGAAGTAGGTAACGTCACATCACGCCTGGAATCGCCGTAGCGTTAGACAGAGTTAGACGGTGAACTGGTCACAAATCCAGACTCCGTGGCTGCTACTGAGAAATTCCTGATGGAAAAATTAAATAATACTTTGCCCGACAGCATTCCCGCTTGCTTGGGCGACTGCCAGCGAGGCAGTAGTTGATAGGTACTCTACTCTAAAAAAAAAACAATAAAGCGAATTTCATTTTACAATATTCACTTAGTTATTTCTAGTACTAAGCTGGGTCGTGGATGTCAGTTAGGCACTCGCCCCGTGTAAATTACTGGTAAGTATTCAGCTGCATCCAGTTGACTGGAACCTTTTGAGGCGGAAGAGTAAAAAATTAAAAATTTACAAAATTTCAAAGTTTTTAAAGATCCACAATAAAAATTCTTGCCATCAATAATTATAGTACTTGCATAATAATATTTTTTTTTTATAAAAAAAAAAAAAACTAATCTAAATTCATAAGAAAAAGATCTATTTATTCATATAAAATGTACTTAGTATTTTTTCACAATAAATTAGTATGCTTATGGAACTAGAGAGCCGCAGCTTCACATCCAAAGAGCCGCAGGTTGCCGACTTCTGGGCTAGGCAGATGATAACGATATTTAGTTATTTCTTATTCTTCTCATAGGCTGCGTGTGTCGTCTCTGCGAGAAGCTTGCAACCAACAACAAGGTGTTTCTTGAACAAAGGCTGTTCTTCTAATCTAGCCTTATACGCAGCGAGGAGGGGGTATCTGGAAATAAGGATACACGTTAGAGTTCAAGTTTCAAAGAAAAAGTTTTCTTGCTAGCTAGATTACCTTTAATCTAACAAAACCCTTTTATTAGTCAATAATCAGAGAGGAAATTAGAATTATTGAGAACGGTCGTTTATAAACTACACTCTGCTTTGCTCAATCTGTCGCAACATTTCCCTGCATTTTTTACAAGGTTTTTAGCATTATTGTTTGCAACGGGTTCGAACCCAGGCAGGCGCATTACTTTGTGTAATTTATTTCATCACCGCTGCTCTCAAACCTTTGAAAGAAAACATCGTGAGGAAACCGGCACGCCCATAGAACCAAAAATTCGAAGACACGTGACATTTACCAACCCGCACTGGGCCCGCGTGGTGGATTATAATAGCCCATTCCCTCTTATAGAAAGGAGGCCAGTGTCCCAGCAGTGGGAACATTAATAGGCTGATGATGATGATGATGATGGTTGCAGAGACGAGTTTGTGAGTAGATGTGAACGTTTTGATAACTGGAAGTAGTGTTCTGGATAGCCTGACTAGAGTTTGGCAATAGCCATCTCGACTGTGTAGATGACCTTATGTTTCAGCATTATACTTACTTGGCAGCATCTATTGCATAGAAGAAACTCGTAGCAATGGTCATGGCTCCAACACTTAGGTCACCGATGGTCAGGTTGTCTGTGCCGGCGATGTACTTCTTGCCGTGAGAAAGGAATGCCTCGACGATGCCGTATGCCTCGTCGATGTCTGCTAGGTGTTTCTCCGTGGGGCCGGCGAAGTCGCCGACTAAAGCTGGCAGCTAAAAATGAAACAGTGTTTTAACTCCTTAAAATAAGTCTTATTGTAGTTTTTATAGATTAAAGTTTTCTATGTGACTACTCTGAGAAGAAACAAATTCAGGGAGATAAACTGTGGAAAGATGATATGGCTTAAATGGGGTGACTTTGTTGCAGAGACTAATAGAGATGTATAGAAGCAGTAGAAGAGCGTTACAATAAGAAGTCATCATGTACAAAATGTGTTGCCAGTGATTACATACGAGACCGAAACGTGGTCGCTCACAATGGGCCTTATCAGAAGGCTTAAAGTCATCCAAAGGGCAATGGAGACGGCTATGCTCGGAGTTTCTTTGCGTGATCGAATCAGAAATGAAGACATCCGCAAGAGAACCAGGGTAACCCCTAACCCGAAGAATTGCCAAACTTAAGTAGCAGTGGACAGGGCACATTTCTCGCAGAACGGATGGCCGATGGGGCCGAAAAGTTCTGTAGTGACGACCGCTAACCGGAAGACGTTGCGTTGGAAGAACTCCCACTAAGTGGACCGATGACCAGGTGAAGATTGCGGGAATCCGTTGGATGCGAGTCGCACGGGACCGGTCAATGTGGCGACATTTGGAGGAGGCCTATGTCCAGCAGTGGACGTCTTTCGGCTGAAATGATGATGATGTACAAAAGTACCTATTTATTATTATACTCACAACAATAACTTTGAGCCTGATGAAGAATACGCCAGTGTTGAAGAACATGGCCTGGTCGACGAGCGCGCGCGTGCGCACGTCGCTCGGGTACAGCGACTCCGCCTTGTCGCCGCCGTACACCGACAACAGGTACTTCATCGTAGCATGACTGGAGAATAAAGGAACATGTATCTCTAATGATCGACAAGGCCTGAATGAATACCTCGATAAAAGCACGATGTTGAATTTTCAACTTTCGGCTCTAAGTAGAGTGTCCAAGATTAAATATCGTACTTTTTTCAGCGACTAGTGTTAGCGTTTCACAAGAGTAGGAACCTTGTTTTATGTATTCAACGGCACGCAGACAGACAGCGCAAATAAAATCTGTGCAACAAGCGCAGCAGTGCGAGGCGCGCGGGGGCCGGCTAACCCCGTATATACAGATGTTCTGTAGCGAGCAAGCGACTGAGTGAACTGCGGCCGGCCGACTGCAGTTGAACGGAGCACAGATTTTGTTCGCGCCGTCTTCTATATACGTAGTAGTAATAGCTCAATGGTTTTATGTAGTTAATCTTCGCATTTACAGAAGCGAATGTGAGCAACTGAGCAATCGTTTTATATAGATATACAATTTTGGGCACGCAAGAAATGCTGTCGTGCCAGCGACTTGAAGAAGACTGCTTTCTTTCTTCTAGTTATTACAAATCCGGTGAAAAAAAAAAAAATTGTTACCTTTCTGAAATGGCGAAGTCACCATCTATCAAGGTCGGAACTGTGCCCATAGGATTCAGCTGTTGAGTAAAATAGGTACATTACTTATTACATAAGTATAATATTATAATTTTGATAAAAAGTGGTGGCGTCCTGTAAATAGATGTGTATCCAAAAAGGCTTGAATTTATGTTCCTATTTATGAATTAGGTAAAGGTAGCTATGAATTTCAGAAAACACAGTTTGCAGACTGAATCATGCTGACCCATATGTGAAGGACCCTTTTTTTAATGATTCTTAAATCGGTCAATACAATTATTAGGTCTTTGTCTATTAAATTGGAGATTATAATAACCAGCATTTTCAGATTTAGTTATCTGTGGATTGGCGCGCAATTCAAAATTCAAATAAATTTTATTCGAGCCGTGTTATTCTGATTTCAAATTCAGTCATTTGTTTTTAGATAGTGTTTTGTTTTTGTGAAATTGTGGTAGTTTTTGGCGCCATGGTTAAACTGAAAATTCGTACAATTTTCGAAAATGACTATCTACGGGGAAATACCGCTGCGCAAACAACACGAAACATTAACGACGTGTACGGGCCTAACACTGCTTGCATAAACACGGTACATTATTGGTTGAATCGTTTTCATCATCATCATCATCATCAGCCTATTAATGTTCCCACCACAGGCCTCCTCTCTATGAGAGGGAATGGGCTATAATCCACCACGCGGGCCCAGTGCGGATGAGCAGCGGATGCGGATGAGCAGCGGTGGCCCAGTGGTGGCGGCCCCGACTTACGAACAGTAAGTCGTGGGTTCGAACCCAGTCAGGCGCATTACTTTGTGTAATTTATTTCATCACCGCTGCTCTCAAAACGGTGAAGGAAAACATCGTGAGGAAACCGGCATGTCCTAGAACTAAAAAAATCGAAGACATGTGACATCTACCAATCCGAATCGTTTTATATCAGGAAATTTTGAGTTGAAGAACGAGCCTCGTGGTCGGCCGGTAACCATTGTCGACAACGACGTATTGAAGGCGATAGTGGAAGTGGATCCAATTCAATCTACGGCTGAGGTTGCTGCGGCTTTGGTGTTAGTGTCAAAACAACATTAAAGCATCTTTGTGTCAAATCGGAAAGATAAAAAAGCTAGATAAGTGGGTGCCACTCCCTTCCCTATTGCTTCTCCACGACAACGCACGAGCTCACACTTCACGACATACCATCGTAAAGTTACGAGAGTTGAGCTGGCTGGAAGCCCAAGGATTTCAACTTTTTTCAAAAAGACAATTTTTTAAGTGGGTAATAATAGTTCATTAACCGAGAGGCAGGCAGTACAAAACGCTTTCGCAGACTTCATCGGTCTCCCGTCTCATCCTGCAGACTTCTACAGTAAAGGGATAAACAAACTGTCATCAAAATGGCAAAATTGTATAGATAATTTGGGCCAGTATTTTGAATCTGTGATTAGCTAAAATAACAAAATTACCAAAATTTTCATACAAATCTCCAATTTCATAGATAAAGACTTATTTATTATTACTTGCATGCCATGATGCAACGTAAACTGAAAGAAACACATAACACTACCATGCCTTAAAATTATGCACAATGTATTAGCTACCTACATAAAATTGAATAACAAACGCAAGCTCTTTGTATTAATTAAAAAAAAAATGTTGCCCGCACACTAAGAAATTTTCCTGTATAGAAACAGCCTAGCTAAACCTGGCCCACAAATGCTATGTGGGAATCCAACCCGTGACAAGATTTTTGCTGATGCAGGTTAGAAAGAACATAAAATAAATAATAAATGATCGATCAATGATCATACCTTTAGGTATTTAGGAGACTTGTGCTCCAGACCGCCGAAATCGAGATCACGGAGCTCAAGATCCACTCCGATTAGTTCTGCTAATATCTTCACCGCATTCGCTGGCGGGCTGGCGTCAAATTTGTACAGAATCGCTTTTGGCGTCATTTTGTTTTCTGGAAAGAGGACAGGAAATTTTATAGTACATTTTTATAAAAGTGGAGAACGTTTGTTATTGCATTCGAGGCGGAATTCACTGCCGAGCCGAGAACGGCAATAAAAAATAAATATTATAACTTAATACCATATTATGACCACCTTGTTGTTCTAGAAGTCACAAGCGCGACTTTTGAGCATGAAGTCCTGGTTTCGAGTCCCGGGTCGGAACAAGTGTTATTGGGTTTTTCCATAAGGAATTTCTCAGTAGCAGCCACGGAGTCTGGATTTGTGATTTGTGAGCCTGTTGGCAACTGGCTCGCTATATTACAATGGGACTTAAAAATAGCTGCTTCTTTGTTCTACTTCTTTGTTAGGGTTCCGTAGTCAACTAGGAACCCTTATAGTTTCGCCATGTCTGTCCGTTCGTCCGTCCTCGCTTAATCTCTGTGACCGTTAGCACTAGAAAGCTGAAATTTGGTACCAATATGTATATCAATCACGCCGACAAAGTGGTAAAATAAAAATTGGAAAAAAAATGTTTTATTAGCGTAGCCCCCCTAGGTATATGTAAAGTGGGAAGTGATTTTTTTTTTAATTTCAACCCTAACGTGTGATATATTGTTGGAAAGGTATTTAAAAATGAATAGGGGTTTCCTAAAATCATTTTTTGAGAATGTCAATAATTTCGGAAATAATCGCTCCAAAAGTAAAAAACAATGTGTCCCCCCCCCCTCTAACTTTTGAACCATAAGTTTAGAAAATATGAAAAAAATCTGAAAAGTAGAACTTTATAAGGACTTTCTAGGAAAATTATTTTGAACTTGATGGAAACAACAGTTTTTGTACAAAAAAGACAGTACAACTTTTTGTCTGATTTCTGTTTCTTTTTGTCTGATTCTTTAAACTCATAAGTGGGAACACTTATTGTGACGGACGGGAAACTACGGAACCCGTAGACTGAGCGTGGCCCGACACGCTCTTGGCCGGTTTTTTTTTTCTTGTTTCTGTTCCATTCTGTTATATTTTAAACGTCTTATAAGCTTTGTACATAAGTTTTGCACGTCGTCATGTGCCTGCGGCAAATAAATATTTTTTCTTTCTTTGTTTTCTTTCTTTCTTTCTGCCTAAATGTGGGTGTACTATTTAGGGACACCTCTGCCTAACCCTTCGGGGATTACAGGCGTTATGTTATGTTTATAACATTTTTCCCGTCTTCTTACAATTGACAGAGTCAGAACAAAGTTTTAAATTCGTATTTAGTGATTTTTTGAGAGCGAATCTAATTAACGGAAAAGATCTATCTAATCTGATGCTTACTTTATTATTCTTTATTAAAATTGCACAGCATTATTAATAGGTATGGCGGTTAGAAACACCAGGCAACGTAGCTCGAATGTCGGGTACGGATATAGACCAACACTATCTGGACGCATAATGGAGGAAATCGCCCTCGAGGTAGACCCCGGAAAGGGTGGGGCGACGAAGTCATACCGTTTGCGGAACAAACATGGTCAGAGATTGTACAGAGATAGAGATATTATATATTTGGGAGTCGAAACGGAAGCCCTCTACCCAGCAGTGGGACACTTTATAAAGAATAATTAAGTAAGTAATAATTAATTAAGCTTTAACTTTTTTAATTAAGATTTTGTTTGTTCAGGCTTTTATTATTGTAGGTATTGAATGTGACATATAAACATCGCATATAAAATGTAAATTTAGTTTAGTTTAAGCTTGAATGTTTTTTGCAGCTGTATTGTGTTGTTCACACTTTATGTTTAAAATCTGTTTTTAGAAGTGAGGACTTTTAATTGGCTGTGTCTTTAAATTGTTATTTAATTAAATTAATTAATTAAAATTAATAATAATGAAAAATATTAAATTAATTATAATAAATTAATATAAAAATTAATTAATATTTATTTTTTATTTTATATTATTATTATTATAATTCATAAATTATTTTTTTATTGATATTAATTATCAATTTTAATTTATTTTATTAATTAATTTAATTTTTAATTATTTATTTTTTAGTTTGTTTATCTGAGCTGTAAGTCTTTTAAAGTTAATAAATAAATAAAATAATAATAAACAATCTATTGTTTGAGAAATTACATTCGATTCGAAGTATTGATTCCTGAAACCTTCCTGAAGCTCACACTAGGATAAAAAAAAGTGCAAACTGCAAACTCACCTACTGTTCTCAACAACGCACTGATCAGTTTGTAAATTACCTGTGCATTTATGTACCTATATATAAATACATAAGTTTAATCTCAAGTACAGACAATCTTTTACAATCTGTCAACATTCTTTAATAGATTTTCAACTTTATCGCTAAAGCTTTAGGTTCCAGGTTGATTGGGAACATTTGTCAGTTTCGGGTAGATTGATGTGTTGGCGTTGGACATTTGTCATGAAAACGCATTTTTTCTTATCATTAATTACTTATGATAAAACTTTTAAATCAAAAATTGATAGAGGAATTACATAAGTAATCGGCGACGTTTGCTTGGTTAGCACTATTATCAATCATTTATTTGTTGCGTGTCTTTATCGAAGTAATCAGAGCGAAATGTGTCACTGTTTTATTTATAACTGTATTCATATAGTTTTGGTATTTTTAGGGTTCCGTACTGTAGTGTTTGTAAGTGAAAGAGAGGGAGGCATTATGTCGTCTCTAATGCGCGTACGATGGTAGGGTGGCAGTTAGCTTTGAGCTGCGGTAGTGAACGGAACACAGGAAGCATTTTAACAAACGAATAGTAAACTTATTTGGAACTTAAGGTCCGTATAAACTCTTATTTAAGTTCACCAAGCATCTTGATGCTTTATATTGGTATTTCAAAACCATTATGATGCTTTACAATGTATAACGGTTGCATAATGGCATATGAAAATGCTTTTGTAAAGCCTTTAGTTTGAGGGCAGCATACCACAAGGCAGCTGTATAGCTTTCAGCTGTTTTTAGTCTGTTTGGATCTACAATAGAATTTTTAAGTAGTACGATAATGCCTATTGCCGCTTAATAGCATAAACTTTTACCATTATAATGCACCGTAAATCCGTTATACAGCTTTGAGCTGTTTTTAGTGCTCTTTGTTGTGTAATAGCACTTTTAAGTGGTAAGTAAAAGCCTAGTACCGCTGAACAGCATCAACGTGAAACAATGTAATGCTTGCATTTTATAGAGATCAACTGAGTTCTGTTGTACAGCTAACAGGTCTTTAATTAAATACACGTGAGTTATTGTAATGCGTAAAGCTGTATATACATTAATGTTACTGTATTCGTAAAACCATTTGTCAGCCATATTGGGGAAAAGCACGTATAAAAGCATGATCAACAAAACAACAGCAATTTTTAGAGTAGATTTTTTTATTTTCATTACTTCTTGATTTTGAACTACGGTCGTCCGGGGTCCAACAATGCCTGTGTCATTCGAATCTGTGTCTGATTTTTTCTCCATTATGGATAATTCAAGTCTACTGTTATACCGGTTAACCCATATAGAACTACTTTATAGACAATGGCATTACAGTGGCACATCAAAAGTCTTCTCTCTAGCCTCTGGATTAGTAATTGTAATTTGATACTACCGGTGGCATTAATTAGCCTTTTTAAGGGCTCACCTGGCTGCTATAGATCGACACCATTTTGTAAATATTTTATAACCAAAAAATATTGTTATTCGGACCTATTTATAAAAGCAATAGACCTACATCATAATAATACAACTTTATTTAATACTGCCCAACCAATACTATTATGTTAATTATACAAAATTCGTTCTATACTAGAAATACGCAATTGTTTTGGTCATTTCACACATATTTTTATATCACTTTTTACATGAAAACCACAAAATATCGAAGGGGTGTGAAAATTTTCAATGAAACTTACATAGACATTTACAGTAAACTACCTACATTGTGAATAATATTTGAAGGCATAAAATAAGAAAAGAGTCAAAAACATTTCCAGTATTATAATTTTTGTTTTGATGCAAACAAATATGGTGTCATTCACTCAGTTTTGACCGTCTTCGTCCATAATATATTGCTAGACAAAGTAGTTAAATTACAACGTTAATTGTATTATAACATTTGTACCGTGGAATTAGAGATGTTTTTGCAATGATGTAGGGTGTATTTAAGATCTAACTGTGAACACTTAAATAGCCTCAATCATTCTTTTAGAACAATGTGATGCTAGTCTAATTCTATTGTACTTAATGCAATTAGCATGTTCATTATCAATAATATTGCTAATATAATGTTTCTGTAATGCGATTCGGAACTTATTTGGTCACACTAATGCTAATATAATGCGCCTCTAATGCAATTAAACAACTAATTGTTAACTTATTTAAGATCTAAAGCCGTATAATTTGTGCCCAAATAAGCATTACAGTAGCCGTATAAACGTTTGTAATGCTATCATAGAACTAACTCAAAATGCGAATACGATATAGAAATGCTGTAAGTCGGCCGATATACTGCTTTGATGTGTTACTTGGGGGACGTGCGCGCGTCTGAGAGCCGATAATATAGAGGGAACAGAATACAGACGTATCCAAAGGGGGAAAACGGGACTACATAGACCTATTTATTATTACTAAGACTCCACGGACCGTCTTTCTGGTCTGTCACCAGGTTGTATCTCATGAACCGTGAGTCCGTGATAGCTCGACAGTTAAAATTTTCACAGGTGATGTATTTCTGTTCCTGCTATAACAAAAAATATATATCTAATCTATCTATATACATATAATAAAACAGTAAAAAAACTGTGCCTGTACATTGAATATATTAAAAAATAAATAATTAAGGGGGGTTTAGAAACAGTAATAGAGAACAATCCAAAAAAAAAAACTGTCTGTTTGTTTGTAAACGCTAATCTTCGGAACTACTGGACGGATTACTGGATGATTTTTTTTGTTGTTGTAAAGGTATTAAGTCTGGGCAACATAAATACGCTATAATTTATCTTGGAAACTTGAACACCTGATGCAGAACCGCAACAGACCAGCTAAACTATAAGAGATACAAAAATGGTACCATAGCAAAAATTGATCCACGTGAAAAGAATTTTTGCTGAGAGAATAAATTTGAAGATCTGGAACACTTTATGTGGAACTCCAAGAGCCCAGCTACACTAACATAATATTATTATATACCTATAGGAATGACGTTTTAGCAAAATTTGTTCAATCTGATGAGTAGGTACTCTCTGTTGACTTATAAAAATCGAAGATCTGGAACACCTGCTGTGGAACTCCGAGAGCCCAGCTACACCATACCACATACCTATAGGAATGACGTCTTAGCAAAAGTTGTTCGGTCTGATGGGCATTTCCTGTTGACTTATAAAAGTCGAAGATCAGAAACATCTGATGTGGAAATCAAAGCTATCACTAATTTCAATGTATAATTATAAAATAACATTAGCTGGGAGTACCTCCACGCGGTGAAGGTGGTAACAGTTTAGGACTGATTTTCGATGACGATGGTAAGTATATCATTGAAAATTTGACTGTACTGGCCAAAACCCCCGTTTATTTTTTAATTTTAACGAATTAATATGCCTTCCGGCTTATGTTATTTTAGTGTTTAATTTCCTTTTCCATTTATCTTCGTGACACGGCAGCCTACCCGGTAACGCAGCGAAGCAGTCACTTAGATTTTAATAAAACTATAGCCATGCCTAGAAAGAGGTCAAATATTTTCCAATGTTCCAAAGGAGCTAAAAGATTGAGGATCATAAGATCCCAGGAATCTACCGAAGAGCGTCAGGAGAGACTTGATGCTGTTCGAGAACATAAGGCTTCAACTCGCTCCGTGGAAACCTCTTCGGATCGCGAAGCACGCCTGCGTTCTCAGCGTATTTACGCATCTACATCCAGGTCTCTAGAGACCAGTAAAGAATATGATGCGCGACTGACCGCTGATCGTGAACGTCTGCATTGTCTCGCGAGTAGGTGACGTTCGCGGAAAGAGAATTACGCTTGAGTTCTCAGCGTATCTACACATCGACTTCTAAAGTGGGGAACGTGATGCGCGACTGACTGCTGATGGTGAACGTCACGCATTGTCTCGCGAGTCGGAGACGTTCAAGGATAGAGAATTGCGCTTCGACATCAGACGTATCAGAACTTCGATTTTGACGACCCCGTTGTCGTTGGCATAAGTAACAGGTTCCGCGTACGAAGTCGCGGGCAGAAGCTAGTAATAAAATAAATTAAAGGGGTACATACTACTCAGGTATCGAACCCTTCATGCGCGAGTCCGACTCGCACTTGGCCGGTGTTTTATTTCTTCAAATGCCAATAAACTATTTTTTTTTCCTTAACCTGACAGGTCACTGAAGATCTAGGAAGTCCAAGCCCAGTCAAATCCTCAGTCTTGACTCGAGTCTTGCAAGCTTCCAGCGCCCGATGCCTGCCGGTGCCGGGGTTGCGGGACTGTTCGAAAGAGATACCGCGGCCCTGGAACACAAAGGTCTAAGAAAGAACATGGATGGGTTTTAGTCAGTAGAACAAGTCTGACACTCCCTTCCGCTCCGCCCAGCAGAGATAACGACAAAATCGCTAACTTTTGATTGCTAATTACTAACGAATAAATTCGGTTGCAATAATGATGCTTGCGAGAAACGCATCTTGGATGTAGAGACTTGCGTTACTGGCATAAGCATCATCATTGCAACCGAATTTATTCGTTAGTAATTAGAAATCGAAAGTTAGCGATTTTGTCGTAATCTCTGTCGAGACTGCCAACCCTGATCAAAATTAATTTGATTGGGTTTAGAAGGGGAATAATCGACAATGTTAAATCTTGTAAACTTGTTTTATTTGTTAGTAAGATCTGTACCACTCTTGGGCAAGGGCCTCCTCCATTCCTCACTTAAAAATTTAAATATTGAATTAACTTTAATAATTATTAAAACATTTTTATATAATAATATCTTAATCGCGTCTAGATGGTATAAACGACAAGTGTACAAAATTGTAATTACAACGCATTATCAATTCATGTGTCGGACAATTACCTAATTATTACCATTTTCACTAAGACTACGCGACATCTAAATGTTATGCCTAAAAAATTGCACTGTTCGTTGATGCGTATTGCTGGATGTTGTATTTTCATCGTTCGGCTCATTGCGGAGAGCTAAAAATCCAACAACATTATTATCGTAGCAGCATGTTTGTTTATCATGACATGTGATATAAAGGCAGAGTAAAAAGTTGCCAGTCATTTTAATACTTATAAATAAGACTACCGTTTGTTTGTAATGTAATGATGGACGATTAATCACGAATAACGGGTGATACGCGATGATGATTAAAAACATAGTTATGACGGCAAAACTAATTCAATGACTGAGTGATCGTGACTTCTGTTTTGATTCAATTTATGTCACCGGGCGGCTTTTGGTAACTAAAGTTATATTGCACTTTTTTTTGTTTTGTATCTTTTTTTTTTTCATTTTTAGCTGTGGAAATTGAATAGGTACATAGTTAAAATGTGTGATGGGATACATTTTTGTTTCCCCAGAGTTAAAATATTTCATCGGTTTAAAAAAAAAAACAACATACGTTTTGACCGTGCAGGTATTGCAATTTTGTATGAACAGCTGCCTTTTTTTAATAACAGACTTGTGTTTGTGACATTTGGGTTTGTAAAATGCTCAATATACGAGATTCGCTCAGAATAAAATGTTAATTTTTATTAAATCTTTAAAATAAATGCCAATTTAGATCGTCTCATATCTTTAACGTGCAATGGAGCGCAATATCCTAGGGGTCAAACGAATCGACCATGTACGCAACACCACACTTCGCTCCAAACACAAATTACTGACATTGCTCAAACCCGCGAAGTTGAAGTGGGACTGGACTGGCCATGTCTTCCGTATGACCTACGAGCTGTAGGCCAAAATACCAAGTGGAGCCGTGACTCAGCCAGAAGGCGATGAGGTAAACCTCGCAGGAGATGGCGGGACGAGCTGGACAGAACCAACGATCAGTGGTCCTCATTAGCCCTAGGCCGAAGGATTTGGAAGTCATAGGGGGAGGCCGTTATCCAGTAGTGTGATAGATGACATAGGCTATCAGATATCTCGAAGGGAAATACCCAAATACTTCAAAATATTTTATTCCGATTATCTAAAGTCCGAATTTTATAATACCGAAGAATTATAATGTCTACTACAACTACTACAACAGCCCATAACGTCCACTGCTGGACATAAGCCTCTCCCATGATGGGAGGAATTTTCCGTAATCTCCACGCTTGGCAGGCGGATTGGAGATCGCAGTGATGAAAGACTAACAGAAAACGCTGCTGCCCATTCTCTGGTCTACGGAGGCGCAAGGTGTTCTGCCTCAGACATTAGTCGCCTTATACGACACCCGTAAGTGTAATGGGTTGGTTCTATTCTACTCTGCCGGATACCACACGGCCAATTATATTATTATAATGTCTATTATTCAAAATTCCGAAATTTATTTTTCCGAAAGTCGTAAATACAAACAAATGTTTAATTGTTGTCCGATTTTCATACGCCCGAAGAATCAAATGTTCGATGGATCGTCAGTCCGAAAAACGACATTCTGATTTTCAATACTTCGAATTAACTGCTAAAATTAGGTTTTAGTGACAGAAACCAAACAGAAGATACCAAACAAAGTAGAACTCCGTATTGCTTGCTTGCTCCGTATTTTGGACCATTAAAATTTGGAATTATGAAAATCGGTATTTCGAAATTCGGATTAAAGATTGTCGTAATTATGTAGTGTGTGTTTAGCCGTGTGGTATCCGGCAGAGTATAATAGAACCAACCCATTACAATCACGGGTGTCGTATAAGGCTACTAATGTCTGAGGGAGAACACCTTGCGCCTCCGTAGACCTGAGAATGGGCAGCAGCGTACAGCGTGCAGCGTTTTCTGTTAGTCTTTCATCACTGCGATCTCAAATCCGCCTGCCAAGCGTGGAGATTACGGCAAATTCCTCTCATCATGGGAGAGGCTTATGTCCAGCAGTGGACGTTATGGGCTGTTGTAGTAGTAGTAGCATGTAGTGTACCCATGTCGAAGACCGTGGCTACATCTGCGAACTACTAAACGTTACCCAATATAGATATAAAACAAGCAATGTACATTTAATTGCGTAGAACTACTATTTATGGTAACACTTTTGATAGCTTAGAAGTACCCAACCAAAGTTTAACTTTCAGTTTAACGTTGGAACCAAAATTACACTCACTAGGTCTACTATTCTGGAATATATCTAAACGTAGTACTAGTGAGAACAAAAATGACCTTTAGTTCTACCGTAAACTGTTTGATAGGTCAGGTAGAACTAATCTATTATTACATATAATAAATCTGTAGAAAAATTGTTTTTGTACATCGAAAATATTTAAAAAAAATTGCCAGGGTGTGAAAGGTTAAAGGTAAATTGGTGCTCTCCCGTACCTCAGAAACTGATCTTCTAAACTTGTTAAGGGAAACGCCGAATAAATCGGTTTCATGTGTGGGAGCTGTTATAGTTTCTACATATTATTCTGAGCAAAGGAATTTATGTTCAGTTAGTTTAAAGTTCTAAGCAATTCTTGAAGAGACTGTTATAAAATTAAAAATTAATCTGTGTGAACAAGCTTATTTGTAATCGGAATCGCACGCATCCCGTCTTCGGGACTTCCCAACTATTATCGTTAGCGCATAGTTTTCGGTCCACCCGAGCATTCCCGAACCTAGCGGTTGAATATTCACAAAGCTGGCGCCTAATTATTGTTTCTGGTATATTTAATTATCTATATCTTCTATATTTTGTACATCGCAAATATTTCGAAAAAAAAATTCCAGGGTGTGAAAGGGTAACCAACAGAACTCTTTCCAGCATTTTTGTCTGTTTCGATGATCAAGCATCACGTTAAATTTACAACGTCAATGTAGATAACTTTTATACATAAAGATTGTGCGTATCTTGAGGTATTATTTAGTTTTTGTTTCATCATAATCGGTTAATTCTATCAAAAGATATATGAATTTAAAGTGTTAAAGAAGAACTAATCATTAAATGTAGGATGCAGCGACATCTATTGTACTAAAATGGTACTAATGACTAAAAATGTGCTTTTTTTTAAGGATGACTCACTCTCTCTAACCCTCTCTCTCTCTCATGTGACGAAGACGAAGTTGCGCGGGTCAGCTAGTATTTTAATAATAAATAAATAAATATCGCTGGACACTACACACAGCGCCATCTAGTGCCACACTAAGCAACGAGGCTTGTGTCGTGGACACCAGATAGTTGATATACTACATAGATACTTTTTGTTTGTAAATACATACTTATTATACATATAAACATCCATGACTCGGAAACAAATGTCCATGCTCATCACACAAACATTTGCTCCGACCGGGATTCGAACCCGGGACCCTAAGAACGTAAGGCAGCCTCACTACCGTTGCGCCATTCGGGTCGTAATGGGAAATGTTGGTCCCCCTAGTTCGTTTTTGTACCACGTTATAGCAGCCCCGGATCTTGAAAATTTTCGAGGCGGGGCAAAAACTAAAATGTGCCGCCCCCGCCCGTCTATATTTTTATCATCATCATTATTTCACCCATCAGACGCCTAATGATGGCCATAGGCCCAGGGGTGGACCGTGAGTTTGTTGGGCCCTGGGCTAATACTACTTGGGGCCTGGCCAAGGGCGTCGCCAGCTTTTGGGCCAGAAGGGGGGCCTATCAGAAGGGTGCGATTTGTAAGTTTACTATTTACGGACGTAGCTGAAGTGCATATAGCCACTTAAAAACGTTAGCACCTCCATGACCTCGGATTGGTTAGTTTAGGTTTTGAAGAGTTATTTGAAAAGGTTAGGCACTAAATGAAAATTTGATTCTTAAATAGATGCTACTAAATCAATCTAAGGAGACAATTTAATGAGAAAGAGGAACTAAGACTCCAAGAGCGAGCTAAGCGAGCTCGAAAATTTTAACATCCTACTTTGGACAGATTAGAATTATGTCGTCACTTCATACAGGAGTTACTTGGTTGACTTTCAAAGTTAAGATTTAAGAAGAATTTGACTGCATGAGCGAGCGAAGTGAGCTCGAAAATTTTTTGACACCTTGCTTTCGACAGGTTTGAATTGTTTCGATCCTTCATACAGGAATTACTTGGACGACTTTTAGGCAAAGTATCAAGAAAGTAGTCTAAAAAGCAAGCGAAGCCAGTTCGTAAACTTAACAGTTTACCTACCTTGGACAGGTTAGAATTGTTTCGAACTACCGGAGTTACTTAGGAGGTGACATAAGGACAAAGTTAAAATTCAAGAGAAATTAGGCTGTAAGAGCGAGCGAAGCGAGCTCGAAAATTTTACGTCTTTCCTCAGAAGTGAGAGATCTAAATCGATGGGCTAGTATGCATATGGGGTGTCTGCAGGGCACTCCTTCTTCTTCAACAGGAACAGTTTTCCAGTTTTCAACAGAAATCAATGAGTTGTATCGTTACAACTCATCATTATCGCAACTTTGACCATGTCTGCCAAGCTTGAATTTGCCGCCCCCTAAACTTGCCGCCCGGGGCATGGGCCCCGGCTTGCCCCCCCCTAGATCCGGGCCTGCGTTATAATAGGACTAGTGGGAACAAAAATTCCCATTAGTTCTACCGTATAAATTGTGTAATAAAACAGTGTAACTAATGGGACTTTTTGTTCCCGTTCTACGATTTTGTACCACGTGAAATCGTAGGACTAGTGGGAAAAAAAAGTCCCACTAGTTCTACCGTAGAACTGTGTAGTAGAACTAGTGGGAATGATCCTTAAAATTTTCGAGCTTGTTTCGCTCGTTCTAGGAGCCTTAGTTCATTTTGTTGTTGAAATTGTCGCCTTAGAGTCGAATAAGTAACATCAATTTTTTTGTGAATTTTGCGTAAGATAGGTAAAATCAAACAGAAGTTGCCCCCCCCCCCCCCCCTAAAAGAAATCCTGTATCCGCGCCTGAGTGCAGCACGTTTATTTTGACGTTTGTCATTGCCAGGCAATAGGCTTGTCGACTGAAAAAAATCTAATTAGTCCGTCAGTTAGATTATCAAAAAATATATTTGACCCGTGTTTTTTCTTTTGTTACGTAAAACAAAATTGACTAAGATACGACGCTTTTAAAATTATCTATACGTCACGCCATGGGTATAATTTTAAGTGCGTTCTGACGTCACTAACTTTTGTAGCACAACTTAATAATTTTTTAATTCAAAATAAATGTAACTCAAATATGATTCCGTTTTTTTATTAATTGTATTCCTAAATACTATTATGCTAATAGTCACTATGTCTAGTAACATTATGCGAATTCAATTTATGCCAAAACAAATTAGCCTTCAAGATAATTATGCCAACATAAACTGTATGCCAAAAATAAAAAAATGTGGCAAAGTATTATTATGGCAAAACAAGTTATGCCAAAAATAGTTATGCTAAAGTATATTAGGAAAAAGAACATTATGCAAAGAGAAGGGATACCACAAAAAAAAAACAAAAACGAACGTTTCATAGTAACATTTATTGTTTGTTATTCTTTTTCCAGTGGTATTGCATGGCGAGGTTGAACTTGGCGATGCCGGGCGTCGCGATACTCTTGAAGAATGGCAGCTCCTGCATCACGGCTTGCCATTTGGCGGTGAGGGGGAACCTGGGCAGAGAGAGCAAGTTTTAGTGGTAATATAATGGGTCCCAGGTTCGAATATTAATCATCTGCCTAGCCTTTTCCCAACTATGATGGGGTCGGCTTCCAGTCTAACCGGATGCAGCTGAGTATCAGTATTTTACATGGAGCGACTGCCTATCTGACCTCCACAACCCAGTTCATACTGGGTTATACGATACCACTTTGGTAAGACTGGTTGTCAGACTTTTTGGGTCACTGACTACCTGTAACGACTGTCAAAGATGGACAAATGACAGCCGGGACCAACAGCTTAACGTGCTTTCCGAGGCACGGAGGAAACTCGGTATGTAAGGGTGGTCACCCATTTTTTTTGTAAATACATACTTATTATACATATAAACATCCATGACTCGGAAACAAATGTCCATGCTCATCACACAAACATTTGCTCCGACCGGGATTCGAACCCGGGACCCTAAGAACGTAAGGCAGCCTCACTACCGTTGCGCCATTCGGGTCGTAATGGGAAATGTTGGTCCCCCTAGTTCGTTTTTGTACCACGTTATAGTAGGACTAGTGGGAACAAAAATTCCCATTAGTTCTACCGTATAAATTGTGTAATAAAACAGTGTAACTAATGGGACTTTTTGTTCCCGTTCTACGATTTTGTACCACGTGAAATCGTAGGACTAGTGGGAAAAAAAAGTCCCACTAGTTCTACCGTAGAACTGTGTAGTAGAACTAGTGGGAATGATCCTTAAAATTTTCGAGCTTGTTTCGCTCGTTCTAGGAGCCTTAGTTCATTTTGTTGTTGAAATTGTCGCCTTAGAGTCGAATAAGTAACATCAATTTTTTTGTGAATTTTGCGTAAGATAGGTAAAATCAAACAGAAATACATACTTATTATAAAATATAAACATCCATGACTCTGAAACAAATGTCCATGATCATCACACAAACATTTGCCCTACCTATTTTTTAGGGTTCCTTAATTTTTCCTTTATTGGCCAACCAACAATTGTTAACACTGTAAATATTTCGAGTAATTATCTACCATTATCTAAGGTTAGAAAATCAGGTTAGCACCGCGTGCCCCATAAACATATTAGATGTGCCACAAGCACTGTAAACTGTACTATATAATTGGTGTCTAATTAACTAAAATTAACAAGTTTAAATTAACATTATGTGAAGGAATATGAAACTAATATTAATATTCGAACCTGAGGAGCTCGTGGCTAAATAATAACAGCCACTCGGGTCGATCTTTAGGTTAAGCCGTACTTGCCTAGGTTGGTCTGTGGATGGGTGACCACCCATTACATACCGAGTTTCCTCCGTGCCTCGGAAAACACGTTAAGCAGTTGGTCCCGGCTGTCAATTGTAGATCTTTGACAGTCGTTACAGGTAGTCAGAGGCCCAAAAAGTCTGATAACCAGTCTTACTAAGGGGTATCGTATTACCCGGTACTAACTGGGTTGTGGAGGTCAGATAGGCAGTCGCTCCATGTAAAATACTGGTATTTCAGCTGCATCCGGTTAGACTGGAAGCCGATCCTAACATAGTTGGGAAAAGGCTGGGCAGATGATGTTGAACTTTACTATAAATACCTCCATAACCCGTTTACTATAAAATGCGTCCATAAGCACAATTAGTCGAGTGCAATTAGACAATAAGGTGGAACGAAGTTTATAGTGGTTGGATTTTCATGGGACTTTTTTTATTGAGTTCCTAGAGGAGTGGAGAAGAAAGTTAAAAAAAAAATTTCGCCACTCGCGACTTTTTCTGTTTTTTTTTTCATTTATGAATAAATTCAAATTTGACGAATTCATATTGTAGCGTAATAGTGTGACCTACGTGCATCCATTAAACACTAATTTGGTTTGTTTCTTTGTTCATTGTTGTCGATGTAATGTATATTTCAAGTATTTTTGAAAATTTCCTATTTTTTGCAAATATTTCTAAAATATCAAATTTTAAGACTAAGATTTCTTTTGAAATTGGTAACTGATGCTTTTTCACAGATAAATGGACCAGAAATTATTCATGAAGACCACTTTCATGAGTGTAGTGACTTATACTACACTATAAACTTTGTTCCACCTTATGAGTATTTTTTGTCTAATTGCACTCGGCTAAATGTATTGAGTGCGTTACATTGGGTTTTCACCCCAAAAAAAAAAAGTCTTTTGCGCAGAGTAACTTAGTTTGATGTACAGAATGCTTGGTTGATGGCTTCGTGAGAGTTTGTTTACACGGTATATTTATTACAGGTCCACTAACTTGTTCTTATCGAGTGGCAGTATGGCCTCGGCGGCGGCGAGTGTGGTCGCGACTGATAAGTCTGCGATGGTGAGATGTTCGGCCGCCACGTACTGATGCCGCGACAGGTAGGCCTCCACCATGCCGTAGGCCTCCTCCAGGTCGCGCAGGTGCTTCTCTGTGGGGGCTTTCATACCCTCCATTATGGCTGGTAGCTGGAAAAAGGGTTTAAGGTTTCACTAGCACTTCGCCCATTACTTCGTACGCAAAAATTGTGATAACTTGGCGAATATGCATGATATAATAGCTATTTATTCACCAAGGGGAGTAAGGCACAGATTACTAATCGAGTGTGCATTTGAGGCCCGACTTATTAAAAAGAAAGAGTTTTCGCGCCACAAAAGACGTTAGAGAAGGTAAAAACGCCCCGTTTCGCAGGTTCCAACTTACGCGAGTATTAAAGCGAGAGAGTGTTATAAATCTCTCGCTCTACCGCATAGAGGTTTGAAGTTTGCCGGCCTTATCGGAATGTATGCTACCTGCTTAAGTGCTAGTGGCCAGTACTTTTTATGGTAAAATTAAATCGTTTGATTAGAAAAAAACGTGTTACGCCCACCACAAGTCACATGGGATAAGGGCAAGAAGATGATGATGATGACGTCATCAAGACTTAAAAACAAAAACAAAACGCGTTAGTAATGCATTACTACCCTGATTTTCAGGGCAGTAATGAAATTCCATACAACATAACTGCCTAGATTTTTGAGGTTTTATGAACAGCTTTCAAGCCTTTTAGTGGGGTAGTATTGGTATACTAAGCAAGTGTAGTATAAAAATAATGTAATTTATAGCCTATAGACTACTATACATTATTCATGGGTGCTACCATGAATAATGTAGCTTTCTGCAAGTGAAATATTTTTTTCAATACACTTCCTCGAAAACTGGTCCATAACGCACTACGATTAGGTACAACATGCAATGTATTTCACACGCGTGCGATTATTTCCATTTTCCCGCACGTGTGCGGGAATGAAAATTGCCACAGATAACTATACCTGTACTTAGTCCAAAGTGGTTCAATGCCTATAGCCAGAGGTGAATGTTTTTTTTTTAATTTCGGCAAAGTACTACGCGTCTTGACGGCATAAATATTTTTTGAATTTTCAAATTGTGTTTATAAATAGAATATCATAGATAAACATGATTTTTAGAAACTAATAGTTACTTTTATACACAAATGAACATTTATTTGTGTTCTGAATTCAAAAATATAAAATAAATCTATTTTTTATATTAGGCTGTTTAGCGGCTTCATACCGTTGCCTCTCCTTCAACCTGGCGAGACCAAAGCGCGAAAAAAAAAGAAAATTTAAATCATAGTTTCATAGTTCGTGACAAAAATATTTTTCGTTATTTTATTTTATTTCTTCAAAAGTGTATTGAAAAACGTCGTTTGACGCCCTCGCCTACGGCTCGGGTGTTATAATTCCGCCTCGGTTGCAATAACAAACTTTCTCCACTTGTATCAAAATGTACTATTAGAATTGGATCTTTAGTTCTGGAGATTACCCCTTTTATCCGGATGGGAAATCATCAAATGACTCCTCCCGCTCTGTGGGAGGAGCGAAAGGGGTGTCAGACTTGTACTGACTAAAACCCATCCATGTTCCTTCATCGCCCTATGTGTTGCGGGGCCACGGTATCTCGTTCAAACAGTCCGCAGCCCCGGCAGGTACCCCTTCCTATTGCTGACTCTCTGTGAGGCGTGCGTGGAACACTCCTGCTTGTCGTCACGGCCTGTCGTCATGAGACGGACGTACGGCGAGCTAGCCCATAGCCCACCGTCCACAGGCCCGCGACAAGGTGGCCCAGCCACCGTACATCCACTTAAAAGTTTTTACTGGTAATTACAAAAAAGCTGTTTCTTACATTTTGACAGTATAGGTATACTATAATTAGTGGATGGCAATGCTGATTCTTTGGCCAAAAAAATAGGTCAGCCCTCTGGTCACGCGAAGAGTCGACCAACCGCTTGACGATTCCCCGCAATGCTAGGTGGGCTCGGACCTCATGGCCCTAGTGTATCAACCCCAAACGGCTCAAACACATAACTACCAATTAAGAAAGAAAGAAAAATATTTATTTGACGTCAGTTATTAAAGCACACACACATGTATAAAAAAATGTTACAAAATAAGGAGGAAGACATAGCATTATGCTGTGTGCAATTAAATTATTGGATTTGCGCCGTTTGAGGTTTTCAGCACCTGCAGCAGCCGCCACAGCACAGCACACTGTGCTAGGAAGATGGGTTGGCGCAAAGGTACGTAAGTTGCGGCTCACACCAATGGTCTACCCAACTTCCATGGCATTATGGTTATACTATCTACCCGCGTAGCATGACCACCATGGAAACAGGTTTCTATGATGGACCCCACCAGTGGGGTCAACGGGGGAATACACCATTTAAAGTGTTTTGGGTTTTTCCTTCAGACATTTGTCTCACTAGCAGTCACGGAGTGTGGATTTGCGCCCATTTGATGGCTTGCTTGCTTCCTATTAATATCTGGTGAAATAATACACTTACTACTAGAGACATATTAGTTACGCTAGGGAATAGGCAACTACAGTACTTTCTCAAGTTATTATGCCTTGTGACTGGGACTGTAGCTTTGTTTTTTTTGTGACATTCAAAAATGCCGTAATGGTCTAATGGGGAAGGTTGGTCAAAGCTGATTGTAGATGGCGTGTCCATAGCTTAGTCCCAATCTGTCCAATGAGGACATGCTATTTTGAAATTTAAAATGACACTGACAGATTTTCAACCAATGACGATGCTTGGTAGAAGCTATGCTTCGACGACCCGAATGGCGCAGCGGTAGTGAGGCTGCCTTACGTTCTTAGGGTCCCGGGTTCGAATCCCAGTAAGAGCAAATGTTTGTGTGATGAGCATGGACATTTGTTTCCGAGTCATGAATGTTTATATCTATATTAATATTATAAAGAGGTAACATTTGTTTGTAAGTTTGTATGTAGGGGGTAATCTCCGGAAGTAATGAACCAATTTTAAAAATTGTTTCACTGGTAGAAAGCTACATTATTCGTGAGTGCTATAGGCTATATTTTATTTCCGTACTTCCGCGGGAACGGGAACTACGCGGGTGAAACCGCGGGACGTCAGCTAGTGTATAATAAGTATAAATTTACAAACAAAATGTATCTATGTAGTATATCAACTATCTGGTGTCCACGGCACAAGCCTCGTTGCTTAGTGTGTCCAGCAATATTTATATTTATTTAATTATACTATCGCCATTAGTTCAACAGTTGCCATCGCCATTGAAATAAATGCTTTGAGTTCGAGTTTTGCTTAACCGGCGTAGTGTAGTGTCGAAACTAAAGCTTACAGCAACAACTTTGATCCTGACGAACAGTATGCCCGTGTCGAAGAACATGACCTGGTTGACCGTGGCGCGCGTGCGCACGTCGTGCGGGTACAGAGACTCGCCCTTCGTGCCGCCGTACTTAGACAGCAGGTAGATCATTATAGCGTGGCTGGAAACAGAAAATGTTTGTTTTAAGACGACTACAGGAGCTAAATAAGCAACTATAAAGGGTGTAAAACACCTCTAACGAAGCCGAAAGGCACTTGTTCTCCCCGTCATTGCGATCATTTTTTTGTTCTAGACCATACCTGGGAACCTTCTAGTTACGGAGATATTGGTGCCGATTCCCTTGTTTACAAACTAAACCAAATTTAAGTTCTGTGCATCTTTTTCTTTCTATTTCATTAAGAAAAGGACAGAAGATAAATTTTAGTTATGTTCTGTCAAATTAATCAGCGCCATACAAGTTTTAGACGCGATTAAAAAGTTGACTACTAAAATTACATCAAATTACGTCAGGTGCTGACTAATTTGACAGGATTAAACTAATATTTATCTTCTGTCCTTTTCATAATGAAATAGAAAGAAAAAGATGCTTTCAACTTAAATTTAGTTTAGTTTGTGAACAAGGGAATCGGCACCATTGGGGGTCAAAGTTCCAACTTTTTAACAAGTTGTTTTTTTTATACAAGTTTTTAATGTATTTTTTTTACTTTAAACATCTCTACGAACCCGTACTATTCAATTCATCCATCACCACAATGTTTTGAGTGCGTTACATTGAGTTCTGCCACAAAACATCATTTTTTAACCCAAAAAAAAAGTCGTTTCCCAGCAATAATTTTTGCGTAAAGTTACTTAGTTTCATGTACAGAATGCTTGCTTGGTATTTCTGGTGGTTCAAACTTCGTTTGATATACTGTTAGAATAAAGTTCTAATCAGCTTGCACTACAAAGTGGTTGTTACGTCAGTCACTGCGGCGAAATCGAATTATTTTGCGATTTACAAAAAATCTATTGATTGGACTAAAAAAGTAAAACACGATGATGCTTATATGTTGCTTGTAGTATTATTTGCCAAAAAATCTGAATGATTGCATGTATTTTAATATGGTTTTTACTCGTTAAAAGAAATTTTTAGAGATAGGTTCGTGATTTATTTTTTGGAATAAAGTTTGTTGTATTATGTTTTCAAAACACTATCATACTAGCATATATCCTGAAGAATATCATATATTTTTCTAGTTTTGTTTATTGCAGTGAATCAGTGTTTTGTTTTTGCATTATAAAACTCGCGTTTAGCTCCTGTAGTCGCCTTAAAACCAATTATTTAAAATTCAAAATAGGATGGATGAGGTGTGGATATAACAGCTATTAGAGCTATAACAGACTTGGGGTTTTATCGACACGGTAATGCAATGGTAGTGGAAATTCGTGGTAATAATTAAATATTATTATAATCATATTTGACGACCCGAATGGCGTAGCGGTAGTGAGGCTGCCTTACGTTCTTAGGGTCCCGGGTTCGAATCCCGGTCGGAGCAAATGTTTGTGTGATGAGCATGGATATTTGTTTCCGAGTCATGGATGTTTATATTGTTACGTCGTACCCATACCTACAATACAAGTACCTTCTAATAGTAGGTACCTACAACTAAGTAGGTAGGTAGTAGTAGGTATGTATCGAATGATGTAGGTACAAATTCGCAAACTACCTATAAAATACATCAGGAAGTTGTCATTGTAATTTCGACCGTACGCCCAGGGCATAAAGTACCTATTTCTTTCCTTTGTACAAAAGTTATGGAAGTTTCTCGTAGGACAATGACCTAGTATGAATTGCCTAGAAGATTCTGGGAAGTTATGGATCTTTCTCAAACGTTCGGTCGTCATATAAATAGTCGACGTGTTTGCGGGAGCAGGCAGTATTATTTTGGCTACAGTACGGGACGAATCGAAGTGAACTAGTGAGTGCGATATCTAAGCGAATAGTGATCAGTAGTGTACTTGTGATTGAGTTTGAAGTGTTTTGTGATTATTAAAGTTATTCAGTTGTTTCATCAGTAGTAATTAATTTATCCCATACCCAGCTCGTAACAATATGTAGGTAATTTGGTATAATAAGTATGTATTTACAAACAAAAAGTATTAATGTAATATATCAACTATCTGGTGTCCTCGACACAAGCCTCGTTGCTTAGTGTGGCACTAGATGGCGCTGTGTGTAATGTCGAGCGATATTTATTTATTTGATATCATATTTCTTAAATTAAATATAAGACATGTACAGTGTATACTAACATCTTCTGAAATGTAGTAAATTATGATGAAAACCGCATCACAAGCCATTGTGTCGTTTAGCAGTATTGAGTGGTGGTGTAATGTACAGTAACGCAATGGTAATATTTACCTGTCGGATAGAACGAAGTCTCCGTCGACCAGGACAGGTATAGTTCCAAGCGGATTTAACTGTAAACAACGTACACGTAAATATAAATGCGGAAAACCAAAATGAATAAAGTTTACACAAGCATCTGATTGTCAACTCGGTCATCATCTGCCTTTTCCGAAGTATGTTGGGGTCGGCTTCCAGTCTAACCGGATGCAGCTGAATACCAGTATTTTACATGGAGCGACTGCCTATCTGACCTCTACAACCCAGTTAGTACTGGGTAATAAGATACCCCTTGGTAAGACTGGTTGTCAGATTTTTTGGGCCTCTGACTACCTGTAACGACTGTCAAAGATCTACAAATGACAGCCGAGACCAACTGCTTAACATGCTTTCCGAGGCACGGAGAAAACTCGGTGTGTAAGGGTATAGTCACCCATCCTCTGACCAACCTAGGCAAGCACGGCTTAACCTAACAATCGAACCAAGCGGCTGTTATTGTTTAGCCACAGCAGATCTGGTTAGCCTGGAAGCCGACTTCAACATAGTTGGGAAAAGGCTAGGCAGATGACTAGTTCAATGAATGAATAAGGAACAATACCTGCAAGTAGTCAGGACTCTTGTGCTCCATCTGACTGATGTCGGGGTCCTTGAACTGGAGCGGCAGACCAATGATCTCCGCCACCATGCGCACGGCGCAGGCCGGCGGGCTCGCGTCTAGCTTGTACAGGAGAGGAGACGTCTTGGGAGCTGGAACACCACAGACACGATGTAACTAAAGGGAATGGTGAAGCCGAAAGGCACTTCTTCTTAGGGTTACCACCCATACTCTAAGATAAAGTATTGTCCTCTTTTTCATGTAGGCGTACTTTATAATCTACGACACCAATAAAGTACGCTAATATACTTTATTTTCGTAAAACTGATTGTTACAGTACCCGACACGTAACTTGGCAAGAGTCGTTAGATGCGCAGAAGTCGTTTTTTAGGTCTCTTTGGCGGTGGCGCGGGACGCGGGGTATGAAGTAGCGCCGATCCGAGCGCGCGATTGGCGCGTCAGTCGACCCCTGCCTCTCGCACCGCGTCTACATTCCATTCGCTCCCGATTACACTTGCGGTGCTAGTGCACGAGTACTACTCTACCCTTTGTTTTTGTTACGAGTTCAGTTTTAGTTTTAAATTAAGTTTTTGTTACGAGTTATTGTTATTGTTGTTGTTTTAAATTTAGTTTTTGTTACCAGTTGTTGTTATCGTTTTAAATTTAGTTTTTGTTACGTTTTTTACAATGCCAGGACCAAATACCGACGAGAGTGACGATAGTTTTGTCGAGGATGAGGAGCCAACTCCTTCCACCAGCTCAGGTGGTAGTTTTAATTTGATGCCAGGTGTAACGGTATTAGTAACCGATAGTGACGACGAGAACCTATAATTTTTAATAATAATCCTTTTTTTTACATAATAAAAAAAAATGCATCAGTATTATGTTTTATTTATAACACCTAATAAAAGTCACGAATTCCTCTGCTTTGTTTAACTACATGATTAAAAATAAATGATGGCAATAATCAAAAATGACAATCAATAAAATTTAAGTGACCAGTGGTTTGTTCCACTAAGTGTACGATGCGCGAACTTGCCCCCACTCCGCCAAAACCTTGCCAACTTACGTGCCGGGTACTGTACTGGCTCGTTACTGGTTATGAGTACTCAAGAGACTAAATAAACTGGTTTTTGATTTTTTGATTGCAAAGAGGCTGTAATTATGTTCAAGAAAGACAAATATTTGTTAAATGTCGCAAAGAACAACAAAAAATACGTTTTTAAGGACAAATAATGAAAAATAATAATAAATACTCTTTTTATGCTGTGTACTTTATTTTTGTTCTAACAAAATGAAAAAATACTTTATTCATCCTAAAAAAATTCGGCAACCCTACTTGTTCTCTCCGTGTCATTGACACTGGCTTGGCCACCATCAGGGATTTTAATTTTGATAACACAAAAAATTGTCGCTAATTAGTCGAAATTTGTCGCCAAATATCAGAATTTGTCACTAGTTCAAGAGATATAATTAGGGTTTATAGGTCTCCCCAGCTTGGACACATCTCAAAAACTAAGGCACCTAGCGAAGATCTCTTTTCTCCCATATTTTGTCGCCAATTAATCGCAATTTGTCGCCAAACACAGATTTAATCGGGTCTTACTTTAGAAGATATAATGAGTTTAATTAGTATGGTATAGTCCAAGAGATAGATAGTAAGAATTTAGAGAGTTCATTTGGACTAGCTTTTGGACTCTACCTGGGAACCTACTAGTTATGGAGATATTGGAGACCCAAAGTTCCAACTTTAATTTTTAGCGGAGAGTTATAGTATAGTTTGATGTAGAAGGCATGGTTGACGGGTTCGTGAAGGATCCATGCTGAGCCAACCCCAATTGAATTGGGATAAGGGCAAAGAGAATGATAAATGACGTTTATTTTGCAAGTAGGTTTTTACAAACACTTTTACACGTCATTTTTTAAAACTAGATAGGGCCGGTGTTTCGCACCTGACTACTCTGAGAAGAAATAGCCGAAACAAACTCAGAGGTCATAGTCTCTTTTGAAGTCCAGACATAATCTTGCTCAATTCACATGAGGACTATGCAGATTAGTGTCTGAGATGGTCTTTTGAAGAAAGAACCATACAGATCTGAGTGGACCTGTCCAGTCAGTGCAAGCATTTGTCAGTTATCGTGTAGCTCGACTTATAACTCAAGGAGCTCAACGAAACGACGAACAATACCAAAGAAAGGACATTTGGGTGGGTTGCATAGTTATTGTGGGAAAAACAAACAAAAAATAAAAATGAGACCCACATGGTGACATTCACAATAATCAAATAAAATTAATAACAAGTACTTTTCAAAATGAATGTAAATAAAAATCACAAAAATAATTAAATGTCACAATGATAATAAAAGAAGTAAAATACTTACTTAATAAAATAAGTATTCATGTCAAATCAGTAAATCGCACCCCCCACCGAATAAACCGGTAATCGACAATTCTAAATTTTACAGGAAAAATAAAAAACTGTTTTATGCATATATCTCAGCATGGGTGAATCCTACGATAGCCATTTAAACATCAAAACAAAGCTATTTTTTTGCAGTCTGTTTTACTGTATGCATTTTTTTTTGCAATAGTATATTCAAACAAAGTTATTGAACAAAATAATGTTACTGATATTGTAGGACAAAACAATTGTATGCACCACATCATTACGATATTATTCGCGTGTAACCTCAACGATATCGTTGTAAGTATTAATGCATTACGGTATTATTCGGTGAAATTCGGTACCGAAAAGTCTGCCGGCAGTATGATATTACGATATTATCCAAGCGATGGTGTATACAGTAATATAACATGACAATAATATTCGTCGATATGTAGTGTCAAAAGATTAACAGTAATGTAATGTTGCAAATATCATGTTTTATTAAATAACACAGTAAAAACTTATTATTTGATTTGCCAGTAGCTTAGCAATATTAGAGAAAGTTCATAATAATGCTGGATAATTTAATTTATTTTATTTTATTGTGGTTGGGTGCGTAACAAACACAATTCAAATTCATCAGAAACAATGCAGCTTTTAGACAAGGTAGTACTAATTGTCGCTAAGAAGCTTGCAAACAAATTGATTGACGATACATACGAGTATACATAATTGCGAATTTGTGAAAAGTTATGAAGTTATGGAGACTACCCGCTGACATACGTGAACTGATAAACGAGAAGAACGCAGCTATCCGTGCCTACGACAACTTACCCTGGGATGCTTACAAAGCTCACATGCGACCCGACTGGCGCAGCGGTAGTCAGGCTGCCTTTCGTTCTTAGGGTCCCGGGTTCGAATCCCGGTCGGAGCAAATGTTTGTGTGATGAGCATGGACATTTGTTTCCGAGTCATGGATGTTTATATGTATAATAAGTATGTATTTACAAACAAAAAAGTATCTATGTAGTATATCAACTATCTAGTGTCCACGACACAAGCCTCGTTGCTTAGTGTGGCACTAGATGGCGCTGTGTGTAATGTCCAGCAATATTTATTATTTATTATTTATGCACAACTTACAGAGCGTGTTTTAAGGAAGCATAAGCGGCATCGTCACACTCGATAGGCCAAGGTGCTCAACCAATTCGAGCCCACCCACCAAGCTTTTTGGAAAATGCAACGAAAGATGCGTGCCACCGTTGAGGCTTCGATGCTTCTTCTTATCCGCCCCGAGCGTCGCATTCGACAGCCTGCGGAGTCTCAGTGCTCTCCCAGCTCTCAACCAGTAGACAAATGTCACCTCGCCATAGTGAATGCCGTTGTCGAACGTAGATCCGCTCTCACTTCCGTAAAAGACCTCAATGATTCTGTGGACTGGAGGCAGTCATACCCGACGAAGTACATGACATCATAAAAAAGCTTTAGCCGCGGAAAGCACCCGGTTCTGATGGAATCACCAATAAGGTGCTCAAACTCTTCCCGCCCAGGTAATAGTGTCAATGGAAGCCATCTTTAATGACGCCTTGAGAAAAAAATCTTCCCCCAGGTATGGAAAGAGCTGGCCACTGTTATCAGTACCTATTCGCAAACCCGGTAAGCCCAAGGCGGAACCATGTAGCTACTGGTCTATCAATCTTCTGTATGCGTTCGGCATTAAAAAGACAGGCGCAAACCCGCCGCGGTGCACGCTGTGCACGGGCACGTGGTGCATTTTAGCTGCGTGGATTCATTTGTTTGATAACGTGGGTCTACGTATCAACTGCAGTATATACTATACGCCCACAACTATGTACAATTGTAGAGTGCGTGGCCCACTGCGGTATGGTCGTGGGTATTCGTGTATACTGTGTACCGCATGCACAGCGCCATTGATAGCGATGAGCTATGTGAGCGCCTTATTCGAACAAGCTACGCATGTACTAATGACGTCAAGTCATGCACAGCGTGTCCGTAGCTTACGGTGGTCACATTCACATACATTTTCTTGCAAAGCAAAGCTCCGTTGCCTCTCCGTGCGCAGCTGTGGGTTTTAGCCTTTATTTCTAACCGACATAAAGACTATGCCGAGGCTAAGAGTCTCATTTTCAACGAGTAATTCGGTTTCAGGACCAAACACTCTATCTCTCTATCTCACTGTATCCAACAGGTCCACAGCATCGTCGAGTATTTGAGCGCTGGAGTGATGACGGGCGGGTTTTTCTTCGACATAGCAAAAACCTTCGACTAAGTCTGGCACAACGGCTTGTACAAGCTGTACCAACTAGGAGTGCCAGACCGTCTCGTGCTCATCCTACGAGACTCGCATCGCATCGCACCTTCCGCTATTGTGATAGCGGGGAAGCTCTCTCCTCACCTCGAATGGGGAGAGGAGTCACTCCATTCGAGCCACCATCTCCCCGCTTATATTCACGCTTTTACGCTGTTACGTGCTGTCGAAGCAAAAAGGCTCAGTTAGCCCTGTTCGCGGACGACGCGGCCATCTATAACACTGATCGTTATAAGAATGCTATTGCCAAAAACCTACAAACCTCAGCCGACGTCTTAGATGCTTGGATCCGGAAGTGGAGGATTAAGGCTAACCCCGATAATACTCAGGCGGTTCTTTATTTTAAACCGCGTATCAACTCCACCTCCCCCAGCCCGATCGCTCTGTACGGTAAGCCTATCCCTTGGGAGAAGCAAGCCAGATATCTAGGAGTCATACTCGACGACCATCTGTCCTTCGGGCCACATATCAGTGCAGCTCGTGACCGAGTCGCCTTTGCTATAGGTAGGCTCCATTTCCTGTTAGTAAGTTGTCTCTCAGGTGCATGTTGTGCCTCTATGCCGCGGTGCTCGGTCCCATCATGACATACGCCGGTGTCGTGTTTGTTCTGTATACCAAGGCTAGATATATCTATAGGATCCATGGACTCCAGAACCGGTTCTCACGCTAAGTCACGGGAGCTTACTATATCCGCAATGACCTAATGGTCTACACATAGGCTTAGAATGCCCACTATCCTTCAGTTTATGAAACGCTTTTCTAAGCTCTTCTTCGATTCTGCTATAAGGTAACGTAATCCTCTAATCGCATCGGCCACCCAATACGAGCCACCCCCGATGACGCTACCACCCACCTCCAGGAGATTAGTAGCGAAACTAGCACGCTCGAGAAGCACAGACGCAAACAGCCGTCATTTCGTCCTCATCAAGGACCATCGCAACGTCCCGATCCATGCCCTCTCCGACCCTTGCTCGAGCCAGCCAACGTGCCTGAGCTTGTAGTTCAAAATCAACCCCTAAAGCCTGTTCGATTGCTTTTCTCCCCCAGCGACGCTCTAAGTGTAGTCGCTTAGTTTGTAAGTCTTTTGCCCTGACTGGAGGCCTGATACTCAAGGCACCCACAGGATAGTCGGGTTAAGCAGACGACAACCTCCTAGGTTGAACTGCGAGATGCCATTCACAAAAAAAAAAACAAATTTACTCATCAATCATAATGGATAACAAATGAAGAATATTCATTACGTACCAACACCATCGTAATATTTTATTGTACAAACCGCTTGCTTTAAGAATATTAACTATTATGATATAGTGAACGACATTACGATTTTAATAGGTCTCTGTCATGTTGTGTAAAACAACATTACCAAATCCTGTGAATTAAAATAATACACGAATATAATTGTATTACCCTTTACGTGGAACAAGATATGCGTTTTTTACACGAATAAAACGGTAATCGTCGCTTACCGAAAAAGTTAAAGATTGCATAATCTGTAACAACTTGTTACGATACTATTCGTGCAAAAAGTGTGTTTAGATTTTTCGGGAATAATATTGTTAAGTCCATTAGGGGACCATTGAAATTATTGTACTTTTGCAAATATGCATAGAAAAATTACGAAAAAAAATTACAAGGTGTAATCAATGCTATAAATATCGAATATGCAATAAAACGTAAACTATCGTAATAGCACATTACCATATTATTCGGTGGGGGGTGCGAAATGTCAAATAAAATAATTAAAAATTAAAAAAAGTTAAAATATGATGATGATGATGAATTAAAATAAGCTTACTAACAAGCAGACGAAGCGACGGTGCGTTTCATAATATCAAATAATATGGGAGCCATATTAAACACTTTTCTGTTGAACGCGGAAATAATACAAAAGCCAAACTTGTGTATATTAAATATTCTGACCAAATTAACAGTCTTCTATCCAAACAAAAAGCAAACTGAATGATAATTTAATCAAATAATGATAACCAATATATTTTATCAATGATAAGCTGTTTCTTGCGACCATCGTCTGCGTGAAAGTTTTATAACATAGAATAAATTTTGCCCATTTTTGCAACATTTTTCATTGATGCTCCGCTCCTATTGGTCGTAGCGTGATGTTAAATGGCCTATAGCCTTCCTCGATTATTGGCTATTCAACACTAAATGATTTTTTCAATTCGAACTAGTAATTTCTAAGATTAGCGCGTTCAACCAAACAAACTCTTCAGCTTTATAATATTATATATTAGTATTGATAAAACAATGATAGTTTATTTATAGATTAGAAAAAAAGGGATATTGAAAAATTAAGCTCAATGTCCAACATAAAGAGAGAATTAAATTATTTTAGATAACCGCCTTGCTATCTTTATACGCAACATATTATCTTATTATGTATAAAAGTGTTATGAAATAAAGTAATTTATAATAATCCCTATCATAATAAAGATAAATTGTCCTCCACGAGTGATACGTAAATCTATATAATTCCAGCGCCCCCGGGTAGATATTATTATACTTTGCTAACTGGAAAATATTTCTTTCATGGCGTTAGTCACATCACTACATATTATAAAACAAAGTCCTCTGCCGCGTCTGTCTGTCTGTTCGCGATAAACTCAAAAACTAGTGCACCGATTTTCATGCTGTTTTCACTGGAATAGAGTGGTTCTCGAGGAAGGTTTTAGTAAATAATTTGTCGAGCGGGCGAACCCGCGGGTATCAGCTAGTTTCTTATCTATACTAATATTATAAAGGGGCAACATTTGTTTGTAAGTTTGTATGTAGGGGGTAATCTCCGGAAGTAATGAACCGATTTCAAAAATTCTTTCACCATTAGAAAGCTACATTCACCCTGAGTAACATAGTAAAAAATACATCGTGACAAACTATTACCATGAATACACCATTATTTTTAGGTCGTTCTGGAACCGAAAGTAGGTATAATTCTTTATTTTTTTCTGGAGCGGATTTTTTAAAATTGTAAATTTAGTTTTTCGTGATTCTTTTTTTTTTTTTTTTAAACAAATAGGCCCAATCGTTTTGAGTTCGATAATCGAGTTTATAGCTTTCCGTTCCAGAACGACCTAAAATTAACCGTGAAGCAGTGATAGCTTAGTAATGTGACCATGGGACTGGCAAGTCATAGGTCTCAAGTTCTAACACAAGCTCGGCGCACCACTGATTTTTCGGATTCAAGTGCGTATTGTATAATTATCACTTGCTTCAGTGAAGGAAAACATCGTGAGGAAACCAGCATGCCTGAGAGATATTTCTCGACGGCATGTTAAGTCAAGTCAGAGGCCCTTGAGCGGCATAAAAACTCTGACACCAGGCCCTTTCTTCACAACGCTTCGATTCGATTTTCGATTCGGAAAGTCGTATGTCTATCTCGCTCGATTTCGTAATGTCAAAAAAAGATAGACATACGACTTTCCGAATCGAAAATCGAATCGAAGGGTTGTGAATAGCTATGCAGGTTAGGTACTAACCACACGATAAAGAACTCCATGACTTCAGTACGTGAAAGTAGACAAAAAAAAAGGAATCTGTTCCATACATTTTGACCGTGCAGTTTTGAATGAAACATTTTTTTTTAATTGTCGACGAACTAAACTCTTGGGGGGTCTAGAACCATGTTCTGAATCCTCGATGTCCCGTACATCGCGAATAATTCGTGCCTATACGAAAGGAAAAATAGTAAATAAAAATAATGTGTATAATAAATTTGTTAAAGTTATGGTGAAAAAGTTACCTATAAGGGTTTGAACGTGGACGCGCCATCAAAACGCGGAGAACCGCGCGGCCACGGAGATCTTTAAAACTAAGAATCGCAGAGACCTGAAATTTAGATGAATAACAGATTGAATTTGTAAAAAAACTGTAAAAATATAGAAAAAAAATCCTAGGTTTATATTTTAGGAGCTGTAAGACTTGGCCGCGCCATTGAAACGGTGAAAAACACGTTATCGCAGATATCTCGCTGAAAAAGAATCGCAGAGGTCTGAAGTTTATTGTAAAACACAGATTTGAATTTATCAAACTTTGTAAAAATACACAAATTTGTAAAAATATAGCTCACCTCTTCATCCAAAAGGGTTTAGGGCGATTATTGAAATACGATTTTAAAGCACTTGGTCACTTACAATTAATTTAAATATGTATTTATTTTGTTACGTATTTTTGTGAAAATAAAGTATAATTATTAAAATATAAATAAATAAATACTGATTTATTTGGTATTCTCTCTTGCGTTTGCTTTAGTATTCTCCCATAGTACGTTCATAATTTTAGAGAAGTAGGCAACGCCGGGCGCCATGATAGTCTGGAAAAACTTCTCCTCTTCTAGACGAGATACCCAATCAGCACAGCGGGGAAATCTGAAATAATTATAAAAGCCGGTTATTGCTATAATTAACTCAAACTTAATATCGTGTTGTTTGTTCATTACAGGTAGACGTTACTGAAGGCGCTCATGGACCAGTTCTGTGCCGACACAATTCAGTTTGCCATTGACACGCTAAGAGCCAAGTTCACCGAAAAGATAACAGTCTGATTATCTAAAAACAGCTGTTTAAAACACATTTTCATGTACAAAAATGTGTTTTAAACAGCTGTTTTTAGATAATCAGACTGTTATCTTTTAAGATTTAAGAAGATGAAGAAGAACTCAAATTCAAGCATATAAATAAATTAAACTATTTCGGATTGTCTAAAAGTCGATCAGATAATAGGGAATATGTATAAATTTTCTTTTTTTTATTTCGATACGGAATGTAAATATACTATAAAATTTTAGAAAAACGTAATTTAGAATGAATTTTGTACGTCGATATACCGAATGGCGTCATGAAAGGTATCGGGGGTCTAAAATGGCCGCTTTACCAGAATCATAAAATGAATCACGTTAAAAATTTAAAATTCTTAAAATGTGCTTTATGATTTTAGCCATAAAGTGCATTTTAAGAATTTAAACATTTTAACGTGATTCATTTTATGATTCTGATAAAGCGGCCGTTTTAGGCCCGCGGATCTCTCTGTCTAAACAGTAGTTTCAAATGCTTATAGGTAATAACTTTTTAAAAAAGGTAAATACTTTATATTTTTTTATATTTAAAAAATAATTTTACTTTGCTATTTCTGACGTTAATACGCTTTGTTTAGAGTGATAATAAAATAAAAAAAACATGCATAATATGCACCCTATTGAAGACAGACTCTTACCGAACATAGATTCCTATGGAATAGAACGGGCAAGCATGGACGCTCTCTAAATGGGGAGACACAGTCAAAGATAATCTAAGATGGCGCCACCATAGCTAGTCTCAATCTGACCAATGAGGTTAAGCTATTTTGAAATATAAAATGACATTACCACATTTTCAACCAATGACGATGTTGAGAACCAGCTATGCTAGCGCCAATAGTTCCTCAGTGTGTCTCCCCATTAAGATAATTACATTAAAACTGCTATGCCTTTTGTCTTGCTGTACTTTGTCTTGCTGTACAGCCGCAAGCGCGCTGTTGAACATGAGGTCCTGGGTTCGATTCCCGGGTCGAGCAAAGTGTTATTGGGTTATTCCATCAGAAATTTCTCAGTAGCAGCCACGAAGTCAGGATTCGTGGCCGGCTGAACGCAGACTTGCCCTTACATGGGACTATAATTGGCTATATGTGGGTGTACTATAGTTGGTGCCAGTTAACATCGGAATAGAGGTCATTGCTCCGACTTTCATCCCGATATCCAAATATTAGCGATACTGTCGCTCCATCCGTACAAACCTGTCGCAAAACTGATATCGCTTGAGTCTCATAATACATCCACAGTGTCCCACATGCATAACACAGTGCACAACCCAAAAAAAATAAGAAATCGAGCAAACGTACCCTACGAAATTAATTGATTTAAATACTTTATTTTCGTTTTTTAACACTATTTTAACTTACTGAGACAATTTTAATAAAGTAAATATATTATTATACATCTTAAAATTAGGATCTTAGACTTTTGCGCGAAAGACATATGCGCACATAGACTTTTGCGCTAACGAACTTTTGCGCGAATGGACTTATGCGCGAAAGGAATCTTGCGCGAATGGACACTTGCACGATTGGACTCTTGCGCGACTTAATGGCCACTGAGGTTTACTCTGTAGAGTAAACATAACATCACGCCTATTATTACTTGAAGGTGTTTTTTTTTTGGTTTTTCCGTCATAAGTGTCATTTTCATGGTTTTCGGGGTCGCTGATAATGAAAATGATTTGTTGAAATCAGATTTAACCAAAGGCAAGGTAAATCATTGAATCCATTTCACTATTCGTCATTCAAAAGTGCCTTTGAATGACCTAATTTAAATAAATAATTATTGACCTCATTTTCTTTATCCTTTAACCATGAAAACGACGGCTATAACGGAAAAACCGAAAAAAATTCTCGGCGCCATCTTGGTTTTTCATTTTAACATCATTTCGTTATCAATGACTCCAAAAATCATGAAAACGACACCCATGATTAAAAAACCAAAAATTTTCCTCGGCGTCATCTAGGATTTTCGTTTGGACCTCATTTTCATATTCAGGGACCCCTAAAACCATGAAAACGACACCCATGATGGAAATACCAAAAAAAATCCTGGACGCCATCTTGGATTTTCATTTTGAACTAATTTTCGTAATCAACGACCCCGAAAACCATGAAAACGACATCCATGACGGAAAAACCAAAAAAATCTTGGACGCCATCTTGGATTTTCATTTTGAGCTCATTTTCGTAATCAACGACTCCGAAAACCATGAAAACGACACCCATGACGGAAAAACCAAAAAAATCTTGGACGCCATCTTGGATTTTCATTTTGAGCTCATTTTCGTAATCAACGACCCCGAAAACCATGAAAACGACACCCATGACGGAAAAACCAAAGTATCTAAATATAATTATGACATCACAAAAACTATCTCATCACAAAAAATTATAATTCTGATCTTATGCCGTTTTCGTTTTACGAGGTCATCGCGTCAGGTGTGCAGCACATTATGGTCACGGTGCGGGGGCGTTTACGTCACACGTAAATTTATAAGCATAAAATTAGTTTTCTAGGAAAAAATAATAACAAATTCGAATTGGAACAACACAAGATTCTCAACCCCTGTATGTCTAGCCGACTGGTATTATGATACTCTAGCGATGTAGCAAGGTATCGCTTATTGGTCGATTTAGGTAACTAGTAAGTGTCGTTATCGCTTTGTGATCAAAAACTTGGTAGGTAGGTGTTAATGACCTCTATTCCGATGTTAACTGGCACCAACTATATACGTAGATACACCTCCTTGCGGGGAGATTACAGGCTTTATATTATCTATACTAATATTATAAAAAGGAAAGATTTGTATCTTTCCTCTTTGAAGATTTGTATTTTTGTATGTAACGAATAAACTTAAAAACTACTGGACCGATTTGAAAAATTCTTTCAGCAATGGATAGCTACATTATCAGCGAGCAACATAGGCTATATTTTATCCCCGTACTCCCACGGGAACGGGAACTACGTGGGTGAAATTGCGTGACGTCCGCTAGTGTGTTATAATAGTACATTTTGATACAAGTGGAGAAAGTTTGTTATTGCAATCGAGGCGGAATTATAACAGCCGAGCCGTAGGCGAGGGTGTTTTTGAGCCGAGAATTGCAATAAGAAATGTCCACGTGTATCAAACGACGTTTTTCAATACACTTTTGAAGAAATAAAATAAAATAAAGAATAATATTTTTGTCACGAACTATGAAACTATGATTTAAATTTACTTTTTTTTTTTTCGCGCTTTGGTCTCGCCAGGTTGAAAGAGAGGCAATGGTATGAAACCGTTAAACAGCCTAAAATAAAAAATAGATTTATTTTATATTTTTGAATTCAGAACACAAATAAATGTTAATTTGTGTATAAAAGTAACTATTAGTTTTAAATAATCATGTTTATCTATGATATTCTATATCATGCATGAATATTCTAAATATTTTTTGAATATTCATGCCGTAAAGACGCGTAGTGCTTTGCAAAAATTAAAAAAAAAACATTCACCTCAGACTATAGGCATTGAACCAATTTGGACTAAGTATAGGTATAGTTATCTGTGGCAATTTTCATTCCCGCACACGTGCGGTAAAGTGGAAAAAATCGCACGCGTGTGAAATACATTGCATGTTGTACCTAATCGTAGTGCGGTAGGGACCAGTTTACGAGGAAGTGTATTGAAAAAAACTTACTTATCAGCATCCAACTTATGGAAGACCTGTATCGAGGTAGCCGTCGCTCCGGCAGCGAGGTCAGCAATGGTCAGTCGATCAGTCGCGATGTACGGCCGGTCGCGCACGTATGCGTCCACTACGGCGAACGATGACTCTATCTCTTTGATGTGCTGGCGGGTTGGCTCGGTTATCTCACCGTTGAATGTGGCTTGCTGGTGATTATAAAGAAGTATTTATTAGGTTGTTTATATAACAATAACAACAACAACAGCCCATAACGTCCACTGCTGGACATAAGCCTTTCCCATGATGGGAGGATTTGCCGTAATCTCCACGCTTGGCAGGCGGATTGGAGATCGCAGTGATGAAAGACTAACAGAAAACGCTGCTGCCCATCCTCTGGTCTACGGAGGCGCAAGGTGTTCTGCCTCAGACATTAGTCTCCTTATACGACACCCGTGAGTGTAATGGGTTGGTTCTATTCTACTCTGCCGGATACCACACGGCCCTGGCAGGTCATATAGGGTCTACCTATTCAAACACTAAATATTTTCAGAAAATCATCTATAGTTGGTGCCAGTTAACCAAACCAAATAAACCATGTACGTGTAATTCAAAAACATTTTTTGTAATGAAACATTCATTACAAAAATGTTAACATTACGATAGAAGACTTGAACAGGCTTATTTTTGGTTTTCAAAGTAAAGAAGTACGCTTATGTCCCCAGCTGTTCCCAAAAGGGAACAGAACATTGTTATTTAATTGTGTCTGTAATTACGGGTATCTACAGGTTAATAAATGTAGGTGGGTTAATGACCGCTATTGGTGTCGATTCTGTTGTGCACAAACTAAACTTAATTTAGGCTATTGTTATCTTTTTCTCTCTAATAAAACGGGAAAGAGACGGACGTAATTTAGAGCTGTCAAATATAGTTGGAACTAATATTTCCATACAAATGAAGGGTGCACGTGAAAATATGTTGACTAAAAACGCGTTGAAGCGCAAGGCATAAACTAGTTTGACATCTCTAACTTGGTTCATAGCTATAGCCGTCCTTTTCTCACACTGCCTTTGAGTAAAAGATAGCAATAGCCTAAATTAAGTTTAGTTTGTGCACAACAGAATCGACACCATTCTCATCTTAACTGGTACCAACTATAACGGCTATAATGAAGCCATTAGCAACGAAAAAAAAATAGTATCTAAGTTTTTTTGTTTTTACGAACAAAAATTTTTTGAGACATTTTGCATAAAACCTACGTAGTATGACGTAGACGACGCGGCGACATAGTAAACTAGCGTAATGGATGTTGAAAAAAAGACCAAGTATTTATTTTTAAGTACTTTTTTAGGGTTCCGTACCCAAAGGGTAAAAACGGAACCCTATTACTAAGACTTCGCTGTCTGTCCGTCTGTCTGTCACCAGGCTGTATCTCATGAACCGTGACAGCTAGACAGTTGAAATTTTCACAGATGATGTATTTCTGTTGCTGCTATAACAACAAATACTAAAAACAGACTAAAATTAATATTTAAGGGGGGCTCCCATACAACAAACGTGATTTTTTTGCAGTTTTGTCTAATGTTTTTAAATAATGGTACGGAACCCTTCGTGCGCGAGTCCGACTCGCACTTGGCCGGTTTTTTTAAATATTCTTAGGTACTCAGATTTTTTTTCCTTGAAATATCTCATTTATGGCCAGACGATTCCCAGAAAATATTTCGTGTATGAATAGATAGGTACACCTTATAATATCTCTTGAACCATAGGCACCGAACAACATTTTGTTTTTTATTGGCAAAAAATGTTGAGGATCAAGAGATTATGTCGATTCCGGACGCTAGTGCTGTGCAGCCCACATAGTATGAAGTTATGAACACCGTAGAAACGGGTTTTTTCGAAGAAAGAATCGACAAAATGACAGATTTCTTTTGTTCATCTATTTGAGTCCATCGACACGCAAAGAAGAAGGACGTTAGATCGCTATATCCGTTTAAACAATGAAGTACGTCGATAAAGGTAGAGGGGTCGATGACCGTTATTGCCATTCTAAAACTAAACAATTATGGACCTGAATAACAATAACTGGAAGGCTATAGAGAGAAAGAGAGCTAAAGCTGTAGATGTATTTAATGAATATCGTCGCTCTTCCTTTTCGTAAAAACTGATTTTTTAAAGTGAAAACTTCTTTATGCGCGTTGAGCACTTTTTGGGTCGACAAACTTCATGGAACTCGCGTCATCGTCACTGAACGCTTTCATAGAACGGTCAACAGTCAAAATCAACCTTATACAATTAGGATAAAGTTTATTTTGGATTGATAGACGATACAATTTTTTTTCTATACAGTTAATAGACAAAATTTCCTAAGGGACATTGAACGCGCTGTTGAATTTACAACTGTTTCAACTAAACGCAAAAAAATCCAACGGATTTTTTCCCGAAAAATAAATGTTTTTTTTTCTTGGAAAAGGCCACGGGTGGTAAAACCTAGTAATGTATAGACTTACTCCAACGTGTCCCAGCGCCTTAAAGAACACACCAGCGTTGAAGAACATGGCCTGGTCGACGAGCGCGCGCGTGCGCACGTCGCTCGGGTACAACAACTCAGCCTTGTCGCCGCCGTATGCAGTCACCAGGTATTTCATTATAGCGTGGCTGGAAACGTGAAGGACTCAATAGGTATACAAGGTCTAAGGCGCTTTGGTCATGGAGCAACTGAAATTGAAGCAACTATCAACATTTTAAAAGTTTCCTATAAAAAGTTGATAGTTGCTATAACGTTTACGCTTGCCGCAATTTTATGGCAATCTGTGAGCTACTTTCATAGGAGAGTTGCTCAATCTACGCAGCGATCAGCGTGTGACGATGGACATCGAAGAAGCAGAGAGAGAGGGAGGGATGGTGTAAAATCGCCCGACGCGTTGCGATTGACGGTTGAGGAAACTGGCAACTTTAAAAACCGGTATAATATTTAACAGTTGCTAGTTGCGGCAATTAGGAACTAACTTAGTCATGGATTACAGCAACTGAAAACTGCCCGTTTAGCATGACCACCGAAGAAACGAAAGAGAATCGACAAATCTTTTGTTCATCTGTGATTTTGTCGATTCAATGACAGCAAAATGACAGATAATCAAAAGATTTGTCGATTCTCTTTCGTTTCTTCGGTGGTCATGCTAAGCGGGCTATTGACGATCACCGGAACTCGAAACTCGAGTTGATATTTGTGTGCGCAGTCCAATTGAAATATATTTAAACAGCTAAATAGTTGCCAGCTAGTTGTCAGGTGCTGCAATTGTTTCTCCGTGTGCAAAGCGCCTAAGTTAGCTAGCTGAAATACAAAAAAAAAGTTTAGATAAATTGCTATCCATCCTATTCGGAGAACGAACTTTGATCCCTTATTTAGGATACGATATTAAAAGATTCTTCCTTATTGCTCAATGCTCACCTTCATTAAATGTTCAAGAATCCCATGATAGTTGTTATTTCATTTAAGATTTTTACTAAATAGATAAGTTTACCTTTCCGACAAAACGAAGTCACCATCTTGAAGCACTGGCACTGTTCCCATGGGATTCAACTGCAAAAAAATTGCATGTTGGTAAATTAAAAAAAATAAAGTCCCTTTCATAATCTAAAATGATTTACATTTTACAGTTAAGTATTCTGAGTTGGTATTACGAGTGATCATTAATAATAAAAACTTTTTATGTTTGTTGTTTCTAAATTTGGAAATTATGTTTAATTCTAGATTAAAAAATATCATCATCATCATCAGCCTATTAATGTTCCCACTGCTGGGACACAGGCCTCCTCTCTATGAGAGGGAATGGGCTATAATCCACCACGCGGGCCCAGTGCGGATTGGTAGATGTCACATGTCTTCGAATTTTTTAGTTCTAGGACATGCTGGTTTCTTCACGATGTTTTCCTTCACCGTTTTGAGAGCAGTGGTGATGAAATAAATTACACAAAGTAATGCGCCTGTCTGGGTTCGAACCCACGACTTACTGGGCCACCGCTGCTCTCAGCTCGAACCCAGACAGGCGCATTACTTTGTGTAATTTATTTCATCACCACTGCTCTCAAAACGGTGAAGGAAAACATCGTGAGGAAACCGGCATGTCCTAGAACTAAAAAAATCGAAGATATAGTGATATCTACCAATCCGCACTGACCCGCGTGGACTAAAGAATAGAATAAGAATAGAATAGAATAGAATAATCATTTATTCGTTAATGGACAGCAGCAACACAATAGAGCAGCACATACGTATGAACAAACAGCTTAAGGTGACACAGCTCACAGGCTCGAACTCATTGGTGGGCGTGACCAAAAAGCACGCTGTCTCACCTGGCATCGTGCCCGACAGAGATAGTATCAGTGATGAGCAGTTAGACGCTAGTCTTCACGCACGTCTAGTTCGTACATACACACACAGCGTTTCGAACCGTTCCGAACAAAAACGAAGTTACACGATGCACACAATTGATATGAAAAAACAGTAGCGTTTGTCTTTCTTGAGCGTATATACTGCTCTGCTAGAGAGTATGCTCTCCAGCAGAGCCACAATCAAGGTCTATTTTATTATTACCTAATGCATGTAGGTACACACGCACGTACGTTAGCCGTGGGGTATCCGGCAGAGTAGAATAGAACCAACCCATTACACTCACGGGTGTCGTATAAGGCGACTAATGTCTGAGGCAGAACACCTTGTGCCTCCGTAGACCTGAGAATGGGCAGCAGCGTTTTCTGTTAGTCTTACATCACTGCGATCTCCAATCCGCCTGCCAAGCGTGGAGATTACGGCAAATTCCTCTCATCATAGGAGAGGCTTATGTCCAGCAGTGGACGTTGTGGGCTGTTGTTGTTGTTTCACGTACAGCGATAACGATATACGTTGATACGTTGATGTACGTTTGACGTACATCATTTTAAGATATAATTGATCGATTTCTAAGATAGTGGCTCCGTGGCACAGCATGACACCATTCGACGCCAGCTCGAATCGCCGAGAAATCATCAAGTAAGTATCTACAAACTCGTACTAAAGTAGTAGGCGCTGCGTCATCGTTTTATACCTGTATGGCTCTCTAAGAACCTAATATAGATTGCTTATTATGTTTAGTTTTCCCCGGGTGGTCATGCAGCGATCGCCTCAAGAGTTCACGACGCTGCCGCCGCGACGACGCATGCTTACTTGAAAGTTCATCGCAGTTTATGTCCGATTGCAGCAGCATAACCAGCCTATAATGCTCCCACTGCTGGGACACAGAGCTCCTCTCTGTGAGAGGGAATGCGGGCCCAGTGCGGGTTCGTCTTATGTCAGAGTGGATACCTAATAATTGTAATTAGTTCTGCCTACATAAATTGTTTTACAAAAATACTTACACTTTTTTTTTAGGTTTATAATTATGCTCAATATCACTAAATGTAAACACATGTTTTCATCAAGACAAATAACAAATCAAGATTTTTTTCTTAGTATTTACATTTTAGAGTCCATGACAAAAATAATAGTCAATTTAGTCAGACGGACAGACAGACAGATGAACGGACTAACAGACGAACAGACAGGTGGATAGACAGACGAACCGACAGACGGACAGACAGATGGACAGCGGAGCCTTAGTAATAGGGTGCCGTTTTTACCCTCTGCAGTTTGTCTATGTCACATGAAGGAAATTAAAAAAGCTATTGGCATACTTTTAGAGCATGAGAAGTGAAAACTACATTAAATATGTATAGAAAACTATTATAGAATAATTTAATGCCCAAAAAGTATACATATTTTCATTATTTTCATTATTAGGAAGAAGAGGAAGAAGCCTCCTAGTCAGAACCAGTGCGGGACCGCGCTGGCAGGACCCAATATGCTGCGTCCGGCGATACCAACAACGCAGCTCTATGTGTCCCGGCTACATCACACCACGAAGGTTGAGGAGATCGTGGAGTATGTCCGAGCGAAGACCAGCTGGACCTTGAGGGTCGAGAAGTTGGAGTCGCGCCACAACACGAATTTTAAGTCGTTCGTGGTGCGAGTTCCGACTCATCATATTGAGACCTTCCTCAAGGAAGAGTTTTGGCCGAAGGGTGTCATGTATCGGCGATTCCACGGAAGGCTACGCGACACCACGCAGCGCAACATGACGCCGTCTCTTCGTGTTCAATAGTTTAATTAGGTTTTTGAAGTTTATATAAATATGTATGTTAGTCTGTAAGGTATATGTGATATGGGTCTTTTGTTACCTGAATTAAATGATATATTATTATTATTATTATTATTAGTCAATTTAGTCAGACGGCCAGACAGACAGATGGACAGCCAGACGGACAGACAGACAGACAGATAGACAGACAGACGGGCAGATATACAGACGGACAGACAGATGGACAGCGGAGTCTTAGTAATAGGGTCCCTTTTTACCCTTTGGAGTTTGTCTATGTCACATGAAGGAAATTAAAAAAAAACTAATTACTTTCACTCCCTAGAGACTAAAAGGGTCACTTTAGTCCCACTTCGTAGGGCTATAATGGCGTACTTTTAGAGCGTGAGAAGTGAAATCTACAATGTATAGAAATCGAATAAAGAATAATTGAATGCCCAAAAAGTATACATATTTTTGTTAATAAAAATATATATTTTTTTAGTTAGCCTATTCTATCCCACTGCTGGACAAAGGCCTCTCACATTCCTTTCCAACTCTCCCGGTGTTTTGCCTCCTCCGGCCAATCAGTCAGGAACGAGTCCGTAAAAAAAATATTATTATACATAAATATTTAAAATGTAATAAATTTACATTTTTAATTTTTTAGTAACAAAACTATAAATAAAATTAAAAGCATATAAAATAGGTAGCCCGCCAGCATCGGGAACAGGGTCCAAGCTGCTGGTGGTTAGGGCTCTTGAGAGAGGAACTTACTAACAATACGCGCCGTGTCCAGAACTGCTTTCTGAATCAAGCGCTTGATCCAGCTGCCTAGCGAGGGTCACCTCAGATGTTAGTTGAGGCTCTTGTCCAATTAAATTATTATTATTATGGAATTAATAACACAATTACTGACATTGTTTCTTTTTACGTCTGCGGTTTGTAATTACCGCCACTATAGCTCAAAATAAGTGATTCCTAATAAACAGAAAAATAGTAAGGTATTTATGGTACTAGCCGTGCCGTGTGGTATCCGGCAGAGTAGAATAGAACCAACCCATTACACTCACGGGTGTCGTATAAGGCGACTAATGTCTGAGGCAGAACACCTTGCGCCTCCGTAGACCAGAGAATGGGCAGCAGCGTTTTCTGTTAGTCTTTCATCACTGCGATCTCCAATCCGCCTGCCAAGCGTGGAGATAACGGCAAATTCCTCCCATAATGGGAGAGGCTTATGTCCAGCAGTGGACGTTATGGGCTTTTGTTGTTGTTGTATGGTACTAGTGTGGAAAGTTGGTTTTTACAAACGAGTAGACGAATGTAACCGTAATTTACGCACGTGTACATTGTAATACAAGGGGCTAAAATGACCCATTATACACGAGGTAGTGAATAGGAACCGAGTTATAATGGGATTTTAGAACGAGTTATAATGGGATATTAGTGTGTCACACTGTAATTTTTACTTTGAGTGGAAGAAAAATAGTCAATTTAGTCAGACGGACAGACGGACGGACAGACAGGCGGACAGACAGACTGACAGACAGACGAACAGACAGACGGACGGACAGACAGACTGACATACAGACAGACGGACAGACAGATGGACAGCGGATTCTTTGTAATAGGGTTCCGTTTTGAAAGCTATAGCTCTTATAATGGGATTTTAGTGTTACACTGTACTTTTCACTTTGAGAGCGAGAAAAATAGTCAATTTAGTCAGACGGACAGACAGATGGATGGGCAGAGCGATGGACAGACAGACGGACATACAGACAGACGGACATACAGACAGACGGACATACAGACAGACGGACATACAGACAGACAGATGGACAGCGGAGTCTTAGTAAATAGGGTAACGTTTTTAATGCTATAGCTCTTATAATAATTTTCTATAGCACATACATATTTTCCCTATTTGTCTTAGTTTATTTGAATAATTTCGCAGTACTGCATTCTATTTTTCTTACATATGTGAACATTAGGACCATACACCATTGCGTCTCTTAGAGCGTTTATTACACTGCTATCTCCATCACTAATTACCTTAGTATACATGAGCCCGTGCAACTGCATGCTTACTTTGCATCCATCTACACCTGACAAGTTTTTTTTTAAATACAATTTTTTAATGTATGATTACACCTCCACAACCCCCGTACTATTAAATTCAATCCATACATCAGCACAATGTTTTGAATGCGTTACATTGAGTTGTAACACAAAACATGATTTTTCACACCAAAAAAAAAAATCGTTTGATGTACAGAATGCTTGGTTGACTGACGGCTTCGTGAGGAGGTCTTTTGCACCCTGTATTCATGACGTGTCATCAATTCTTACTGCGTGGTCCTGTAAACGTATAACTCAATTAGAATATGCAAAAACTAACAAAATAGTACATTGTAAACATAGTCAATTTAGTCTGACGGACAGACAGTTGGACAGACAGACGGACATACAGACGGCTAGACAGACAGATGGACAGACAGACAGATAGACAGACAGATGAGCAGACAGACGGACAAACAAACAGACGGACATACAGACGGATAGACAACAGATGGACAGACAGACAGACGGACAGACACAGGGATAGACAGATAGTTGGCCTGACAGACAGACAGTTGGACAGACAGACGGACATACAGACGGCTAGACAGACAGATGGACAGACAGACAGATAGACAGACAGATGGGCAGACAGACGGACAAACAAACAGACGGACATACAGACGGATAGACAACAGATGGACAGACAGACAGATGGACAGACAGACATGGGCAGACAGACAGAATGGTGGATAGAAAGAAAGATGGATAGACAGACAGACGGATAGACAGACGCACAGACAGACGGATAGACAGACATGGACAGACAAACGGATAGGCAGCGGAGTCTTAGTAATCATAGGGTACTGTTTTTACCCTTTGGAGTTTGTCTATGTCACATGAAAGAAATTAAAAAAAAAAAAAAAACTTTTACTCTCTAGAGACTAAAAAGGTTACTTTAGTCCCTGATGGACTAAAGATGACTAGCGATAGCATAAATTATTATTCACAGAAAACACGTTTCAGTTTTCAGACATTTTATTGAGAACTGTTGAGAACTGTTGTCATGCCTACAAACAAAGTCACTATGTGACAGATTATATACCATGAAGGTATCAACCTCCAACAGTCCCGCTTCGTAGGGCTATATTGGCGTACTTTTAGAGCATGCGAAGTGAAATAATAGATTGTACATCAAGTGCATAAAATGCACCATTTTATGAGACGTTTTTTTTTTGTTAAATAGAGTGTAAGGGTGCGTACAGACTATATAACATAACATTGCTATATAACATGTTTCAGATAATGTAGACACTGAATGTTATAAATGTCAATGTCAATTTCATAATGTGGACGTGTTATAAAACACAAGTTATATAATATGTTATATAGTCTGTACGCACCCTTAGGTGTGGTCAGTACATGAGGAATATCGGAACTAATCTATTCACATTGTGCAGACATTGCTTCATGTGCTTCTGCTGCACAGGTATCTTGCCCGAAATCTCGTGTTGATCTAAAAAAAAAAATGGATTACACAGGGTCAAATTAAATGAGTTAGCGAAACTCCGCACATAAAAATCAAAAGCTGTTTTTTTCGGGTCAACGATACACACAGCACAGCGGGTCTAAAATAGCCGCTATAGCAGAATCTACGCAGAATCTTAGCATGATCACGTTAAAAAAATTAAATTCTTAAAATGGACTTTATGTCAATAACTATAAAGTCCATTTTAAGAATTTTAAATTTTTAACGTGATTCACAAAACGATTCTGCTAAAGCGGCCATTTTAGACCCCCGGTACAGATTTCATAAGTTTTTACCGTGCCGGAAGTGCCAGAGGTTGGTTTTATATATGTATAGGCACCAAGAACAGCGACCGGTGGCCCAGTGGTGGCGGCCCCGACTTACGAACAGTAAGTCATGGGTTCGAACCTAGACAGGCGCATTACTTTGTATAATTTATTTCAACACCACTGCTCTCAAAGCGGTGAAGGAAAACATCGTGAGGAAACCGGAATGTCCTACAACCAAAAATTCGAAGACATGTGACATCTACTAACCCGCACTGGCCCGCGTGGTGGATTATAGCCCATTACCTCTCATAGAGAGGATGCCTGTGTCCCAGCAGTGGGAACATTAATAGGCTGATGATGAGGCACCTACTATTTGCATTACATACTGATACTGATACTGTTAGCCTGCGTCATCCCACTGCTGGGCAAAAGCCTCTCTCCATTTACATAAACTTACAAAATAAAAGTCACTAGCGCATTGCACTGTCTGTCTTGCCTACATAGGGTGCCCTAATGCCTATACACAAAGCCACGCCGCCGGCCACCATGGGTAAAGTAAGCCTGCGGCGCTGTGTGTAGAGAATAGCACTAATGGTTGAAGTCACCATCGACACGTGCCTCTGATGTCGATGCCGCGTGTCGCTCGTGTGTAAGAACACTAAATAGATTAGGTGCAACAAATTATATGACTTACCCATTGTTAATTTGTAGTTATTCACACCTGTTCTTCAATGAACCAACACAATATCACTCGCACAGCGTCCACTCAAATCAAAAATTATTTTTTTTATCAAAAATCCGGAGTCCAAACAGTTATACGTCAAACGTCACACGAATGACATAGGCTTTAGAAGCAGATTTGAAATTTCGAATATAACTGGAATAGGGTGGAGTCTCCTAGTATCAGCCTCCTCCTAAAATCGGCCTTTTCTAGAAAAAGTAACATAACTATAAAAATTGCTAAAATCATAATACTTTTCATGCAAAAACGACTCTAGTTCCATACACATAACCTCCCATACCATAAATACATTTCATTTTAAAATCTTCATGATGAGAAACATTTGAAATTTATTTATTCTTTTATACTATCTGTCATTTCGAATTACATTCAAACGTTGAATACATTTTTGTAATCATCTTTTAAAACTCTTCATTTTGATACCCCACTCGATGGTATTAGAAGAAAAAAAAAATCGAAGTCTACAATATGGCACCCCATACCCCCCTTTTTTTTTTTTTTGCAAGAAATCAAAAGCACTTAAAAATTACAAGTAGTCAAAGTTCAAAAAAAGTTGACACGGTCGATAATTGGTACCACCACCCTACGCGCGTATGACATATTGTTAATGTGTGCGTGAACGTCGTCGTCGTCCTCCCGCACCGCGCACCGCAGCGGGGGAAACATTGTTCAGTGAGATGCACGATAAGTCTAATAAAAGGCGCGCGTAAAAAAATACGAAAAGGCCTTTGGAAAATCGGGTTTTATGAAAAAACCACTGCATAAATCGATTACAAGTAAAATTTATTGAATTCTTCGATAATTGTGCTGTGTCGGTACCGACTTTGTTTTGGAAATTTGACACTTCTTTTATTACTAATTTACGCCCAAAGTTACGTTAAAATTGGCAATAAAAATGAATCTTTGGTAGCTCGTAACTTTTTAATGGCTTTTTATTTTACTATTCTGTTTCCGTACAGACACAATTAATAATGAGACAAAACGATATCATGTTTAACTTTAGTTGTACCATGACAAACAGTGGAGTAATAGCCCCCCGAAATTTGTATGGAAAATATGTTGCGCAGATCAACCTTAAGAGTCCTATTACATTTTTTAGACAAATTTTTGATTTTTACTTCCTGGATCAAATTATTTCGGTCGGCGTACACGAGTCGATAATAATAGCGATATTTGGATGATTTTCGGTTGATATTGACGAATATTAGAGACGAGACTGACATGAGACTGTGGAGCGAGCTGAATTGAGAATTATAGTAGGTACTTTAATTTTATTTATTGTATTTTTGTCTTATTATATTGACAAACGAAAACTAATGAAACTTATTCATTGTAGATCGAAGTCTTATATCATATTAATTTATTTGATAAAATTGAGTTTATTTGGAATATAATGGACGCTGAATTAAGACATTTATGGCTTAAATTACTATTTCTTTACGATTTTTTCCGTGAAAACTCAAGGAATTTAAAGAAATTCTAAAACTCCAATAAACAAGTAAAACATTCAGCTTATCTTTTAGTAGTTTTAGCTTTTATAAGAATTGAATGTAACTATATGAATTTGAGCGTTAAAGTTCCATCGTCGACGGTTTTTCTTGCAAACTGAGTTCGTAAAATATTTATAGTAAATTACACTAAAAGAAAAATGAAAATGTGTAACTCCAACTTACAAGAAAGAGAATGGCACTATCGTTATTCTTAAGCAAATAATTAAAATATCTTACTGCTGCTGAGAATTACTGCGTCAAAAATCATGAATTTACGTAAAAAATGTAATAGGACTCTTAACAATTAATTAAACAGCTCAACTGCGCTGACCATGCCCGCCCTAACGACAGGGTCACTAACTCAGCATATGCTAGGTGTAAAACACTCAGCGCTGGTTTTCAGAAGGCCCCCCGCAGTGACACACGGATTATAGCCCATTCCCTCTCATAGAGAGGAGGCCTGTGTCCCAGCAGTGGGAACCATTAATAGGCTGATGATGATGATCAGTAGAAGATCCCTACCTTCTTGAACTCCGGCGACTTGTGCTCATTCTGCAGTAGCTTAACTTCGTTGTACTGAAGCTGCAGCCCCAGTATGTCGCTCAGCATCATGACGGCGCGCGCTGGCGGACTGCCCAGCACCCGGTGAAGAATGAGACGAGACATGGCTTCGAAGACCAGTTACTGGGGAATATTGGTGTATTACATACGTGGACATCTTTGACCTTGGGTGCTTTTAAGCTAAATAAAGGACGAATTTATATAACTAGGTAATTTTATAATAAATAAATAAATGTTAATATAATGTTTTATATATTTTTTATTAATGTGTATTTATATATCTTAATAGGTTAAGTTAGTTATGGCACATAATTAATATCTATACTCTTCCTTTTCTCACACACTATTGTCTACATTTCTTTTTCATTTCTCCTTTTGCAGGTCTGCTGGCAGAAATTTCTTAAGAAATAAGCAGTTCCTATGTACTCATATTTTTAATGTATTTTCGTGTGTTGTATACTTACTGTGTGTAAGTAATCTATACATATAATAAATCTGTAGAAAAATAGTTTTTGTACATCGAAAATATTTTGAAAAAAAATTGCCGGGTTGTTAAAGGATAAGCAACAGAACACATTTCCAGCATTTTTTGAATTTTTGTCTGTTTGTCTGTTTGTATCATCAAGCATCACGTAAAATTTACATAACCAATGTAGATAACTTTTATACATAAAAATAGTGTGTAACTTGGGGTATTATTTAGTTTTTGTTTCATTGAAATAGGTTTATTCTATCAAAAGATCTAAGAACTTAAAGTTTTCAAGAAGAACTAATCATCAAATGTAAGATACATACATGCAGCGACATCTGTTGAACTAAAATGGTACCAATGACTAAAAATGTGCTCACCACATAGACCGGCTTTAAAAAAATATAGCATAATATACTTTAGCATTTTAACATTTTGGTCGATAGATGGCTATGATCTTTTCACTCTATTTTCTGAATCGAATGACCCTCGCCCGTGTCAGTTGCCTCAAGATTGTTTTTTTAACCGACAAAACAAAAAGAAGGAAGTTCTCAATTCGACGCGTATTTTTTTTTATATATGACCACGGATAACTTTTACAGAGAAGTCCCTACATGGTCCTTTTTTTGTGAAAAGCGTAGGTACATACAAAGTTGATCCCATTTATAATTGAAAAATCGTGTTTGGGCTAATTTCTTGCACCTTTGATGAGAACTTTCGACCTAGCTGAAGTATGACTGTCATCGAGTGTCTAAGGATGAAGACGTAAGGCTGTCGAGGCAATGGGCGGAGCACCGCCGTCTCCTTGAAGCGGCGATTGGCGGCGGCGACCTCTCGCGTCTGGCCCTGGTTCAAGCCATGGTCCGGAGCGAGACAATATGGGACGCCGTCACCTACTTCTGCGAAGCAGTAATGCTAGAGAAGGAGGTGGCGGAACGTGAGAGGGAGAGAACCTCACAGCGTCCCGGTCACCGCGGGGGACGCCCCGGGCGTCGGGGACCACCACGTGGCCCCGGCCACCGCAGGCGCGGGCCTGTGGACGGTGGGCTATGGGCTAGCTCGCCGTCCCTCCGTCTCATGACGACAGGCCGTGTCGACGGCGCGTTCGTGTTCCACGTGCGCCTCAAAGAGAGTCAGCATTCAGCAAAAAGGAAGGGGGATCCGTAAGGACCGATGCCAGCTGGGGTTACGGGGCTGTTCGAAAGAGATACCGTGGCCCCGGAGCACAAAGGGCGATTATGGAACATGGATGGGTTTTAGTCAGTAAAAGTCTGACACTCCCTCCTGCTCCGCCCAGAGCGGGAGGAGTCATTTGATGATTTCCCATCCGAAAAAAAGAAAGGCTGTCGAGGCAAGCCCTTTTTTGGAAAAACATAAGTAGATTATTTTAGCGATTAATGCAAATATATTAGAAAAAATTGTTGCCCACTTGGATCAATATTTACTAATATTATAAAGCTAAAGAGTTTGTTTGGTTGGTTGAATGCGCTAATTACAGGAACTACTGGTTCGAATAAAAAAAAAAAAAACTTTTAGTGTTGAATAGTTGTCGAGGATGGCTTAGTATAGGTTATCTAACATCACGCTATAATTAAAAGGAGCGGAGCATCAATGATAAATGTTGCAAAAACAAGGAACATTTATTTCTTTTGAAAGCTTTCTTTACGGGCGCTGCATAAACGGTTAAAGTTACGCAACAAACAATCATGTATTAAAGAATTGTTCGTTTTAAAACGTTCTAAAAAAAACCGCGATAACATTATGTCTATCTTTTAAGGTCACACTCTCTCTAACCCTCTCTCTCTCATGTGACGCAGACGAAGTTGCGCGGGTCAGCTAGTATTTAATAAATAGTTAAATTAATTAATTATTTTATTTTTACTATAGCTTAGCTTACCTTTACATGTTATAATTATTGTCCTGTGCGAGTCCCGATTAATACATTTTCTTTCCTTATTCGAAATCTAAAAAAAAATCCTGATCCTAATCTACATCATCGCGATTTTCTATTTTTTTTTTATGCGTCGGCACAGATGACACCTTCTTTCTAGCCATAATTATCATCTTTTAAATAATTCATTGTGGGTGTCATTGGTCTTCTACTCTTATTCATAAAACCATCCACATTCACAAGATTTCATAATAACATTTTATGACTCATTTATTGACGTTTATCAGGCGAAATTTAGGTCATTGCTATCCTACACATATTGCCTACCTATCTCTAATATCAAAGACATAATGCTATACACCTAGGTATTGCAGTATTACTGTGTAAACATGGATAATAAATAGTTTATCATTCAAAATGTAAGTAGGTACCTCCCTACTCTGATTTTAAGGGTTCCATACACCAGCTAGTTAATAACAAAAACAGAATACTTATACTTAAAATGTCACGGGATATCTTCCGTGATTATTTATTATTTTGAGCTCCCGATATTTCCGATATCATGGCGCTTGCAACAGCGTCGAAATATCGGGAGCTCAAAATAAAAAATAATCACGGAAGATATCCCGTAAGTGACATTTTAAGTATAGTTATGAACCGTGAAAGCTTATAAAAAACAACAGAATACTTACTTACAATTTCGACCTATCTTCCTGTCTATCCTCGGAATGTTACCCTACGGTTTACTTACTTTACTAAAATACCGATTTTGTTTTCCGATCGAATAAATGTTTAAAGATTCATCTCGATTATGGAACCCTTCGTTGTGCGAGGCCCTATACGCACTTTGCCGTTTTTAAGATTAGGTGCGTAGTGTACTCACAGACCTTGTTGAAACTGAGAAACATCAAGAGTTCAAAAAAGTTAATAGGTAGACCTATGTAATTTTCTTTTCTGTCTATCCTTGCGAGGACGCAAGCGTGAAGGATTCATTAGGTACATATACAAATATATTTGTTTCTTCTAGCATCAGTTTTTAAAGTTTGTAAGTACCTACCCTATATATAAAGTAGGTACTTACTTACAAAATACATATAAATAAGTAAGTATTTCAAAAACAATGGCAATGCATTTTATTCCGATAATTCAATACATAGGTACCTAAGTGTAAAAAAAAACTGTCAACATTATTTGCGCAAAGACCTATAACCTACCTGTCTAAAAATGTTCATAACCTGACTTGAAACAAAAATGCATGCTGATAAAGAAAAAAAAACACTTATTTTTTATTGTACTTACAATAGAACGAATACGTCGCACCTACACTCACTTTCACGTTCAAATGTTTAATAATAAACTCAATTGACTTTTGATAAAAATGATAACACAGCAACGTCATTATAACCTCAAAAGACGCGCCGCCGCGATTGCGCGGCGCCGGACCGGCCTTGATCTTTGTTATGCATGACAAACTACCGGTTGCGCGAACGCATGGCGTAATGTGCCAAATCAAAACATATAGATTTAGGTAACCCAAAACGGTACATTGCGTATTTTGTACTTATTATTACAAAGTACCTATCGCAATACCCAGACAGTTCTGATCATTGGTTATACTTAATAATGATAATGGACCTCGTGCTATTCGCAAACTCAGATTCCTTGATTGCTTTTAAACATATGCACATAGTACACATAGACATGACATAAACATTATTTTGTCTTCAAGTCAGATCTCAAAGTCTTTGAGTACTTACCTACATACTTTTTTAATTATTTGTATATAAGTTATAAATAAAAAAATAAGGAGCATCAGCCTTAACATAGGTACTGTTTATTATTTATTTGCACACTTATTCCACACAAGGAACACAACCCCCACAATGTAATACTTTAACTACTTTAAAACAGAGTTTAATTAAATGGAGAGGTCTGTAGTTCTAGTTATGAAGTCCTTAGGGCATTAGTGTTGTAATGTAACATTCATAATTATTCAAATTTTCAATTCACATGCGGTTGAAAATTCCTTATCTACTAACCACATTCTTTACATTTGTTTTGCACTGTGCAAGTATTTTAATGAATTAACTAGACTTTATATTACAATAGAAGTGTCTGTTTGTCATGATGTTTCACTCAGCGGTAGGTGTTCATTGACCAACTCAATGACTTCTCGGACTTCATCCTCAGATAAACGCTCCTCACTTTCCTGCACAATCTGTAGATGGAAAGATCATTATAATCATTTTTTAAATTCTTTATTCATTTGAAAACATATGTTTCACTTTTTTAAATATTAAAAAAAAAAAACTTTTAAAAATACATATAAAAAATAGTAGCCCACCCGCATCACGAACAGGGTACGATGGTGGTCGTGGTTTGGTGGTCAGGGCTCTTTAAGAGAACCTACTAACAATATAATTATTAAAAAATTTCTACATACTTTTTGAAATTTATTTTTATCTGTTTACAAAGAATTCCTTGTTCTCTTTCTCTAAACAAAAATTTCTCTGCCTGGTTAAACCAGAGTCATCTTACTGAGAATACATTTTTTTAAATACTTTGATAAGATAAGATAAGATATATTTATTTGCTCAAAACATGTGTCCCATTCATTAATAAAAAAATGCATGTAGGATAATATAAATAAAGAAAAATCGTTCAGACATGTATTGCCACATACTATGGCGTGCAAATGTTTTGAAATTCTAAAATTGAGATTTTTTTTTTAGTAATAAATCTCAAAATAATACATGTCAAGAAGTAAAAGAATAAAAATAAAAAACATAACAAAAAAAAGTAAAAAAAAAATGAAATTTATTTTTATCTGTTTACAGAGAATTCTTTGTCATGCTCTTTCTCTAAATAAAAATTTCTCTGCCTGGTTAAACCAGAGTCATCCAGGATTCAGAATCCAAAACTTGGTGTCTGTCAAGAGAATACGCTGATTTTGCGAAGCAGAGGATTTCAGGATGATTGGGGTAGGCCTACCTGTCGTCGCCGAGGTGTGGTCTGGGTTCGGTTCTTAGGTCTGACAAGGTGATATTGGGGTTTTCGTTCAGAAATTTCACAGTAGCAGCCATGGAGTCTCGGGAGTCTGGATTTTTGCCCAGTTGGTGGCAATAGGATTGCTCCATTTTAAGGTATTTAAACTGGAGAAAGAGGGCTGTACTATTAGGTACATCTCCCAGATACCTCACCTAACAGTTGTGATGTTATGTTTACTGTTTAATATTTATTTTTAACAAATAGCTCACCAGTTGAATCTCTAGCTCTGTCCGCGGGGGTGTGTTCACCATCATAAGTTTCTCAGTCTTTGTCAGTTTGAACTTCTTCATAGCTTCTAGAAACTTCTGTATTGATTGTGCATTTTGTTTTTTACATTCTGTGTCTTGCAGATAATGAACCGTCTGAAAAAAATTATACATGTAATCATATTGGTAAAAGTTGGCAATCTAAATCTATACAAAAAAAGCTCTTTACTGAATGCATATTAAATTATATATGGATAAGATGATAAGGAGTAATTTAAACTACTTTTATTTTAGAAAAAGCATTAGGGTTCCATGCAAAAACAAAAACCAACGAAATTGTTAACAAATCTTCTTGAAACAGGGCAAGTAATATTTTTATAATAATTTCATGTGGACAAAGGTTGCGGGTAACAACTAGAGTAACTAATACAGAAGTAAAGTATGTTGTTGTTGTTGTTAATTTCTTTATCGCATCTTCATCATTCTGTAAAAACTTTATTTTGACTAGTGACTGGCTTCTGCTTCACACAAGTGTTATGGGGATTTGTCAAAACATCGCAATTTCTGAGCTATTCCTAAGTAAACATTATTTTTAAATGCTCTACTAAATGATGAATTGCCACATCAAGATCCACTGTGTACTTAAGATGATCTAAGTGGTTACACAGAGACATGAAAGGCGGTTGTACAATAGAGATAAATAAAGCAAGACCTCATGCCACTGGCCAAGCATTCCTTGCCAATCAAAATTAATTCTATATTATATACTTGCGCGGTTTCACCCGTGTAGTTCCCGTTCCCTTGGGAGAATAGGGTTAAAATATAGCCTATGTTACTCAGGTTGAATGTAGCTTTCTAATAGTGAAAGAATTTTTTAAATCGGCGCAGTAGTTTTTGAGTTTATTCATTACAAACATACAAAAATACAAATCTTTCCTCTTTGTAATATTAGTGTAGATGTAGACTAGGTTCTGCCTGTGACTGTCCGCTTTAAAGAATCATTTCTTATAGCACTTGGTGCAGCTATTTATGATAGTAGATTGGGACAAGGGTAGTAAGATGATGATGATTGGTAAATATTTATAAATAAACTCTGTGTGTTGTTACTTTTTCACTCTGTATTTTATGTGTGATAAATAATATTGAAAAAGTCCCAGTGGCACTAAAGTCTTACTCGTAAAAGTGAATCAGTTTATCAGTGAATGTTGGCACCTACCTCATAGGTCACTGTTGCTAGTGAACCCTCACGTTTATGCTTCTTCTGTGTGCTGTCTTTAAGCTGTTGCAAAATCTGCATGACCTCATAGTTGCAAAGAAAAGCTGCATTCACCTTAGTGCTAAATATTATGGAACAAGATAAATATAATAAATAAATTTGACTCATTTTGTTAGTTTCGCTTATTTTTATTCAAAGTATTTAGTTTAAATTCCGGTAATACACACGTCTCCATGAGGAAGGGCCTTTCGAATTGTTTCAAGCTTTTACCCTGGCTAGTCTCATGCCTTCACAATTTTACAGCTGTTAATTTTCTTCAACAAGCTATGTTACTAATAACTTTAAGTTAACATGGGCTGCATTCATATATGTTCAGTGGCTGCATTATACTCGAGGATTTAACGTCTTAACTTGTAAACAATGAAAACATTCATCAAGTTAAAAGTTGAAACTACTTGAAACTTGAAAGCGCCTCAAGGTCTCTCAGTGCTGCCAACCCGTCTAAGCAAAAACGCGCTGTTAGCTCTTTAAAAAAGCGCTAGAAAGCGCTAAATGGTCGCTGACAAAAAAGCGCTGTATTCGGCGCCAATTTCAAACAAAACGCCCAATAATTTGAGAATCAGACTAGGGATGTATAAACGTATTTCGTCGGAATGATTCGGTACCTAGTTATGACAAATTAATTATTTTGCAGTAATTCAAATTAATGTATGCATTTTTTTATTGAATCAAAATAGGTATGTCAGACTACGATACCAACATTAAGAAACATAATTATCAGCATTTAGGTGAAGCAAGTTCAAAATATTTAAGTGTTTCGTTCCGTGCTATGCACATCACAGAATAAATAATAGTAAATGTGCATATCATAATATGATTTTAAAAAGCGCTAGATTTAGCGCTAGGCGCTAGAACGCGCTATTGAACAAAAAAAGCGCTAGATCTGGCGCTGAAAGCGCTAATTTGGCAGCACTGAGGTCTCTAAAAAAATACAAACACTGACTTTGACAATTGACATTGACAGATTGACATAATTGATTTGACACTTGCAACATGATTTCCAAATCAACGAGTAAAGAGGGGTTTATGTTTTAGGTATGAGTCTTTTAATAAGAGTTGTGGGATCTAAACAGGCTGGTGTTCGCTACTCCACGTCCAAGTACGTATTTTGCGTAAGGCTGGGAGACAGGCAATGAGCACACAATATAGGCTCTCTATCCACTCCCATAGCCATCTAGTTTTACTTGAAAATTTTCATGGCCTACTAACTGGGTTATTTTTCTTTCTAACATAATTTTGTAATTTACCAGTTTTTTTAAATACTTATCACAAAAATAGGTGAAAATGATGTGCAATACATTATATTCTAGATTTTTCTTAAAAAACAGCATAACTTCTAAAGTTCTTTCAATGATTCCAAGAGCACGAAACTTTAGCCAAGAAAACTTCACGTCTGGCTTATCGAAGACTGACACACCTTTAAATGCATACTTTCACCATTTTACAGATCTAAAATTACCATCAAATAAAGTTTTTGCCACCTACGTTTGGATCGATGGTAGTGGCATTAACTTACGTTGCAAAGATCGCCTTCTAGACAAAGAGCCTAATAACATAAAAATGGTCCCGAAATGGGCGTTTGACGGAAGTTCCACTGGACAAGCTAAAACTGATGACTCGGACACTACATTATTGCCAGTTGCCGTTTATAGGGATCCTATTCGCAAACGTCCCCACGTTATTGTACTATGCGAAACGTATCATAGCTCTGGAGCCGCTACTTCTTCAAACCATAGGGCTCATTGTGCAAACGTACTGAGCAAAATTTCAAACCAAGATCCATGGTTTGGTATAGAACAAGAATATACAATGTTTGATTCAGATTTATGGCCTTTGGGATGGCCGAAAATTCGTGGATATCCCGTAACAAGGTCTAAGTTCTCGTACTGTGGCATTGGCGAACATGTTGCAGGGAGGGATTTAGTAGAATGTCATGCCAGAGCGTGCGTTTATGCTGGTTTGGATTACAGTGGTTATAATGCAGAAGTCATGAAAGGATCTTGGGAGTATCAAGTTGGAACAACTTTGGGGATTAAAGCTGCCGACGATTTGTGGGTAGGACGATATTTGTTGGGAAGAATTGCTGAAAACTTTGGGATTATTATTAGCTATCACCCAAAACCTATGGGTAAGAATCAACCAGGAATAGGGTGTCATCATAACTTTAGCACAAAAAAAATGCGGGCCGATGGAGGAATCACAGAAATTGAAAGGGTATGTAAAGACCTATGTGCCAAACATAAAGATCATATGAAAAGTTATGGCCTAGGAGACGGTCAAGAAAACCGTAAAAGATTAACTGGGGAATACGAAACTGCTTCATTTGAAGAATGTAGATGGGGAGTCGCCGATCGTAGTGCTTCTATAAGATTACAGAGAAGTGTTCATTCAGCAAAGAAAGGATTTTTAGAAGACCGTAGACCAGCAGGTGACTGTGATCCATACAGGGTGTGCGCTCTTCTAGCAGAAACATGTCTGAAACCGAAATGATACAAGTGATTTTGATTCAAACATTTTTATATGATATTTTTTTCTGGAGAAGTTCTAGTTCGAGATTAAATTTCGGTGAAAACTCGCGCGCAATATTGTTTTTGTCAGTTTGTTTCCTTAACCCACTTAATTAGTCATGAAGCGAAAATTACAGCAGTTAAACCGATGAACTAAATTAATGTACTTACCTTACCCGTATTTAAATGATGCTCTATGCTACAATTATTCCATTAACTTTCCTTTTGTTTTTGAATCAACCCAAGCTCAACGATAGTGAAGACTAAAATAACGTGAAGCAATAATATTCTATTAAGGCTGATGCTCCAGGGTAGCCCGCGAAATTCAAATTTTCTTATGTTTTTGGCAAATTGCAGGCCAGTGCTAGGTTGTATGTTGATTAAAATATTGGACGCGATTGTAAGACGTATGTAGTTACAGAATTATAATCATCAAAACCATCAATACAACCCTCCAAGTTCATAAAGGTCGAGAAACGATTTTTTCAAGGTCAAAGTCATTGCTAGACCTTTATGAACTTGGAGGGTTGTATTGATGGTTTTGATGATTATAATTCTGTAACTACATACGTCTTACAATCGCGTCCAATATTTTAATCAACATACAACCTTGCACTGGCTTGCAATTTGCCAAAAACGTAAGAAAATTTGAATTTCGCGGGCTGGTCGAAGCATTCACCTTAAACAGATATGTTGTGAGCGCGCAATCGTGAAGACTCGAAAACGGGCCAATTGGCTTGTTTTGCCTTTATTCTGCTTCACTGCATGTATGTGAGCTGGCTCTGCCCCGCGGCACACTTTTTTCGGTGGTTTTGTAGGTTTATAACATATCTGTTTATTAGAATATCATTGACGTGAAGTGAAATGAGTAAGTATTAAATATCTCTATCTAAATAGGGAGACACACTGTGGAACTAATGGCGCTAGTATAGATATCCAACATCATCATTGGTTGAAAATGTGGTACTTAATGTCATTTTATATTTCAAAATAGCTTAACCTCATTGGCCTCATTGGCGGTAGGGGGGGGCAAGGGTGGGCGACCGCCCAGGGCGCCCCTTTATATCCCCTCCGAGGCCTACTTCCTCGTAAATATCCTAAACTAGCTGACCCTATAACTTCATCTGCGAACTCCATCTGCGTCACATAGAAGAGAGAAGCTCACAAACAGCACAGATAATATAAAACAGCTAAAAAGAAGCTGCCAAGTTAGTCAATCGAAAATGAAATTGCTGAAAACAGTGGCGTGCAGTGGTCTTCCATGGTGGGTAGGCCACGAAATAATAATAGCAAAAAAAAATTTTGTCGGCGCCATCTTGGATTTTCATTTTGACCTCATTTTCATTATTAACTTCCCCAAAAACTTCGAAAACGACACCCATGAAGAAAAAACTGAAAATATTTGTCGGCGCCATCTTAGATTTTCATTTTGACCTCATTTTCATTGTCAGTGACTCCAAAAACCTCGAAAACGACACCCATTTAGATAAAACTGAAAATTTTAGTCGGCACCATCTTGGATTTTCATTTTGATCTCATTTTCATTATCACCAACCCCAAAAACCACAAAAACGACACCCATGAAGAAAAATATAATCACAATAATATTATTAATTATTATAATAATAATAGGTATCATTATTTTAATCAACATACAACCTAGCACTGGCCTGCAAATTGCAAAAAACGTAAGGAAATTTAATTTTCGCGGGCTAAAGAACATCCACCTTGAATCCTGGCCTTGTGTTGTAGCAGCCAATCACAGTCCAACTACACTCGCAGGAGTTACCGCCCAAAAATGGCTGCAATCCATACATGTGTGCGGCTAGTGGAGCGTTTGCCTATAAGATGCGTCCAGCGGGTGAGCGTCGAGCTTCGTAGCAACTTCCAGTACAGTGTTAGTTACGTAACATGGGCGCGAAAAATTGCTATAAGTATTCGAACAGGAGTTTGTACAAAGTGTTATTTTATTACATAGTTCATTAGTTATAATAATTGCCCCAGTTGGTAGGGTAGGCTTTGCCTAATTGCCTCTTCGTGGCGCACGCCCTTGCAGGAAGATGATGATCGACTTTGATAACTAATAAAAGAGTTCGCCGCTAGAAAGGCTAGAAAAGTAATTTTATATTAGTTAAAAAAAAAGATTATTTTTTCAATGAATGGTTGTTCCCTTATAACTATCCATTGCCTTTTTTCGTATGGGTTTAAAATTGCAGTTAGGGGGCACGCTACAAATCTCACCCAGGGCGCTGGTGGTGCTAAAACCGGCACTGCTCATTGGACAGTTGAGACCATCTATGGTGGCGCCATCTTAGATTATATTTGCCTGTGTTACCCACCGGGCCACCCTCTATTATTTTGGACTACAGTGCAACAACAAAAGTTCCGTTTATGGAAAAATCATCGAAAAATTACGGTTGCATTTACATCTGTTATTTGTACACCACTCAATAGTCATTATAGGTACGCTATCGAGAGTTGTTATTTGAATCCGCCCTTACACTGTGTCCAACCAAAGCGACCGTAATCAAAGCCAGGATGTCATGCTCAGCATTGTAACGCAATCGTAAAATCTAACTATTCATAATAAAATAACTACTTAAAGGATATTTTCTACTTTGTACCCCTTAGCTCATTGAATTTAGATGTGATTTTCAAACTGCATCAATAAATTATAAGTTGATTAGAGAGATTCGTTCTTTGCTCATGTAAGTGTTTTTAAAAGCCCCTTTGAATGCATCTTGTTTTTGTTTTGGTAAATATCATCAATGCTCTTATTCCCCGCTAGGGCCCGCTTCAACTTACTTTCCGGCCTTTATGCCTCGCAGGGTTTTTAATTACATAGAGAAGAAACTGGCAGGTTATTTTTTGCAGAAACAGGCATCCTAATCTTCTAAATTTCTTTCAAACAAATCAGAGAACTCAGAGAAGTGACATGACATAATTTTGGATTTTTTCAAAAACATATTGTAAAATATAAAAGAAGTAGTGTTACAAAATTTCTGTATAATTTATAGAATAATTGTGAAAATTTTAAGTTTGACAAGATGACATTCTTCCTAAGAAATTGTGTTTCGATATTCAATAAGCCTATGCCAACCGTTATTGTCAGCTCTAAGAGGACCCTATTGGCACATAATATTAATCATATCATGAGCAAAAAAGTAATGGATCGGTATATGAGACTCCCTACACCTTGTAATAAAATATTGGCTACGTACGTGTGGATTGACGGTTCCGGAATTAACATGAGATCCAAAGATCGTATCCTGGATTGTGTTCCATACAGCGCAGATGCTGCACCTGGATGGGCTTTTGATGGCAGTTCGTGTGGCCAAGCCACTACTGATAATTCTGATACGACGTTAAAACCTGCCGCCGTTTATAGAGATCCATTTAGAGCTGATCCTCACGTCATAATTTTATGCGAAGTATATTTAGGCGATAGTGCAAAACCAGCTAAAACGAATCACAGAAACTATTGTAATGAATTGTGTGAAATTCATAAAGCTGAAGAGCCATGGTTTGGTTTGGAACAAGAGTATACTATGCTGGACAATGATGGATGGGGGCTGGGTTGGCCTAAAGGAGGTGGATTTCCCGCAGTTAAATATGAGTTCTCATATTGTGGTGTGGGAGCAAAATATGTAGCGGGACGAGATGTTAGCGAATCTCACTGCAAAGCATGTCTATTTGCTGGACTTGATTTTGAAGGCACTAATGCTGAAGTGATGTTTGCATGCTGGGAGTGGCAAGTGGGCACTACTCTTGGCATTAAAGCCCCGGATGATTTATGGATGTCACGTTACATCATGAATCGTGTCGCCGAAGATTACGGAGTAGATATTACGTACCATCCAAAGCCTTTCGGTCATTTGCATCCAGGAATCGGCATGCATCATAACTTCAGTACGAAAAGGATGCGTTCAGATGGAGGATATGCCTTCATAGAAGAGTGCATAAAGAGGTTAGAAAAGAACCACATGAAGCACATGAAGAATTACGGAATTGATGAAGCGGGAAACAGACTGCGATTGTCTGGAAAATTTGAAACATCTCCGTTTGACAAATTCTCATGGGGCATCGCAAATAGGAAGGCGTCTATCCGTCTTCAAAGAAACATAAAAAAGAAGGGTAAAGGCTTTATGGAGGATAGAAGACCCGGTGGAGACTGTGACCCTTATCTTGTTTGTGGCATGTTGATGGAAACCTGCTTGGGAAAATCTCCATCCAGTGGTGGTGCTAAGAAAGGTGTCTGCTGAAGAAATCAGTCTTGGAAAAATCTTGTGTGGTTATAGTAATATTTCGAAAAAAAAAAATTTTTGGGTTGTTTCCGGACAGATTTTCGTTTCGTCAGATTTTTGTTTCGATAGCTTGTCACTTTATCTCCAACGTACAGTTACGTACAAAATAAAAGACAAGGATATTTATAAAGTATATTGAAAAACAATAAAGTGAAAACTAAAACGTCAACTAAGTCATGCAAACCCACAGGCAATCTACCGACGAAAAACATTTATCTAGCATTTCTAAGCATTCTATTGTATTTTCTTTTAAGTCATGGATTATGCGTTCTGTGCGTCATGTCCTTTGCAGATTTATTTCTAATAAAATTGTTTTAAATTAAATTAATTAGTTTAAATTAAATTAAAAAAAAGCGTTTTCTATTAAAATTTGCATCTAGATATCATAGTTCACACAAGTTCATGTCTAAACACTTGTTTAGTTCCTATTAAGGCCACGCGCCAAGAGATCCATGTATGTAAGTAATAAGAGGACAACTTAGCTGTGCACCCGGACAAATTTGGAACTACAGCCGTGATTTTATGAACGTCATGCCACTGTCAGTGCCCGCCAATCCGCGTTGTTGCTGTAACAGGTCAGTGATACCACATTTGGAAAATTAAATCACCCACGTGTCAGTGACACTGGCTTGGGCATCATCAGGGATTTTAATTTTGATAACACGAAAACTTTGTCGCTAATTAGTCGAAATTTGTCGCCAAATATCAGAATTTGTCGTTCACTGGATCAAAATATATAAGGATTTATAAGTGACCGATCTGGAGAGAGTCTCCCCAGCTTGGCCACGTTTATATCTCAAAAATTAGGGCACCTAGCGAAGATCTGTTTTCTCCCATATTTTGTCGCCAATTAGTCGAAATTTGTGTAGCAGTAAGCAGAGGGTGAAGCGTTTGCAGAAACGATGAGAGGCTTTTAATAGGAATAAAAGTAAATATAATATCTGAAGAAAATGTATTTGAACAGTGACAGACAAAACTCAAACGTCATACACAAAAAACGAAAAAACATTGACAAGTTATGTCTCTTCAGCTGTAGCAGATTATCAAATTATGAGGCTTTAATAATTTGTCGCCAAGGCACAGATTTAATCGGGTCTTAGTTTAGAAGATATAATGAGTTTAATTAGTAAGGTATAGTCCAAGAGCTAGATCGAATGAACTCTCTAAATTCTTACCTATCTCTTGAACTATACCATACTAATTGAACTCATAATATCTTCTAAACTAAGGCCCGATTATATCTGTTACTTGGCGACAAATTTCAACTAATTGACGACAAAATATGGGAGAAAACATATCTTCGCTAGGTGCCCTAGTTCTTGGGATATAAATGTGGCCAAGCTGGGGAGACTCTCTCCGGATCGGCCACCTGTAAACCCTTATATCTTTTAAACCAGTGACCGACAAATTCTGATATTTGGCGACATATTTCGACTAAATATCGATAAAATTTTCGTGTTATCAAAATTAAAATCCCAGATGGTGGCCAAGCCAGTGTCAGCCACACATCACCCAATATTAAATAAATTACAGAGTGACAGTGAATGCAATTCGAGTGACTCAGAAGATAATAATAATTGAGGCAATCAGCAGATGGCTCGAGAACATCGATTACAACAGGAATTCCCTTAGTGCGGCCGCTCGAACTTAGAGAGTAGAGACCATGATAAAATATTTCTTCATAACAGAATATAAAATTGAAACCAGCACTTTTTATTTTATTATTCACTTACAAAAATTCAAGGCTTTAAGTATTCAAATATTGTATTTTTTTAATATTTTAGAATGTATTGCTTTTTGTACACACTAATTGAAATGTTTGAACATTATTAATTTATTACCTACCTACCTACTTTCTTAAATTACATTCTGATGATATTTAAACACGGACTTGAAAAACTGGCTTATGTTATAATTCCCTTTTTTCTTGGTGAGTTTCTAAAATGGCAATACCAAAATCACCACTAGCGACGCTCTCAGATTTCTAAGTTGGTGGTTGGTAACACATTGTAAAAACAAGTCGAAGTGAAATATTTTTTACAAGTATTATGGTATATACAAATCGGTTACAACATAGCAATAATCTATGGTCTGCCAAATCGCCGCCGATACCGAAATCCTTCGGACCACTGACTTATGGTGCATCCACACCACAGTTACTTTTTGTTAACCAAACCTTTCCAAGAGTTACTGAGCAGCATCCGGGGAAAATGGAAGAAAAAAACGGTTGCGCCGACCCCTTGTAACATGGGATAAGGGCAGGAAGACGATGATGATTGAGCAACATCCGTTAACGAAAAGTTATTTATTGTTATTAAATGTTGCCGTGTTAAGTAATGTTGCCTAACTTTTGAAGACAGTCAACATGTGGTAACAATGAGAGGTTTTCCTTTTGAGGTTTTAAAAAAAAACTTAGTTTCCAAGAATTCTATAGATGGCGTTGAACTTACTATGCCAAAGCCAAAACGCTTGAAAAAAAAAACATTGTGTCACGTCACATACTCTCGTTGACTGACACTTTCATTTGCTTAACCTTCCGAATATAACCAACATTTATCGCGCTTTGTTAAAATCAGTTTTTTTAGGTTCCGTTCCTTGCATTATCATACTTACTGCTAGCGCCATCTATCCAGCGACTAGGGAAGAGCTAAAAAGAAAATCCCTCATTGAAACATTGTTTGAGAATGTTACTCATAGAACAAATGTCGTGCAACTCGCTTGTTGCTGAAAGTTACTCTTTATAATAATCTCTTTATTTCAGAATTAAAACTACTCAACAACTCTCTAACTTTAAACACTAACTCTCCCTAACCTCCCACCCCCCTCCCTCCTCTCTCCTCTCTCTCTCTCTAACTTTGAACTTTATTCTTTGTTAAATTTTGTTAATTTATGTTACTGGCGGTATGGATGCGATGATAACATTCAACCAATAGTAACAAGTATAGCCACAAAAGTTGCAGATTGTTACCTAATGTTACCGTGTTGCACAGTTTTGCTCTTCAATAAGGAACTGCGTTGTGGATGCACCATTAGAAGTTTTGTCTATCCGCTGATGGCAGGAGATTGGATTTGTTTGAAATTATTTGTTGATCATAATATGATATGTCATTTTTAACCGACTTCCAAAAGGAGGAGGTTCTTAATTCGATTGGTATTTTTTCTATTGTGAATGCTTTGAAGTTATTTATTAATGAAAGTTAGCTAATAATGAAAGACCATTTCAGTTTAGTCGGATAAACTTTCTGTGAAATTAATATAGTTCTATCCGCCCCATGTCATATCTTCCCGTGGGTGTCGTAAGAGGCGACTAAGGGACTTACCAGAGAATGGGCAGCAGCGTTCTCTGTGCTTTTGTTACAACCGTACTGTGATCGCCAACCCGCCTGCCAAGCGTGGCGATTATGGCTAAAACCTCCCTTCGGGGAGGCCCATGTCCAGCAGTGGACGTCTTTCGGCTGAAATAGTAGTAGATAGTAGTATCCGCCCCATACAAAGTTCAATCGTTCGTGTTACTACAGTAGCATAGAATGTCAGTGATATTTTTGTCTCTGGTTTTAAAATAGAGGTTTGAAAACCATAGACAATAATTTAAAAAGAAAACTGTGCCGCCATTTTCATTCTTTTCTCTATTCCTTTCGTCATATGGCGTATTAGGTGCGTTCTCTTACGTCCGCCATATTAAATGAAATCAATAAAATAAGACAAAATGTCGCCTTACTAAAGTGCGTGAAAATAATCCACCAACATCCAGTTATTGTGTGATTAAATCATCAAGAGGATCACAATGGAGAATTCCTACGGTGTGGGGGTTGTTAACAGATACGCTCTTTTCTTGGACGATGAGTCCGATCCTCTTGATGCGTTAAAAGCGCGAGAGCAAGCGAAGGAGCTCAAAAAGAAGACCAAAGAAGCCGAAAAGGAGAATAAGGGCAAACCTGAGACCAAACCTAAAGGTGGCGCTCCCGCTATCAGGAAGGGAATCAAGGAAACCCAAAATGTAAAGTCTCAAGAAAACAGGAGCGGTGAGCAACAGAAGCCCAAGGGCCCTGCTAGACCCAATGACCGCAACACCGAACGTCCTCCTCCGCGTCGCCGCGAGGAGCGGCCGCCTCAGAACGGCGCTGTGGAGAACAAGGAAGGAGCTCCTCGACCACCTCGACGTGAATTTGGTGACCGCAGGCCTAACTTCGAGCGACGCAATTTCAGTGACAATCCTGAGGGAGCTGAGCGCCGTGGGCCGAGGCCGCCGCGCGAACCTCGCGAACCTCGTGAGAATCGTGAACCTCGTGAGAATCGCGACACTCGCGACAGCCGTGACACTCGCGACAGTCGTGACGGACCGCGCGGGCCGCGTCCGTTCGACAATAGAGGCAAACGCGAGTTTGACAGGAGGTCCGGCTCCGACAAGACCGGTGTGAAGCCGGTGGACAAGCGTGAGGGTGCCGGTCCTCATAACTGGGGCACGATTAAGGATGATATTGACGAGCTCAACAAGACCGGTTCCGAAGGTGAGGTAGCTGAGGAGAAAGCGGCCGATGCTGCTGGCGCCGGCGACGGACAGCAGCCCGAGGCAGAGCGCGCAGCCGTTCCCACCGAAGAGGAGCCGCGTGAACTCACGCTTGACGAGTATAAGGCACTTCGAAATGCCCAACGCACTCAGCCGCAGTACAACCTGCGCAAGGCCGGCGAGGGCGAGGACCTCAGCCAGTGGAAGAACCTGGTGATGCTTGAGAAGAAAAAGGAAGGCGAACGAGGTGAGGACGATGACAGTGACGACGAGTTCGACTTGGCCGACTACCCGCAGCGCGTGGGGCGCCAGAAGCGCGTGCTCGGCATCGAGTTCACGTTCAACGACACGGCGCGTCGCGGCGGCGGGGGCCCGCGCGGTCGCGGGCGCGGGCGCGGCCGGGGCCGGGGCCCGCCGCGCGAGCCCGAGCCGGTGGAGGAGCGCCCGCCGCTGCGTGCGCAGGCCGCACCGCCTAAAGTTGATGACAGCAAGGATTTTCCCTCTCTTGGCTAGACTCACAGTGAGCCTTCGCTCTTCTCCCTTTCGATAGAGTTACAAATTAAAAATATTGTATGTACCGTTATTTTTGAAGTAAATATACAAAATATTTACACAAGCGTGTATTATATTACATTAAAATTCAGTTGATTTCTTCGGAAACCACCTTTCAATTTACTTATTGACTTATCGGGTTCAATTTTAAAGTTATTGATGTGGGGGTTGACTAGTCTTGCTCGCGAATAACATGGATGCTGTAGAGGGGGAGGATAATATTTAAGAGTTTTAATTTTGGATTCACATAGCTACAGTATGCATACGGAACTATAATAACAGTAGCTTTTATCATATTGTAATCACAGCTTATGATTTAACTATGAGTTTTATGGAATAAGGATTTTAAAACTTACAGACTGTGACAAGCTATGAATTAACTCCGTCACAATTTAGAGTAGAACATGCAAAGTAACCCTTGTTGCATTTTTATCATGAGTTTGTGTTGACAAATGCAGACTTTGGGAACTGTAAATAGTTGATATATGTTAAAAGATAAGGTCGTAAAATAACAAGGTTGATTTTTGTTGTTACACAACTTCAGAAAAATAAACATTTTGTATGTGTGATATTTTTCTTAATTATTTTCCTAACTTTTCTGTTCTCCTCCCCCAGCCTTCTATCTAGTAGCAATATGTGAATATCTTGTCGAGCATATCTCTTCACACATACCTAATTGAAAGTCTGGGGTTAATAAAAGCAATAGTATTCAAGTAATGTTGTATATTGACACATTTTATCACTTTCACACAAAAACAATTTACTTAAAATTTAGAGATAATAAAACAATACACATTTTGAGTTAAATATTCAACATAATAGAATTATTACTTACAAAAATAAACATCAATTACACAGAAGTGTAGAGTTGATAAGCACAATAAATAATATATTTACATTATATAAAGACATTCAATACTGTTCTATATCTGCATGCTGAGACGGGCAACAACCGTTTGTCATGAACTGCAGCATTACTTAGTATAAAACTGTTCTAATTTATAATATAACAAAGGAACATAAGTTGTTAAAAATGAACTTGCATGTCTTGCACATTCATGACTCATACATATATTTAAGTGAGTAAAAATGGTACATCTTTAAGTTATAATACAGGAGAGCTAAGACTGCAAGTAGCAAACATACATAATCAAAATATACAAGTGTCTGATGTAGATCAAACAAGAACAATGTAGCTGACTAGTGTTGCTTGTAGATTCAAAAACTTATTTGATAAAATTACTTTATTAGCAGGTAAGTTGCAAATATTCAAATTTTTATTTTCAATGATTAAATTTATAGTACATAACAATAATACATCGAGTTCTGAGTGTTCACAATAATTTAAAATCAACTGTTCTTATCAGGGGTGATAGCGGTTACATTTTATAATATTATAAATTAGTGACGTAAAAGCGTAATTACTAAACACAGGACTTGAGTCCCATTTCACAGCCACAATATACGTTCACTTATAATAAAAGCGATAATAAAGTACAAACCTCGTAGAATACGCGGCCAGTTATAATAATAAATACCTAGGCACATCTACACATGTTTATTAAACTGCTAAAATATCCCTATCTTTGTTTGTCCATTATACTATCAATTGACTATTATTTACATTGACAACAATACTTGTAATTAGTCACAATTATTTACAGCTGCAAAATGTATTTTCAATAATTCATACAGTATAGTCTCGGCCATCGACACTAACTTAATTGTAATCATGTTATTTCAAGGATACAGTTAAGTTTCACGTATAATGATGTATAATAATGTACCTTATCTTTGTTACCGATTAACACAGCAAAAGAACAAAAACGCGGTTTAGAATCGAGGGCCAGGCCATATAACAGAAGTAGGTACAATATTTGCCAACAACATGGCCATTATAGTCGTCGGGCCGAATCCTAATATCATGGGCTATGCAAAGCATACGCTACTACAGCGCTCTAGGTAATGCTCGTTTAGTTAGAAATCGAGCTGAGCAGAGCGTCGTCCGTAGAGCGTTTTAAAAGTGGTGCATCAGTCGGGCGGCTGTCTGTTCACTCGATGCCGAAGGTGTTGGTTTCTTCGACGGCGAGCAGGAGCTTCTCGTGCAGCAGGTGCGGGGTGGGGTAGGGGGGCAGGTCCAGTCGGTTGAAGCAGGTGTGCGCGCGCGGGAGGGACTCCACGCGGCCCCAGCGCTCGATGCAGAAGCGCCGCGGCCCGGTGGACCCGCGCAGCGCGGAGAACCCTTCGTAAGGGATGGACGATGTGCCCGTCACGAACTGCACCAGCCGCAGGCGCTGCTCGTTCGTGAACCTGCCAGAAAAGCGCAATGTTATAATTAGATCTTGTTAGAAAGGCTCAAAATACACTTCCTCATTTTGTCTTAAAATATAAGAATGTGGATGGTAGCCAGCGGCGCAGTGTCTTTTTAAGTCGTATTCTCAATATCTAATTTGGTAGGTAGGGAATGTATATACCACCAAGCAAGATGGCTGACATGCTGTCTACGATGATAGTAATTTATTTATTTATTTGGTAATGACTTGATCACACGCAGATAGCAGTTTGTGGTAGATATGTCGATAACCTACCAAGCACATGGCAGTCAGCATTGTGGTAGATATGTCGATAACCTACCAAGCACATGGCAGTCAGCATTGTGGTAGATATGTCGATAACCTACCAAGCACATGAGCTATGGTACTAACAAACAGTTCACAATATTTTGTCTAGTATTTTTTTCTTTATTATTGTGTTCTTTATTATTCTTTATTTTTGTTTTTACTGATATGTCGGTGTGCTAAGCCCCTTTACGAGTGGAAATAGTCTGTATAGGGTATCAGTAACCAAAGAGTAAAAACGGGATCATATTACTACTACTAGACTAGACCGTTTCTTCTTCCTGACTATCCGTCTGTCAGTCTCAGGCCCGTGTCTTTTTAATGGGGAAGCCCATAGCCAAATCCCAATCTGACCATTGAGGTAAAACTATTTAAACAAAGTGACATGGATTGTCCACTAATATTGATGTTTAGAACTAGCTATTCGAGCGCCATTAGTTTGACAGTTGTCATTCTGATTTAGTTGGACATAAAGTGGTGTGTACCTGTCCTAATATCTTCAATTTTCAAATACAAGCCGTGTCAAATCGAATGGAATCGCAACCACCAGAAACGAACATGATTCTCCAATGCTAGAAGAGACCAACCAAACGAAGGTCAAAACACCAATGCTCATTCGTATAGATTGTACCTGTCTTTACCACTATTCGTATCGTATGCTCTAGGCTGCATAGTCGGCTGATTGTGCCCGACTGGCTGTGGTTGGTCGGACTTCCTCTCCCATACCAGAGCATGTCTTTCCTTACAAAAAAGTGCCCCCTGGTGTATCCGGCTTGCTCCTGGCTGGGTGTGGTGCTCAATCATCATAAAGTGGTGTGTACCTGTCAATAGCCTGCCAGAACCAGATGATGACGGGATGCGCGTCGTGGTACCCTCCGCGGTACTCCGTGTTGTTCCTCCAGTCGGCCACGTCCAGCTCGGGCGCGCCGGCTATCACCAGCTCCAGCTCCCGCGCGTCAAATGCCGCCACTAACCGCGGGTCTACCACCTGCTCACAATAAACAATGACGATAAAGTTACAATATGTAGGGATAGACAGAGGTGTAGCTTCCTAAGAGCACACCCATATTTCGTTAGATGACGGGGGGTGAGATTCGGGGTTGCGGGACTGTTCGAAAGAGATACCGTGGCCCCGGAACACAAAGGGCGATGAAGGAACATGGATGGGTTTTAGTCAGTAAAAGTCTGACACTCCTCCTGCTCCGCCCAGAGCGGGAGGAGTCATTTGATGATTTCCCATCCGAAAAAAAAAAAGGGGTGGGTGAGCTTATTTCTATCAGCCACCTCAGCCGGACTCAAGTTTAGGCTGCTACTGAGACATTCCTGGTAAAAAAAATCCATTAACACTGGCCAACCTGGGAATTTAACCTAGGAGGATCTCACGCATATGAGCCGTCATCATCTGCTTAAAGTTTTCCCTAAGTTGGAGTTGGCTTCCAGTATTTCTATCGGAACTGCCTATCTGATCTCCCACAACCCAGTTGCTATGTAACACGATATCACTCATCATCATCAGCCTATTAATGTTCCCACTGCTGGGACACCGGCCTCCTATGAGAGGGAATGGGCTATAATCTACCACGCAGGCCCAGTGCGGATTGGTCACTCATGCAGATGAATAAATAATAATATCGCTGGACTTTACACACAGCGCTATCTAGTGCCACACTAAGCAACGAGGCTTGTGTCGTGGACACCAGAATCAAATAGATACTTTTTGTTTGTAAATACATACATATTATTATACATATAAACATCCATGACTCGGAAACAAACGTCCGTGCTCATCACACAAACATTTGCTCCTACCGGGATTCGAACCCAGGATCTTAAGAACGTAGGGCAGTCTCACTACCGCTGCGCCAACACAAAAATAAGTATTGACGACCCGAGTCGTCAATACTTATTTTTGTGTCTTCGGGTTGAAACCTTTAGAAGGCATCCGGCCTTTGGGGATGATACCGGGAAGTGTGGGGTTTTACCTTACTAAACCACCCCGGTGGTCACTGTCTGCACATGGACACGCGCGTGTTAGGGCACAGAGCTGAGGAAACTGTAAAGCGTCTGCACTACTGATGATGAGTGCCTATAGTTGCTGCCTGTTAAGATCGCAATAGCGGTCATTGCCCTTTCCCTAATATCTCTTCACGTCGTACGAACCATGTATCGTTTTTCATTAGAACAAATGTTGAAAATCACGATAGATGACTATTCAAGACTTGAACAGGCTTATTTTTTTTGGATTTCAAAGTTCATCATCTGCGAAGCCTTTTCCCAACTATATTGGGGTCGGCTTCCAGTCTAACCGGATGCAACTGAATACTAGTATTTTACATGAAGCGACTGCCTATCTGACCTCCACAACCCAGTTAGTACTGGGTAATACGATACCCCTTGGTAAGACTGGTTGTCAGACTTTTTGGGCCACTGACTACCTGTAACGACTGTCAAAGATCTAGAAATGACAGCCGGGACCAATTGCTTAACGTGCTTTCCGAGGCACGGAGGAAACTCGGTATGTATTGGGTGGTCACCCATCCACAGACCAAGATTGACAAGCACGGCTTAACCTAAAGATCGACCCGACTGGCTGTTAATGCGCGCCCACGAGCTCTTGGATTTCAAAGTTAAGAACTTTAATAAATGTAGGTGGGTCAATGACCGCTATTGCGATGTTAACTGGCAGCAAGTATAGTAACGTGTGGTCTCACCTCGTGGAAGCCCCGCACCAGCCACTCGGTCTGCTCGGCCACTCCGCGCTCGACCCGCCAGCGCACGACGCGCTCGAGGTACTCCTTCTTGTTCCTCTCGGTGACGGGCACATCGCGCCCGCCCGGCTTCAGCTCCCGCTCCAACACCCGCCCGTCGGCGAGCCGCTCGGACACGGCGAACGTGAGCTCCAGGGAAGATACGCAGCGGGCTGACTGGAATGTGAGAGATGATTATTATTATGGGTAAGTGAAGGAAAATTACGCGATATCACACGAGTTGTTCCATCAGAAATTTCTCAGTGTCAGCAGTGCTAAGTCTGAATTTGTGCCCGGCTCGGCCCCCAGGTACAGTCGCCAGCACATCAAGTTACCACAAATTGACGAATTTCTTCTTCAAATGATTATAAACCATAAAATGTTGACGTTTAAGTTCAAAATCGAATGAGAAAATTACAGGTGTGACGTTTTGTTATCACACTGGAAAACCACAATTGAAATGAAAGCTTTGTAGCGGGCACAATTACTTAGTCGGTATTGAGAATTTCACTGCAAAACCTGGGGGGTAGGGGGTTGTCGGTTCGTAGGGAAAGCTATGTGGCGTTTGTGGTGTTACATCAACGAGTATTAAGGCACTGACAGCCTAGTTCTTTAAATGCTAATACCCCGCATTAGCATTAAAAGAACTAGCTATGTCTGACAAGCGTATTTGATGGAAAGGACTCTTTTTTTTATCTGTTGTGCGAAATTGTGTGTCATTTTACTAAGCGATAAAGCTGCCTTGATTATTTTACGGTGCCATATTCTGTGCTTATCATGTTACTTCCCGGTGTGATAAGATATGTGTGCTAGGCCAGAGGTAGGGGGCCAGGAGGTCATTGTAAGTCAGTGTTCCACGGGGACTGAACAATCATGGTAAGTGCGTCAGACGTAATAAATGATGAAATGAAGAAGTAGACGAGACGAATAATTCGATGTCTTGTTTGAGAATTGGAAAGAAATGTCTCAGAATAGGACCGACGGAAACAATGGAGCAAACAAACAACAAACAAACAAACACACATTACATTTACACAAACATTTTTTTTACATTTCATTTACACATTATTTTTTTTTTTTTTCTTTTTTTTTTTATGTTTTATTTTGGTCATTCGAACAATGGATGGACTCGCCTCGCAGGCAGAACAGTACTCACAGGCTAGCTAAGTACAATAATAAAATTAGTACTTATGAGGGCTATTACAAATTTTCTTGTTTTTGAGTGTTTTAAGAGTTTTATTTTGAGCGCTCCCTAGAAAATTATCAAACACTCTCGGGAATATTTTTTTTTTTAATTTTTTGGCCATATCTAAATCATAATCACACATCAAAAATATCAGTTTACATGAGTTATTATGGTTTAGATTATGACTAAAAATTAAAAATAAATATGCCCGAGAAAGTGTTATTATAGTTGGTGACCCTTTCGTTATGGGCATGCTCAGCGCAGTTGAGCTGTTTAAGTCATTGTTCTGTTTGTTGTTTTAAGTGTATGTATGTGTTGCGCTATTGTGTTGCTGCTGTCCATTAAGAGCCTGTATTTGCTGTTTTGGTGATATTGGGCGATCTAGATCTCGGTATCTATAAGACCTAAGAGTTCGCTATTTGGACACCATTAAACTTGGACTTATAATCATTAAATCTGTTGAAGCGAAAACACGATTGGATAAAAAAATCACGATAGAAAAAAAAAACTCGTTTTGCACTTATTTTGTGTTGGATCTCTGAAACCCTACGGAAGTTAATGATGATTTTTAGCCTAATAGATAGGTAACAATATTATCTAACATCGTGTTGACTTAATTTTTTATTTAGACGAAAATTTGATTTTATAAAGAATAAAAACCACTCATTTCGCACTATTCGGTCGCAGTGACTGACGTTACAACCGCATTGTAGTGCAAGCTGATTAGAACTTTATTCTAACAGTATTACAAACGAAGTTTGAAACACCACAAATAGAGTTGCTAATCTGAGGTAGTATAGGCTCTTAACGAATAAATGATTATTCTATTCTATTCTATTATTTCTTTATGGAGCGCTCAAAATAAAAATCATTTTTGTTCTCTTAAAACACTCAAATACAAGAAAAATTGTGATAGCCGCCCTCTTAATTGCTCCTCAATGGGCATTGAAAGAAAGAAAGAAAACGTATTTATTTTATAAACGTATATATTTATAACATTGGTAGTAATCTCACCTGTAGCCACCGCAACGAGGCAGCAAACTGCGCATCAAGCGCATCAACGTCCTCAAGCGCGGGCGGCAGTCGCAGCAGCGCGCGGTAGAGGGCGCGCGTGAACCACGCCTCCAACAGGTAGCCGTGCACCAGTGCTAGACCTAGCACGCGCCCAGAGAAGCGGAACCTGCCGACAAACATAAATGTCTAAATAGGCTTGTCGACTGAAAAAATCTAATAAGTCCGTCATTTCGATTACCAAAAAATATTTGACCCGTATTTTTTTTTTTGTTACGTAAACCAAAATTGACGAAGATACGACGCTTTTAAATTTCTCAATACGTCACGGCGTGGTATAATTTTAGTGCGTTGTGACGTCACGAGCGGGACTCCCGAGTTTTGATGCATTTTATCTTTGTCAATATTCATTGATTTACAAAAATAAAAAATACGTGTCCATTATTTTCCAATACTCTAAACTGACGGACTAAATAGATTTGAAATTTTTTTGATTGGCTATTATGTTTATTTTGAGAAGCATCAGTAAGTATATAGGTATGTATACGACGAAAAGATCATCCACAGTCGTCACTCAATGCTGTTGGTAAGTAGGCACAGGTTTCTCCTCTATTGTGCTAAAGTCTACCACATGCTCCTGAGTAGCGGCGTTAAGTGGGGGCGAGGGTGGGCGACCGCCCAGGGCGCCGGATATGAAGGGGCGCCTGCGGCGGGATAGGTTTTTGACAAACTTGGCAACTTTGTCAATCGAAAATGAAATTGCTGAAAACATCGACTTTGATAACTTAATAAAAGAGTTCGCCGATAGAAAGGCTAGAAAAGTAAATTTTTATTAGTTAAAAAAACAAAACGATTATTTTTTTAATGAATGGTTGTTTCATTATACCTATCCTTTGCCTTTTTTTCGTATGGGTTTAAAATTGCAGTTACGGGGCGCGCTAGAAATCTCGCCCAGGGCGCTGGTAGTGCTAAAACCGGCACTGTGCTCCTATATCCAGGTTCAAAATGAGTTCTTAATTTCTGGTATTTTAGGCTTGGGCCGCTAGGAGCTTCGTAAGGTAAAAATATAGAAATTTCAAAGTTCCGCTTTTTTTAGGGCAAAATTTCTTTAAACTGAAATGAAGTAGGTAGTATTACCTACCTTTAACCAAAAGTTATAACTAGGTCCCAAAATAAGACCAGAAATATATACTTATAGCACTACAAATATACCTAGTTACATTGTATGCACAGATGCCTGACCAACTCAACCCGTCTAAAATTAACACGTGGCCTAAATAATACCTACAGTATCTGAAATATGTTTGGAAATGTCTCCTGCAAGTATTTTATTGTCGATCCCGAGCAACGGAGTGTAGAAATCGTTACACATCAGTTAAAAATCGAAATATGATATTATTAAATACTGTAGACCGTGCACAAAAACTTTGTAAATCTGTATGTTTGTTTGTAACCAAATACATAGTGTTAGTTGTAATTCGAGACGCGGTCTGTTCGGGTGCGCTTGCGCTGAACGACGCCGAGTAAAAATAAACAGAGGGCGCGCGCAGCGGTGTAAAAATAAATCATATTAACGGAAATATCTGTTGCGCTTTGTAGAAGGGATGCGATGTTTATTATTGTGGCAGGAAGATTGTCTTACTGAGAGTAAATGGGTCAGATTGTATCACAATTTTTTTATGGTTAAAAATGCGTTTGCAGCATGCGTGGCGTTTTTAGCAAGGCTATCTAACTAATGTGTCAAGTGAGGCTGTTGATCCATAAATTAAATAACATTGGTGTCGATTCTGTTGTGCACAAACTAAACTTAATTTAGACTATTGCTATCTATTTCTCTCTAATAAAACGAGAAAGAGACGTACGTAATTTAGAGCTGTCAAATTTAATTGGAACTAATATTTCCACAAAAACCGGCCAAGAGCGTGTCGGGCCACGCTCAGTGTAGGGTTCCGTAGTTTCCCGTCCGTCATAATAAGTGTTCCCACTTATGAGTTTAAAGGTGGGTATCCATTATGTAAAAATGCTTGCATATACGAATATACTACAAACTTAGTCCAGAAATTATTTTGTACAACTTTTTGTCTTTTTTGTACAAAAACTGTTGTTTTCATCAAGTTCAAAATGATTTTCCTAGAAAGTCCTTATAAAGTTCTACTTTTCAGATTTTTTTCATATTTTCTAAACTTATGGTTCAAAAGTTAGAGGGGGGGGGGGACACATTGTTTTTTACTTTTGGAGCGATTATTTCCGAAATTATTGACATTATCAAAAAATGATTTGAATATTTTTAAATACCTTTCCAACAATATATATCACACGTTAGGGTTGAAATTAAAAAAAAAAACACTTCCCACTTTACATATAGGGGGGCTACCCTAATAAAACATTTTTTTCCAATTTATATTTTACCACTTTGTCGGCGTGATTGATATACATACTGGTACCAAATTTCAGCTCTCTAGTGCTAACGGTCACAGAGATTAAGCGAGGACGGACGGACGGACAGACATGGCGAAACTATAAGGGTAGGAACCCTTATAGTTTCACCATGTCTGTCCGTCCATGTTCGTCCGTCATGTTGACTACGGAACCCTAAAAATGAAGGGTGCACGTAAAAAATGTCGACTAAAAACACGGTGAAGCGCAAGGCATAAACTAGTTTGACATCTCTAACTTAGTTCATAGCTATAGCCGTCCTTTTCTCGCACTGCCCTTTAGTAAAAGATAGCAATAGCCTAAATTAAGTTTAGTTTGTGCACAACAGAATCGACACCATTGTTAATTAAATTTATTTATTATTTCATTGTAAATTAAAAATAACACTCTCATCTAAGATTTGTAGGTTAGGAACCGTTAAGTAGATAGGTAGGTACTTGCATAGATATCAAAACATTAGGAGCCTACTCAAAAGTAGAGATATCGGCAAATTCTTATATAATATCTATGACATAATAAAGGTATTTCATAAACCAACTCAATGATTTCATTTCATAAACATTATAACCGTCTATCTTATCTGTTTTCTATTATAGGCATTAAATAAGTAGTAAATGCTTGAGTGCCCATTACACACTGTGGTTACTCACTACTCACTACATTGTCCTACTAAAGTAGATTAGTTCAGATATAAAATCAATAGATTGGCATTGAATGTGTCACTATGTTCCTATTATCAATGACTGTATTCTACGGTTGATAATACTCAATAGAAGTACACAATTAAGTACTTATCTAGGTAGGTAGGTAACAAGAGCAAAATAATTGTAATTGTGAATAATAAGTCTTGTGAATTAATAAAGTTATTTTAAATAATTACTTATGTACCTGATTTTATGCAAAATTTAACATAATTCAATTGTGAATGAACTTGAAAGACGTTCCACATTTAATAAAAGATTAAAATATTATATTCTTATGTCTTTGTTTGCTCGGATGAGTTCCTAAAATAAAAATAAATTCCCATCAACTCAACAATGCAGGTTTTTTTTAAATAATTTATCACTGCCATTATAACACCACTACTTATTGCCAAACAGGTTGACTTGCCAAACATTTACTTGATCTTACATCACGCCTGTAAAACCCGAAGTATTATGCAGAGTTGTACATAATAAATAGTAGGTACCTTTTTTTCGGATGGGAAATCATCAAACGACTTCTCCCGCTCTGGGCGGAGCAGGAGGGAGTGTCAGACTTTGACTGACTAAAACCCATCCATGTTCCTTCATCGCCCTTTGTGTTCCGGGGCCACGCGGTATCTCTTTCGAACAGTCCCGCAACCCCGGCAAATATTAGTAGGTACCTACACCATTACCTTTCACTAGTTTTGTTTAAGTTCCATGTTATAGGGGGCTAGCCTATTGCCAATAGTCGAGCACAAATTCAGACTCCGTTTTTGCTACTGATTCCACAGTTCTTGATGAAAAATCCAAAAATACTTTGCCCGACCCGGGAATCGAACCCAGAACCTCATACTCAGTAGTGGCGCTTGCGTCCACTACACCATACAGGCAGTTTTTAAAGTAACAAATAAAAAGGAGAAAACCCTTACTGGAATCCAAACACAGGACCAGGATGGCTTACCCCGTATACATCTAAATATGCACAAAACTAGCTCTTATTTTTTTAATGAGGCTTTATTTATTCTACTTTAAGCACACAAATGCACATGGTGGACTTAAAAATTACAGGTAGCTCACAACAGGTAAGGATACGTCTAAAAAATGGCGGTGTAAAATCAGCGAAATAAAAATAAACACCGAAATTTGTTGCTAAAAAATATTTTTTTTTGCTCCAACCGACCGCGAAAAATCGGCAATAACGCTAACATTTCACTAAGATAGCGTGGAAATCACTGGATGTGCAATGGTCGATCAAACGAATAGGGGTCCATTTTTTAACAGTTTAGACAGAACTACTAAGTACTTATTACGTATTTCTGTATCAGAACTGAAATGCTCGCGAAATCTTCGAGCTGTCAAGCATCTCGTGACTCGGTCGCGCGCCTTTAAACCGCGGTGATACGGTCCTATTTTCAATGCAGCTTGTAAATCGCGCGCGCATTGTTCCGTTCCGTCTGCTGACCTGATGACTGACCCAAGTTGGTAAATACGACAAACCACACTGCTTACTTCGTCCAAAATATCTTTACGCTGAACTCTGTTTTGTTTTTTTAAAGAAAGTACATATTTGCAATTTGTCGGCTATCACTAGACCCTCAACTCCGTCTACGCAGTCCAATGCTTTACTTAAGAGTGCTGCTCCGGTTACCGCACGCAGTCTGTCATTGTCACCTCAAGGTGGAAAACTGGAAACGCCATTGTAGCCCGCGAAATTCAAATTTTCTTACGTTCGCGTTGTTTTCAATGGGAAAGGATGGTCAAATCTGATTGTAGATGGCGCGTCCATAGCTTAGACCCAATCTGACCAATAAGGGTGAAACTATTTTGAAATATAAAATGACATTGACAGATTTTCAACCAATGTTTGGTTCAAGCGATGCTAGCGCCATTAGTTCCACAGTTGCCAGGTTGTATGTTGATTGATATATGATTCAGGATGCTAAATTCATTTGTCATTAAGTCTATTGAATGACTTTTTCATAAAATAGCCATTTAGCCACGGGCTCCTCATAAAATAGTCATATAATGGGATTAAATGAACATAAGGGTTGTATCATGTATTGCCCCTACCAATCGTTTGAATTCCACATTATCGTTATTTGCAACAGTGTGATCCATTGTTTGAGAAATAACACTACTGCCTCAAAATTTTCACTTTTGTAATACTTTTTTTAAATACATTATTCTTAATGATGTGTTGATTCGACATGGACCTGCTAAATGTAAAGAAAAACAAGATGAAAATTTGAATTTCGCGGGCTACCCTAGCGCTTCGACCATCAATAGACATTTCAAGGTTTTTATTGAACCAACACTATTAACTTCGTTCTTGAACAGTCATACCTAAAGCGTTTAACAAGGTGTCACTGTCAATCCAATGGTAATTACTGTTATATACTAATGTGGATAATGTTATATATAATGTGGTAAATAGTGTTATGTATTGATTGGCTTAATAAGATGATAATAGCTATCATTTGTGGCTACTAGCTAACACCAGGGCCGGCAGTCTCGACAGAGTTAACGACAAAATCGCTAACTTTAGATTGCTAATTACTAACGAATTGATTCGGTTGGAATAATGATGCTTGCCAGTAACGCAAGTCTTTACATCCAAGATGCGATTTACACAAGCATTATTATTGCAACCGATTCTATTCGTTAGTAATTAGCAATCAAAAGTTAGCGAATTCGTCGCTATCTATGTCGAGACTGCCTGCCCAGGAAGCATGTGAGCACCACTGACGTCATATTTGATCGTGACTGGTCATACATAATACGAAACTAACCTTTTGACAGTTATTTGATGCGACACTGAGCCCAGCTACTATCATTTCGAGCTGTCAACAGAGATACGTAATAGCCCTACTGGTCCGACAATTGCCATCGACAGGCTAAGAAGAAGAATAATCGTTTCAGCCGAAAGATGTCTACTCCTGCACGTAATTAAGCTCCCTTCACATCGCCACAGTGAAGAGTACCTCGGATCCCTCCCATCCGTCCATAGGGCTGGAAAAAGTAGTGCCATCCATCCCTACACAACCGGCCTCCGCCGAATCGTGGATATACCCAGTAGGGGACCTACACCCTATCTATGAACACCTTCCAATATATAGCCAGGCAGATAGTTTATAACAATGTGAGGAAACCAGCATGCCTGAGAGATATTTCTCGACGGCATGGTAAAGGCATGTCAGAGGCCCGGGGGCGGCAAAAATCTCTGACACCAGGTTAGGACGATAAAGAACTTCGATGATAATGCAGAAAACAACAAATCAGATTTTTGCTTAGACCCATACATACATTGGATACTCTTTAATAGGAAATATGCACGTAATTTTTTCTTCACTTAAATCAATAAAATACAGTACCATCAACCCAAGAAAAGTATTAAAAGTTAAGTTCAACTACTGCTTGTCGCACAAAAATGATATTAAACTCCTGCAATTTCCTATGACAGTTCAAACGTCCGTAGCTGTCGCGGCCATGATGTGACATCATTATCCACAATCTGCCTTGTTTACATTTGATTTTTTTGGCCTTAATAAAATAATTTTACTAATTGTATGTGCTTTATTCAAGTAAAAATTGCAATAACAGCATAGCAGCAATGAACTGCGAGCACCAACCCAGGTTCCAAAATAGCAGAATATGGCCCAGCGCACACCGCTGGAGGCGCAGCGGAGCGCATTTGAAGACAACAATTTAATATAAACCTTAACTACCTTGATATACGGTCAATATAGGAATAAATTCGCACGCGGTACTCGGAGCGCCCTCTCCTAAAAGAGCATGCGCGCGACCGGCGACCGTATATCAAGGTAGGTAAGGTTTATATTCAATTGTTGTCTTCAAATGCACTCCGCTGCGCCTCCAGCGGTGTGCGCTGGGCCTATAAAATTCCAAAAGTGGTCAAATAAGACACTATTTTCCGTGTCTTCACAAGATTTATCTCAGTATCATTATTAGATTAAGATCGTGGTAAAAGATTAACACACTCATTTGCAATTCAATGTCCGCCAAAATGGAAACAAGAGGCCATGGAATATTTCTCTCGTTACCACTTATAATAACCGTATGAGAAAACATATGTGGCTAATTAAATTTATGATCTTCTAAAAGCTCTGTTTTTGTTATTTTAAAGGGTGTAAAAGATACTTAACGAAGCCGAAAGGCATTTGTCCTTCCCGTCATTGCGATGATTTTTTTTTTTCGACACCATACCTGGGAACCTTCGAGTTACGAAGATATTGGGGGTCAAAGTTCCAACTTTTTGACAAGTTTTTTTTTTTAAATACAAGTGTTTAATGTGAGATTTTTACTTTAAACACCTCCACGACCCCCGTACTATTCAATCCATCCATCAGCACAATGTTTTGAGTGCGTTGCATTGAGTTCTACCACAAAACATGATTTTTCACCCCAAAAAAAAAGTCGTTTCCCAGCAATAATTTTTGCTTTTGCGTAGAGTTACTTAGTTTGGTGTACAGAATGCTTGGTTGACGGCTTCGTGATGAGGTCTTTTACAATCTGTATACAACACAAGACGACACGGTAAAAAAAATCACGTTTGTTGTATGGCAGCCCCCTTTAAATATTTATTTTATTCTGTTTTTGGTATTTGTTGTTATAGCGGCAACAGAAAGACATCATCTGTGAACATTTCAACTGTCTAGCTCTCACGGTTCATGAGAAACAGCACGGGACAGACAGACGGACGGAAAGTGGAGTCTTAGTAATAGGGTTCCGTACCCAAAGGGTAAAAACCGAACCCTATTACTAAGACTCCACTTTCCGTCCGTTTTTTACAATTTTTTTTTTCCTTTTATTCTTATGTTATATTGTGATTTGTATTAATTATCTCGAGTTTCGTGTAATTGACATATGGGAACACCCGAAATAAATGGATTTTATTTTAAAACTCACCATTCATGATGGTTATCGACAAAAGCCGACAGCGGTGACACGTGGACCGTGTACGTATCATTCGCTGAGTACTCGAAGAGTCCGTAGTAAGGGTTGAAGAGTTCTCTCGACAGGAGGAAGAAGAACTCTCTGCTCGGTCCGCCGTAGTCCAGGCCTTCTTCTCCGTCCCAGAGCACGCAGAGCTTGCCCTTCTGCAGCTCCTTCTTGCCGCATGACATTATTCTTCTGAAGGCGTCTTCCAGAAGATGTTCGCGACGAATGTGCAGCCTGAAAGGAGTGAGTGAGGTAGGATTTTAGAAGTGGGAATTGTAATTAATTACGTATAATTAAGAAAGACTATTGGGTTCTGGGGGTCCGATAGGCAGTCGCTCCATGTAAAATACTGGTATTCAGCTACATCCGGTTAGACTGGAAGCCGACCCCAACAGAGTTGGGAATAGGCTAGGCAGCTGATGATGAATTAAGAAAGACTATTAAAAAATAATGAAACTCTTGAGGAGTGTTGAATAATCATTCAAAAACTCATGAACGATCTGTTTTACTCAACGTCGTTTTATGAAATGCCCCATATTGGCAGTGAAATAGCTTTTCGGGAGCGGAATGCATATAATCCGTACTATTTTCTAAAGCTCTCTATGATCTGCTTCGGTCGCATCCATATCTTCCCGCAAACCTTCACATCAAAAAAATTCAAAAGACTCACTTTAACTTGCCAGGTCCTTGTCCATATCCTTTGCTCTCAAGTTTCCTGTAGAAAGCTCGGAGTTTGGCCTCGAAGTCGCGTCGTTGAGGCGCGGGCGCCCGAGTGCTGCGCGCGGCCGCCGGGGACGCGGCGGGGGAGGGCGAAGCACCCGCCGCTGCAGCTGCCACGGAACACCCGCCAGCGGGCACGTAGCTCATGATCTCCTGCTCGAACAGGCTGCGGAAGATAGAAATGTTTTGGTAAGAATAAGGTCTAAAAGGAGCTGGTTTTGGCGAATTGGATTTGGTCAAGATTTGGGACTAATAACGGGCCAAGAGCGTGTCGGGCCACGCTCAGTGTAGGGTTCCGTAGTTTCCCGTCCGACACAATAAGTGTTCCCACTTATGAGTTTAAAGGTGGGTATCCATTATGTAAAAATGCTTGCATATATGAATATACTACAAACAGTCCAGAAATGATTTTGTACAACTTTTTGTCTTTTTTGTACAAGAACTGTTGTTTCCATCAAGTTCAAAATGATTTTCCTTGAAAGTCCTTATAAAGTTCTACTTTTCAGATTTTTTTCATATTTTCTAAACTTATGGTTCAAAAGTTAGAGGGGCGGGAACACATTGTTTTTTACTTTTGGAGCGATTATTTCCGAAATGATTGACATTATCAAAAAATGATTTTAGGAAACCCCTATTCATTTTTAAATACCTTTCCAACAATATATCACACGTTAGGGTTGACATTAAAAAAAAATCACTTCCCACATTACATATAGGGGGGTTACCCTAATAAATTTTTTTTTTCCAATTTTGTTTTACCACTTTGTCGGCGTGATTGATATACATATTGGTACCAAATTTCAGCTTTCTAGTGCTAACGGTCACAGAGATTAAGCGAGGACGGACGGACAGACATGGCGAAACTATAAGGGTTCCTAGTTGACTACGGAACCCTAAAAAAAAGGGTTGTTTAAGAGTTCACACTCTGTGTCAGACCTTAATCATATAATGTTTGTTTAAGCAACATAAACTAAACAATTTTCATCTTGTCTGTATTTCTAACAATTTCACGCTAACCTAACCACTAAACTGACGTCCGGGGGTCTGGCCGCAATATGTGGCGCGCCGCAGTCTTCAGGAAAAGGGCTGAAACGGTGTGGTTTACCGTCAAATATTTAGTGGGAGTTTAAGAGCCTATACTATCTCAGATTAGCAACTCTATTTGTGGTGGTTCAAACTTCGTTTGTAATACTGTTAGAATAACGTTCTAATCAGCTTGCACTACAAAGCGGTTGTTACGTCAGTCACTGCGGCCGAATAGTGCGAAATGGGTGGTTTTTATTCTTTATAAAATCAAATTTTCGTCTTTTGGAAAAAATAAAACACATAAGACCTGCTTTATAGTTAGTTCAGTTAGTATGCAAAGTTTCATGATCTAATTTGAAGTACTTTTTGAATACCAGCGGTTTATTGTTCGATTTGGAGGTAACTTTGGGATTTTTTTCTATCGAGAAAATTTTATGAAATCGTGTTTTCGCCAAACATAAGACCTAACAATAATCCTCAACTTTACCATATATTTATTTCAAAATTAATGCTGCAGTATTTTAGGCGTAACGGTCGTAACGGAGGATCATGCTAAGCCATTTGAGGTAGTATAGGCCCTTAAGTGAAGCTTACGACTACGTAATAAAATATAGTTCAAGTAGTGGCTCCTTGAATGTATCATGTGTGATGATACCACATTTATTTGTTTGAGAACACTATGCACAATATTACAGGTTTAGGAAAAAAAAATAAATGGGGAGAAAAACAAAATTAATTTACACATGAAACTGAATGATGTCTCAGGAGATATCATATCCTCATTGTTAAATTTGTATGTAGGTACGTCATAATGTCATTAAATCATATCCAAAATTAAAAAGTACCTGTAAACCTTCATAAATGCATACAAAAAATAACAAATTTTCGCAACAATAAAACGTTTGCTTAGATCTTACAACGAGATAAAAAATGAAAAATTATCAATTTAAATTGAGTATGTTTTTGTTTGCAAACTGTGTATTATAAACCTCAAATATTTTCCTTTATTAACACATAAGGAAATAAATTATACTACTAAGTAGATTTGTAGTTGTATTTTAAAACCCAATGTAGGTCGTGTTCAAGGTTCTGTAATTGCAACGTAATATAGCGGTATAACAAAGTGTTTATTAGATCCTTATTAAATTGTTACCACGATTTTTTATCGAGAGTATTTTTTAAAAGCTCTGAAAGAAGAAATAAAATGCAATAGAATCGTAAACACCAGCCGTATGACGTGTCAACATAATGATAAATGCATACAAGTTACAACCAGGCTATCGCACATGAAATCTTTGCAAAGGTCGAACGTAACAATTTGATGAGTTCATTTTCAACCTTGTTACATGCAAAAAGATAAAACAGTAAACTTAAAAACGTAAATTGCATCCCTCTACAATGTAGAGGGATGCAATTATTATGTAGAGTCTACATAGTAAACGGCACACATTATACATAACCCATATTCGCCGACTAGATCTTGCCCGGTCTCGTAATATCAATTAAAAGTGGGCCCAACATGTGAAAGTGAGACTCCTTCGTTATTTACCAGAGCGTAGACTATTAAAAGTATAATAATAAAGGCGAGCGTCGAGCGGTGTGAAACTGACTGACGCTCATCCATATCGCGGCCGGCCAGCACCTGACGCTAATGTGGGAGGCTTGGGACACGACTGTCTTCTAAAACAATTTACAACACCAGCCATTATTAAAAACTTCATTAAACAAACGAGATGAGCATCTAAAGAACATCTCAAGTCCGTACTCTCGCACTGGTCGGCCAAACTGGCCAAGTGGCCACTAGGAGCAATGAACCGTGATAGATTATGACCAAAAAGACGAGAGCAAGGCCGGCCCACATAAGACAGAGACAAAACGCCGGGCTCTAGGCCCGTAATACCCGTAATCGATTTAGGAGAGCGGGAGATTTAGAACCGCAACGCCCCTCGCTCGTGATCGAGATTCGGTAATTAGTATAATAATTTCATTTGGGCATTGGGCCCGGAGAATTATACGTGAAGACACGCCGCGCGCGCACGCACCTCCCAGAGCCTGCCTAGATCATTAGATATAGCTCTGTGTGCTTAGAATAGTAATCGATATTTTTTATTGTTAGGCCCGACGCCAAACCAAATAAGTAGACAAAACAAAACTGGAGAATTTTCGAAGTAATTCGATGTTGAAACAATGAGTTCGCCGAAACATAGATCGTTCAAAATCACGTTCGGTCAGCCATATGAACCTATCGAGCCCTTTTACAGAGGAACCTTCGGTTAATGTTTGGTTGATCTATTAAAGCGGACGTGCGAGAGGCACTTTATGTCCGACACGTGCGTAATATTTTCTATCGATCGGCTGCAGCATTGTTTGTTGGGTACAGTCGCGCGACAATGGTTATGCTATCTGAGAAGACTTTGAAATGCCTGTTGCACCAGCGCGTGCGGCGTGCGGCCAGCGGCAACGCAAGGCCGTCTCCCGACCGGCCGCGCCCGTTTGATGGGAATGACCTAAAATTACCCGCAACGATACACATAATATTATCTGTGTACGTGTATGTTGTACGGTTTGTTACAAGATTGGTGAGAAAATAGTTTCCGGCACGCAAAACGAGAGCGAATTAGAATCGCATTTTTGTTTTGTAAAAGTCACCAAAGGGAGGCAGTTTCGTGAGGACTTGAGAGATTCGTTTGTTCGTGATAGCATGATGGGGCAGTCATTACACAAGCATCCGGCATGGTCAACATATATCATCGAATGCCACCAATCCCCGAAAGTTAATGAGTATCGGAGGCATTCCCCCGGAGCCGCAGAGGGGCGGCGCACGCGCCCGGGGCAGCGCGCGCGCCGGTCACGTCCCGGCGGGCCGACAGGTGTGCGAGGAGTGGCTCGACCACGCTCATTGTACACACTCTGTGATAGCCGAGCAGATAACGCGGCCGCTACCCGTGCCTGACGTCTCCATTCTGTGTCAGGGCTGAATCGAAGATGACGCTGCGAGATCCCGATCTCGTGTCTGTAGTAGTTATTTAATTAACAGTGACCGTGTCCAGACGATGGTTGATAAGCCTCGTCAAAGTTGTAGTTATGCTGAGGGACAGGTAGAACACTTATACGAGGTCTATGAAACTTGGATGGTTTGGTTTACGATTAAATGGCCGGGCTGCGTGCACGTGTGTAGTGTAAAGGCGCACTTTCACCGCAACATGCGCCTGCGCCGGCCCCCGGCCGTAACTCATCGCCGAACAGCTGCCATTGATGACTCCTAAGAACACTACCAAGTCGTTTGGAAACAATGCGTTTCCCTCCCGATGTTTTAAAATAACATATTGACTATTGTCTGCAACAATAAAACTTGGAAGAGTTTGCGAAGCACATGTCGCGACATAATATGCTGCATCTGACTTGAAATGCTCTTTATTTTTATTACTTGTACAATATACCCTTCCCTCTACTTACTGTATACTTTAACTGGTAATTCAAAAATATGATATAAAGCTTCACATTAGGCTCGCAGCTTGTAATTAAGGTCCCCTAAACATAATCACCCATGATGAGCTCTCCTCGCCGGGGGCCCTCGCTGGCCACGCGTTAGAATGCCTCGCTGGGGGAAAGGAAAGCTGATTGCAGGCCCCAGTGGCCCCTGGTCACTTGTACTCTATGTCATTTACCCGAAGCGTCAAGAAAACTTAGGAGAGATGGAGTAATTGCTGGCAACGTCTGTTGTATCCGTCACTAATTCATAATTGTCATACGGTAGGCAAACGACTTAGAAAGGCGTCCCCTTAATATCTTGTCTTAATAATGCTGGTGGAGTTGTGGCAAGTCATTATCTTCGTCGTAAGCTACTTATATTGTAGACCTCTCACAGCTTCCATTGAAATGCAGCAAATAACACCTGAAAAGATTTGAAACTTTATAGAGTTCCCGCGTTCTATTGATATTTTAGTGTAACTCCAAATAATATCAAATTACTTCCGACAACAAAATCTAATATTGACACGTAGATCCGAATCGAATTGCTTCGTAACAATAGGCGTCTTGTTTATACGTTTAGTCCCAAATTATTTCTAGAAGGCAAAACGGAATTATGAAATGCTCGACATTGGCGCGACCTCAGTGGAATTAGAAGCAGATACGTGTCTAATAATTTTGCTAAATTACTTCCTATGATGAATGTGTAGCGTCAAGAAACAAAAGCTTGCCTTTGTTTGTGTTTCGTACAAATAAGTTTTTGTGCTCAGTACCTACTTCGATCACGATAAACCTTATTATTGAAGCGTGATGACCTAATATTCTGGCGACAAACCGCTAATTAAAATGGAATAGGTAATGTCATGTAGGCATTTAATAATATTATACTGCTATTTACCATGAATCCCAATGTTTTCCCTAACAAATTCATTGGGAGGACAACGGTGCTGGTCATTTGGTTGGTCGTAGAGACAAAAATAATGATATACTTTAATATGAATAGGTTTATAGACCATTTAAATTGAATAAATACAACATACATTTATGCAGACAAATGAGAAAATAATGTATGAACTTGAAAAGTTGTAACTTGCGTAGCGTCCCTTGGGATCAAAGGACCAAGAAATTAAGTTCTCTTGCTGTTTATAAATTAGGTTTTTGTTCTAAACATGCACATTTTAAACTGACGCCTTTTATTATGCAGGTAACTTAACATTTTTTATTTCATTCATAAATCATAGCGATCCCGTCTCACCTACAAATTAAAGTTTCCAAGAAATTTTATAAATTGAAAAATCCTCTGAGTTTAAAGCATTATGTGATAATAGGGATGCTGCATAAAATTAAATTTGCGTTAAATTAAGTCTTTTATGGAGAATATTAATACATAAATTAATGTTCCTGTCTTAGTTTTTTTTCGGAATGGAGGTGAGCTAAAGCTTCACGAATAATCGATTATTCGGCATCAAAAGCTCTCTAATAACCGATTACAAAATCGAAATTGATTTATGTCACATCTATTCCACATTTAAACATAAAATAAATAGTTGTAAGGGATTTAAATTGATCATAAAATTAAATACCATTTGATCACTAAGCTGTCGACATCCCAAAACGATTCAAATAAATCTTCTAAACAATATTTCCGGTTTTCAAATCCCAGATAATTGACAAATAAATACCTAGATGTGTACAGTTATATTATCTCACAAATATTGACAATACCGAAGAAGCCGTGTGGTATCCGGCAGAGTAGAATAGAACCAACCCATTACACTCACGGGTGTCGTTTGGCGACTAATGTCTGAGGCAGAACACCTTGCGCCTCCGGTAGACCAGAGAATGGGCAGCAGCGTTTTCTGTTAGTCTATCATCACTGCGATCTCCAATCCGCCTGCCAAGCGTGGAGATTACGGCAAATTCCTCCCATCATGGGAGAGGCTTATGTCCAGCAGTGGACGTTATGGGCTGTCGTTGTTGACAATACCAAAACTAGACCAAACCGCAACTAAGGACAAACATTTATTGCATTGAATTGTGATTATCATGGAGCTGAAACTTGCAGTGGTACCTATGAAAGGCCATTGGCCGCCACGTCACGCCTATTAGGATATTATGAAGGACTTCTGTTGTAGGCCACATACGGACAGGCAGATTATTTATGTAATGATTACATAAACACACCCTTTTATTTTGCTAATATCCTTATTTTATTGCCGGTTAGTTACACAATATGTAACACTTAACACTAGGTTTAACGTGCACTGTTTTTTTTTTAATTTTTCTGCCCCACTGTACAAGTATAATCCAATTAATTGTATTGCATTTATTATCGTGGTAGGTATTTGAGTTGATGCTACTAGTAATTAGGTACTCCTTAATTGATAATCCTGGTATCGTATTCAAGTGCAAGAGTACTCGGACTTTATAACTTGATAAGTTACTAACAGTAAACAAATACATAGTAACAAACAAGGACCACATTTTTAAACGTAGTTTGTTAACTCATAGTCCTAAGAACGTGTGCGTGGAAATGGAGGTGTACCTAACCACAAATTACTAATCTCTACTAAGTAAAAAATAACCACATAATATGACGGGACGATAATTAGAAAAGGTTTAAACGCTAGTGGAAAGCTAGAAGCAGCTGATAACTTTAAGAAAAAGTATACATATTTATTGTTATAAATCTTTAAACACTATCAATGAACCAAGGTACATATTATAATTATCGAAATGTAAGTAAAAGCTTTGTTATTTAATTGGTCACTGATACCGTATGTATTAAAGCAAGAAACCTATGTATTTACGTTACATTACTTATTTAAAGGTGTGTTCACCCTTAATTTCTTTATAATTAATGAACGTTTCTATGCGAGCCCCGCCGGAAGTCGACACAATGGCGTAAATAGGGGGAAACAATGGCTGACATGGGACTTTGTTAAACTTTGACCTCCCCAAACGTTTTGACAACGAGTTAGTAAGTACTAAAATTTAAGTGGGATACTGTTCTAAAATTAAAAATACTGGTATTCAGATACATCCGCATATATTAGACTGGAAGTCGACTCTAACATAGCAGATGATGAGTGTTGTAAAAGAAGAATGGCGAGATTGCATGTAATTCGGGACCCAGTGATATGGGTAGCGTTCATTGTGGAAACTTATGAATAGTTAAAGAAAGACATAAGACTAACAAAAAACAAAACAAAATGGAAAGTAGGTTATAGAAGTTGAGAGAAAAAAGATAAGAAAGGTAGAAGATTATAACCTAACTTAAGCCACGGACTTATAATGCCGGGACTGCGGGACTGTTCGAAAGAGATACCGTGGCCCCGGAACACAAAGGGCGATGAAGGAACATGGATGGATTTTAGTCAGAAAAAGACTGACACTCCCTCCTGCTCCGCCCAGAGCGAGAGGAGTCATTTGATGATTTCCTATCCGAAAAAAAAAAAAGCACGGACTTATTGCTTATTATTTTTTGTAGTGGAATGGGATAAAATAGCTTTTATCCGTATTCCACGTAGCTGTTGAACACAAACAAACAATAGTATGATCCACAGACTATGTCCACAGATGAATTTGACACTTTTCTCAGTTGTAAAAGGTAAATGTCAAACGTTGCATTTTGAAACTGCACGATGACTTATTTTTATATAAATTAAGATCATTCGTAACTTTTAATACTCATCATCTAGTAACTCAATATTTTGTTATATACATAGAACTCTGATAGTCTGTTTACTATATGTAGTTAATATAAACTAGACCGTGAACGGTGCTCCGTTGATTTTTAAATTATGTGGGTCCAACCTCGCCATTCTCCTTTAGGCTTGCTTCCACCACTCACATGTTTAAAACTGCATCCTGTCTCTGTCATATTAAAACGTATGACAGAAACAGAACGATGTCACAATGTTTAGCACTAAACGAATTTAGTGATTTGTGGTACAACAGTATCGTTCAATGAATGTAAGCTGCCAATCCGATAATTTAGAAACAACATCACTATTTTATTTCACTTTCGCAAAGTTTTACTTTCTGTAACACGACTTTCGCAAAAAAAAAAAAAAACAATTATGAGATAAAATAAAACTGCGAAACTAGAACAGTACATACATAAAGCATATATTAGAACAGTTTTTACGGTATGTGAATTTACAGTCACAAAAAAACGTAATTATGTCTCGAAAGACCAACAATTCACGTGACGTAAGCCGTCAAAGAATTTTTAATGCCCTATTTCTATACACAAGTTCAGTATGTTCTGTTTACAACTGTTGTCATAAAAAGCCAAAGGTTTACGATCTATAATCGAAATGTGGGTAACTCGTGCAATGAGTAATGCTTAATGACAGGAAACGCAAGGACAATGACCGATTGGCGGGAACACTCCTGCGCATCGACTGAAGCGTTGCCTTTGCTTTGTTTCTTTATTTTCTAATGTAAGTTTGAGTACACTACATAGTAATCGGATTGTAAATATTTGTTTTTTGACTGTAGATAGGGGAAAAATTAAAATCAGTTTTGGCGAAAAACCTCTTGAAAGCTTAGTCAGCTTTAATGATTCACCATAATTTATTTGTAAACACAGGTAGGTATATATGTATTTGAAGGGTGTAAAAATATGGAGAAAAGATGTGAGTTTATGTACTTATGTAAAAATACAATTTATACTAGTATTTACATTCTGTCATCTCTTTACGAAGTTCCAAGGTGTAATGAAAACGTTGAAAAAACTGATATGACGACTCTATTGTGGGCTGTCAACAATCCAGTTCTTGGTATGTGAGTGGCCACACCAGTCAGACTCGTCCTACAATGCCATTCCAGCCGACTGCCCCTAGTGTCCAACTAAGCCCTATTGTCACGCACTTTGCGTTTGCGCAGAAAAAAAACGCCTTGGTAACAGTAGACGGAGAATTAAAAAAAGGGCTGTGTATTGACTTAATGAATATATTTGTCGTTGAATTTAAAGCAAAGGATGATATTGAATTACTAAAAGCATTGTCTTACCAACCTTGATTTTGGCTCTATCATCCAAACAAAAATTGGGACGACCTTACAATTTATTAAACTCCTTTTAAATGGCATACGCGTATCAACAATTTTAATAATGGCCCATATTTAACGATGAACCGAAGAAATATGAAAATTGTGTTATAAAAACAATGAGCATAAGAAAAGAAGATTCTCCACACACGGTATAATCTATATCGCGCTGTTTGTCCAAACGCAAGGACCGAAGCTAACGCGGCCAAAATTCTTCAAACGCCAAGAGAACTTGCACCTAGAAACAACAGTTTTCGGAAAGAAATAAACTCCAAATTCGCTTGGCCCAATGGATCAGATGAATTTGTTTATCTGTATCGCATCGGGTCAATCTAAGAGAATGATAGTTCCCATATCGAGTGGATTACGACCGAAACCATTACGCTTTACGACGATTTGATTGGTACCCGCAACAAACGATATAGGAGCACGCCAACACCGTATAAAGTATAATACCGACACGTAAAAAGCCCACAATTTACGACTTCTCGTAAAACTTGTGTCCTATTGTTAATTTAAAAGCGATGAACGGCGATAACTCACATTAACTACGTTTGTTTTAGGCATCGATAACGGCGTACGGGTAATTATTTTACGATTTGTTTGTTTTACGAAATACTTGATATTTCTTATCGATTCCACATAGTGTGAGGTGTTTGCTGTATAATCCCTTTTGATGATAAAAGAAAATTAAATACCATGCCTGAAAGACGTTTGGAGAAAATTGCTTGAGCATTGAAACGTATAATGGAATCCAAATCAATTCAATGCGATGTATCAAACATCTGAATCAGAAAGAATACTTGATTTTTATCCAGAAAGAGAGCAACTATGAATGACGTGTTCATAGAATTGAACCCATTCAACCAATGTAATAAAGCAGATAACAAAATTGGAGCCACAAAAGAAAATGAAGGACAATGCTTGAAAATATGAATAAGTAATGAACAGAACGGTGGAAATAGAACCAAGTAAAGGTTACTGAAATACCTGCTGACGTCAATGTTAAAATTGATCTAGATTTATGTAAGTGTTATCACACGTGAATATCACACAAAGGCATTTCCTGAATACGAGTCTTAGGCAGAGTTTGGCAGATGTCCCACTTTCGCGGAATTTAGACATTTTTAGCCCTTCTTGATGTATTGATGCTCGGATCTAGCTTCAAAATTATAAATAAGATAGAAGAAAATACTTTAAAGCAATCGTACTGCGTTAAAATGATGAAGATTTCCCTTTTTTTATTTCAAGATTGTAGACACTCAAGCCAGCGAAAATAAAAATGTTGGGATAGAGATAGGTCTTTACTAAAAAATGCTTATCCGCTTCCAAACGTCCTATTGAACATTTGAGACCGTTTCTTTGACAATCACCGGTGTTCCCGAAATGTAGCGAGCACAAAGACCAGCACACAATTGTGCACCTTTCTAGGGCACCTCGACAAAAGACCAGATTATATTGCAAACATCTTTGTGGTGTTTACCGTGGCTGTTTATTGCGAAGCTTCGGCACTGGTTGAAGAAGTACGTTTGAATATGTTAAGGATACAGATTACGCTTATGAGACAGGTTGCTAACCCTTCGTTTTTAGGAGCTCTTTGATGGCTTTAATATTTCCGTTTACTACAAGCAGTTAGAGTATAATAAAACAGATGACGCTTTATTGTCCTCTGAAGAGAACTTTTAAATCATTCGCTTTCAATTTCAAATTATATACCTGACAGTGCTGTTACCAACCATTAGTACGTTAGCCATTCCTTTGCTTTGAATACCCTTACTTAGTCTACCAGTGATTTATTAAGTATCCAATTCTGCATTTAATTTACGGTAATTTTCGCTTCCACTATTGTCATTGAATTTCAACAGCGGCTATTAACTTCATTATCTCTATTCAAGTGTCTGTAAAACGATCAATGATCATTACTCACTTTTATTTATCTTATATTTGACGCTATAAAAAGGACATAGACGAAAAACGACCATTAAGTATAGAACAGGATATATAATTCTGGAGAAGTTGAGAAAGGAAGCTGTGTGTCATAGGAATTTTGGTGTGATAGTTGAGATCAAAGTTAAAACTAGTTGAAGGCACCCAATCATGTAGCTGATTATTTCGAAATTGAAGATTCGGATAAATTATTTTAATATGGACGCTGCTTAAAGTCGAAGAGACAAAGCTTCATAAAGCTACTAAATTATTGATGCGCCGGAAACAAGGTGAGGTATGTTGATTTCCGGCCGAGCCAAATAAAGCGAAACCCATCGAGTTTACATTTAGACGCGCATTGTTACGACCATTACCATTCCTTGAGCTTCGTCAAGCTTTTCGTTCCCCTCAACTGCTAGCCATTTTAGTTCATAAATGCAGATAATAATTAGTAAGAAAATTAATATAGATCAATCTTGAACATTACGGTCGATATTATTACGGTCGGACGTTGCCACATTTACGGAACTTTGCCCTATTAATTTTAGATAGGGTCCGATAACAGCAGTCGGGCACCGGTGTTGGCCAATGCCTTGTGACGTCATAATAATTGGCTATCCCGCGAAATTACACGGTGCACCACTTATTCGCAAGTCTGCGATCAGAATCGTGAGTTACTATATACTAGTAACGACTTACTGTGATCAATGTCTGTGTCCACTCACTGTTCCGTGATATAAATTGTAAAATGAGCTTTGTGGACTCTCCCTTGTTTATGCGAGAAAATAGGTCGTCCGGAAACGCGAATGACCTCTACGTTATTATCCATGGGTTCAAAGGGCTGAGAGACGTATTTTTATCCCAAACAGTTACATTGTTTGGTCCTAATTTATTACTTTTTGGTCCTTTTGAACTGCAATATATTTTGGGGAATAAAAAATGTCAGATTATTTACTACATTTTTTTCTGACTTAAAACCAAACTAAATGGTATCAGAAACTGACAGGAATAATTCGAAAATATTTTGTGGAATTCTTGATAGGTACTTGTTTTTGTTTAATTCTAAAAACATAGAGGTCCAAAAATAATTATTACTTGGTGAGCGCTAAATGGTTGATATATTCTGTACTCGACACCGGCAGTTCATAAGTGACGCCTAGTTTCTTTAGATTACCTTCACCTAAATAAGCTTTAGAACAGTTTCACTTAGAACAATAAGATTATTACGTAAATAGAAGACTGCATAACACATAATCATCAAAAAAAAACCATGCGTGCTGATCTCATTCGCAATGTAGATAATTCATTCATCAAATTTACGACTAGTAAATTGCCCAAATTACACTTAAGGGTCATCTTAGATTAGTATCATGGCGTGACTGTAATTCTTCCATTGCTATGTAACGCACACTTAATAAGTTTGTTTGTAATCAACTCTATTTTTTAATCCTACGAACAGCCTTCACCAAGGCTAGTAGAGGACATTAAGGGGCAATTTCAAGCCTCCAATCGATACTGACAATGGTAATGACTATTGGAAAAATCATAAACTGTCGACAAATAAGGACGCATAATGGGAACCTTATATAGATTGAAAAAAATGAAGGCACTATGAGTACGAGGGACATTCAAATTATTGGAAGTTGCAAGTTATATGGATGAACGTTATTAACGTATACTTATTTATCAGTGGTCTATATGTATAGGGACTGTAATTAAAACAGCAACTTGAGGGGAAAGTCCAGACTTTAATCTGTGAGAATAGTCGGCTACAATTAACAATGATGAACGAGAGACGATGGCAGCACAGATACGTGGCGTAATTTTTGCATAACCTATTGGAAGTTTCTATTCTACTTCGTGAGACGACGGAAAACAACAGTTTTGATATGAATGAACACATTAATAAAAACGTTCAGTTTGTTACGCATGCAGCTAAAAGCGCACGCATCTTTACGATGCGACGAACGTGCGAATAGGAACACTTGCGCAAGCGCATACACTGACGACTCGCCGCTTCACTCTCGAGTTATGGGCTTTTATTACCACTAACTATTTATCTACTCTAGTTGCGTCTATGATAAATTGTCATGATAACCAGAATTTTCAGATGTCACTTTCTCCTCCCGGACGAGTAAAATGGTAATAGGAGAAAATTTTTGGAAAGGTCAAATTTTGGGAAGCTTATCTCGCTACACTGAATGCAAATTTTGATTACTTACAGGCTGAAGACAACGCCAAAGGTTTTCGAGATGACCCCCATGGTCTTCTTCCAACCCTTGATGAACTGGCGGCGGCGCGCCCCCCGGGGCGCCACCGCGCGCGCCCCGAGCTCCGTGTAAGAATTAATTTTGCCGGCCTTCGGAGCCCGCAACCAAACTCTTCATCACTAGCTCAGTCACTTCACTGATCAAACTTGGAACCGCACTACATAAACTCCATAACTCATCAAAAAATCTGTATGTCCAAATTTTAGAAGGGTCCCACCCTGGCCTGTCGTCGTACGGCCCTCCTCATTACAATACAATCCTCTCCTGACGACTTATTTCGATTGTCCAATTTGAATATCAAATCGGTGCACAGTCACGGAAGGTTCGATTCACGTCGCACTCGTAGTGATGAGTGTGCGGACGATGCGCTCGGCGTGCGTTCGGCGTGGAGGCGCGGGCTACACTGACTGACGTTACGATACTGTGATTGTATCGTAGTCCGTAGAGCCGGCTGCGACCGTCGTCGGGGACGCTCTACGGCCGCTACGGGGGTGTTGTTTGACTTCGTAAGCTCGCCTGACTCACGCTGCAATTGCGTTGTTTTACGGCGTTATGTTTGTCCAGGCGGCTGCATAGCATTTCGTTTGATGCAGTTTCAATTTAAAGGAAAATCTCTACGCGGAAGACACCTCCGGGCACGTTGTCGGATTTTGCACGCGACAATTACGCACGATTCAAAAACGGTGCTCGCTTTCATGTAGCTCATTGAATGCCTAGAGGTGTTTCTTGCGTGAACGTCTGGCCCTTAGACCGCTGTCAGAGTGCTGGATAGAACTGGAGTACATCGAAGTGACGTAATTGTTCAATAAATTATAGAGTAATCGCCTACACATGTTTGAAAAGTGCAAGGATGTCGGAGTGCAGTCTTTTCGTGCATTGCCAATTTGTTGATGTCAGAGTGAGCTCAGACTCCTGACTCATTGTTGTGCAGGCATAATAAGACCTTATATTACCATCCACATATAGAACTTACTTAAAATATTATTGTTATTCATCGATGAAGTAATATAACTAAATGTTTAAACTTTATGGATGATTTGTTCAAAGGATGAGTAGGTAGCTTTTAAAATATAGGCAGTAAGAGACAGAAAAGCTGTTATTTACAACTGACACTAAAATTCCACCAACAAGCTATTTGAAAAGGAAACAAGCTATTTAAACATTTAAGGATAAAGGCAAAATATGGATTATTAGAGGAAAAATAATATGTATTTCTACAATTCGCACCTACTCGTTTCTAGCTGGGTATAACTAGAACAACTTGTACCCTGGCATTAAGTCATTCCTTTACATCCTCGGCCCTGGATGAATGTGCGCGAAACAAGTGTCCATCAGCACGCAAGCCACTTACGATCTCAAGCTCAACCGGTAACATTATTACTAGTATTTATGAACTATTTATAACCGCAATCCTGGCTTGAGACACGTTAGGGAGCGAACACGAACATGGAGGAATTCTTTGACAATTTATTGAGCTGCATTATACTATTTGAATTAATGCCTTGACTGGCATGTTGATGTCGGTCACTCGACGACATGACTTTGTCTGTTTTTAAATACGAGTGTTGATAATTTAAATTTCAGCATCACTTGAACGAAATGATTCATCGTACTCAGCTGAATTCAGGGTTTTCATTTAACGAGACGATGAGATCACTGGAGAGATACTCATAAGGTTAATTACATACACTGAATGATATGAAGCAAATTATAGTTCAAACAAATCCAAACAGTATAGCAGAAGAATTATAATTCTAAGGATAAAAAATGGGAAGAGGCCATAATGGATAGAGTACAAATTATTGCACAGCTACTATATTTTTGATATGTGAACAATGGTTGTCGTATTGAAAAAGGTGTTCCTGTACTAAGCAGTAGAACTTCAGGAATTGCGTCAATAGAAACTGCGCACACGTGTGTACCATATCGCTGACCTAAATCTGCGGCAGTATGTTCAATGTTCATCCCATTCTTTTCTCTACACCCGTATGTCACGACCTGCTTTGTAACTCCTGTTTGTTTTGCATAAAAGATGTTTATCGAAGGAGAATTGAAAACACGGGTATTTAGGAATAAAAATAAATTTTATCCGGTAAATATGATTTAAACAAGCAAAGATTTGAAGTGTGTCGCTTGGCACTCACATGGTAGGTGTACTTTATGAACACCTCTGCTTAATCTTCGTTTTCGGGATCACAAGAGATGTTGTTGTATTTATATCCATTTGCGAACGAAAGGACCAAAATACTTTTCGGCCGGAAGGACCAAAAACGTAACACAGCTTCATTCAGCCCATTTTCGTCACCGTGTATAAAAGCTTCGGAAACATTTCACTTTGTTAAAATCCTACTACATAATATTATAAAAGCGAAAATTTCTGAGTATGGATGTATGGATGTTTGTTAATCTTTCACGCAAAAACTACTCGACGGATTTAGATGAAATTTAGCACACAGATAGTTTATAACCTGTATTAACACATAGGATACTTATTTTCCCGGTAGTTAGATCCTATGGGCCAATAATCAAACTTCAAGCGGGCGAAGCCGCTGGCAGAAGCTAGTGTTACCTACATCATTACAAACATAAAATTTCTCGATAGGTTTGGACGAACCACTTTCTAAACAGTGTCCCTGACATACTTATTATTAGTCTATTTTCCCCTGATTTGTCCTTGAGAGCTTGATGGGCCATGCGATAGCTTGTGACGTCAGGGCTCGCACAAGGGTTCTATAATGTAGTTTATGTTCTATCAATATTGCTAATACGTCCTTGCTATCCATTCATTACCCCTAATTGGAGTTGGAACTCCCTTAAAGTAGATGGAATGACCTACTTTCAGAAAACTGAAATGAAGAGATAACCTAAAAACGAATGCCTATTTACAGATCCAAATATTTGCAAGCATAACTCTGTGAGAGGCTTCACCTGTTGCATAAGTTAGTTTTCCATCCTGGATGGAAAAGACCTGATTCAGGTAAAAATCTGCTTCTCTTTTAAGTTTTATTTTATATCAGTTTTAGGTCAGTTATGTAATATGACCCTGAAATTATCCCAGAGTTTCGTTTAGTTTACATTAACCTCATAATTTTACATAAGATCTGATCTGTCGTGTTACCAAAAATTATCTTCCTCAAGGCTTGTCAAATTTAATATTAACAAAATAATGCAGCATTGAATCGCGTGTCTAAACAAATTAGCGACTTTAAAATGTGGTGCTTTTGAATTTTGGTCGTTCATATGGCCTACTAGTATTAGCATAAAATACAATGTTGTGTTGTTATAGTCACGGCGGTGTGGCCTTAAAGCGACGGAGTAGTTTCAGAGCAATGCTCTTGTCACAAACGTTTGACATGGTTATTAGAAAATTTTACTGCGTCTTTAAAACTTTTGACAGTATGTGATGATGATTGTTGCATAACCTTGGAGCAAATAATTTCCCTAGAAACTTTAAATTATTATTGTCATGGCTTTCATAGTTGTATAAAACAAAATTCAACATTTTCATTTTCATGTAAAAATAAAGAAATATGTATCGACTAATATTTTAAAGTTTTTTTTTTTTGCAAGTTTGTATGTACTCCGGAACTAATGATTCAATTCAAAAAATTATTTCACTGGCCGAAAGCCACATTATTGCTTTAAGCTATACATTATATTTATCATACACATTAGCCAAGCTATCACAGAGGAGCTCGTGGCTAAATAATAACAGCCGCTCGGTTCGATCTTTAGGTTAAGCCCTGCTTGCCTAGGTTGGTCTGTGGATGGGTGACCACCCTTACATACCGAGTTTCCTCCGTGCCTCGGAAAGCACGTTAAGCCATTGGTCCCAGCTATCATTTGTAGATCTTTGACAGTCGTTAGGTGGTCAGAGGCCCAAAAAGTCTGACAACCAGTCTTACCAAGGAGTATCGTATTACCCAGTAATAAATGGGTTGTGGAGGTCAGATTGGCAGTCGCTCCATGTAAAATACTGGTATTCAGCTGCATCCGGTTAGACTGGAAGCCGACCCCAATTTAGTTGGGAAAAGGCTAGGCAGATGATGATTCTATCACAATTACGGATAAAGTCTCGGGCGAAGTGCTTGATTGGAGACCAGGATGACTCCTCAAGCAAACCAGTCTAAACCTGAACATAATAAATACTGACGAAAAGAAAAACGAATGACGTTCAAACATACGTATAGCATCTAGGGTTCTTCCCTATACCTAATGCAACGTAAGTGAAGGTAAACTTGTAAAAAAGTTGGTAAAGGACGGTACTTAGGTACTTACCGCTAACCTTTGCTTGTATCTTGCAGAATAAGTGTGTCCTAAATAAATATATTTTCTTTATTTGCGAATTTGTTTTGCAGATATTAATTGCGCGAGCTTTTACTTCTTAACGAACATTCATTCGAGCGACGAACATTGGTTCGCGAACTTCTAAAGAAATTTGGTTTTCATGCTTATATTCACGAACTGTTCGTTTCGCACATGAATAGATAGACCGATGAAGTTTATTATTACTTATACCAAAAATTTTAGCTCTGGGCACTTGATCGAAGTCTGGGCACAACGGCGATCATATGGATGTTGGTCGTGTAACAAAAGCTCGCGCAGCGAATGTTTGCATAACAAACTCGTAAAGCGAATGCTCGCGGTGAGTACCTTACTTTATAAAGATTGAGATGTCACTTGAGTCACTACATCGACGTCACAGATACGTGACGCGTTATTATACCTTAACAGCTATAGCAAGACAAACAGTCTAAGCCAGTTGACACATCGGCATTACATCTGATTGTGTAATTGATTTTTTATATGCAGGTATGTTTCTTTACAACCATTTATCATAAACGTTTTTTCCTAGGTTTCCTACCCTACGTCAGTAGGTGTGTAATATTTTGCTGATTGATTTAGGTCACACCCTTTTCCCATGAATGAGTTAAATGACGAAGTATTGGACTGTTTATTTAGGTACTAATATTATTTAGTTCTACCATCTTTTATTATGTAGGTAAGTACTTTAGTTTTAGTTGATACGTTTTTTATTTATTTTTTATTTTGTAGAAATGTTTTTAATTTTTTTAATTTTTACCACCATCATCATCTGCCTAGCCTTTTCCCAACTATATTGAGACCAGCTTCAAATTCGGCTTTTAATTTTTACCACCAATAAATAAATAAAAAATTGTCTAAACACTGTGTTCAAGCGTACAGTGGATGACCTTCGCAAGTAATAATGGCAGCATTCCCCCAGGATCTATCGATATAGCGATCTGCGGGGGAGGCCATATTTATGATCCAGCTGACACTGAGACCATATGAGGATATTTTGATCTTAGATTAAGAATTTCATTTATATGTGACTAGACTTGCAAAAAATCTCACCTTGTCCCTTTTTTTCACTTCAATAACGCTTCTAGTTAAGTATCGAGAGTAAAACAAAATTTAAAAATATACTCACAGTATACAAAACCCTTAAATGGAGATGGACGGGACACATGCTAAGGGAAGGGATAGAGCACTGAATGGTACCCGCGTGATATTAAGAGGAGCAAAGGTCTACCTTTGCTCTAAGGTCTAAGTTTGTCTACAAACTAAACGTTGGGAAGACGACGTGAAAAAGATAGCTGGTCCAGAATGGACACGTATTGCAAAAGATAGGACAAAATGGAAAGCATTAGAGGAGCCCTTTGTCGAAAGACAAGCTGAAGGAAAGAAACCGGCTGCCGAAAAGTAATGTTTAATATTATAGAAAGTAAATAGGGAATATGCATAAATTTTCTTTTTTTTTATTTCGATACGGAATGCTAAAGTACTATAAAAATAATGACAAAAAGCGAAAACAAGACAAATCGGCCAAACAACACAAAAGTTATAACCATTTAAACTTTCAACGGAATTTTGTTTGGATTTTGTACGTCGATGCAGCGAATGACGGCTTTCGCTGTATCGGATCTCTCTGTCTAATCAGTAGTTTCAAATGCTTTTATAATTTAGTATATTTTATAGATATTAAAAAAAAAATAACTTTGCTATTTATACGCTTTGTTTAGAGTTATAAAAAAATCTTGCATGTACCCTATTGTATAATACGAGTTAAGGAAATATAAAATTAAGTTTCAGCAATAAAGACATTTTTTTTTTAAGTTCCAAAAATAATTTCCAGCGTCGGCGTCGTTAAATCACGTCATAATATGCTTGATTTTTTTGTTTTATATGCTGAGATTTTTGTGAAAACAATGCAACTGCCTAACTAATTTATTAAATGAATTATTGTTCTAAAAACGCTGTTTCCCATTATCTAGAATTATGACAATGACGTAGGTACGAATTTGAGAAATTCGTTAATATTTATTTAATTGCTTCATCCTTGACTCCGTTATAATCAATTAGCAAAGATGAGGACGATTTTACTAAGTATTTATTTGGTACTAAGAGTCACAAAATCATTATTTAATCGTGAATTAGACCAAGCTGACCCAAATTAATTACTTATGCCCGTTGTGAACTTGTGCTAGGGCTATAGGCTGTAGATTTTAAATTGGCGTTGAGGGTGGAAATTCCAACAGTACAGGAAAGGCATTAATTTAAGTGCCGATTAGGCTGCGGTTCCACTGAAGCGGAGCGGAGCGCGATTCACCAATCAGTGCTAGCAAAACGGTATCACTTTTGCCCGCAGTTTCGCTCACCTTATGGTCGTAAATTATCCCATAGAAAAATTTTAAATATAGCCTATGACATTCGGGAATAATTTAACAATCTATTTTTTATAGATCCTAATCGGATCAGTAGTTCCCAAGATTCCCCTAGGGACATACAAACTTATAAACAAATTTTACCTCTTTACATTATTAGTAGGTATAGACTACTGGGTCTCAGACTCTCAGTAGAGTCAGCGTCGATTCTTAAGAGCCGTCTCCACGAACGAAGAATCGCTGCGATATTTTCGTATAGAACGTCAAATCGCCGTGATTCTCTCGCTCGTGGAGGCGGCCCCTTAGTGAATTACATAATACACATAAATCTACAGGAAAACAATATGTTATTCATTTGTTTAGCTATTATTAACAAACAATCGTCCCATTACGGGACAATGGCCTCGAGATATTTTCCTGCTGACTCTATCCTGTCATCCAGTGCCAGTACACATGCCCCTGCGCAGCTCATAACACCGTCGGCCGACCCCATTGTTGTTTTCTCGCAATGCATTAGGCATAGAAGACGATAAGGATAAGGAAGGTCGATCCTGTCATCATCTGCCTAGCCTTTTCCCAACTTTGTTGGGGTCGGCTTCCAGTCTAACCGGATTCAGCTGATTACCAGTATTTTGCATGGAGCAACTGCCTATCTGACCTCCACAACCCAGTTAGAACTTGCTAATACGATAGGTAGTAGGCTTTCGGGCCACTGACTATAGCTGAAACGACTGTCAAAGATATACAAACGAAAGACAGCGGCTTAACGTGCTTTCCATGGCACGGAGGAAAGTCGGTAGTGTAATATGTGGTCACCCACGGACCAACCTAGGCAAGCATGGTTTAACCTGAAGATCGACCTGACCTGACAAATGCACTAAGCTAGGAGGAAGAAGAAGAAGACGTAAAATCTAACCTTTATGGAATTACACTGAAGCTACCCAATTTTTGATGCACATAGGCGAAAACGCTGTTATTTTTTCAGAGTCCGCCTAGGTAACTGGCTAACACTATCAAAGCATTCTGTATTTCCAAAACTTTCAACAGAGCTGATAGCAGTAGTTCAGTTTAAACGGACATACAGTTTATTATGCTCGAAGAATTGCCAAACTTAAGTGTCAGTGGACAGGGCACATTGCTAGCAGAACGGATGGCCGATGGGGCCGAAGAGTTCTGGAGTGGCGACCGCGAACCGGAAGAGTTAGGTGGGAAGGCCTCCCACTAGGTGGACCGAGGACCTGGTGACCAGGGTTCCGCTGGATGCGAGTCTCACGGGACTGGTCAATGTAGCGACACTTGGGGAAGGCGTATGTTCAGCAGTGGACGTCTTTCGGTTGAAATGATGATGATGATTATTATGCCTCTGATCCTGCGATCATGCTATGATTTCATTATAATATCTTATTTGTACGATAGTTCATCTGAAATTTCTTTTTACATGTTTAATGACTGAAAACAACATAACAAAGTTCCTTTGTCATGTGAGACGTGATGACTGAAAATCGGCAACATAATAATTAATAGTTGTGAAAATGACCTCTGAGTTTGTTTCGGCTGTTTCTTCGTCGCGTAGGCAAATGATGAGGTATTTTACAGCATTTTACTGGTATTTTTAAGAGTCATGATAATTATGTAAGATTCATTATAATAATGATACTTTCAATTATCCAAGTAACCAACCGGAAGTAACTGATTTGCGTTTTTTTGTAATTGAAGAAATATTATTAAAAGCAACATAACACACACAACACAGAACATTATTAACAATGTAACGTTTTTCACGTAACATTGTTTTTTTACAGATATTGTCCTGTAGTTGTTACTAAGGAAAACGTATTGTAGCAAATGGGGTTGTACTCGTAGGTTAATTCAGTCTTCGTTATTAAAAAGAAACTATGAAAAAGCTGGTTTTATAGTTTACCAAACTGGACAGTTTTAGCTGAAACAGCTTCAGTATCGCACACTTCGACTTCGACAAAATCCCACATTTCGACTGATATGTTTACGGACTATTCCATTATTGTTAATAATTTATTATCCATTATTTTTTCCATTATTGCTTATTTTTTTTTTCTTCCACCTTTATACATTATGGTACGCAATAAAGAATTGAATTTCGATATTCAGTTCGTTTTCGAAGAAATTGGTCCTAAGAGTACAACCTTCCTACTGTTTCTTAGCCAATTCTTTTTTCTATCAACAATACGTCATCTCATGTATCGCTGTCGGGACGAGGTAGCTGATGGGTCATTGCGCACGAGGAATGGTCTGCCAGGCCGGTTTGCTCCCGTGCGCGTGCCGTCCGCTGTCATGTTCTATGCCGTCAAATATGGCGTAGATGGAGTAAGGAGGCAACCACACCTATCGAGGAGAAATCGGTCAGAATAAGCTTTTATTGGATATGAAGCTCTTGCAAGTCATATAAGTCTAGTGTCTGCCTTATTAATACAGTCTACATCTACATGTTCAACCATAGTAATCGTCGCCATAATAAAAATGCAGCTGATTTAAATTGACGAATACTTCTCGTATTTTAAAATTAGTTTTTTTATAATGACTGCTTTGTTTTTAGGACTTTAGTACTTAAGTTATCGGTGAGGAATGTTCTTTTAAAGCTGTGATTGATTCCGAAGCTACCAGACCCCATATTAAAACGCTCTATTGAACACATCGATCACTAATACAATTTTTTTTATTAGTGATCGGTGATTGAACATCACACGGAACAGAAAGAAGGTTTGCTGTAAGAAAACCCAATTCTGGGTTAAGCTGGCCGTTGTACATAAACTATATATTTTAATTTGTGTGTATATTTTTTAATTTTGGGTGCAATAAAGCATATGAATATTGAACACGAGAAATGGTCCTAAGAGACGCACCTCTCATATGCGCGTGAGCACTACAGTTTACGTGCGATGGTGCAATGGTAAACTATGGTGGTGTAACACGATACAGAGGAGAGCAACATCGCTTCCAATCATTATTTATGATGTGAATGTGTTTATTGGAAACAAGATACCAGCTCTCGGAGACGAGAAAAACCAGGTTCGAGGTAGCAAACCGCACTATCAAGATACACCGTGGTAATTTTTTCGCCGCGTTTTTTCTTCTAACTTTTACCAGAAGCAGTAAGCAAGCCGTAAAACCAACATGTGTAATAAATAAATAGCTAAAACAGTCGTAACTCCTAAGTCGTAACATTGCTTAAGCCTACAGTTAAAACAAAATTCCGTACCATTGAGGACATTTTAAGAAATTATATCCTTATTTTTATCGTCTTGCAATTATAAAGTTTTCAGTGGTGCCATAAAACGGGCGCCGTTCATTACATGGAGGTACTTTTACTTTCACCGCTCGGTAACAAAGCGACAAGGGCGCGGGCGGGACTGTATTCAAACGTTCAATGTAACGTTACTTTGTTTGTCATCTAATTACTCGCCATTAGGTAGTTGAGAAAAGGATTTTTGTTACATTTTGTTATTGTTAGTGACACGCGTCCTTCGCCTACGGCAACCAAGGCTTTTTAACAATTGAATTCGGTTATACCTAACTAATTTGTGTAAATGTTTGAATGAGTCATGCTATGGCAAATATTGAATACTAAAGTATTGATTATTTAGCATCCAAAGCAGCAGAAGCTGTTTGACTTTACGGCATACTAAACTGTGTGTGTCTGTTATACATAAATGACATCATAGCTGTACTAACTTTTAAAGCCTTGCAGTATTCCGAATTTAATAAACTTCAAACCAAATTTAATTCTAGAATGATCACAATAGGAGCAAACAAACAGATTGTATCAAACAAAACACATTGCAGCACAAAGTATCTACTTATATCGCCGATAATTATAGCCCAAGCTCAGGAAAGTTCAAAGAAATGGTAAATCAAAGAATTGAATCCCCAGAAACGGGCGGGTGCGCAGACGTATCTACCTGCGCCTGCGTCAGGGTACTACTGCGTACCGTTAGATGAAAAAAACGCCATTGTGGCCCCCGGCTGTTGCCAGGGAAGCAAAGGGTGCAGTGGTTAGTGGGCTGACCTTATAGGCAATTATTTTCACGGAATAATATGTTCAAGAAAGTTTTATATAGAGCCAGTGGGTTCTTTTGGTAATTTAACTTTGGCAAATTCAATTTAACCATTTTTTTTTTCAAGACCAAAACTCACAGAAGGTTCCGAAAAACAAATTAAATACCTAATTCAAAATTCGCAAAACCAAGGTTACAATTTTCAGCAAACACTGCAAATTATTATTTGTTTAGTCACAAGGCGAAATCTAACTAATTTCCCATTCCATTCCACGAGATATACTTCGGTTCAAACTTAATGGCGGCTCGGAAGTTAGCTGCAAGTGACGGTCTGTGCATTATACAGACAAAACGATGGGTCATCGGCGCCCCGCCATAATGTTTAAAGCGTTATTCCTGGCACAGACCGTCACTCGCAGCTAACTTCCGAGCCTAGGAGGTAGGTAGCAAGGATACCGATGAACATAAATATTTTCTACCAAAGGAACCCCAAGAAGAAGAGATACACAAATCCGTGAAATTACGACAGCTGCGCGATATATTTGTGACATGTGAAAGCATACTTAAAACTTTTTGTAGAACAACAATGTAAAGCGGATAATTTGACGGATACAAACCAAACTGTAACATAACGGGAATATCTATACTCAAACACAACAGTATGTGTTTAGGAATGAAAGATTACCGTAACCGTAACGCAACTGCGACCCAATTGAATGGAGAAGATTACAGAACTGTTAACGCACTAAAAGTAAACCAGTCTCTCATCAAATCCTTGAGTAAACTGAAAACTATAAAGCCGGAATAGTGACATAGAAACAGTCCCCATTTTAAAGGCAATAAAATGCGCCTACGAATAGATGAAAAGAAGCTATAAATGGCAATAGAGGCAAAACACGATTCCTTTTAGCTTCCTTTTCTTATTCTCCCCACTGATTTTCGAGTTGGCGTTCTTTTATAAAAACTTTTACCCTTTGCTACTGAAGCATTACAAACATTTCAAAGAATACCTGAAAGTTTTAATTGCAAAGCAAAATCAAAACGGAGTTTTTTAATGGGGAGGCCAACTGTGGAACTAATGGCGCTAGCATAGTTGGTACCCAAACATCGTCGTTGGTTGAAAATGTGGTAATGTCATTTTATATATCAAAAAAACTTTTTTACAAAAAAATAAAACCGACTTCAAAAAACACAAAAAATTGAAAAATAACTTTAGCTTCAGAAGTCGGTGACCTTTGTTTGATTCATTTAGTTTTTTTTGTCACCGACTTCTGAAGCTAAAGTTATTTTTCAATTTTTTGTGTTTTTTGAAGTCTGTTTTATTTTTTTGTAAAAAAGTTTTTTTATTTTTCCATTTTTAGTTGTAATATTCTATACAAATATTTGCTATGCATTTATTTTACATTGTTAAAAATACATGTCATGGTATGTATGGCTTATCCCCAATAAATGGAACTTAACATACCTAAACTGTCGAAATTTGGGTGTATTGTACACATCTGCGTACCCCTCAGAGCATGCAGGCGTGATGTTACGTCATGATGTTGTGTAAACAATAAACATCCAAGCGATTGCACCTATCACGACCGATTTACCATCTAGTTTTGAAGAGTTCCATTGTATATCTCCGAAGATCAGCATCAGATCTTCACCAAATTTAAATGCGACCATCTCAGGAGTATATTCTTTCAAACAAAAAAATAATTTTGAGAATCGCTCCACAAATCGAGGAGAAATCGGTGAACATACATGAAATTGTACCACACAACTGAAGTAAAAATGTTCATAAAATGAAAACTACTGGGCCAAATCATGTTAAATTTTTATGGGACCAAATGGCAACTATTCCGCATCAAACTAAAAAAGAATCACGTAAATCGGATCATAAACGGCAGAGTAATCGGTGTACATACATAAAAAAAAAAAAAAAAAAATACCAATCGAATTGAGAACCTCCTCCTTTTGGAAGTCGGTTAAAAAATAGCTTAACCTCATTGGTCAGATTGAGACCAACTATGGTGGCACCATCTGAGATTTACTTTGCCTTAGCCACCTCATTAAAGAAACCCGTCAAGATATTTATCCTCATCAACACCTGACATATTCGCCAACCTATAATTTGGAACTCGATACAAGAACCAGAGTAAGTACGAAAAAAATCGTGGCTCCTTCGTCAAATTCTGGCAGCATTCCGTTACCAGACTCCCGAAAGGATCGACAATACAAGATTCCTGCACAATTGCTGCGCATTGTCGCGAGTACACCTGCGCGCACGCATCTTACGGTTAGATATTCTTGGCGAATCTTTTATTTACCTCGTGGGAACTATGTTTTGAATGGCAGTTTTTTTTAGTTTATTACTCTATTCCACCTTTGAAGATAATCTGAATAAACATTATAAAATTCAGGGTTTATTTTTAAAAGAAAAATAATTTATTTTCAGACTAGACTAGTGGCAAAACAAAATCATATTTAGGATCTGATAAACAAATAACGCTGTTTGAATTTACATTTGATGCAAATAAAACAAAAGCCTAAATTAAATTATTACCTATTAAAACAGAAAATACAGAACGGTTGTTGGACCCTTAACTGGTAGAAATTTCAAAAAATAAAACCATAAAAAGCTTTAAGTTAGTAAGGAAAAAACAGAACAAGATCAGGGGTCACAAAGTAACAATACAAAAATCATAATATTTTCTGCGTCTGTTTAAGAATTCTAAGAATTTTAACGTGTTTCATATTATTATCCTATTAAGATTCTGCTAAAGTGGCCATTTTAAGGTCTTTGTACTCCAATTAAGTTGCTCCCAACAATTAAGCTTGCAACCAAATTCCTACAACTTATTTATTTTTAACCCTAAGAACCTAGACCACGACCACTAATTACCTTCAAGCTCGACATGAAGGGACGTTTTATCTACATCACATTGTCCAGTGAATCCATCGCAGATGTTATCTTCCTTCGGGGGCCATTGTTTGCAGTACTAATTATACCTAATACCTTTAGCGAGTGAGTGCCGATGGCTCTGTTGACATGTGATTAAAATTTCAGGTCAGTATCTAGGACAAGGCTGTTTTTGAGGCCCTGTTTGTGTTTTTGGATCACATAATAGACATAGATTATGCGTGGAGTTTACTTAGGCGTATGTTTTTGGTCCTTTGTGTCTTTATGTAAGGTTGGAAGACTGAAACTTTTATGTTAATCCCGAATTTTGTAGTATTATTTGACGGACTTGATTTTAAGTGTGTATGTCAAACCAAAAGCCTTTTATTCAAATTAGGCTGATAATCAGCACTTTTTTAATGTCAAAATTTATGAGAGACAGTCCCCCGAACGCCCGCCCTTGGCAGTGCAATTTCTGACCCATTCTTCTCCATAGACATTCAAGAGTGGAAAGCACACTAATATACGGAGTCCTTATCAAATTAAAAAAACTGTAATCTGGAAACGGTTTAATTGAAAAAAATCAATGAGTTTCAGTTTGAATGTAGACTGTAAACTTTTATGAAGTTCCATAAAAGTTGCAATACCAGCTTATTTTTTTACTTTTATAAGTACTTAAAAAATGCCATCAAATCGGCAAGCGTAGTTATTATACGTAGGTCGGTACTATTAAGACCGCGACGCCATTTCCATCATGAAACTTCCTATATTGTCAAGCAAGAATATTAAATTCATCACCAATATATGTATCTAAATATAGACCGTTTCTTTGCTAGTCAACATTTGCGTCAACCCTTGGCATTTGGGAAATGTCACCCGGATCGTGGTTGTTATTTGAAAAACGCCTTATAATAAAATATTGTCATACCCACCCAATATATTATGAACGTGACCTTAATAAAAACGGAGCACACTTTTATATATTTCAATTATGACTCAAAAGTTAAACAATAAAGGTAATGTTATATATTTCAATTATGACGCAAAAGTTAAGCAACAGGTAGTGTAGTGAGAAATGACATAATACGGATGTAAGCACAAACATAACCAAGCTACACCCTACTGGGTGGTCTGTAACTCTCCGAAGATAGGCATAATTAAGCAATAATGTACAGTCCTGGTCTTTTCCGCCTGATCAGTTATTTTTTTTTCGCTTAAATCATGCGGAGGCGCCTAGCCACGCCCCCTTAAAAGTTAAGGCCTATTAGGAAAGCGTCAACTTTGGTGCACAAAATAACAATAACTCTCGTTTGGCGTGCGTCGTCAGTGCGCTCGGCCGATCGTTATCTTTTCATTCATTATTTCTATACAAAGTCAACGGGGCGAGGCTAGAGAGCGTTTCTATGCTGTAAGTACAAGCAAAAATTAGCTTAGTGGTGATCAGGCGGGAGTGTCCTCGATAGTACCCTAATAGTCGGATACTTACGATTAAAAATTTTTGTTTTTCCCGTCATGCGATATTTTTTTGTTTTAGACCATAACTGGGAACCTTCTAGTTACGGTATATTGGGGGTCAAAGTTCCAACTTTTTCAAAAGTTTTTTTTTTATATACATGTTATAATGTAAGATATTTAAACACCTCCATGACCCCCGTTGGTACTAGTCAATCCATCGATTAGCACAATGTTGTGAGTTTGAGTTTTACCGTAAAACGTGATTTTTCACTTAAAAAAAAGACATTTCCCAGCAATAATTTCAGCGTAGGGTTACTTTAGTTTGATGTACAGAATGCTTGGTTGACGGCTTCGTGAAAAGTCTGTTTACACCCTGTATAATTTATGTCGAATCATCACCTTTCTGCCCATGCCCCATTCTATATACTTGGAGTCGGCGCTACACGTTTTCATCTTCCAATCTCCCCTGTCAGACGTCACCTCATCATTTACTCCTTTCTCTTTCAAATCATTCCTCACACAAACCATCCATCTTTTCTTTCATAATAGGCTAGTTTCCACCATCAATAAATTGCAAATCAGTTAGAGTATTGGAAAATAATGGACACGTATTTTTTGTTTTTGTAAATCAATGTATATTGACAAAGATAAAACGCATCAAAACTCTAATTTTTAGTGCGTTGTGACGTCACGAGCTGGGGGCTCGTATGGCGTGACGTATTGAGAATTTTAAAAGCGTCGTATTTTCGTCAATTTTAGTTTACGTACCTACCAAAAGAAAAAATACGTGTCAAATATTTTTTGATAATCTAACTGACGGACTAATTAGATTCTTTCCGAACACAAGTCTATTAGCTATGTCTAATTTATGACTAATTAACTTCAAATGTTTTTATTTGGTCCTTGGATTCGGTAAAACAAAAATGCCTAACTTTCCATTTGATATTTCAAATATCATTGCTCAAATTAATTTCCCACCCACTAGAGCTGCAATAACAAGTCCCATCGCCCTTCGTTTCACGTGCTCGCGTGCAGACCCTCAGATAAAAGCTATTTCCATAGCCTGTGTGGCTGTTTATAATTAACTAGGGCTGTTGAAAGGTTTCCACGTCACGTGAGCACAACATCACGTGAACTAGAAGCCTCTCGCGAACGCCCACGTCACCACAACCCCTAATACATTTAATTTTCCATCCCCAAGCAATTTGTCGACAATGTACTCACTCGATTGTTTACAGTTACTGCTGAATTCCGTGAAGACCCTTACCTGAAACAACAACAAAACGTTTTTAATAATAAATTGGGAACGGGAATGTTTCGCAAACCTCCTCGACGTTATCAAAATAATATGGCAAGGATATGTTTGTTTGTTTTGTGCGAGCTCGCGAAGGATCAGTGAACTGACTGAAATAGTCGACGCGTGCGATGGGCGCGCGCCAAAATAGCGCCCCACGCTGCGCAAGCGCTTCTTTGTGAAACCCTATATAAAGGGTGTAAAACACCTCTTAACGAAGCCGAAAAGCACTTGTTCTTCCCGTCATCGTCATTGCGATCATTTTTTTGTTCTACACCATACCTGGGAACCTTCTAGTTACGGAGATATTGGGGGTCAAAGTTCCAACTTTTTTTTAAAGTTTTTTTTTTAATACAAGTTTTTAATGTAAGATTTTTACTTTAAACACCTCCACGACCCCCGTACTATTCAATCCATCCATCAGCACAATGTTTTGAGTGCGTTACATTCGAGTTCTACCACAAAACATGATTTTTCACCCCAAAAAAAAAATCGTTTCCCAGCAATAATTTAAATTGCATAAAGTTACTTAGTTTGATGTACAGAATGCTTGGTTGACGGCTTCGTGATGAGTTCTTTTACACCCTGTATTTGCGTGGGTTTCCACTTTCCAGCATAATACTGATTACGTAAGTACTAGGTAAGTAGATACTTTTAAAATAAAACAAGATGGCGAACGGTAAAAACAGTGCTCGACGATCTAAGTATTGTATTGTAAAACGAGAAGAATCGATGTTAAATAATGGATGAGACGAGTATTTAAGTTACAAGGTCTCAGGAGCCATTAAGAAGCACTCTGGCTTCTGAATAATCGGTAAAAGAAACGATTGTTTATTAGCGATAATTGCGGCACAAATAAATTAGTAAGAGATGAGATGGTCGCTGAGAGGGATATGGGTTATGAACATAACCTATAATACAAGTAGGTACCTGCATATGTACTGGTAAACCAATTGAAAGATCATGACTACAGTCTTCACAGGGACCAACGCACGAAAGCATACCACGATTTCAGTCCATCATTCTGGACCCTGCAAATATCGGATGACTTTTTATCGCTTTCCAAAAAAAACTGGGTATGTTAAGTGAACGGAGTAGAAGCTTATGGCATACCTAGTTTTTTTTCTTTTTTCCACAGCTTAGAAAAAAAAATATCCATCATAAAAAAAAAACTTTTCATATTAAGTAGAACAAAGAGAAATTTTGAAAAAAAAATGAAGAATAGCCAATTTCAAATCATACGCATACATGGTATGATTAGAATTTCGTTATTTTTAAACTAAGTATTTGCTTCTACTCCGCTCACCTATTATAACCTTTTTTTTTGGAAAGTGATAAAAAAGTCACCTGTATAATTTTTTCATCGGTAATAAAAAAAAGCAAGACTTATACGGTCAAAATGTTTAGACGGCTCATTTTTTTTTAGATTTACCCAATTGTCAATGGCAAACAAATCATAATAAGTAGTTATAGGGTATAATTTAAACGCGGGATTTACTTTAAGGCAGTGTAATACTCATGAAATGGTCAAGTTTGCAACTTTGAAAAGTCAAAATTTGCTGTTTCTGCGTTATATTGCACTTTGCATTTGTACTCAGTATCTGAGTATACCACTTATAAGACAAAAATACGAACTATCAGACTTTTAGACGTAGGTGACCGAAACTCAAAGAATGGAGGACTGCGATATTTCATATCGCAGTCCAGTATATTCAATATCCTTTACATAATTATTGTTTAAAGGCTCTGATACGTCATACGTCAGAACTGCAATGCGCTTTGATTAGTATCACACAGACACGCAATCAAACTAATACATTGTTACCATATAATTAGGGACAGATAAATATCGGAATAACAGAAGCATGTCGCATGACTTTGTATTTCAATATCGTAAAGTAAAAGTGTAATAATGGCACCAAATCGATTCATGACCGTCTGCCTAGCTTTTCCCAACTATGTTAGGGTCGGCTTCCAGTCTAACCGGAAGCGGTGAGTATTTTACATGGAGCTACTGCCCATCTGACCCGAAATCGGTTCTGGGTTAAAAACGCTACGCCCACTTTTTATTTATGTCTCACAATCAATAACCCCAAGGAACTAAAATGAGGTTAAATCATTTAATGGTTAGACAGACTAAAAGGTCAAAGTTCGAAAGTCTGGATGAACTACCAACCTACAAATTAAATTCTAAACTAACATGTTTAGTAAACACTCAAAGTCAATCAAAGATCAACTTTTTAGCACTGATTGACGTGCTAACATAACAAATGACGTCACGGGTATCTTAGGAATTCGATGAAATCAAACAAAGTGGAACGAACGCACTTGAAGTCGTAAATATTCGGGAATACGATGTTATGGACGAGTGCAGCTGAAGTGTTGACGGCCGAAAGAACTTTGTATAGCAAATAAGCTTTCAAAGTTCGAATTAGTTTTCAAAGTTATTTGTGAAGGGAATCGAACGACTGGAGTCCAATGAAGATTTTATTTGCATTCCATCTTGTGCGAAATGAATAATTCACGTAACGCTCATTTAGAGGATTGAAAAACATTCACCAGAATTTGGTAAAAGTTTTTTAAATATCGAATGAATTAGAAAAGTTTTGAGTTTGAATTTGGATGACTATAAGAGTAGAATTAGACCAAAATAAACGTTGGATAGACTGTGTGAAAGACGTATGGCTAGAGGGGTAATTCCTGCATGAGACGACGACTTCTACTGAAAAGTATGGTAGAAGAAGGCGCCAACACCAAATAAATTGGATTGAGGGCAAGCGAATGATGATGAATGCTTTCCAATTAATATTAGCATCCCATCCATATCCATCAAAACAGGATCATCTTTAAGCATCCTAAAAATCTTTTGAAAGTCTACAAAACCATCGACTACTAGATATAACAGTGGCGTGCCCAGTAGCCTAAAATACGGCAAGTCCATAAGGTAAGCAGACTGTTAAGAAACCCTAACATCATGAAGTGAGTAGCAGGTTTTATGGGCAAGCCAAGCTTTTAGGCTTGTATAATACCGCCATAATCTTTATACTATTTATATTTGAACCGTCTAAGTACTCAATACGCAGCACCAAGTTCAAACATTCCAATCAGCCACTTGTTTCAGTGTCAATTAAGTATTTAATCAATCGCCACAAGTAGGTTACGAGAATCTCATTCTGGGAGCGATTGTATGCAAATACCCGCATCGCATGCTCTTGCGCAGCGAGGGCAGGCGATCCCTCATAGCTGGTAGCAATTGATTAATATAATCTTGCGAAACCCTTTGTTGTTGAGTACCTACCGCTTATGAAAGGGCAATTTAGTACTCCAATATTGTTCACGGTAATTACTTCACAAATCAGCGTAATGGACTAGTATCTAACTTAACAATAATTTTAAGTTATGGTGCATTTTAGCGTCACGTTTCTCCCTGGTCTATATTTAATTTCACTTTCAAAAGTCTTACTACCTAACTGATAAACAACGATTTAGAGTAAATTATATCTTAAATGAAACTGTTATCTGCTCAAGAATCCAAACCGAGAAAAAACGAATTCAAGCATGTTCCTCCATATTAAAAGCAAGCCAGAATTATAAGTGGCGCCATCACTATTGATATTCATAAGTGCAATAAATTTCTTCTTTCGTCAAGTCTTGCAACCACTCCACATGTTACGAGTCCACATTTAAGAGGCCATCCCATCCACTCCACTTCCTCAAACCGTCACTTTGCTATTATTTGAAGTAGTTCTTCTATTACTCAATAGACGACAGAAATACACCGACAATGCTGATTGTCAGAAGTGATTATTAAAACAATGGACAATTAAATGTAAAAGTGTGTGCACGCGCATATCTTGTGGAGTAAGTATGGTGTCACGGTGTACAAGTGCGTGTTGACACCATTGGAGTTGTATGAAAAGTTTAAAAAAAGTTACAAGTTCTACGACTGTTCTTTCTACAAATGTAATTCAATCGTCTTTTATATCTTTGATAAAGAGACCGAGAGTTGCACAAAGCGATTAGTGAACGTGTTGTCACGGAAGAAATATTCACACTTTTTACCGTTTCATTAATCTTTTAAATCCAAGCGAAGTGTCTGACTTTCGTCTGAAAATCAAGGGCTTCAAACTATTGCTAGTTTATATACATAATTATCATTGTAAGTTTTTATGTGGTTTCCACACAAGAAGATTTTCATCATAATTCATTTTCGTCATTAATATTCAGTTCAAAGTCTAATGCATCTTCAGGTACCTCGTGCAGAAAGTTAACAGGGGCTGCAATTTTCCATACAAATGTATTTCCCTTTATTCCTCCAGAATCTCTAGAGCAATCATTTTCTTTTTCATAAATCAAGGTGTACTGTAGACACGGCCCTGTAATTTCCTTTTTTCCAGCCACTAATAAGTAAAGAAATTATGACCTTCCAAAAATGACAAAATTCCCCATTTTTACGGCCGTGATAAGAGGATTAACAGACAAATTCAAAAAGTTTTTAACATAAATGAAATTGACAGGAACCTAGACGTAGACGTACCCTTTCCTAAAATTTAAATGTCAAAAGTAATTGAATCGGCTTAGGTTTCTAGGAGAAAAAAAGGGAATGGGAAACGTCGATCTCGTCAAAATTTTTGTGAGCTGAGCTGCAGCTGTCCCTATTGCACTCTACGGCGGCAGGCTTGACGTAGCGCGACGGCAATAGTTTCTTCAAATACTTCGCAGGCCCTGTTCCCTCTTAAACGCTAGGAGCATTCAAGGACGGCTTTTGTTGAATAAGAAAACACCAATTAGAAAATTGCATACAATAGTCAAGATAATCCTGCACAAATCACCTAATTCACAAACCGATAATGAACATTTTCAAATACAAACAAATCATTTTCAAACGAGGTATCATAAACCTACATAAGATAGAACTATTATTTCGCGGGCCAAAGCCAAGCATTACATAATGATCATTACAATAGTACTTGACGACCTAATTGAGGCACAATTAGCGACTTGAGTGAACAGCGTGTGAAACAAACAACTACTTGACTTGCAGTTAGAATATATTAATTAATTATGATTATTTATTGTGAGCTAAGTGGCAACATTTTCAAGAGTTCTTGTTGATTTTCAGAGTTGGGATTAGTTATCAGTAGAATTAGCTTCACTACATTATCACTATCACTACATATTATAAAACAAAGTCCCCCGCCGAGTCTGTCTGTCCCTACCCTATGTAGGTATACTTAGATCTACGCGATCTAGAAACTACGCAACGGATTTTGATTTTTTTTTAATAGATAAAGTGATTCAAGAGGAAGGTTTTAGCATATAATTTGTCAAGCGTGCGAAGCCGCAGGCATCAGCTAGTTTATGAATAAATTATGAAGAATTCCACCCACTACACCGTACCATACCATGACCGTGCTAGGAACGTAACAGGCAAAAAAATACTCTTTGTATTGAAAAGTATGAGACTATGCCCACGTCATGCACGTAGCGTGTAGGCACCGGCAACATATTCTCGCCGACAATAATAGACTAGTTTCCACCATCAATAAATTGCAAATCTATTTAGTGAGTATTGGAAAATAATGGACATGTATGTTTTGTTTTTATAAACCAATGAATATAGACAAAGATAAAACGCATCAAAACTCGAGAGTGGGGGCTCGTAACGTCACAACGCACTAAAAATTATAGCACGGCGTGACGTATTGAGAATTTTATAAGCGTCGTATCTTCGTCAATTTTGGTTTACGTAACAAAAAAAAAAATACGTGTCAAATATTTTTTGATAATCTAACTGACGGACTAATTAGAATTTTTCAGGACACAAGCCTATTGTTGACGCTGTTGAAATTCGCACACAAATGATATGAGATTGGCGTCATCAGCCTATCATGTTCCCATCTAAGCCTCAGGCCTCCCATTTGTGAGATTGAGTACCTAGCACATAACATAAAGCTCTTCATTGTTTTCATCATCATCATCTTCATCTGCCCTTGTTCCATGTTACTTGGGGTCGGTGGAACAAGTTATTTTTCTTCCATTCTCCCCTGTCAACCGTCGCGTCAAAGCTGTTCTTCTTCTACGGGCTATTTATTGGTTCTATGGTCCATGAATTTGAGCACTTGATTTTTTGCTTCAGCTTTGTTTGAATTTCCTTTCACAATGATCTCAATAGGTCCGTTCAATTTGTTTTTTAATTAATTCAATTTGAATTACAATGGAGAAGAGCACTTCAGAACAGGAAGCTTCAATGTGAAGCCTGATCTGCCCCTATTTCTTATTCATCAGCATTGCTTAGTTCTGAGGTTGAGGTCAAGAGTAGGCCCATTTAGTCAAAAAACTTCATTATTCTGATCAATAATACCTATAGATATTTAATCTTTCCAGTACCAATACTAAGAACTTGGGAGATAAATCCCACATAGATTTAGGCATCTTGAACAGATGGGTACATTTCCAACACAACATAACAGATCACAATTAAAGCGTCGGAACTAATACAAGAATAAACAATGTAGGTACCTACTTAAGCATTCCAATTAAACGCATCTTCGCACTTAACTTTAAGAACAAACTGCTGTAATTTTAATTACCATGAACAATTTTTCGGTTCAATGGCCATCGTTATTGGATTTCGGTTTTGATCTAAAATTAGACATTAAAGCGATAATTGTGCCAATTATTTCAGAAGTGTTGGTTAACTCACACTGAGTTTAGACGCAGAACGTAAATAAAAAGAAGTAGTTCTACAACAGGACGGTTTTAGAAACAATGATTAATGTTCTTCATACAGTGATGCCGAGGAATGCGGGAGACGTCTTGAGTACAGTTTTGAGTAAGAATTTGGATGAGAGAGAAAGGGAAGGTCAAAGAAACAATAGAAGAATAGGAAAAAACGATATAGTCAAAAGGACGAACGATATAGTGGATACTGGAATGAAGGCTGATTATAGAGATGTAAGAAAGAATAAGGTAAGTTGCGGCGACCTCAATCAATTAGAATAAGGGGAAGAAGAACAGACCCAAAGCTCTGCAACCGCCTGCAAAATAGTCTAGTTTTAGAGGTTAAGTGTGAGACAACAAAAATCAATTTATAACCATAATATTTATTGCTGACTAAGGTTAAGAATATTTGCTGCCAATTTGAAGGACCCACTACATAAACAAACAAATCTTGTAAAGCGTCAAGCATCTCAACATTCTCAACGAGTGTCAGAAGACCTTTTACGCTATCTGCAATATAGTAAGGCCAAAATGGTTTAAGTGTCTCTTCAAAATACGTATAGATAAGCTTTTTCAAGCTTTTAGTACTTCTTGGCAATTCTTGCAAGTTCATTTTGGACAACGTCGTCATGACATCATGATCTTTGAGGGTTTGTATACTCGTTCTTATGACAATACCTTTGTTTATTAGCTAGAGATAACCTAATGCAGTTAGAATTAGGATCGACTCAACAAGATAACAATACTGTTGAACGGCAAAGACTTCCCGTCTTTGCCGTTCAACGGTATCGTTCTTATCTTAAAATGTTGTATGAAGGTACAAGTTGGTAAGCAAAAGGACCACAAGTCCGAGGCTGCAGCATTTAATTAACATAGGTATCACTAACGATTTTGGTTTTATCACATAGTAAAAACAACTGGAGCTACAAAAGAAGGTGAACTGCATGCTATACGATTGTTTTCCAGTCTAATTGAGAGATTTTATGGTGAGGGGCCAAATTGGGTAGCTGCAAGTTTTGCAACAGTCAAAATACCAGTCAATATTCACTTGTGAGTTGTGACCAACAAACAGTTTCAGAACAATATTCCATCCGTCTGTGTCCGGCTGAAAACCCAGTAGAACAGATAAGCAGATCTACCTAGACACGCACAGAGCGGATGCACTAAGTTATTAAAGGTATATACAAGTTCAGGTGCAATATTTTTATTACATAATTGCGTCCATTATCAAGCCGATACGGTTATGTTTTACCTTGACACGCGTTAGGTTATATAGGGCTGGCGAAAACCTTAATTTTGGTCAGAAAATAAGAATTGCGCTTTAGGGTGGAATCAAGTTTGTCCGGCGTAGGTATATTGATGAAAAGCCGTCGATATGAGTGCTCCTATTTAAGTACTTAGTTGTTAAACTAAGTACTTAAATAGGTACAATTTTTTTTTTCCATTTCTGCAAAAATCAACTAAATTATTCCTATTGATTGAATGATTGCTACATTTTTCGAGCTTAATTCGATCGCTCTTGTATCATTCACTATATTAATTCTAAAGGTTTCATCCCATTTTCCAATTTTTGCATTGTGTGAATTAAAGCCCTCATACCCCTATCAACCCTCTAGATAATAATCCTGTTGGTGTCCATGTTTATCTAGGACCTTATGGCCGATAATGGCAGATATTTCAGCAAATTATCTGACAACGTCCGCTGTCCACTCGGGGTGTGAGCCGTATTCGGATTCAGACCACAAGGTAATTTTATTTAAGAAATCAAAATCGATCCCAAACCGACAACTCGCTCTAGAAATCTAAAACAAAGAATGAAAAACATTCTTTCGAAATTGAATGTTAAGGGGTCATGGCATTAATTCCCATGACCTTCCCACACAGTGATCTGGATAATGACAGGATAGAATACGATAATCTGTCGGTAAGCACGACCTAGTTGATGAGTGTGATTATATCGACTGTGTGTGGTGATGTGCGGTCGATATGTGGGAAATGGTTTTCACTGACGTTGTTACAGTTTGATCTAGTTATTTATTGGGTTTGATATGAATATTATTTAACTTTCTATAAAGTAAACAATGAATGATAAGGAAGTAAGAAGACGAAGAAGAAGAAAATTGTAGCCCGTGGAAGGATTTTCTGTTTGTTTTTTGTTGCGAAACAGCGGTTTTCATTATTTGACAGGTAACATATATAGAAGCCTGGATCACTTTCAGAAAAGAACACTGGAAGAATTGTTATAAGTTTTTTTGCTGAAAAGCTTCAGGAGACATAACATAAACTATGTAGAAGTAAACAAGTTTAAAATAAACTTGGGAACACATTAACGCTCTTCTACTTCCTTTCAAGTTGGCACTTGACACAACAACAAATCATCGGAAAATTCTCAATCCATGATTTGCAAGAATAATGAAAAATGCAAACGATGTTAGAAATTAACAAGTCAGTGATCAAGTAATTAACAGATCCGATTTAAATGATTCATTTATACCTTTAGTTATATGCGTTAAATGGAAAAACACTATAGCAACATATTCGCGAAAACGTTTACAATGAAAAGCTTCCATTACATAACTAATGCTTTTATTTGTTTTGCATTCTGAGTTTGTCATCGTTTTCAACGAATACTGAGTAATAAAATAATAATTGTTATGTTAACTATTTGAATACAAAGAATCTAGCTGCGCTGTATTCTACAAGGATCTTTTAGCGTTTAAGGGTGCATTCCGTATTAGAAAATAATCGCTCACAGCGCTCACATCGATATTTTGCGTTCCGATTTAGATATCTGCACGATTATGACAGCTAAGAGCTGTCATCAATTCGGAACGCTCGTGAACGCGTTGACAGTGAACATAACCCCAAACCAAAACATTTCACAAGACCTACTTTTGAAAATGGAAGATAAGTTGGTTGACTCTATCTACTCTGATAACTCAGATTTTGAGACAGAGAACGACGATCCGTCCAGTGATGAAAAGGATGACGAAAGCGTTTTTATTAGCGTATTTTGCTATTGGCAAAGATTTACCCCTTAAAAAAATCGTACGATTTACAAATTACATAGATGCAACGGTAATTAAATATAATGTTCATGAGTTTGAAACTCATTTAATTTTTCTTCAATCAAAATAAACAACACAACCTGTGAAAACAACTGTCATTTTTGACAGCGCTCACGGTGATATTTATTTGAGGCATGGTCGGTATAATCGCAAGATGGCGCATGTCATGACGTCATCTATGACGATTGAAGGGACATCGATATCGCGCTTACGGTAATTCGGTACGGGTTTATGGACGCTCAAATTGATTACAGCTTAATTCGGAACGCAGCCTAAATGACGTTGACAGGGGGCGCATTTTTTTTTTGTATACCTTCATTTGAGAATTAATTTGTGAAATGGATAGATTGCCACGTTGCAAAACATCCTTGTGTAGGTACCTAGCTTTGCGTTATTTGTTTCTGATAAATGACACATACAATAAATATAATAATAATAATAAATATTGCTGGACATTACACACAGCGCCATCTAGTGCCACACTAAGCAACGAGGCTTGTGTCGTGGACACCAGATAGTTAATATACTACATAGATACTTTTTGTTTGTAAATACATACTTATTATACATATAAACATCCATGACTCGGAAACAAATGTCCATGCTCATCACACAAACATTTGCTCCGACCGGGATTCGAACCCTAAGAACGTAAGGCAACCTCACTATTGCTGCGCCAATCGGGTCGTCATACAGGTACCTACTTACATATAAACATCGACACGTAAAAAAAAGTACCTATACAAAATTCCATTAATCCACGCAAGCTACAAAATATTCCTATCGAAAAGGGAGAATCCGATTCATTTGGAAATCGTATCCAACGCAAAAAACCGCCTTATGAATGGCAACTTCCTTTGATGCGTAAAAAACGAACCTTTCCGACCCATCTTCAAATACCACGGCATATTCATATAACTTAATCGCCATCCAATCAATCATTTGAGAAATGAGAATGACTCAATAAATTGAAAAAATGGCACTAGCATAGTTTGTTCCAAGCATCGTCATTGGTAGAAAATCTGATAATGTCATTTTATATTTCAAAATGGCTTGACCTCATTGGTCAGATTGGGAACAAACTATGCTAGCGCCATCTGCTTTCAGCTTTCACCAGCCAACGCGATTATTGTAAACTAGTTGATCCCTGCGACTTCGTCCACGTAAAATAATTATAACAAATAAATTACATCCCTATGTGAATCGAGGAGCTCGTGGGTAAAAATAATAACAGCCGTTCGGGTCGATCTTAAGGTTAAGCCGTGCTTGCCTAGGTTGGTCTGTGGATGGGTGACCACTCATAACATACCGAGTTTCCTCCATGCCTCGGAAAGCACGTTAAGCAGTTGGTCCCGGCTGTCATTTGTAGTCAGTCAGTGTGGCTTGACAGTCGTTACAGGTAGTCTCAGTGGCCCAAAAAGTCTGACAACCAGTCTTACCAAGGGGTATCGTACCCACAGTACTAACTGGGTTGTGGAGGTCAGATAGGCAGTCGCTCCACGTAAAATACTGGTATTCAGCTGCATCTGGTTAGACTAGAAGCCGACCCCGACATAGTTGGCAAAAGGCTAGCCTAGATGATGATTCATCGTGATTCCAGTTAGACTGGAACCCGTTCTCAACTTTCTTGGGATAGGGTTTTGTAGAAGATGATGAGACCCCATGATCCATGTGTTAGACCAGTGTTCCGCAAAGGGTGTGCCGCGGCACACTGGTGTACCGTGGTCGTTATTTGGTCAAATTTGGTGTGCCTCGGAAAAAATAAGGTTATCTTCTTAAAGCTAAATAGACAGACGGAAGAAAAATACCTACTTAAACAGCCGCAAAACTTTAATAATAAATGCTGATTAATATTATGTAAAATTAGATTTTTTATTTATAAAAATAATAATAATAAAAATAAAATAAAAATAAAATAAAATAAAAAATAAAATAAAATAAAAATAAAATAAAAATAAAAACGATTTATTTCAGATGTAAAATCCATAGAATGTTAGTACAGTAAGAAAAACTTAAACAACTAGTGTTAGTAACTAAAATGAAAGAAAACAAGACACGGAAAAAAACCATTATTTTATCACATGGGCCCTGACCCAGTGCTGGATATACCGCGTGTCCAACCGATCCGCAATAACGGCCAGGATGGAGTTGGTGCTGGCGCGCAGCCTGCAGAGCGCCGCGGCGTAGCGCTTGCGGAGCACGGCGTGAATTTATGGTGTACCTCCTAAATTTTCTGATTACCTAGATGTACCTTGAACACAAAAAGTTTGCGGAACACTGTGTTAGACGATGTTAGAGGTTTACAGGATGGATACCGCCATAGACAATGCTGACTTTCATATTTCAATATAAACGGGCTGAAAGACCGAACTAGTCCACAAGATAATACACAAGTCTCAAAGATATACGTTTCCAGTATAAGCTGGCCTCTCATTGTATCGAAACCCTATACACCGCGCTGTCAGCACACTGAAAGTTATTTTTTTAATAGGGGATAATCCTAAAAAAATCTAATCAGTCCGTCAGATACATTTCCAAAAAATATTGGACTACCTAAAGACTGTCCAAAGATCTAAAATTGACAGCCGGGACCAACGGCTTAACGTGCTTTCCGAGGCACGGAGGAAACCCGGTATGTAACGGGTTGCCACCCATCCACAGACCAACCTAGGCAAGCGCGGCTTAACCCGAAGATTGATCCGAGCGACTGTTATTGTTTAATCATGATGATAAAACTTCGTAATACTGCAAGAGTCCCCCAACTTATTTGTGCCATATATCTTTCAATGATCCATTATGGGTCGTTAATGGGTATTTTGAGAAAAAAAAATCTCGGTCGATCCATATCTTGAAATCATGATCCAATGAGAAAAACAATTCTCACTAGATCCATCATGGATCTGGCCAATGGATTTTCTGAGAATGAACGGCTTCTTCGGTAGGTTTCCGTCGTTCTCTAAAAGGCTTCAAAGATATTCGACGCAAACTAACGAAGATAATTAACCTAAAGCCATAATTACACAATGAATCACTAAGTAACTAACCATATGCGTACAGTTCGCGTTAAATTATTTCCATGTTGGAAAATTTGCTCCGTAAATTATGTCCGTTTAAGGACTTGGTTACATGGAAATTCATCGCGAATATTTATGAGTTATGCAAATAAATAGTTATTTTATTACTTATAATTAAAGGACACTTTACTCTGAACTGGGTGTGGAAAATATATTTCTCTTGCACCTGGAAACCTTCCACGCAAACATAAGTAAATCAGCATACTGAAAAGCTTACACAGTTGGGCTCTGGGAATCAATACTGGCTGTGTAATGGCGTAATTAAAAGACCTAATGGCAAGTTAATGTAAAGCAACTATACTTAACTATCGCTCTCACTTAGCCTAAAGCTAGAGGTCTCAGTAATATCGAGCTTTCAAAATCTAAATAAATATTTTCAGAAAATCCGTTCAACAAATAAAGGGTGTGACTCCGAAAAGCACTTGTTCTCCCAATCTTGGCGACCATTTTTTTGCTCCAGACCATACCTGGGAACCTTCTAGTTACGGAGATACTGTTGTTTCTATGATCTGAGGTTCCAACTTTATCACAAGTTTATTTTTAAATTCATGTTTATTTTTACTTTAAACACCTTCACAACCCCCGTACGTGCTATTCAATCCATCCATCAGCACAATGTTTTAAGTGTGTTACATGAGTCCTACTAAAAAAAGTGACCTTTCACCCCAAAAAAAAGTCATTTCCCAGAAAAAAAATTGCGTAGAGTTACTTAGTTTGATGTACAGAATGCTTGGTTGACGGCTTCGTGATGAGTCTGTTTACACCCTGTATGTATAGAACCAGATCAGCTTATTTCATTAAATGAATGTGACACAGAATGATTAATGTGTTCACGGTCTGACAAATTCTGAATGCAAATGGACACAACGGCGGACGCGGACGCAGTGAGTGAAAACCGGCAGTTGGAATGAAAGTAAATTCACTACAAATGTTTAAATTAACATAGAACGTTAGATTGTTCAATGAGATTATTATTATTGTGTCAGATTTATTACAAAAATACGTACGTAACAATATGTCGCACCCTTAATAATATAAGGGCTCATGTCAAAATTAAAGGCACAAAACGAAATTATCTACCGGCTACCGCTGACAGAGAGAGAATAAGAAGATTTATGCTGGATACAATACCGTCTTCACCATAAGGGCACACGGGGCCCGTGCCCAGGGCCCCGCGACCCAAGGGGCCCCCCAAGTTCCTGTAACTTATCCCAGGCAGGACCGCAGGATACTAAATTTTTTGAGCTCTCTCCGCTCGCTTTTGAGTCTAGCTTTCTGGCATAAGTCAACTTTAAATTAAAACAAAACACAGAAAAAAGTTTTTAATATCCTTGTAATTGGCTTTATTTTACTGATAATTGTATGCCATTAATGTTTGTTTGATAAATAGGAGGAAATGAAACCAATGAAACCTTCCTTTGGCACTCAAGTGAAAAAAACATTCACATGTATTGCATTCTTCCCATTTTAACCTATGGATCTCAGACTTGGACGTTTGAAACCACATGTTTGCAACATTAATGCCTTGCAATTGTCACACGAATAGTTAGTTATCATCAAAATTCGAGCTCTCTTCGCTCGCTCTTGCATTCTACAAGAGCCCCCTTATTCTCAAGTACCAAGGTCCCCCAAATGGTTAAAGACGGCCCTGGCTGGATACAGTGCTCGACCGACGGTCAGCTCTGTCAGCAGTAGCCGGTAGATAATTTCGTTTTGTGCCCTTAGCATTCAAAATCAAGGATATGTCATCAGACTATTCATCAATGAAAGTGAACGAGATCAGCACTCCTATGCCGCGGTCAAGAACTGTCAGTGTCATTCCTACATTATCGTTATGTTATTGACACTAACAGTTGAACTATTAAGACTTAGGTTGTCTTAGCTTCGGTATTGGCTGAAACTTAAACATACGACTGTAAATATAGCTTAAGGCCTAATTGTATTGTAAACAACATTTTTACTTGAAGGTGTAAGTAAACAATTTTTATTTATATTTTATTATAACTCCGTTTAAGGTGATCGCATTCAGTTATTTGGTGAGGTCCGCTTTTAGTGGTCTACGCTACACATTATCAACTTCCTGACCCTTTCTCTTGTTACTGGTATCGCAACACATTTTTTTCTTTCATTCTCCTTTGTCAACCGTCACGCTATCATTTAATCCTATATCTTTCATAGTCTACGCTACTCGCAGGATAAATATGTTCTAAATATGAAGAACACGAAATTCTAAGTTAAAGCTAATTTTAATGGTACAAAATAATCTTTTACCCTTTGCCATTAGCGAACTGTGAATTAATTAGAATTCTCAGTATAGCTAATTAAAAGCTGCCAAAGGAACTTTAGCTGTCAACAATATTGAAATTAACAGATTTAAATCTTACTTGGAATTTGAAACCTTTGTCAAGAGTCCTTGAAATGTGAACATCTTAAGTTTAATACAGTCGACTTAAAAACTATTTTACTAAAGCTAATTTTACGTTAAATAACATTTTCTAATCAAAAAGAATCTTGATCGACTTAAAACCAAGAATCATGGTGATTTGTGTTTTCTTGGTAAAAAGATTGAACGATGTTACTTCATTTCACGCAATCTATTTGCAGTTTATTGATTACCACATAGTTGTTTACAAGTTCGAATTTTAAAAGGAATATCGTAGTTGTTCAGTATCACCTGGGATTTATCAAGAAAAAATAACATTTCCTCCTACGACAATTTAAGTTACAATTGACCTTTTTCGTATTTTTCATGATTTCAATGACCTCCGTCAATCTACACTAATATTATAAAGAGGAAAGGTTTGTATTTTTGTGTGTATATTTGTAATGAATAAACTCAAAAACTTCTGCGCCGATTTCAAAAATTCTTTCACCATTAAAAAGCTACATTCACCCTGAGTAACATAGGCTATATTTTATTCCTGTACTCCCACGGGAACGGGAACTACGCGGGTGGAACCGCGTGACGTCTGCTAGTCTATACATATAATAAATCTGTAGAAAAGTCATTTTTGTACATTGAAGAAATTGAAACAAAAAATAGCCAGCGTGTGAAAAGATAAGTAATAGAACCCATTTCCATCATTTTTGAAATTTTTGTCTGTTTGTCTGTTTGTTTGTGCGCCCATCACGTAAAATCTACGAATTCAATGCTGACAATGTTTATACATAAAAATTGTGTGTAACTTGGGGTATGATTTAATGTTAGTTTCATTGAAATCGGTTAATTCTATCAAAAGATATATGAACTTAAAGTTTTCAAGAAGAACTAATCATCAAATGTAAGATACATACATGCAGCGACATCTGTTGACCTAAAATGATACCAATGACTAAAAATGTGCTCACCACAGTCATAACTTTTAAATTGACTGACCAGCTTTAAAAAAAAATTATAGCATAGGTAATAATATATACTTTAGCAGTTTAACATTTTGGTCGATAGACGGCGTTGTTTATTTCACTCCATTTTCTGAATTGAATAACCCTCGCCCGTGTCAGTTGCCTATTTTTTGTTTTTTTTTTTTTTCGGATGGGAAATCATCAAATGACTCCTCCTGCTCTAGGCGGAGCAGGAGGGAGTGTCAGACTTTTACTGACTAAAACCCAGCCATGTTCCTTCATCGCCCTTTTGTTCCGGGGCCACGGTATCTCTTTCGAACAGTCCCGCAACCCCGGCAGACATCGGTCCTTGCGGATCGGCCCTTCCTTTTTGCTGACTCTCTTTTAGGCGCGCGTGGAACACGAACGCGCCGTCGACACGGCCTGTCGTCATGAGACGGACGGACGGCGAGCTAGCCCATAGCCCACCGTCCACAGGCCCGCGCCTACGGTGGCCGGGGGCCACGTGGTTGCCCCGGAAGCCCGGGGCGTCTGCCGCGGCGTCCGGGACGTTGAGAGGTTCCCTCCCTCTCACGTTCCGCCACCTCCTTCTCTAGCATTACTGCTTCGCAGAAGGAGGTGACGGCGTCCCATTCCGTCTCGCTCCGGACCATGGCTTGCACCAGGGCCGGACGCGAGAGGTCGCCGCCGCAAACGTGTAAATTGCCTCAAGATTGGTTTTTTAACCGACGAAACAAAAAGAAGGCAGTTCTCAATTCGACGCGTATTTTTTTTATATATGACCACGGATAACTTTTACAGAGAAGTCCGTACATGGTCCTTTTGTTTGTAAAAAGCGTAGGTACATCTCAAAGTTGGTCCCATTTATAATTGAAAAATCGTGTTTGGGCTAATTTCTTGCACCTTTGATGAGAACTTTCGACCTAGCTGGAGTATGACTGTCATCGAGTGTCTAAGGATGAAGGAGGTGGCGGAACGTGAGAGGGAGAACCTCTAAACGTCCCGGCCGCCGCGGGAGACGCCCCGGGCGTCCGGGGCCACCACGTGGCCCCCGGCCACCGTACGCGCGGGCCTGTGGACGGTGGGCTATGGGCTAGCTCGCCGTCCGTCTGTCTCATGACTACAGGCCGTGTCGACGGCACGTTCGTGTTCGACGCGCGCCTCAAAGAGAGTCAGCAATAGGAAGGGGTCCGCAAGGGCCGATGCCTGCCGGGGTTGCGGGACTGTTCTAAAGAGATACCGTGGCCCCGGAACACAAAGGGCGATGAAGGAACATGGATGGGTTTAGTCAGTAAAAGTATGACACTGCCTCCTGGTCCGCCCAGAGCGGGAGGAGTCATTTGATGATTTCCCATCCGAAAAAAAAAGGCTGTCGAGGTATGCCCTTTTTTGGAAAAACATAAGTAGATTATTTTAGCGATTAATGCAAATATATCGAAGAAATTAAATTGTTACCCACTTGGATCTACGTAGGTATATATCTACTAATATTATAAAGCTAAAGAGATTTTGGTTGGTTGGACGCGCTAATTACAGGAAAACTTTTAGTGTTGAATAGTTATCGAGGATGGCTATAGGTTATCATCACGCTATTATTAAAAGGAGCGGAGCATCAATGATAAATGTTGCAAAAACAAGGAAAATTTATTTCTTTCGAGAGCTTCCTTTGCGGGCGCTGCATAAACGGTTAAAGTTGCGCAACAATCATGTATTAGGGAATTGTTCGTTTTAAAGCGTTCTAAAAAAAACCGCGATAGCATTATGTCTATCTTTCAAGGTTGACTCCACTCTCTCTAACCCTCTCTCTCTCATGTGACGCAGACGAAGTTGCGCGGGTCAGCTAGTAACAAATAATTTGAGAAATTTATTTAATATTTACATTTACATATCCTCTTATTGGTAACGGTCATCTTGAATGTCGATAGTATTTACTTTCAGACATAACATAGTTACGTAGAATTTTATTTTAGCCCCGACTGTACCTTAGGTAAGTACTTCAATATTTATGCTCCATAAACGTCGAACGGAGGACCTCGTCATAAATATACGACGCACGAACCTAGAAGTTAATATTTCTTGGAAGGCCTATAGAATATTAAACTTATCAACACAATGGGATCTAATACAAAAACTAGTGGATCTTATAAATTATTTTATTGTCATCTTTGATGGACGAGGCTAAAATTCTAAGTTAAAACAATCATCGATAGCTGAAGTTAAGTTGTATTCAACAAACAAAGTTCCTAGTTTCATTTTCAGTTACTGTCATTTTCTCTAAAGGGTGTATACCCTTATCGACGCTGAAAAGCACTTGTTCTCCCCGTCATTACGATATTTTTAGGGTTCCGTACCCAAAGGGTAAAAACGGAACCCTATTACTAAGACTTCGCTGTCTGTCCGTCTGTCTGTCACCAGGCTGTATCTCATGAACCGTGTCAGCTAGACAGTTGAAATTTTCACAGATGATGTATTTCTCTTGCCGCTATAACAACAAATACTAAATATAGTCAATGATGTAGAACCCTTCGTGTGCGAGTCCAACTCGCACTTGGCCGGTTTTTTTTTAGGGTTCCGTAGTCAACTAGGAACCCTTATAGTTTCGCCATGTCTGTCCGTCCGTCCTCGCTTAATCTCTGTGACCGTTAGCACTAGAAAGCTGAAATTTGGTACCAATATGTATAGCAATCACGCCGACAAAGTGGTAAAATAAAAACCGGCCAAGTGCGAGTCGGACTCGCACACGAAGGGTTCCGTACCATTGACTATATTTAGTATTTGTTGTTATAGCGGCAACAGAAATACATCATCTGTGAAAATTTCAACTGTCTAGCTGTCACGGTTCATGAGATACAGCCTGGTGACAGACAGACGGACAGACGGACGGACAGACGGACAGACAGCGAAGTCTTAGTAATAGGGTTCCGTTTTTACCCTTTGGGTACGGAACCCTAAAAATTGGAAAAACATGTTTTATTAGGGTAGCCCCCCTATATGTAAAGTGGGAAGTGATTTTTTTTTTAATTTCAACCCTAACGTGTGATATATTGTTGGAAAGGTATTTAAAAATGAATAGGGGTTTCCTAAAATCATTTTTTGATAATTTCAATTATTTCGGAAATAATCGCTCCAAAAGTAAAAAACAAGGTGTCCACCCCTCTAACGTTTGAACCATAAGTTTAGAAAATATGAAATAAAATCTGAAAAGTAGAACTTTCTAAGGACATACTAGGAAAATCATTTTGAACTGGATGGAAACAACAGTTTTTGTACAAAAAAGACAAAAAGTTGTACAAAATAATTTCTGGACTAAGTTTGTAGTATATTCGTATATGCAAGCATTTTTACATAATGGATACCCACCTTTAAACTCATAAGTGGGAACACTTATTGTGACGGACGGGAAACTACGGAACCCTACACTGAGCGTGGCCCGACACGCTCTTGGCCGGTTTTTTATTTTTTGTTCTAGACCATACTTTGAAATCTTCTAGTTACAGAGATATTGGGCGTCAAAGTTCCAACGTTTTCAAAAGTTTTTTTTTAAACATGTTTTTAATGTAAGATTTTTACTTTAAACACCTCCACGACCCCGTACTAGTCAATCCATCCATCAGCACAATGTTTTGAGTGTGTTACATTGACTCCTACCGTAAATCGTGCTTTTTCACCCCAAAAAAAAAAAGTCGTTTCCCTGCAATAATTTTTGCGTAAAGTTACTTAGTTTGATGTACCTACAGAATGCTTGGTTGACGAAGCCGTGGACACGCCATCTACAATCAGCTTTGACCAGCCTTCCCCATTTATGCAAACAGTTTTTTTTTTGAGAGAAATCACAATTATTTCCCTAGGGGCCCCTAAACAATTTTTTATACGGGGCCCCGCTAAGGCACGCTACGCCACTGATGATCTGTCCTGCTGTTTACTAACATTATAAAGAAGTAAAGTTAAGATGTGGGAGGGAGGTAATCTTTGAAACTGCCAACTCATCCAATTTCAAAAATTCTTCCACTGATGGAAAGCTACGCTATTGTAGAGTGCCATGGGATATGTTTATCGACGACGACGAAGTCGTGTTCTACTTTAATCTATATCGGCAAAATCAAGTCTTGAATGAAAGTATTATTTTTAAATTACGTATATAAAGTTACTCAGTACAGTGTACACAGATGATCAGGGGTAGTTACCCCTGGGTTAGAGGGAGTTCCCTCTAACCGTCAATACAGCTGTCTTGATAAAATCTTGAATTCCTAATTATCTTACTAACCAACAGTTGCATTTACGATAACCCCGAACATGCAATTACAAGCCTTGCTCCCCTGGTATCATTTTAGTTGTATTGTCGATAACCCCTAACACGCAATTAAAGCACTGCAGCAATGTCCTAATATCCTTTAAGGGCTATATATCCCTCAAATGGCTTAGCATGATCCTCCGTTACGCCTAAAATACTGCAGCATTAATTTTAAAATAAATATAAGGTAAAGTTGAGGATTAATGCTAGGTACTATGTGTGACGAAAACACGATTCCATAAACTTTTCTCCATAGAAAAAAAATCCAAAGTTACCTCCAAATCGAACAATAAACCGCTGGTATTCAAAAAGTACTTAAAATTAGATCATGAAACTTTGCATACTAACTGAACTAACTATAAAGCAGGTCTTATGTGTTTTATTTTTTTAGTCCAATCAATAGATTTTTTGTAAATCGCAAAAAACCACTCATTTCGCACTATTCGGCCGCAGTGACTGACGTAACAACCGCTTTGTAGTGCAAGCTGATTAGAACTTTGAACGAAGTTTGAACCACCACAAATAGAGTTGCTGAATTTTAGGGTTAGAAGGGCCATATGGCGGGGTGGTCTATTGTATCCAATAGCACACACGGCTCGCCTCGGTCACGCGGCACGTGTAAACACGTTGCCTATAGTTACTAAACCAAAACAAACGTAGCCCTAATCCGTTGATAAGTAACAAGAACAAAGGTCATCGTTAGACACATACATTTCTTTTGTTATCGAGGAGATAACCCTGAAATGCTACGGTAGCTCGGTAGCTCAGGGTTGCTAGATCAAGCTTCTGATTTTTCCCAAATTCAAACGTTTTTTTCCCCCGTATCATCATCTGCCTAGCCTTTACCCAACTATGTTGGGGTCGTCTAATCGTGTTTCAGTCTAACCAGCCTACTAATATAATGTCTCGCTACTTTTTTACCCATACTGTTTCTCAAACAGTAAATAAGACGAATGGAAAGATATGAAAACTAAGTTTATTCACAAAACAGGTCAACGCATATTTAAACGGAATCGTGGAGGATTTATTTCAAAACGTTCAACTCTTTATAAAAAAATATCAAATAAAATTTATAGTCATTATTAGAATAACATTATGCATCATTTTATTCGTAGGCTCGAGTCGTTCAGCAACTCGTCCCACAAGCCTATGGCCCATTTGGGACGAGTTGATGAAAATCAAAATAAATAATATTTTCGTTGTGCAACTCGTCCCAAGTTTCTTTTTGTGTGGAACTTTAAACTTTATCAACGTTAGGTACAGTTAGGACGACAAGATTATAACAATATTTTTTCACATTCAGTACCTCAAGCAATGATATATAAACTATAGATACGTTGTCCGCACTCTAAAATGACAACATGAAATGAAGCCAATTGGCCACATCGCGCTTAGTTACGCACCAACCTATCGCGCGACGCTACGTTTGTTTATAATTTAATAAATCCTGTGACGTGACTGAAGATGTATATTTATCTCCCTCTCGCAACAGGCATCCCGCCGTTCGGTGTCATATTTTCTTTCTCTTTCTTCACGCTTATAAGTAGTTCTAGTATTTTCGCAGTTTTTAAGCGCCGCGATGTTGGTTCATGACGTGTCTATATATAATACGTCATTGATCTCAAGAACAAAAAATTTCCCATAAAACACGAAAAACCTCCCACCTACCAACACTAGTAGCTCAGTTATCGAACACATTATGCCTCAACAAATGATCTTAGGTGTGATAATGGCCTAAACAAATATTACTAGCCAGTGTTATCCTAAAGGCTCGTTCAGATACGCTAAGTGTATGTTTTAGATTGAGTTGGAACTTTAACTAATGAGTTAATGGGTCAATTATTAGGTAAATGGTGATGTTACAAAAATGTATGTAGATGAGATAAAGGCTGAACTAGACATAGTGTACATGGCAAAAGAAAACCTATATCTGTTAAACATAAACGCACTTTTTAAACTACATATAAATGCGTCAATGACTGTATGTTACTTTCTCACGGCTGAACAGATTTCGGAGCAATTTGGCACACAGGAAGACCATAATTACCACATGAAATACTTTTTACCCCAGTATTAACTAAGTACGTTCTCGTGGGCCAAATTCCTACCTCAATGCGGGCGAAGCCGTGAGCAAAATCTAGTAATACTTTTTACGATAGCTAGTAAGTTGGTAGTAGTAACAGCAGAGTAGCCAAATAGCTACAACTGTACATATTACTTACTTGAGGCCAAAATCAAAGCATTTATTTCAAATAGGCACTTTTAAATTGTCGAATAACAAAGACAACAATGAAATGTAGCTACACTCCTAGTCACAAGCATTGAGAATTAAGAGGCTGCATGAAATGTAGCTACAGTCCCAGTCACAAGCATTGAAAATTAAGAGGCTGTATAGTCATTGGTCATGAAATCTAGCTACAGTCCCAGTCACAAGCATTGAGAGTTAAGAGGCTGTATAGTCATTGGTCATGAAATCTAGCTACAGTCCCAGTCACAAGCATTGAGAATTAAGAGGCTGTATAGTCATTGGTCATGAAATGTAGCTACAGTCCCAGTCACAAGCATTGATAATTAAGAGGCTGTATAGTCATTGGTTATGAAATGTAGCTACAGTCCCAGTCACAAGCATTGAGAATTAAGAGGCTGTATAGTCATTGGTCACAAGGTATAAAAACTGTGTGAAAGTACTGTAGTTGCTCATAAGAGTAGATCTCTATGGAGAAGAACGGCCAAGAAACTCCATGGACACTGTCGTATCTGAACACGCTCTTACGCATCCATTTATCTATTTATTCTGCCCAAATACATCGCATCCATTGTTCGGGGCCTTGTTACAGCAATTCTATAATTCCGTACTAGGTAAACAGACACAAGGATAGACAAACTAAATTGTTTTGTTGTTAAAATGTTGTTAACATTTTACATTGTCAATATTATATGAGTGCCGTGACACCACTAACTTAAACTACGCAGGAGGTTTAGTGCCGTCGCAATGCGAAACTGTGTGTTCGTCATAGCGTACTTTCGGAGTAACGTACTTCGTGATAACGAACATTCTGAATAACGTACATCGGAGTTTTAAACTTCGGAGTTCCGTTATACAGTCGTTTATGATGTTGTAAAGCTTTTCAAATTGCTTATTTTTGGAAAGTTTTCTTCTTAGACTGAAGATATTTCATAACATCACGACTGTAATCCCCGAAGGATTAGGCAGCGGTGTATCTAATAGTACATCCACATTTGCCACTAAAATGTTTGCTACGCCGCCACGCAGTACTGCTTACTTATCTATCGGTTGCGAAACTATTCGTTACTGATTAACGCGTCTTTCTATCTTTTCGACAACTAATGACTGTTGTGTACTATCAGCATTTCTTTCGGTTCCAAACAATTAGGTTTTTGTGTTGCGACGGACGCTTGCTTACCAACGTACGTATACGATAAATGGATGACATTTACGATTGATGAGAATGCCGACTATTTAAATGGATGTCGAAGTTTTTGGGTTAAACGATTATATGTTTTGGAAGTACAGTCGGTAACTCGACCTAGTTACTTCGTTGAATTATCCTGAAAAGTTGTATAACTAATACAATTATTGATTATTTTATGATCGTATCTAGTGTTCCCTATACCTACATAGTTTCTGACATCTTGTTTATTAAATCTGATATTGTTGTTGTTTTGGCCAACCTATCATCTATACTAATATTATCAAGAGGTAAAAAGTAGTTTGTATGTAGGGGATAATCTTCGGAACTACTGATCCTTTTCCGAAAATTCTTTCACTAACGGGAATCGAGTTAATTTCCGTAGATAACGGGAGCGACGACGCCGCGAGCAAAAGCTAGTAGCAGATATTACAGTTTCACAGTATTCTGGACAATAGATCAACCTGTCCTTAAGGCCCTTCTAACCCTAAACATAGCAACTCTATTTGAGGTGATTCAAACTTCGTTTGAAATACTGTAGAATAAAGATCCAATCAGCTTGCACTACAAAGCGGTTCTTACGTCATTCACTGCGGCCGAATAGTTCGAAATTCTTTTGATTGGACTAAAAAAATAAAACACATACTTCACTATAGTAGTATATATACACTGCTTTATAGTTAGTTCAGTTAGTATGCAAAGTTTCATGATCTAATTTGAAGTACTTTTTGAATAACAGCGGTTTATTGTTCGATTTGGAGGTAACTTTGGTTTTTTTTTTTGTATCGAGAAAAGTTTATGGAATAGTGTTTTCTTCACACATAGGACTTAGCATTAATCCTCAACTTTACCATATATTTATTTCAAAATTAATGCTGCAGCATTTCAGGCGTAACGGAGGTTCATGCTAAGTCATTTGAGGTAGTATAGGCCCTTAATCTAGATCTACACACTGATTCTGCGCGAGGGCAAGATTATAATCCGGGAAAATACAAATAAAGGTAAGAGAACCATGCATACTTAGATTAATTTTGAAATCTCAGGGATATATGCCTGTCCCTTTTACGGAAATTGACCTCGATTTTTACCTCGTATTTGCGTTTGTATAAGGGTATGTAGACCTAACGGAGACAAAAGGAACTATGTGTAGGGTTGTCAGACTCGAGGACAAATACAGGGTGTAAAAGACCTCATCACAAAGCCGTCAACCAAGCATTCTGTACATCAAGCTAAGTAACTTTACGCAAAAATTATTGCTGGGAAACGACTTTTTTTTTGGGGTGAACAATCATATTTTGTGGTAGAACTCAATGTAACGCACTCAAAACATTGTGCTGATAGATGGATTGAATAATGCGGGGGTCGTGGAGATGTTTAGAGTAAAAACTTACATTAAAAACTTGTATTAAAAAAAAAACTTGTCAAAAAGTTGGAACTTTGACCCCCAATATCTCCGTAACTTGAAGGTACGTATGGTGTTTAACAAAAAAAAATCGCAATGACGGGGAGAAAAAGTGCCTTTCGGCTTCGTGAAGAGGTGTTTTTATACCCTTTATTACTACTCTGTTAGGTTGGGTTAGAACTGTAACCAAACGCTACGTTCAAATTGGTTTTATTAAATCGCCAGTAAACCCAAAGGCTAGACCTCAAAATTTAAATTTATTTCAGTGATTATTCGGACTTTACCCAAAAAGCTTGGCTAATACAAGTTTACCCCGGTAAACCTAGGTTTACTCTTTTACTACTTCTTCTAGCATTACCCGTAACAGATACACTAAGAAGAAGAAAAAAATACAATTAATAGCCAGTCAGCCCTATCACTCCTTGCAACAATAACGGTACCTACCTACACTAAAATGCATAGTGCATTCCGCAAGCATTCACTCAAGAACTTAATGCTTGTTTTTATTCATAGTCCTGACTATCTGTGCATAGATCGCGTTTCTAAGCATTAGAAGGCTCATTGTTACAAATCATAGTTGCTGATGAGCCTGTAATAGCTTTTTTATAGAATTAAATTGCTAGTAACACGAATTGGTTGAGCTTTATAGTAATTAGATGCTAGGATAGTTTGAAAAATGTGTGTGAGTAGGTACTATTGTAAGCAAACTCACTGAGCTTTCGCATTTCATGTGGAGTGAGAATTAAGTGAGTTGGGTAAAAAATATAATCCAGTTTCATGTCAAGCCTAAAAGATTGCCATGTTTACAAATCGTAATAAATACATAAAATAAACAAATACATATCGCTGGACACACAGCGCTATCTAGTGCCACACTAAGCAACGAGGCTTGTGTCGTTGACACCAGATAGTTGATTTACTACATAGATACTTTTTAGGGTTCCGTACCCAAAGGGTAAAAACGGAACCCTATTACTAAGACTTCGCTGTCTGTCCGTCTGTCTGTCCGTCTGTCTGTCACCAGGCTGTATCTCATGAACCGTGACAGCTAGACAGTTGAAATTTTCACAGATGATGTATTTCTGTTGCCGCTATAACAACAAATACTAAAAACAGAATAAAATTAATATTTAAGGGGGGCTCCCATACAACAAACGTGATTTTTTTGCCGTTTTGTCTAATGTATAGATAATGGTACGGAACCCTTCGTGCGCGAGTGCGCACTTGGCCGGTTTTTGTTTGTAAATATGTTTAATATACATATAAACATCCATGACTCGGAAACAAATGTCCATGCTCATCACACAAACATTTGCTCCTAATGAGATTCGAACCCGGGACCCTAAGAACGTAAGGCAGCCTCACTATCACAAATTTAATTTTAAGATATAGGTATTAGTTTAGTGTGCAATATTTGTTTATTTTTTATTTAATAATTATATTACTTTACATGTTAAATTTCTCATAGATACGCATTATACAATAATGTTAAATTATATTTGCATGCCCTAAAAAGGCAAAATATGGTTTGTGCCTAAACCACCAACTTAAAAATACAGGTGTTACCAGATGTTATCTGGTAACACCTGTATTTTAAGCAAATATTTAATTCTTATTCTTATATCGCTGCGCCATTCGGATGGTCAAAATACATTATTTTTGTTTTAACCTAATTAATTACACACGTCATCTCGGCATTGATGTAAAAATAGGTGATTCAGTTAGTAGCCGTATAATTACTTAATCGTACCACAACCATAAGAGCAATTTAACGATGACTACAAGAACTCCCTATGAAAGCATGACACATAAACATCACGCGTGTGTTTCCCCGCTAGGTCAGGCAGAGGTGTTGCCATTTTACCAGCATAAAAAGCAAATCATGACACATTCAGCTAAAATCTCATATGACATCATGTAATCGAGTTACTGTAGTACTTGCAATCATCGTAATTAACGGCAGTACATAATCAAAGAAACTTGAAAGTAATGCGTCTAATTCACCACTTGGCAAATGAAATTCAACTTAATTTCATAAGAAATACTGTTGTAAATTAAGTGGCAAGAAGAAAATAGATGATTGATTTAAAAAAGAGCGTAGTAAGTACCTGAAATACAGAACTTTGCAAATCAAATTCAACTTTACGCTTGAAGCAATAGAGTCGTAATTTGTGTAATTAGAGATAGACAGCTGATTGTTTTTAAAAAAAGGAATGTAGTAGCTGAAATATACCACTTGCAAACTAAATTCAACTTTATTACTAAACAGTATAGAGTTGCAAATTATGTGAGTAGAGGAAAATAGATGTTGAGTTTTGCAAAAAATAATGCATCATACGCATACGTGTTTCCGAGGGCTGGGCGTAAGGATTAATTTGCAATAATTAATAACTGACCGCGGTCTCAGACGTGAGGTAAAAACTAAGCTAGACCTACCATAACATGTTTATAACTTCCACAGAGGAAATCATAGGTAATAGAGGAAGTGTTTCTGCTACTGACAGTATAAATAAAGTATTGGGATGGAAGGCAAGGCATTACACTGAAAGAGCAATAATTTTCTTTTCTTCTTTTAAAATTCCATGGTTCATGGCATCAGAGAAAACAAGTGAGAATAGGGTAGTTGACATCATCATCTGCCTAGCCTTTTCCCAACTATGTTGGGGTCGGTTTCCAGTCTAACCGGATGCAGCTGAATATCAGTATTTTACATGGAGCGACTGCCTATCTGACTTCCACAACCCAGTTAGTACTGGGTAATACGATACCCCTTAGTAAGACTGGTTGTCAGACTTTTTGGGCCTCTGACCACTTAACGACTGTCAAAGATCTATAAATGACAGCCGGGACCAACGGCTTAACGTGCTTTCCGAGGCACAGAGGAAACTCGGTCTGTAATTGGTGGCCACCTATCCACAGATTAACCTAGGCAAGCACGGCTTAACCTAACGATTGACCCGAGCGGCTGTTATTATTTAGCCACGAGCTCCTCCAGTTGACACCATAAAACAATAATTCCAAGACACCAATCTCTAAAAAAAAACTATATTTTGGGCCTAAAAACTCGATTCATTTTCATTTAATTGCCAAATTCGATTTTTAATTGCTTTGAAAACAATAAATAGTTGAGTCATTGAGGTGAACAAACGGTGACGTCACAGAGTGCTATTACCATACAAAATCTATGAGAGAACCGCGTTTTGACAGCTCTTAAAAAGTATCTCAATTGATTGGTGTGTCAACTACCCTAGTCCCTACCCTATTGTTTTTTCTTTTTCTTCTACACTAAATATTATAAAGAGGAAAGATTTGTATTTTTGTGTGAATGTTTGTAATGAATAAACTCAAAAACTACTGCGCCGATTTCAAAAATTCTTTCACCATTAGAAAGCTACATTCACCCTGAGTAACATAGGCTATATTTTATTCCCGTACTCCCACGGGAACGGGAACTACGCGGGTGAAACCGCGTGACGTCCGCTAGTTATTAATAAAATACTAGCTTATGCCCGCGGTTTCGCCCGCGTGGAGTTTGATAATTGTCCCAAGGGATTATATTATAGATTACTACCGGGGTAAATGTATCGTATGTGTTAATCCAGGTTATAAACTGTTCAACTGTGTGTGTGAGTGCTCTGCAATTTCATCCACATCCGTTCAGTTTTTGCGTGAAAAGGTTACAAATATTCATCCTCACAAAATTTCGCATTTATTTATAATATTAGTAGGATTTTCATGTATCGTGGTATAGTTGACGACCCGAATGGCGCACCGGTACTGAGGCTGCCTTACGTTCTTAGGGTCCCGGGTTCGAATCCCGGTAGAAGCAAATGTTTGTGTGATGAGCATGGACATTTGTTTCCGAGTCATGGATGTTTATATATATGGGTCGTTCTTCTTTTTTAGTGACAATGGTCTGTCACTCACCTTATTTTGTGTCATATTAGAGTACCTATGGATTATTATGTATTCATTGTTTGAATCTACTTCCTCATCGCTTTATACCTTTTAATACTAAATAATCTTTAACTTTCTGTAGTTCATATTTTTTTCGCATGTGATGATTTTTCATTAAATACCGTGACAGAGTAGTAATTCATAATGATGTCTTACCTAAAAAGGACCAAAACTCGAAAAACTGTACCAAATCATTGTCACGAAAAAAGAAGAACGACCCATATAATAAGTATGTATTTACAAACAAAAAGTATCTATGTAGTATATCAACTATCTGGTGTCCACGACACAAGCCTCGTTGCTTAGTGTGGCACTAGATGGCGCTGTGTGTAATGTCTAGCGATATTTATTATAGTCAAATTAGAGGTAATCAATCAATTTAGATCATACGTTGACAGCAATAAAACATTATTTATTTTTCATTCTTCAATGATTTTCTCGTCAACTAATACCCCACCAAACATTTTTATGTAAAATGTTGCCAAGACGAGACTATATGACTCGTACTGCCAAAAAGTTATCAGATCTCATGTAGAGCCAAGCTTCTAACTCTACACGCCCTAACTCTACAAGGTCTAACTTCACAACCTCTACACCTTAGTCAAAATATGTGGCTTGGCCATTTCGCTACATTCACATAGGCGTAAGATGAAAAATTTATCCACTATTCATTACTGTTCTGTAATACAATAGTTCTTGTAGTAACGGTACTTACTTAGTTAATTTTATGTTTAATTTAAGAAATTTAAACATTAAAATTATTGCTTCTGGGCACTTTTCCTGTTGACAGCGATGTGGACGAATTTTTTGACGCCCTGTAACCCTTTTGATACTTGTATCTTGTACATTTCTTATTACTATTAAACCGGATGACTTTTTTATAACTTTCCAAAAAAAAAACAACGGGTATATTAGGTGAACGGAGTAGAAGCTTATGGCCATACATAGTTTTTTTTCTTTTTTCCACAGCTTAGAAAAAAATTGATCTATCATACCTAAACTTTTCATATTAGAACAAGGAACGAGAAATTTCGAGAAAAAAAAAAAAAATATCGAACTTCGACTCAAACGCAACACGCGTAGGATTTGAATTTCGAAGTTTTTTGATTTTTTTTTTATTAAAAAATAAAAAAAATAAAGTAAGTATGCCATTTGCTTCTACTCCGTTCACCTATTATACCCTCTTTTTTTGGAAAGTGATAAAAAAAAGTCACCTGTAGAGTTGTAGTTTGTAAATAATGTAAATAATACTGTTATCTTGTAAATAAATCTTGGTGAATACGTATTCATGATTCAATTAAAGTGCAATAGCCCTAGCTTTAGCCGAACAAAAAACCAAATCGACTTTATTATGACCAACAGAAACGATAACTTCACAAACTTCAACATCATTAAAAGATTCAATTTCAACACCAATCATAGACTTATTAGAGCTGAACTAAAAACAAAACAAGCAAAGAAACCTAGACCGAGACAAGACCCAGCAAACACAAAGCTCAACAAACAGCAACTAGAACAACTTACAATCACCCTGAGAGATGAACTTGCAGACTTCAAAGACAATACCACGAAACTAGGAACCCAAGAAAAATACAACTACGTAGAAGACATTATCAATACTCAGACAAAAACTATAGCAAACACCAAAAATGATAAAGGAAACTATTTATCAACAGCCACTGTAAAACTATTGGAGGAAAGAAGTTATCTTCTCAGCGCAAGGAATACCCAAAACAGAAGAAAGAAACTAGCTAAAATCAGCAAAGAAATTAAAGAAAACATGAGGAAGGATAGAAAACAATGGAGGATGAAAACGATAGAAAACTACATACTTAGAACGGGAGGAACCAAAAAAGCGCTCAAGGAGCTGACAAAAACAAAAAAATGGATTGTTAAAATGAAAGATGATCAAGGGAAATGGAAACATCATAGAACAGATATATTGGAAACAGCTACTTCATATTACAAGAAACTCTACACATGCAACACTACGCAAGTTGAAATAGATCTGGTAGAAACGTCAAGTATTCCAAGTATACTCCAAACCGAAGTCAGAAAAGCTATTGAGACCCAAAAAGCAGAAAAAGCAACCGGACCCGATGGCATAAGCAACGAAATTCTAAGACATAGCAAGGAAATCCTTATACCAATCTTCACAGATATCTTTAACGACATAATAATTACCGAAACCATTCCCCAACAATGGACTGAGTCCAACATCATCCTATTGTATAAGAAAGGGGATAAATACGACATTAGTAATTATCGCCCTATCAGCCTTATGTCCAACGTATATAAGATTTTCGCTAAGATCATTTTAAAAAGGATTGAAAAAAACCTAGATGAACACCAACCGATCGAGCAAGCAGGATTCCGCAAAGACTATTCGGTAATCGACCACATCCACGTAGTGCGTCAAGTTTTAGAGAAATATAATGAATACCAGCTTACATACTACATCGCATTTATTGACTATAGTAAAGCATTTGATTCTCTACTACATGAAAGAATATGGGAGGCACTACTAGAACAAGGTATTGAACAGAAATACATCAGATTATTAAGAAACATATACAGGCACGGCACAGCAAGAATTCAACTCGAAAAGAAAAGCGCTGATTTCAAAGTGGAAAAAGGCGTTAGACAAGGAGATCCCCTATCCCCGAAACTATTTTCCGCAGTTCTGGAATCAATATTCAGAAGACTTAATTGGGAACATCTAGGAATTAAAGTAGACGGCGTGTTTCTGTCCCATCTGAGATTTGCAGACGATATAGTGCTACTGGCAAAAACATCCGAAGACTTAAACACCATGATAAAGGACCTTGCGACAGAAAGTGAGAGAGTTGGGCTGACACTGAATCCGGAGAAAACTAGAGTGATGACAAATGGAAACCAACATACCATAGAAGTAGGCAACACAATAATTGACTACACTGACGAGTACATCTATCTGGGACAACTTATTACTCAAAAAGAACCTATGCGAAAAGAAGTGGAGAGAAGAATTGCAAATAGCTGGAAGAGATACTGGAGCTTGAGAGAAGCCATGAAAGACAAAAAGCTTCATATAAACATAAAAAGTAAATTGTTCAACACCTGCATATTACCCGTTCTTACGTACGGCTGCCAATCATGGGCTTTAAATCAAGAGATTCTGAACAAACTAGCAACTTGCCAATATGCCATGGAAAGGAGCATGCTAAATGTCAAAAAGTCGGACAGATTGAAAAACCTGGTTATTAGAAACAAAACAAAAACTACAGATGTAACAATAAAAATCAAAAGACTTAAATGGAGATGGGCTGGCCACGTAATAAGAGGATACGACAAATGGAGTAAAAGAGTGACACGATGGTACCCCAGAGAAGGCAAAAGGAAGAGAGGCAGACCGCATAAAAGGTGAGATGATGACATCAGACAAGTGGCAGGAGTCATGTGGAACAGAGTAGCAAAAGAAAGGAAAGAATGGAAAAGGTTGGAGGAGGCCTTTGCCGACTGGCAAACAGATCTAGGAAAGATAACGAAACAACAGATATTAGTATAAATAGTTTATAAGTTCAGTGTCATTTTTTTTTTTTTTTTTCTTTAAGTTTAAGTTATTGTAAAGAGATCTGAATAAAAGGCTATTTTATTTTATTTTTTTATTTATTTTTTAGCCCTAGCTTTGAAATTATTTCTCTGATCGGTGCCCGGTGACACGTATACATGATTGGAGTATATTTAAATAGTTAAAATATTGACAACATCGACTAGATATATTTATTATGCCATTCACTAGTCAAACGAAAACGTATAATTTATGTTCGACAGTCCTATCTATAATAACTCCTAATTATTGCACGTAGAAGGGCTTGGCATCAGAATCTAAAAAGAACCTTATTAAACTTAGTTAAGATTTATTTTTGTTTGATTATTTTGTTTATAAGGCGATTTTTATAAATACGCACGCATTTAAACGTAAAGTGAAACTTATTGTAATGTGCTAAGGTTTAAATTATTTTGTTGATTTTGTTTATAAGGCGATTTTTATAAATACGCACGTCTGTCGTTCAACCGCAAACGCGCGTAATGTAGGGACTATTATAAAATACTTTAACTTTTCAGGTTTTGCGCAGTAGCAATATTACATTATAATGTGCGAGGCATCCCGTATATTTTCTATTTTATTGCCATTCCTGGCTGATTCAAAAATATCACCCGATTACAATTTTATCGTTTTTCCATAAGGCTGTGATGGGTTGAAATAAATTCCACTATCAAGTACCAGTTTAAACAAAAAGTTTAAATAAATTCCACTTATAAATGGGGGAAAATATAATGACCACCAAAAATAACTTTGTGACCACTAACATCTATCACCTAAAATTTCAATTGATCACCAAATTTAGCAAATTGAGCACCAAATTTTAATGAGGTGGTTGATGACAAACTAGTTTTGCCTAGGCCGACTGACGGCACCCTGACACATTCTTTTATAAACCATGCAGAAGTAGAAGCCCCGCGGGGTTCCGTCGACCGGGTCTCCGTCGACTCGGATGCAAGTGCATAATAGTTCAATTTCTGGTGGTAATTAACTAAAAAATAAATTTTTGGTTCTAATTTCACGATGAAATGGGGATCAATTTTGGCAATCTTAAGTGTTTTTTCTGCCGTTACATTTGCTAAATCTGGTGGTTCGTTAATTGTATGCCCTTATAAATACAATAAGTTATTAAAAAAATAAAAACTTTGTTAAAATTCTAATAACATATTGTTCTAAACAACAAATCGGCAGGCATGTGTGGCATGTCATGTCATGACACATAATAATCTATACCAATATTATAAAGGGGTAACGTTTGTTTGTAAGTTTGTATGTTTGTAAGTTTGTATGTAGGGAGTAATCTCCGGAAGTAATGAACCGATTTCAAAAACTCTTTCACCATTAGAAAGCTACATTCACCCTGAGTAACATAGGCTATATTTTATCCCCGTACTCCCACGGGAACGGGAACTACGCGGGTGAAACCGCGGGACGTCCGCTAGTACTATAATATTTTAAAGAGGTAACATTTGTTTGTAAGTTTGTATGTAGGGGGTCCGGAAGTAATGAACCAATTTTAAAAATTGTTTCACTGGTAGACAGCTACATTATTCGTGAGTGCTATAGGCTATATTTTATTACCGTAATCCCACGGGAACGGGAACTACGCGGGTGAAACCGCGGGACGTCAGCTAGTCTAAAATAAACAACAATTTTCTGTAGGTATAAAATGTTTATATCGTACAATTATAAGTTATGCTGGTGGTCACTGCATCACATCATCATACAATGATTCATATTGATAATTACAATTGCATTATTACATTATTACTATCTTGCAAACATAATTAGTACTTATCAAAGAAAAACAATAGAAGCATTTCAAGCATTATGTCATATTACTACAATGATTATATGAATGGGAAATACATTGTTGTTTATTGGCTTGTAAAAAGATATCTACAGAAATGATAGTGACTTATCGTTTTATGATAAGGTGCTTAATGATAAGTACAATTTATTCATAACTGAACATAGTAACACAGAGGTATGGAAGAAGATGACATGCTGCGCCGACCCCAAATGAATAAAGTCCTTTAGTTAGAGTATTGGAAAATAATGGACACGTTTTTTTGTTTTTGTAAATCAATGAATATTGATAAAAATAAAACGCATGAAAACTCGGGAGTGGGGGGGCTGGTGACGTCACAACGCACAAAATAGTACATTTTGATACAAGTGGAGAAAGTTTGTTATTGCATTCGAGGCGGAATTATAACGAATAAAGAATTGCAATAACAAATGTCCACGTATATCAAACGACGTTTTTCAATACACTTTTGAAGAAATAAAATAAAATAACGAATAATATTTTTGTCACGAACTATGAAACTATGATATAAATTTTCTTTTTTTTTCGCGCTTTGGTCTCTCCAGGTTGAAAGAGAGGCAATGGTATGAAGCCGTTAAACAGCCTAATATCAAAAATAGATTTATTTTATATTTTTGAATTCAGAACACAAATAAATGTTAATTTGTGTATAAAAGTAACTATTAGTTTTAAATAATCATGTTTATCTATGATATTCTATTTATAAACACAATTTGAATATTCAAAAAATATTTATGCCGTAAAGACGCGTAGTGCTTTGCAAAAATAAAAATAAAAAACATTCACCTCAGACTATAAGCATTGAACCAATTTGGACTAAGTATAGGTACCTATTATCTGTGGCAATTTTCATATATGGAAAAAATCGCACGCGTGTGAAATACATTGCATGTTGTACCTAATCGTAGTGCGTTAGGACCAGTTTTCGAGGAAGTGTATTGAAAAAATATTTGTGTCACGAACTATGATTTTAATTTTCTTTTTTTCGCGCTTTGGTTTCGCTAGGTTAGGAGAGGCAAAGGTATGAAGCCGTTAAACAGCCTAATATAAAAAAAATGATTTATTTTATATTTTTGAATTCAGAACACAAATAAATGTTAATTTGTGTATAAAAATAACTATTAGTTTTTAAAAATCATGTTTATCTATGATATTCTATTTATAAACACAATTTGAATATTCAAAAAATATTTATGCCGTAGAGACGCGTAGTGCTTTGTCGAAATTTAAAAAAAAACATTCACCTCAGACTATACCTATACATTGAACCAATTTGGACTAACTAAAGGTATGTTATCTGTGGCAATTTTCATTCCCGCACACGTCCGGGAAAGTGGAAAAAATCGCACGCGAGTGAAATACATTGCATGTTGTACCTAATCGTAGTGCGTTATGGACCAGTTTTCGAGGAAGTGTATTGAAAAATTATATATAACACAGCGTGACGTATTGAGAATTTTAAAAGCGTCGTATCTTCGTCAATTTTGGTCTACGTAACAAAATAAAAAAGACGTGTCAAATATTTTTTGATAATCTAACTAACGGACTAATTAGATTTTTTCAGGACACAAGCCTATTAATTAATAAGGCAGAAAAATGGTGATAAAGTAAAATCTGTCACATTACGAATTTCTATTCTTTTTATTTTTTCAGCCATTAGCTAAAAACCTCAGAAAATACCATTAAACCTCGCTCTAGAAAACAAACAACTTTTCAACCAGTGAATTAGAATCAGGACACGAAATCCACCACTACAGTTATACATTCACAATCTGTGACTAATTATACCACGCAGTGTAAATAGCATAGTAAACTACACATTACTGGGCAGACCGAATGGCACCCAGTGTAACGATCTGTGCCACTGAATTATATGGAATTACAAATATATTAGTATACTTCAATTTTGGTGGTAACTGTGCCAGTTATTGTGACAGGATGTGTAATTTTTGTGGGAACGTGACACATGTATGCACTGTCTGGAAAATAAATTGACCCATTGTTGTGAACAAAAAGAAAATATTGTTTAGTGTATTGCATTCAAATTCAAATTAGACCTACATGGGCAATAATCTGCATGGTTCTCATGTGAGTTGAGCAACATTATGTCTGGACTTTAAAAGATACTATATGACCTCTGAGTTTGTTTCGGCTGTTTCTTCTCTGAGTAGTCAGGTCACACCGGCCCTATCAAGTTTAAAAAAAATGAAGTGTAAAAGTGTTAGTAAAAACCTATTTGCAAAATAAACATCATTTATCATTTATGAAACGTCAAAAGATATAGCAGTTCGGGTTGGTCGTTTGTTATGTACAAGAACTGGCGAGAAATTCCATGGTTACTCTTTTAAAAATATTTGTTTTAACAATGTTTTCATTACTGTCACGCCTCGTCGTTTAACCTGACTACATTCGTTCGTCTAGTGATCGTAAGCGTGACTCTCACGCATGGCTCGGTGTTAATCCCCGGGTCGAGCAGTGTAATAGGGTAGATGACAAAAAAAAACTAATTAGTCAATCATACAGATTTACAAAAAATATCGGACTTTTTTCACCTAAACAAAAAATGAAGACGATACAGTACGTCGAAAACTCTTGTGACGTCACATTTGATTACATTTTTTTACAAGCCCTAACTCATAATTTTTGACACGTTTTATCTTCAACATTTTGTATTAATTTGATAAAACAAAAACCGGCCAAGTGCGAGTCGGACTCGCGCACGAAGGGTTCCGTACCATTATCTATACATTAAACAAAACGGCAAAAAAATCACGTTTGTTGTATGGGAGCCCCCCTTAAATATTAATTTTATTCTGTTTTTAGTATTTGTTGTTATAGCGGCAACAGAAATACATCATCTGTGAAAATTTCAACTGTCTAGCTGTCACGGTTCATGAGATACAGCCTGGTGACAGACAGACGGACAGACGGACAGACAGCGAAGTCTTAGTAATAGGGTTCCGTTTTTACCCTTTGGGTACGGAACCCTAAAAAACACGTAGGTATCTAACTGACGGACTGAACAGAATCATATTTTTTTTAGTCAGTCATCATCCCTATTGAGTTGTTCAGAGAGTTACTCATAAACCAAGGTAGATATATACATACATATAATACTCTCACGACTTTTTCGTTTAGGGACAGGCAGAAACTATGGTACCTATTCATCATAGCAACAAACAAACAATTATTTGAATGAAAAATGACGAAAAAATCGTTGCTACTTTGCCCACTCAAATGTGACAGGCAATATGAACGTTTAAACGTGGTCCTATGATAGATTGATTATTCTTCTATACCGATCCCTAAACCATATGTTCTTAAGGTAGAAAATACGGAAGTTACAAAAGTTTCTGCAAAATGGCCAAACTTGTAAAAAGTACAAAATATTTGGCCCGCTGTACAAATTGAGCTTTTTAGCACATAAACACTTATTTTCTTGATATTATTAAATATCCTATGCAATTAACAGTACATTTTAAACATCGTGTAGCACAATCAAACAATAAAAATATCATTACTTTTTTAAATAGGTATTTAAAGTTTAATCAAAAATTTTAAGAAATTTGGGCAAAGTTGTACGGGTATATACCGTCAACCCGTACAACTTTGCCCAAATTTCTTTAAAGTTACTGGGTAATATGATAATATCACCCAGTAACTGGGTTATTATATTATTATATAGTCGCTCCATGTTTAATATCGGTATTCTACTGTTTTCGGTAACACTGGAAATTGACCACAGCATATTTGGGAAAATGCTAGGCAGATGGTGCTTCATCTTTAGTCAATAGCAATACGCTAACTTTCATGGGATTTACAATTTTACATCTATAAAAGTAGGTATATCTCTGCTTACACCACCCAATAAAACTAGCGTGACAATAATATTATGTACTTATATGTCCGGTTGACCTAGCATATCTTGTTCTAATAACTAAGCACCTTGCCACCGATTTTATAAGTCGGTTAACTAAGATTTATGTCATTTATATAAATAATTACATAATTCACCGTTATTTTAGTTAATGATTCTTCAGAAGTGACATTTATTTCTGCAGTAATCATAACCGTTCACTTCGCTACAGTGTAATGTAATTGATACAAATTTACACCAATTCGTGGAACTTTGTATAACAACTCCACATTTATAAATGTCTCTCGCTTAATAGGTACTAATATATTACGCAGATCTGCCTACGTCAACGTGTAAATCAAGCGTGATTATGTAATGTAAAGAAATAACCTATACCAACATAAACACCACGTGTTTCGTACTACGATAAAACCCAAAACAATATGACTTAGTGTTATTTCGAGACCAGTAGCGCCATCTCTTGACGTGGATACAAACTACGGCACCAAAACAAAACAAGACCGTGTCGAGTTCCTCCTTCTATTTTTAAAAATTGTAGGTAGAGCTTCCGCGTTTTCTATGCACGCCAGCACGCTGGCTTTTATTTTCGAATCGGGGTGACAAGATGAAGATCTTGATATCTATGAACTACTTCATAAAGTCTTAAATTCATTGACAAATAACGCACAACATAAACCGCTGGGTTTTAGAAGCTTGCACTTTTGGCGCCAAGGTAGCCCGCGAATTCATTTTTTCTTACATTTTTTAGGGTTCCGTAGTTCTGACAAGAACCCTTATAGTTTCGTTTTCGTCATGTCCGTCCGTATGTCTGTCCGAGGTTTTGATAACAGACTGTTAGTACTAGAAAGCTGTATTTTGTATATCAATTACGCCGACAAAGTGGTAAAATAAAATTTTGGAAAATATTTTTTTTTAGGGTAGCTCCCTTACATGTGAAGTGGGAATTAATTTATTTTTCGCCGTCTACCCTATTGTGTAGGGTATCGTTGAATAGGTCTTTTAAAATTACTTAGGGATTGCTAATACTATTTTTCGATTTAATGCTCCATTTACGAAATATTAAACTTTAAAATGCAAAGTTTTGTTCCAGGCGTCTCCCCCCTCTAAAAGCTAAACTGCTGGCTTGAAAAATCTGGAAAAATTCATTATGATAGGATTCTCATACAGTATAATAACTTCTATACTAGTACTACCTGGTTTAGGAGGCTGATTTTTTTAAACCGTAATGGGTTTACTATAGTGAACATATTTTGATATATTTCGTTGCTGACGATTCTGAGTTTATGTATATAAACTTTTGGCCAAGTACTTTCTTGCGCAAACCAGTAGTAGTACCGTAACTTTTGAACGTCCCCCGCCGCGTTTGGCTGTCCCTATGTATGGTTAGATCTTTAAAACTACGCAACGGATTTTGATGCGGGTTTTTTTAATAGATAGTGATTCAAGGGGAAGGTTTTTGTATATAATTTGCGAGCGGGCGGAGGCGCGGGTCGACTAGTAGTAAATAAAATGCTGTTGTCATCGAAGTGTTGGCGCCACGTTACGCGTATGTCATGTTGTGGCCGTCAGTGCGATCGAGAGTCGCTAGGTACTGTTGCGGTTCCGGTCACCTTACAACGTAGACGACATACTTTTTGTGTGCGACAGACATTAACTCTGCGAAAAATTTTGCGTGACTGATGTGTTTGAGGCGATCAGTAGGATTGAGGGCAACCACGTGGCCCCCGGCCACCGTAGGCGCGGGCCTGTGGACGGTGGGCTATGGGCTAGCTCGCCGTCCGTCCGTCTCATGACGACAGGCCGTGTCGACAAGCAGGACTGTTCCACGCGCGCCTCAAAGAGATGTCAGCAGAAAGGAAGGGGTACCTGCCGGGGCTGCGGGACTGTTCGAAAGAGATACCGCGACCCCGGAACACAAAGGGCGATGAAGGAACATGGATGGGTTTTAGTCAGTAAAAGTCTGACACTCCCTCCTGCTGCGCCCAGAGCGGGAGGAGTCATTTGATGATTTCCCATCCGAAAAAAAAAGGCGATCAGTGGGATCCTTTCCGTCAGTAGATCCTTATAGTGGACAAAAAAGTAGTGTAATAAGTACTATCGAGGGCACTTCCGCCTGACCACCACTAAGCTTATTTTTGCTTGCACTCGCAACATAGAAACGCTTTCTAGCCTCGCCCAGTTGACTTTGTATAGAAATAATGAATGAAAAGATACCGAATCGGCCGAGCGCACTGACGACGCACTCCAAACGAGAGTTATTGTTATTTTGCGCGCCAAAGTTGAGGCATTCCTAACAGGCCCAAACTTTAAGGGGGCGTGGCTTGGCGCCTCTGCATGTTTTAAGCGAAAAAAAATTAAAATGGTCAGGCGGAAAAGACCCCGACTGTACATCAATCACGCGTGTACTGACCTGAGCAAGCAAGTAAGCTGCACGTCGTTCTGGTACCGCGCGAGTGCGGGCGCGCCCTCCACGCGCACGGTGTTGACCTTCTCGCGCAGCGCGCCGCCGCACGCGCCGCAGCGCTCGCGCAGGATCGACATTATGTTGGGCTGACGCAGGAACGCTACCACCTATCAAGACAAACTACTTTCAGAAAATTTCTTGTGAATCTCCTATTAAAGGTGAAAAAAATGTTTTCTCATCCGTGTAACGTTATCTATTCGTCCGATTCGATGCGGATATACGTGCGAGGTCTTATAAGATCTCATACAAGTAATTCTAAAATTCGATTCTTTTTGGCTCTTTCGCTTCCTTCGACTCTGATAAGTGTGCGTTTACCTTAAAGGTTGGGTGAAAGAAATGTCTAATGAAATAAGCAGGACCTATGTGCTGGTTCTATCTTTTGTGTAGTTACCCTTATTAAATAAATAAATATCGCTGAACAGTTACACCCAGCGCCATGTAGTTCCACACTAAGCAACGAATATAAAAAATATAATAATATAATATAATCAAATATTTTATGTATCGACAACCTACCCTTGACCTATAAATAAATAAATTCTTGATACAGTAGTTATGGTCTCAACTTCCATGTCTTTGCGTTCCATGGTTTGGAAATGCCTAAGGAACGGTCAAGGAAGCTATAATACGCCTTTACCTACACCTGCCCTAGCAATCCACACTGAGCCCGCGTGGTGGATTATAGCACATCTCTCATAGAGAGGCCTGTGTCCCAGCAGTGGGAACATGGCTGGTGATGATGACCTACACCTGCTCGCAAGCATCTGTTACTGCATTAGGACCGATTGAACTCATCATCTGCCTAGCCTTTTCCCAACTATGTTGGGGTCGACTTCCAGTCTAACCGGATGCAGCTGAATACCAGTATTTTACATGGAGCGACTGCCTATCTGACCTCCACAACCCAGTTAGTACTGGGTAATACGATACACCTTGGCAAGACTACTTGTCAGACTTTTTGGGCTACTAACTACCTGTAACGACTGTCCAAGATCTACAAATGACAGCCGGAACCAACTGCTTAACGTGTTTTCCGAGGCACGGAGGAAACTCGGTATGTAATGGGTGGTCACCCATCCACAGACCAACCTAGGCAAGCACGGCTTGACCTAAAGATTGACACGAGCGGCTGTTATTATTTAGCCAGAGCTCTAGGACCGATTGAACTCAATCTTGCAATTACGAAGAATTATTTAATCAAATCTAGCTAAAGTAGTATTCCGATTCTATTTTAAACGTTATTTTATTTACGCTAGAGTTAATAATCGATTGCTACCCAATATTTACCTTATCATTATACGCAACAGGTATCTCTTGATGCGTGCTCTGTACTTGTGCATCCGATGCTGACAATGGAGGCCGTGGGGGAGGCGTGGGTGCCTGTTAACATGAGATAATCTATTAATTTATGTGCTTAATTCAATACAGTTGAAAATATTTACAAAAAAAAAAACATTTGGTGTCGATTCTGTTGTGCACAAATTAAACTTAATTTAGGCTATTGCTATCTTTTACTAAAAGGCAGTGCGAGAATAGGACGGCTATAGCGATGAACTAAGTTACAGATGTCAAACTAGTTTATGCCTTGCGCTTCACCGTGTTTTTAGTCGACATGTTTTTACGTGCACCCTTCATTTGTATGGAAATATTAGTTCCAACTAAATTTGACAGCTCTAATTACGTCCGTCTCTTTCCCGTTTTACTGGAGAGAAAAAGATAGCAATAGCCTAAATTAAGTTTAGTTTGTGCGCAACAGAATCGACACCAATACAGGTATACCGGAGTAGAACACACCGCATAAACCATTTATTTAGTTTACTGCCACAAATGAGACAAAATAACCAGGTAAATAAAAAACGAATCAACCAAAATAACGCCAAATGGAAAGAAAACAGCACAGAAACTCATAAGCAGGCAAAATCAACCAAAAATAAAATAACCAACAGACAAGACACAACAGGCATAGACAAACATCTAGTCGAGAACATTATAAACAAGCCAACTCAAACAAAAATGAACATACACGAGTAACATGCGCGAAAACGAGACAACACAACAGTGAACATTCAAACCATGCTAGGTACGAAAAACATTCGAAAGAAAAAAATAAAATGGCAGTACGGAAAATGTATGAAAATTTACAATATGGTACCCCAGATGTCTAAGACAAATAAAAAAAAATGTAATTGGTATTAAAACCATAAATATTTCTGTAACAAAAATGCAATCTGCAGGCGCATGAATTTTGGCGATCTTGTCTTTCTCTGTGAGTATGGACATATACCACAATCATCGCAACAAGGATTCGTTGTGGCTAATTATTTCGTCGAAAAACTGATGGATAAATGAATTAACATTTGAAGTAACCAGTCCTACATATGGCACATATATACTGACTACTTTAAAAATGCATTAAATAGGGACACGGAGAAAAACGGCGTACGAAAATGAACGATTAATGAACAAAAAGTGTTGTAAAGCAAGCCACTAGCAAGCATATAAATGTTCACCGGCGCTTCGATGGCGGGGCGGCGTCTCTGTGGCAGCAGCGGACTGAAGGGACCCGACGCCGCCGTACGCGGCACGCGCGGGTCGATGAACGTCGTGCGACGCATCACGTGGTCCACGAAGAAACGCTGCCGTACCAGAATATATGTAGGTACACACACTCAAACACGTATCCAAACTTTTGGTTCGTGGGGAGACAAACATTGAAACAACCATGTGAACTGTGTAAAAATTGCTGTACTATAATTTGATATAACTTATAGTACCGTAGTTTATGATCCCGTTTATTAGGGGGGATAAATCCCAACTATCCCCCAACTGGATACGTGCCTGCACACAGTTATGAACAGGCCTCTTAATCATTTCATAGGATAAGATACCTATTATTATAAAGAGGAAAGATTTTATTTTTTGTTTATAACGATTTAACTCAAGAACTACTCAATCGATTTTAAAAATACTTTCACCATTAGAAAGCTACATCTTTACCGAGTAACATAGGCTATAAATTATATTGATATCACGTAAATTAGCCGAGCTATCACAATTTTTGCGGACGAATTCGCGGACGAATTGCTGTCATCAGGGGCGTAGCTACCGCCGTGTCAGCCGTATCAATGATACGGGGCCCCCGAGTAACAAGGGCCCAAAAAAAGGAAAATAAAAGGAAAAAAGTCACAAAATCTTTTCCCAACCTCAAATATTCTTCTTGGTAAAAGATAAAATTAAAATATAACTTTTCACCAAGCACCAATTTTTCGAGCTCGCTTCGCTCGTTTTTCGATGAATATTTAAACCCTTTCAGGATGCTGTAATTTTCTATTTTAGCCCTTCATAAGTCATAACGTTGTTGTATCACTTTGCTCGCTCACACATTCTCTTAGTAAAATAAATGACAGCCAAATCGATGCAACTCCAGGGTGCTATTTTCCTAGTTTTGCAAAAATAACTTGTGAATTTCTCCTTTGTTGGGCTTCGCCGCACTCGGGTTCAAGGGGCCCCAAAAAATGTATACAGGGCCCTACTAGGACTAACTACGCCACTGGCTGTCATCATAAAATTGAAAAGAAAAATTCACCTGAAACTACATGGCACTTATGAAACGTCACTGGATCGGTGCCTGGTTCGGGTTGGTCGTTTCTTATGGAGAAGATAGGGAAGAAACTCCATAGAATAAGACACGAGGAAGGCAGTCTGTAACCTAGTCATCAATCTGTGTGCCCATCCCCAAATGGACGACGACAACGGATGACTCCAAACAAAATGGGTATATTAGGTTAACGGAGTAGAAGCTTATGGTATACTTGGATTTTTTTTCTTTTTTCCACAGCTTAGAAAAAAAATTGATCCATGATCAAAAAACGCTACAAATTTCAAGTAAACTTTTCATATTAGAACAAAGAAAGGGAAATTTTGAAAGAAAATGTGTAATGTATCGAATTAAAACTAAGTTTGCCATTTGCTTCTACTCCGTTCACCTAGTATAACAATTTTTTTTGGAAAGTGATAAAAGAGTCATCCTGTATATGTTGGGTCGGTACACGGCAGGGCACTATGTTTGTTGTTTACCTACATCTCTCCATCAATTCTCAAAATTACTTTCCTTGTCATAGCTTTCACACAATCTACAAGATCATCATATCAAATCATCAGATCATCTGCCTATCCTTTTCCCAACTAAGTTGGGGTCGGCTTCCAGTCTAACCAGATGCAGCTGGATACCAGTATTTTACATGGAGCGACTGCCTATCTGGCCACCACAACCCAGTACGATAGGTACCTCTTGGTAAAACTGGGTGTCAGACTTTTTGGGTCACTGACTACCTGTAACGACTGTCAAAAATCAATGACCACTACTGCAAATATACACTTTTCTATGGGACACCTTTTTTAGGGTTCCGTACCTCAAAAGGAAAAAACGGAACCCTTGTAAGATCACTTTCTTGTCCATCTATCTGTCCGTCTGTCACCACCGATTTTCTCAGGAACGGGTTGACCTAGCAAGTTGAAATTTATACCTGATACTGAGGTCTATAGTCCCTATTAGGTGTATAAAAATCGAGGTCCTGAGTCAACACGATAAAAAGATATGGGCAAATTTAGATTTTCGCGAAAACTTGTTCCAAAATTTACCATTACAAACTTATTATTTGCGGTTGGTGCAATAGCCGTTTCATGGGGTCGAACAGCAAAGTTAAGTTTGTCCTTTAAAGAGTTTCTACTAAACCCTCGGTGTGCGAGTCCGACTCGCTCTTGGCCGGTTTTTTATTTTAATGACTGACGAAGAATGTCAACATAAATGGTAGAATCACATATAAAGTTTCAATCGCGATATCTCTTACAAAAGCAACATCCCATCCTCTAGTAAACATACAAGAAATGTCACCCACCTTCCCATTCCTGTCCAGCTTGGTATCCCACCCTAACGGCAGGTCCCTATCCGCCTCACTGAACATATTGACAAGCGAGACCAGGTCCCGGTTGTGTTGGTACCGGTCAAAAGATGTCGTGTCTCTTCGGATCTTGGAGATCATGTGCTTCAATGTTGAGTTGCCGTTGTAGAGGGTTGAGGCTTCCTGTAAAGTAAGGTAAGATGGTTTAGTATGGAGATAAGAAGAGAATAATGGGTTTTTGTCAGGGAAGTTGGATCAGATCAGACTATGTGTGGTGGACGTCTCAGCAAGTGTTCCACAAACGATGGGGCACTTATAATCGTGTCCTGGCATGTCCTGTTGTTTGTTCACTACAGGAACTGATGGACGCTACTAAAAGCACATAGAGGTCATTAACCCGCATACATTTATTCAAATACATAATTCCGAAAACAGAAATAATTACATAAACTTGTCCCGAAACTACCTTTATCGTGATCCTTGACTTTTTCTAGTAATAAAAAACGATTCATAATGTATTGTCAGGGTACCTACGCAGATAAATTAAGGAAAGAGCAATGACCTTTATTCCCTACTTAAATGGCGCAGACTATAGTAGCTCAGTTCTGGGCCGACACAATTTAAATTTGCCATCGACACGCTAATAAGAAGAAGCAAGAGAATAATCCTCTCGCCATATAACGTAACAGTTTAGCGAGTTTAGAATAGGGAATATGCACGTCATTTTTTCTTCATTTATATCAAGAAAATACAGTACTATGAACCCAAGAAAAGTATTGAAAGTTAAGTTCAACTACTGCTTGTCGCTTAAAAATAATACTAAACTCCTGCAATTTTCTACGACAGTTCAAACGTCCGTAGCTGTCGCGGCCATGACGTGACGTCATTTACCACAATCTGTCTTGTTCACATCAAATTTTTTGCTCTTAATGGAATAATTTTACTAATTGTATGTGCTTTATTCAAGCAAAAATTGCAAAAATATTATAATAAAATCTTAGTGAAACTTTAAGCACTTTTCAAATAAAAGTGTTTTTTGACACAGACTTTGACGTCACTATCGGCGTTATCGAGGACTACGCGTTTTGAGAGTGCGTTCCGTTTCACCAAAAACATGCTACATAAAACAGTATTTTGTAAAATAAGTGATGTATTAGCAGCTTAAACAAGTGTACTACAACGTTTTTATGCGCCAATACAAGGCATTTTTAATAAATAAATATATTTTTGTATTTCATGCATATTCCCTAATAGATAAATATATTTAAAAAAAATAGCGCTTATTGACGCTGACTATTCAAATAACCAGAATAATTTCTAGAACCCACAAAAAAAATCGCTTTCCTTCCGCTTTTTGGGACCCTAGTTTCACACTGAACTAAATGACATATCAATCTGACTATGCTTTTCCCAACTATATCGGGGTCGGCTTCCAGTCTAACCGGATGCAGCCGAATACCAGTATTTTATTTGGAGCGGCTGCCTATTTGTCCTCCACAAACCCAGTTACCGTAAGGGCGTGTGTATTATACACGTAGAATACTATTAAATCTTTGTTTGTCCACTTTTATTTCTTGGAATAAATGATGATAATTATTATTTATTTAAATTACAGAAAAATAATCTTCATCTGATGAGCTCGACATTTTGCACGCTACTGTTTGACAGACTTTTATTTTTTTTCCAGCCAGTTTCCGCTTATACCTGATTTCTTTATGTAGAGGTTATCGGAACGGACTAGCACCGATAAGCGCTGGCAGTCGACGCCGGTAGCCAGCGTGCTACGTGTACTAAGACCATTTGAGACTGACCTGGTTTATATGCAGTATGGAGTAGAAGTCCGGGCGCGCTAGGAAGAAGGCGGCGGGATGCGGCACGTGCGACGTGTCCGCGCGCGACGTGGAGGCGCCCGCGCACGGCACGTGTGCGTGCGAGTGTGAGCTGGGCGCCAGGGGAGGGGGGGGCGATGCGCACAAGCCGGCTTCTTCTTCTGCTAGCTGCGTGCGCGTCATTGTGCGGCGGATTGACTGGTAGCTAGAACGAGACAACATGGAATTACAATAAGAACACGATGAAGTTTTTCAACTTAATAACAATAGGGAATATGCATGAATTTTCTTTTTAGGGTTCCGTAGTCAACTAGGAACCCTTATAGTTTCGCCATGTCTGTCCGTCCGTCCTCGCTTAATCTCTGTGACCGTTAACACTAGAAAGCTGAAATTTGGTACCAATATGTATATCAATCACGCCGACAAAGTGGTAAAATTAAAATTAAAAAAAAATGTTTTATTAGGGTAGCCCCCCTATATGTAAAGTGGGAAGTGATTTTTTTTTTAATTTCAACCCTAACCCTATTTTTATAACGTGTGATATATTGTTGGAAAGGTATTTAAAAATGAATAGGGGTTCCCTAAAATCATTTTTTGATAATGTCAATAATTTCGGAAATAATCACTCCAAACGTAAAAAACAATGTGTCCCCCCCCTCTAACTTTTGAACCATAAGTTTAGAAAATATGAAAAAAATCTGAAAAGTAGAACTTTATAAGGACTTTCTAGGAAAATCATTTTGAACTTGATGGAAACAACAGTTTTTGTACAAAAAAGACAAAAAGTTGTACAAAATAATTTCTGGACTAAGTTTGTATATTCGTATATGCAAGCATTTTTATATAATACATACCCCACCTTTAAACTCATAAATGGGAACACTTATTGTGACGGACGGGAAACTACGGAACCCTACACTGAGCGTGGCCCGACACGCTCTTGGCCGGTTTTTTTATTTCGATACGGAATGTTAAAGTACTACAAATAATGACAAAAAAAACAAAATCAAGACATAAATCGGCCAAACAACACAAAAGTTATAACCATTTAAACTTTTGTTTCCATCTCTTTCTAGATAAACGGAATTTAGTATGGATTTTGTACGGCGATGCAGAGAATGACGTCATTCGCTTCATCGGATCTCTCTGTCTAATCAGCAGTTTCAAATGTAGTTTATTTATAACTTAGTATTTTTTTATACATATTAAAAAAGTAATTTCACTTTGCTATTTCTGATGTCATTATGCTTTGTTTAGAGTGATAAAAAAAAACATGCATATACCCTATTAACACAGGGTTCAAATTTATTGAAATAAAACCGTGTAAAGCAGAATTATTCACCAATAATTTGTCATTCATTTTCATATTTTATTTATTAAGAAAATTTACAGCTAAGATACAAATAGCAATAATAATAATTAATATTCTTGTGACTTGTGTGTAAAAACCTACCTATATTCATGAAAGGATATGTGAAACTCACCGCCGATCTAACTGACGCCTTTGCACCTCAGGCGCAGGTGACCTGGGAGTAGTTCCATTGACGCCAGGCCTCTGCCACGTTGTGGTCCTATTGATGTGGTCGATATAGAATACTCGGCCATGACTGTCCATGCGTGCCTCCCAGCCTGGAAGATAATGGCATTTGTTTGAGTAAACAGGCTTATGGGTCTAAAAGCGAATTAACCAATGGGCCAAAAGACCACCAACTCCCCCATAATAGATTATGTATTCACTGTTGGATATACGCCTCTCCCCAGTTGTGACCAAAAATTTTTTATTCCGTTTCAAGTCTGTCTCAGCTATTTAACTTCGACCAGCAGGATAGTTCCTTATGATTTTAAACCTCCCAAAACAACAATTTGAATAGGATAGAGCTTTAGCTCATTTTCGTTCAAACTGCTAGATGGCGCTGATTGTGTGCATTTAATAATAATAATAATAATAAGATTTATTGTTGAACTAGGACTAGATTACATGGCAAAGTATTAAAGATAAAGCACAAGCAAATAGTTTCTTAATCTAGTTAGTGGGTGCCGTACTGTTCTCCTAGATAGGTTACAAAGTAACCTGTGTTTAGGATAAGTATTATCCTACCTTACCTGTATTTAGCATAATGTTTCCTATCTAAATTAACATAATAATAGGCAATAAAATTAGACATTACCCACCTGCCGGTAAAGGTTCTTCGCATTCAATAATCCCACCAATCATATTAGCAGGAAAATCGCCCGTCAAAGCCATCTGCCTCGATGCCCTTTCCGGGATTGAAGGCAGCCTTATACCGGCCATGTGCCGCAAAGGCGTGGGTGATGCCACCGCGTTGTCATTGTCGTCCATATCCTCCACTGGCCTCGGCCTCCTTAGGACCACATCCTCAGGAGGCCCCGCGTGCACTATCGTGAAATGATTGCTGTTCACAAATTCCATATTGGGCGACCTAATTTCTGAAGTTCTCAGTTCATTCGTGAACTCGACCATTTCGAAGTTTTCTTGTAACCTAGCTTCAGCGTTCTGTACGGGAGGCGGGTGTAGGTCCGGCGGAGGCATCGGCCTCGGTCTCCGGGCGTGGTGTGTGGGTGTGGGCGGACACTGCGGCACGGCTCCCCCGGCTAGCGCCGCCACCCTGGTCAGGACCCGCGGGTGCGGCCGCACAGGACTCTCCAAACTGTTCGCCTTATGAGGCGAGTGCTTCGGAGTCCCCTCACACCCCAAGTTCTTTATCAAATGCCTCGGTAAACTCGAATGCTTTGGCGTTGACGAATCGCAAGAATGTTTCCGGTTCATCATCATAGTTCCCACGCTTGGCATCGTCTTACTTGACTCATCGACGGGTGACGTTGAGTGTGAGGAGTTGCAGGAACTGTGACCGTTCGAACTGTTGTTATCTGTCTCTCTGGTCGGAGGATCTACGTGAGACGAATTTAGGAACGCCGTCATCATCGTCGGTGTTGCGCGACCAGAATTCTGCCGCGTTAGAGGTTTGTGACTTTTCAATATCGTGATTTCCTTCTCCTCTATCTGATTCCTATTGTCATCCTCAAACTCAGAGTGATTACTAATATCATTTAAAAACGTGTGTTGAGCTTTCTCTTCAGACTTGGCATGATTTGGCGTTCGGTTCACTCCGTCCACTACGTCTTTGGGAGGACTGGGTTTTTCTTTCCGTGCGAATGTTGTCGTAATATAATTATCAGGACCTATATCTTTTATAAACAGTATCTTATTCCTACTTACGCTCGGAGCGCCATCAGGTACATCTTTAGATCTCTTCTCCTCGTTTAACCTAGATAATTTCATAGAAGAAATTGTGGATTCACATAAGCTGCCATCAGTTTCAGGTGTCGCTAAGGGCGCGACATTTTGCCCTCCTCTCCAAAAACTCGCTGTTGACGACGTAGCTAACTGGTTACCAGAATAAAATTCTCCTGGTTTAAAATCATTCAGTTCTCCTTGTAAAGCAGCTGAGTTTGTTATGTTGTTGTCAGTGAAGAATTGTTCATCCGTGTCTATCAATTCAAAGTTGAACGCGTCTTCGGGCTTTGTTAATTTTTTTGGCTTTCTATGTCTGGGTACCTGTGGCGGGGATAACGCGTGCATTCTCTCGAGCGGCTTGTGTGACTGTCGGGGCGGCAGGGGTGGCACCGGCGACTTTTCTGCTTCACAGGGCACATTCGCACTCTCCACGTCGTAAACGAATTTCATTATTTTGCAAGGATTCTTTGGTGACCATATTTTATAATACTCGGTGCCTGGTGACGTGGGCGAGTCAAAGCCGCTGTTGCCTATTGATATCTTCTTGACGCCATTGAGTGCCTGCCCGCCGCCGGTGTCCACGGGCGGAGGACACTTCTTCTTCACGCCCGACGACGTGGCTCTACAGTCTGCACTCCGAGATTCACTATTTACATTTTGAGATTCTTGGCTTAAATTACTAACTAGAGATTTACTAGGATCACATTTTGTTTGTTCGAGATTGTTCCCGTTACTTTCTAAAGCACTAATTGAGCATTTGTTGACGTTCTCGCTGAGATGTTTGATGTCGTGACTGGTGCCGGGCACGAACTCGATGCGGGGAGGGTTCTCCGAGTTCATCTCGAAGCTCTCGTTGTTGTAGGAGAAGGGCGACACGTGGTCCCCGCTGCGCTTCCGTGACATTCCCTCCTTGAGCCGGAGGGGCAGCTTCTTGAGGTCCACTTTGAACCTCGTGGGGAGCGCTGACGACTCCGCCGCGCACTCCTCGCCCTCGCCGTTGTAGTAGCGGAAGCATAGCAGTTGTTCACAGTCTGAAATAACCAGAAAAAAATTAAAGTCGTTAAGTTTTAATTATTACTGACAAACAAAAGGGATATACATAATTAAGTTGGGCAAAGCGTAGTACAGCATGACAGGCGTGTATGTGAGTAATAAACAGTTAATATAATAATTACCTTCATAAGGTTGATTAGGCTCGTCAAGAAGCCACATTATGTCGCCGCTGGCGCATCCGGTAGCCGGCACGCGCCCGACGACACTAACCGAGCCCGCCGACTCTGCAACCAACAAACAATTTTTATTATTAATCTGATAAATTGACAATTAGATACCTACACACAATGAACAACCTAAAGATCTGAATGAGAAAAATAAGAACAAGCCGACCCAAACCGCAAGAAATAAAACCTAAGTTATGAATATGAGACACTTCTCAACCATGTTATCTTAGGTACCTTCATAAAACTTTATAAATTGTTAATGTTTTTAAATCAGGTGCATATTCAATGAAGCTGATTTGCATAAAATAATAAAAAGAAACCACCAAGCTCACGTTAGCGAAAACAAAACCAAAAATGGCTCTCGCAAAATCTCATTTAGAGCGGCCAGCGGGCGGGCGGGTACCAGCATGAAATACAAAACGCGCAGGTGCAAAAGAGTCGACATTAAAAACAAACAACAAATGAGGCAAGTACGCAGTAACAGAGCTCAGAGAACCCTCCGCTTTTTTATCTAACAAAAATCAAGCAGGCGTAGGCTGGCTGGGCGCAGTTCGGCGCAGGCGCATCACAAATTATGCGCCCGACGTAATCACCGGATGCGGGAGTCGCCCGCACATTTTATGCGAAATAATCGAAGCCACCGAATTGCCAGTTAATTGGGGAAACACGACCATAAATTTCACGGGGGCAAATTGATTCCGCAAGTAAATTTACCAGGCTCAGTCGGCCATTACCATATTTTGATTGGGCTAATATACGAACGGACGGTTAACATCTTCCTGTCGCTGATTAAGTGTTCGATGCCGTCATAAATATCGAAACTTAGTGCACACGTTAGCTTCCACGTCAAAACTTGGCTTTATTTTGAACCGCGCCAACGTCCTGCTCAGGAAAACATCGCGATATCTGCACGAGAAGGAAAGGGCACGTCGTGGAGCAAACACTCAGGCGGATACACGTAGGACAGGATAAATCGCAGTATTATCTCGAAACTGTTTCCGTTTCGAAATAATTACTGGGTTCTAGAGGCAGCCGCGAGATCGATCGCTGTCATTACTTTTTTGTTTCTCCTCATTTGTTAGAGCTTTTTGGGTAAGGACATTAGCAGATAAGCACGTAGCTCCACAAGTTGAAATTTGTTGAGTGACGGCAATTTCCTTCGAAGTGGTGTGTTTTAAGGGGTGATGATGGAGTGTTGTCGAGTCAGAGTTCACGTGGTGGCGTGATCGTGGACAGTGACGCGCGCGGTGACACAGAGGGCGTCTATTTCCGGGCGGTGACGCAACATCCGCGCGCTTCCGTCCGCAGGATACGGCAGGAGATACAAATGTCGCGGCGCTGCGGAGATGAACCGCGGTGCTTCCGCGGGATTTGCGATAGTAACGATAAAACACTATGATGACTACACCAGACGTAGTAGGTATTATGTAGGTTACACATCAGCCGTCAGCTTTGTCATCGGCTGTGATTTCTGTTCCCTATTATAAGTAGGTATGTTAGCACAGCACATCACTCAGTAGTAATCATTTGATATTGACAGGGTAGCAGCAAAAGCAGCTTTCGTACCTTAGTATTCTGCGGGCTAATTCAGTGTTTATTGACTGATTACCGACTTTGATTGATGAAACGATATGCTTCACACAGCTGGTTTAAAACAGCGAATAAATTCGGAATCTTTCAGACTACTAGAGATTTTTTTTTATAATAGAAAAGAACATTAACTTTACATTTCTAGAAATCACAACGGATGACAAAATGTAAATTCCTGGATTACCTCTGAGGTTTATTTTTAAACAACTTATAGACGGATAGGAGCTCGTGGCTAAATAATAACAGCCGCTCGGGTCGATCGTTAGGTTAAGCCGTGCTTGCCTAGGTTGGTCTGTGGATGGGTGACCGCCCATTACATACCGAGTTTCCTCCGTGCCTCGGAAAGCACGTTAAGCTGTTGGTCCCGGCTGTCATTTGTAGATCTTTGACAGTCGTTAGGTAGTCAGAGGCCCAAAAAGTCTGACAACCAGTCTGACCAAGGGGTATCGTATTACCCGGTACTAACTGGGTTGTGGAGGTCAGATAGGCAGTCGCTCCATGTAAAATACTGGTATTCAGCTGCATCCGGTTAGACTGGAAGCCGACCCCAACAAAGTTGGGAAAAGGCTAGGCAGATGATGATGATAGACACACTCATCAATTTTCTGGTAGGGTGACGAGGGAGAGAAAAATTCACATTAGTGCTATGTTTCCGCTCATTTTCAGGAATAGAGAATTATAATCAGAATTACAAATAAAAAATATGTAGATACAAATAACATATCTACATGAAAAGGAAACATCTGCTGTTCAGTTCACTTCCCGGAGTTAGAAAAAAAAACGCCTTCTGATGTATCGGGTAAGTACATTACATACATATGTTCGTTATTTACAAGCTTCTTGCAGCGAACAGGCGATGACGGAGTTATAAATATTTGCGATATTGAAACTAAGTGCATTACGGGAGTAGGAAACAATAAACAGTATCCGATATACCTCGCGGGATACACAAAGCAATTTAACATTCAAACATCTAAAAGCTGAAACGCAATAAAGCAAAATCCACTTGGACTTTGAATAAAAACAACACCGCTTACATCGCTTATTTTTACTAACAAAATCATAATCCACCGACCACCCGTAGCCGGTATCCAATTTTTTAATTGAAAATAACAAACAACGATCAACAATTTTATGAGTTAACGATAACAATGTTCTAATGGCACTTTCACATCTCTCATGTGTCACATGATTGTATAGTTGTCAACATATGAGTATATGTTGACAACTATACAATCATGTTTCTTAGTAATTAGTCACATACTCACATTTCAACTCTCAAGCGCGTACGCAGCTATTTCATACCAGAGCTTAATCAAATTAATTAAACTTGAACGCAGCCAATATTGCACAGCGTTCATGGGAACTGTGCATTAGACATTCAAGCAGCACCAAGCTCCTCTAGTAAGCACCGCCATGGGAAAAGCCAGAGGAAGTATTTATTAAAACATGAAAACAAATTACCATGCGATTAAATTTAAAATTCATAGCAGCAATTACATGAATCACGATTAACGTCACTTATGGAACGCATAGAAGATTATCAAGAAGAAGTGCAAGGGCAATGCGGTCTATGTGTCACCTAACCGTCCGTTTGGCGGAAGCCAGCAGTTAAACTAAACGCCGGTCATTCCACGACCCCTTGAACACATCTGTCACTTTACGCCTACGCCCCGATGTGTTTAAGTGAGTTTTTTACACGGCGACATGATATGTCTTAAGTAGTGCCCTCGGTTTCACACGATGTTTGTCAGACACCTCGTATCCTCTAATTGGGTAAACAATACGGCTGTCGGTGATGATGACAGTTGCGTGTATGCCACTTGAGGGTTTTTGCTTTTGGGAAACAAGGGGGAAAGGATTGAGCGGTACAAATGTTCACTTGCTACCATGTGTGGAATTGACAGCAGTAGTAAAAGGTTTCACGCCAGCGGTTTAGTTTTTCTGCCTTATCCTAAATGGATACACGCTATATCACAATCATTCATCATCTACGGATTATAACGATTATCACCATAACAGGTCTCTTGTGATTGGTACCTACAGCAAATAACCTGTATCTTTCGCATAAAAACGAGTTGCAATCACTATAATTACAAATGCACCACATTTTTTATCCAAGCCAAAAATAGACCAGACATTTACCCGTTTCCGTCTTAAAATAAACGAAATTACATTTCGAAGTGAAGAAACGACAGTTTAAAGGGGTCGGCTCGATGACAGAGCCCCATTAGGCAAGTGACGATTTGACAGTTTCACGACTCTGTTAAACTCAGTTTAGGAGACGCGAGATGTTGAACAGAGCTTTGTTTCCATTTCACACGAATACCTTTCAGCGTATTAACAAGTTGTTGAAGAGAGGATCTTAAATCAGTTTTATTTTTGTCTTCACATCCTTTAGGATTGTAAAGATGTTTGCAGTTGCAGGTTGGACGTCATTCAACGCGTTTGTATTGTGTTTGTTTGGTTCTATGTGCTTGGGATACGGTTGCATTTGCCTTAACTGGCAAGTGCCAAGGTTTGGCAAGAAACGGTGTAAGGTAACCTAAAGTGAGCTTTTAATTTTCTTTTACCTACAAAAAATTCTAAAGGCAGAACTCTCAGAGTCTCGGGGCTTACTGATAACTAAGTATAAGTGTTTAGGACGTCGTTAAGCTTGAAAATAACTGATAAACATGCAATGCGAACCCACACAGGAATTCCGTTGGCTATTGATGTGTTGTATGCCGTTCTTGACTTTAAGAACTTCGACATTCACAAGCGCTGCTTCAACATTCTCGCATTGCTCACAAATGAAAGTCTTGGTGTAGAACCTCATTACAAGAAATTGAAACCGTAACAATTGAGGCTGAGACGAAGCGAATTTAATAAATGAGTGAAGAACCTACTCGCCGTCATAAAATTGGCCCTTGGTAATACTGATTTGAAAATACCTTTCCGTTCATTCAAAAGATCCATTAAGGACCGGTTAATTTTACGAGTAAAGACCACTTAAAATTCCGCAGGGTGGGCACAAATCGGCTCGGGTTATTGAATGTTGCGGACAGAGCCTCGTCTGTGTGTCCATTAGCACCTACACCGATAACTTACGTTGACATTTACCGTCTCGACTCTACCTACTGTCAATAGGATGACGAATGTGTCAATGCACCCCAGGTTTGATGAAGAACGTAAAGCATTAGAAGCAAAGAATGAAGTTTTTTGGACCTACAGAAGTTAAGGGCGTATAAAGGCAAAGTAAGAGGACCAAACTAATTACGAATAACTAGTCTGCAAAAACATTCACACGTTTAAGTTAATTGCTCGCGTTTCATGGAAAAGACAACCTCAGCTGCTTGGCCTTCGTTGATTTTCCGCCGTCCATATGTAAATCCGGCGTGACTCATTAGCGTCTAATCGCAAATAGTAGAATGCGCATACGCCAGGCCCCTGGAACACACTCCGATACTATTGGAACTGATTGTGATTCATTATAATAGAATATTCATTAGCACGTGAATGAGGGCCTCACGTTATAAGCAATGTGTGATGTCATGACAGGTAGTAGATACCGAGATTCGAAAGGTCCAAAACAAGACCTGCCTTGAAGAACTAAAGTGTTTAAGCGTTAATTACTAAACTCAACTACCTACGTTAGGTACAAACAACCTTGTGGTGCCCGACCGTGCAAGCTCGCCACCTCACCCGCCAAATAAGGCGTGATATTATCTGACCATTTGATATGGTCGTCACCTCATAAGGGCCACAGAATATGGCCGGAAAACACTGCGCCCATGCGTTAGCCATGCCTCTCCCACAATGGCTGCGCTAGTTACCCAATAAGGGATCCAAGTGTTAGACGGAGCTGCCCGTTACCACCATCTATGGTGATATGGATGCAGCGAACCAATAACTAACCGTAGAATTAAAGAAATCAACATGTACAATCATCGGCACGATTCTTGAGCGCTGACCTTCACCTGCGCAAAAGTGAGTTATTGGGTCTCTTTGGTGGTATGAAGTGGGGCGCGTATAGGTGCACGATGCGCAAAGCGATCCCCACTCTTCCGCCGAGCGCTCAAGAACCGTGCCGGTATCTGTATACTATGTATTTATATTCATTCGCCTAGTTTATTATCATTGCGGTTAGGAAAACAAATTCAGATTCCAAAAGATGTAATTGAAGCGATAGACGGTCGCGTGGGCGGCGCGGGCGCAACTCTGACTGTATCATGATAATCGCCGGCCACTCAATTATGGTGGCCAGGTCTAATAGGGCATTTAGCTGTCAATTACAAGTGATCGACTCGCTCGCCAGATAAGTGTTCCAGATTGATACCATTGTCAACGAGCTAGACGAATGGGAAATTAGAAGTTTTGTTTACCGGTACCAAATTGTACTTTTGCGTCACAAATGACTTTGAATCACAGAATATCTTCAACCAAAACAAGGTATTTTAGTCAATTCTGAGTACTTCGCATAAATTATAAATATAAACCCGGTTTTCCCCAACTATTGTTTCGAATCGGCATTCTTCTTCGGAATTTGAAGTAAACATTCTCCGCGAACACAACAGCTCGACCCACTATTTTAGATACATTCTAAATTTATAACATAAAGAAATGTAGTTTAGATTAGCGCAGTATCGATCGCCACGTGCGGTCCATTGATCGCGCGGATGGTGCGGCGGGCGGAGCGGGGGGGATTCATTCATTCATATTGCGCACGCGCATCGATCGCGACCTCGCCGCGGCCGTGCGGATGCCGCCCGCACCGCGCGCCCCACCTTGCACTCACCGCTAAATGCATGGTTCACATTACTAGTGTCATAATCATAAATTATTCCGACGCCTTGTCATTCCGAAGTAATCCATAACAGAGCCAATGAACTCTTGCGACGTCATTGTTATGAAAGATCGCGTTATCTTTAATTCTCGATCGAGACCGATCTCTAATTCTGTTGACAGTCGTCCCATTCAATAATAACGTTTTGTTGTCAGTGGGACGTCGTATGACTACGCCTACACCGCAATTAAGTAACGTGGAATGTTGATCCTAAAGGTGAGTGTAGGTGACAACGAAAATATTAAATTAACTAGTCGATTAGGTAATAAAGTAAACGTGCGTTTGCCTGGTGAATTAGGCAAGTGCTAATATTTGCGGACACCTACATCCGCCAACCTGCGGCATGCCGGGCGGCCGGGCCGCGGCTCGACGAGTCAATAAACTCCCACTATGTTTTACTAGCTAACACTACGAAATAGAGTAACTAGAAAGTGCATGGGGCGAAATCAATTTGCTTTTGCGCAGTTCAGACTGAACGCAAATATTGAACGGCCTACTGACAGGTTTCATTCATACAAATTGCCACATTTACCACCTTCGTGTTAATGATGGAATTTAAATTAAACCCAGATGTCATACATCCGATGATAGTGGCCATGTTAATCTCCGTGATATCTTCATAGATAACGAAAGATTGCACATTTACATCTGATGGTAGGGAGGTGGCAGAATCTTTGATATCAAAGTAAAGTGTTGCAACAGCACTAAGGGCATAATTATGTAAATCCAATGCAACCACCGAGGTAAACCAGTAGGTATAGGAAAACAAATAACAAGACAGTAATGCAACCATACTTAACATGCAACATGCGCACATTTTCGTTAGGTACAGGTTAATAAATAAAATAGCATAAGCATAAGGAGGATGACAACACTGTGCGATGTGCGCCATCATGGAATCAAGCAATTTCACATTAGAAGATCGATCCACAAACATCGGCTACGAACTCTTTCCCTATTGTGATTTCAATACGAATACTTCTCTTTATCACATATTGTTCCCAATTAGAGAAGGTTTAGCACCGTGCCAAATAGGGGACAATACTAATCTATGTGACAAGTGTGTGTGTCAGTTTGCGAGCGGGGGCGGTGCCTCAGCGCCGTGTGACGGTGTGGCTTTGCCGCGGTGGTGCTGCCGCTGCCAGGAGTGACGCGTCACGTAGGCGCGTGCGCTCGGCATGCGCGACGCGCCCACCGTTACGCCGCCGCCATTATAAATCTCCTACGATTCCGCGGAATTTATGGGAACGTTGCCAGCGACATCCTCGCCCATCGACATCTACCGGTTATCGACTGGCCACTTACCTACTCCGATTCCGGACACGTAATGGTCGTCGTAAATTCGACTACCCATTTCGGAATGCGACACTCATTTAATTTTAAGGATACCGAAATTGGTTACGTTTCGATTGTACTCAACGTTTAACTTCCGTGAGAGAGTGACAGTTGGAGCGATAGGGTAAACGAACCACTTGTGTGCGATGGGGAATTCCAAGCTAAAACTTCATTCAATAAGATATTCAATGGGCGTAGTGCTTTCAACGTGTTAATACAAATACGCAAGCGGAATCAGGATTCAGAGTGCGGCATGCAAAAGAATAAGCGACATCAGACGAGAACCGGGACGAACGACCTCCACATCTGCAAAACGAATACAAATGCCCTAATCGGGTAGTCGACTAATGTGATCAGTCAGCACAGAGTGTAATAAATCATGGGAAAATAACGAGAAACTTATTTGCATTCATTGCAAGATTGCAATAAAAGTGCACACGACGACCACAGCAAAAATATAATATCGTTAAATCAATAAAATACGATGGAGGAATCTTTTTTTATCTATACCAGTGACATCATTGTGCCCAAAGGTATTACAAATTAGGCTGTTAATTAGCATATTCATGTAGCAGCCACTGACAAAAGTTATAACAGTTATTAAAATTTGATTGTCGAAGCACCTTCACCGAATTGCGGCGGTATTGTCGCGCGGCCGGGCGGCCTTTCAACGAGCCGAATACTTACACGCACTTCCTGTACTACGGGTATTCAATTGGCAAAAAACAACGACCACTAATAATAACCGTTTGTAAGGCTTGTAACAAGATGATAACATACGTGCTCGATCAAATTGCCTCGGATAGCATCGCGTGCCATTGACCGTGATCCTCGTCCAAATGTCAAAGGTCGCTGTTGACTAGGATTTCCGCTTATAGCTACACGTTAACGAATATTATGCTATCGCGATAACAATAGTATTATCAAAATTTGCTATGTTCGCACCTACGTCTTTTGAAGTGATCTCTTCATCTTCACAATTTCGGAATATAATGTGGGAACTAATTCTTACATAATTGCAAACAATGGTTGTGCAAAAACATGATTCGCAGACAGGCTGGTATCGTGTGATTGTGCAGTCTCATTAACTGAGTTTTTAAATTATATTTACTGTGAGAACAGAATTAACAAAGGCTTTTGAATTGCTTGCTTGTATATTTTGAGGAGATTGGGTGAACGCGAGAAAAAGTTGCTTCACGTAAATATATATTGCGAGGCTTTCAGCACAAGTCTGACAAAATGTTAATTGTGTAAATTCCCGACTAATTGATGAGTTGTATAATAGGCTGGCGCGCCTTCTGCGTCGTGTGGCGTCAGAGTCAGACACAGCGTTCGTTACATTAGAGATGTTACTATTTTTTCTGAGAAAGGGAAGTGGACGTTAGACAGGTGAGGCGGTAACGGTGGAATGGCGACCAACGAGCGGCTACGTCCCGCGTGGCCACATTCCTGGATAAATCTTTATCTAACCGATGCCGCGCCATCGGGCAACTTGGTCGACGACGAACCCCAAACATTCCTGTGTTCTACGATGTCCTGTCTCAATCAAATAAACTCACGCAATTTAAGTATTAGTTTAGGAATCCGATGATTCAGAAATATCGCAGTCTTTTATACGTATTTTTAGTAGGTATCCAGTTTTATATGAGTTGAGGAATTTGTGTGAACTTGAGCTTTTCACCCAATAACATTAAAAATAACCAAATCACAAATTCGCCGAAATACCAAAAACAACATGCCGCAAGGTTTGCAGCGAACAGTAGTAATGGGTGTCTTTTTTTCCGTACCTCAAACTAGTTTGCGTGCAATTTCATCAGCTGTCACCACTCCGTGCTGATGTTTCACTTGTTGGGTAACAAATTCATTTCAATACTCAATATCTACATAAGTATTCAGGCAGATAATTTTAGTGTCATATTCACAGGCTCATGTAACGAGTGCAATCGTAAGTAGAGCGTTGCATTCCCACATGATAAGTACCGCTGGTTGACGATTGTGGTGCCTTCTCTACGCAGCGCGCAGAACTGATTTATCTTTGCGATTCGCTTCCGTTCAATTGTTGCATGGGCCGTGCGAATTACGCGAAGCTTAACTTTACTGTTAAAACTGTAAAAGAAAAGGGGATTAAGGATACTGTTAGCAACCGTCGCTATAACCTCGAAGATAGTGACTTACTTACTTAAATTCTATTTTTTGAGCTTCTTTCTCTTTATCTTTTTATCTTTCGTTAAAATGATCCATATTTGTTTCGCCATTTTCATTTCTCTCAATATCAATTAGCTACAGGCGCATCGCTGGACCTTCATAATCGATACGCATCTCCTAAAATAAATCCTTAGGAATAGAAAGGTCGCAGACTGTCGTTTAGTTCACCGAGATTTTTCTAATTTTTGCGAAATACGGCGTTAAATTTTAATGATACTTAATTGGCAGATAAAATTCTGTTCCATCAGTGGAATTTGGGTTTCAACACTGCATTGTTACCTCAACGCAATCTCCATGTTGTAACGAGTTTGATGCAAAAATTGCAACAGCAAGAAATAGATTGTTGTAGGCGGTAAGCTGCTTTGCAACTCATTAACCTTTGTTGACTTATTCTTAACTAGCTTATAACAACAGAGGTTTATCTGCCATAGTGATCTTTGATCCAGAAAATGTATACATATGCAAATGTTTCCTTATAGAAATAGAAATCATCAACCGAGTAAAGACGTTCCAGCGCGTCCTTCACCACACCTCTATTATTGTTTCGAGACGGCCATTAACAATCACGTAGTACCACTTTCTTCGTTTATAACCTAGCTAGGCATCATAAACATGCAAATAGTACTGGCACTCGGCACTGATACGATCGATATCCTGCATGTTCCCACGCGATCTCCGCGGAAGTCCGTATCGTTCTGTCAGCGATGCTGGGCTGGTCTGGACATCGCTCCGTTCTCACGCTGGCCTGCGTCCGGAACCATGCCATTATGCAGTTGTGTGGAATGTGTGAAATTAATAATGCATGCGAAATCTTCGCAGCCATCTCAAATGTGCTATTCCATTCCAATACTTATGTAACCGAACTGCCCATATGTCGAAACAGAAACTGACGGGAAGTCCAACGTTTTTAGCGCGTTTATTCGGCAGTGTTCCGGTGTTCTACGGAAGTGCGTTTGCAGTTTCAAGTTCCATTTTTAACATACCAACACTTGCTTATATTTCGATGACATGACGACGTTCCAGTTATAGCACAAACTGTTGAACGACACGCGAAGCTTCCTGTTTCCCTTACATACTAAACCAGTTCATCTTCACATGTAATAACATGCATTTAAAACATGGCGTCGCATGGTGTCCGCATTCGGAGCTGCAATATTTTGCACTCATAAACGTCGCGATAACGCAATTTAAAAAATAATTTGCTTTTAAGTGTTCATTTTATAAAAGGAGCAGTGAGTGCAGCTTTCAGAGGGTCGCTTATTATTTTAAAGGTTTTTATGTGTCTGGTAATCCGCTTTATCTGGGTTTGGGCATAATTATGGTAATGCGGTCGTTAATATTAATTAATCCACACATTGCTCAAGCTGTGTCACTGGAGCCCTTCATGCGACGTAAGAGGTGCATTCTCGAGTTACAGACACCCAATATCTCACCTTATCTAGCGAGCTTATGTGCCATAAGCAGATCAAACGCATCATAATATTAAGTTATTTGAGGCGAGATCATCTCATAAATAAGCTGATAAACAAGACAGGTAGGATATTAAAACGGGAGAGCAAAAAACATAACTTTTTATTGATGGGCAGATGTTCACAAGAAAACTAAACATCGAAGTAGTACAAGCTAACCTACTAAGGAGTTGCCGTTAAAGGATAAACGAGAACGAATCGCAAGTTTCAACCCCGTGATCAAAAGGTGAACACTATTGAAAAAGGAGCAGAGTAGAACTTGACAATGAGAATAATCATTTTGAAAGTAGACAACGGTTCTGAAACTGGTTGCATAAAGCCTACATTTGTCCCTACATCAGACTTCTAAACCTTCAACACCATCAATAGCACGGTGGCTTGCCTTAAAAGATTTCAAAGCTTGGCATACACTTAACAGCTAAGCACCAAAATCGTTTCTAAGCCCTTTCAAAGATAATGTGACCATAATCTGATAACCCATCCGTTGTCACTTTTAGTGCACTACCTACCCTAATTATGTCAGAGAGCTTCTCAAACTTTCTATGCCTTTTCTTTTAATTATACTCATTCACACGTCAGCGAATGCCTTTCACGACACAACGGAATAATATGTCGTGACAAACCTCATAATTGCATGTGTAAATGATAGAATTAGTGACCATGTAATGTTCGTGGACGTATGGGTGTTTTATTGTTTATTTGTAGATATTAAATTTGAAAGCACTGTGTGTGACACACTAACAAAATCATTACTTTCAAAACAGCATGGAAAAAGAACTCAGTTCTCCGAGACCTCACAATTCACTGGATTTGATTCTCATTTTGTGTCTTCAGCGTCCAAAATAAAATGCAGTTATCTAATGTCACCACAACCTAGCTCGACATTATTGTTAGCATCTAGAAAACCGTTTGAAAAACTAAAGCCCTCACTTCTCAAGAGCCACAATTTAAACTCGGTCGCGATCGCCGACGTGCTCTATCAAAAAACCAATTTGCAAAACGTTAACTTGACCGCTTAGTCAACGGAGCGCCCATTATGAAACACTACAAGATTCACTGATAGCACCTCCCTCGATACCAACTTGAAAATTGTAGACCAAAAATCTTCTAGCTTCTCAGCACTATCTGCTTACCTTCGTAATCAATTTCCGGGATCAAATCCAGGGGTTGAGGCATTTTGACTGATTTAGAAACCGAAAGTGCACAGTTTTACTTTCTCCCAATGCGTTATTGACCGATGACGTTCGTTATCACTACGCATGCACGTATCGGTCGGTGGAGTACTGCGCAGACATTGCTCGGCGGAGCACGGGCGTAAGGGACAACAATGCGAGGCAACAAGTAAAATAAGAATAACCGCACACTATACTGTATACGAGCCTTTTAGTAGCTATTGAAAGCATCCTTGATTACAACATAAAACAATTACATTAGATTACTTTGTTGCTCACACGAATATGTCATGTGCCGATGAGCGGAGACGCAGCGTTCGGCAGGCGCTTTGAGAAACTGAACTATCGATCTCTCGTTAGATAAGTGCACTTCTTTACCGACAGTAGCGCTAACCGCTGTACTATTTTTATTTATTTGTTACTTACCTGGCTTTCGAGCTTTCCGCTGAACAAAGCTGTCCAGCGGAACTACTATACAGGGTGGAATTTTGTAATGCCACCTGGAGGGAAAGTACTCTTAATACCGGAGATAGCAAATTTTACTCAAAGGAAACATTCCTTCATTTTTAAAAATAAATTAATCTACATTCAAAGATTTTGAAAATTCGCGTGCCACACTCAGGGTCAATCATAAGGATCAAATCCCTCTAACAAACATGATAAATTAAATGAAAGGAAAACCATGAAATCTTAAGTTATAAATTCAATGGGATAAATTCAATACGTACGCTATAGCACTTTAATAAAATGATGGACCTTTACAATTGAAGAGAATAAGATTGCAGAAGAAAATTGCAATTTGCATGTGTTTGTTTGTGCAAATTGCAATATTCCTATGTAAATAGTTCTTCGTCATTTTAATTAATAAATGTCGTCAAAAGAGAATTGTTTACTATGTTCGTAATTGGATGGACCTTTGACTAAAAGTGCTTTATCTTATCCCATTGAATTTATAAGTTAAGATTTCATAGTTTCCCTTTCATTTAATTTATCGTATTTGTTAGAGGTATTTGATCCTTATGATTTACCCTATCGATTGGTGCCATAAAAGTACAGGGTGTTATTTTTTTGGAATTTAGACGGTTCGATTCCCGAGTGTGGCACGCGAATTTTCAAAATCTTTGAATGTAGATTAATTTCTTTTTAAAAATGAAGGAATGTTTCCTTTGAGTAAAATTTGCTATCTCCGGTATTAAGAGTACTTTCCCTCCAGGTGGCATTACAAAATTCCACCCTGTATAATGTTATGCTTTCGTTTGTAAAATGATTCATTTGTATGACGGAAATACACAATCAACTTAAATGCATGATTCAGTTACTTAAATGTACTTTAATCCACGGGTTTTAAGAACTTACTTTAAATCGTCGGTGTGTGAAGCTCTCAAGCATAACGTGCTGACACGTCAGCGGTTGATCACATGACAGCACGGTTCTCAAACTATTTCGCCATTACTGAACTATTCCAATTAAAAGTAATATTAACTAGATAAGTGATTAATCAGTTAAATGTTGCTATTAGAAATAAATAGCGGCTCCAGTATAAATACCAGACGTCCGGTTGATATCCGCATCTCTACTGCAATATTTTATGCTTTTTATCTATTTACATTTTTATCTTAGTCTGACAAATTTTATTAAAAGTACACTGACGAACAGTAACAAATTATTTGCCAACTTCTGCATATTGCCAATATTAATTTTGTCGAACCTGTGGAATTGTAGTATTACGGCGGGTGACATTGTGGCAAATAAAACGAAAAAAAAAATACCTGATCGAAACAGTACCAAGGACAGTAGTGCGTACATGTGTCGAAGTGTGACACTAATTTACATAGCTTGTGAAGTTGTGACCGGATGTCAGGCACCGGCATCATTTGTCCGTGCAGTGCATGTTCGCGCTTGTTCTGATGCAGGCGGTCAAGGCTGACCTTGGTTTAGACCACCCGCAAGTACTATAGGCTACAAGGTACATCTGCACTGTGCTCATTGGTCACACCTTTGAAACTTTGGTCAACAGCACGCATAGATTGGACTGCAGTCAAATCAAATGTTTTAGAAGTGGACCTAACCACAATAGCATCTTCCATTGGTACTTTAAGCCTCGACCAATTGTTTTCAATAGCGAGACTGCGTTGATTTGCGGTGTGAAGTTAATTTGTTTGCTGGCTTGAAGAGGAACCCACGCATACAACGGGTCATAAATTAATAATAGTGTGGAATGGTTTGTTCATAACATTCAGACAAAATGCTACAATGAATATACTTAGAGTAAAATTCGAAGGAATTTGATCCCGTTCCCAAAACTAAACAGATGATTGAATAGATTCGAGAATTTTTGGTGAAAAAGATGAACGATTATTAATCAACTCACATCATCTGCCTAGCCTTTTCCCAACTATGTTGGGGTCAGCTTCCAGTCTAACTACCTGTATTTTACATAGAGCTACTGCCTATCTGACCTCCACAACCCAGTTAGTACTGGGTAGTACGATACTCCTGACCACTGACTACCTGTAACGACTGTCAAATATCTACAAATGACAGCCGGGATCAACTGCTTAACGTGCTTCCCGAGACTCGGCGGAAACCCGGTATGTAATGAGTGGTCACCCATCCACAGACCAACCTATGCAAGCACGGCTTAACCCAAAGATCGACCCGAGCGGCTGTTACTATTTAGCCACGGGCTCCTCAACGGGCTAATCAATTTACAAATTCAAGAATTTCATAACGAAAATAAATTTGAATCCATAAGATTATGAAGTATCGAGTGTCTAGGAAATGAAAACGAACATCCATAGAAACGAATTCCCAAGGCGACACTCGCTGGACATTGGCTTGGCTCGGTGTCTAGTCTACGTAGACAGGCCCATACATCAACCGAGTGCAGTTCACTTAGACATTCTACTACTTTCATTGAGTAGTATCTTTAAATGAGTTTTTGAAATTTCTCGAGAGTGCAATAATGCAGTAGAGCATAACGTCAGTAGCCACAGCGATGACCACATCGACAAACCGCTAACTTAATAAAATTCAGTTGCAATTGTTCCAAAAGTCCTCGTAAACAATTTTATGCATTCTGAAATACTTTTTATTATATTTGACGAACAAAAAATTATGCCAACGGTAAACTTTATCCAAATTGGTCGACTGCCTTTCGAGGTTACAGAAATTTTAATAAATCGTCATTTTTTCTTTAATGTGGACATCAAAAGCTTCATATTTGGTTCTCACAAAGAATACAATAGTATATAATTATGGTGTATCAGATTTTTGTTAAAAACTAGCTAACTAGTAACTGACAGTAAAGTAATGGCGGATGCAAATGACTGTGGGATATTTTAAGTTAGTTTAATATTAACGATGCGGGTCACAATGATAATGTTACATTGGAGCCACGGACTCAACTGCAGAATAAACAGACATTGCCCTTATTCTCATGTACAGTAGGTATGATTTGGAAATTATTTGATTGTTCTTGCCAAACAATCAGTTTAGAGAACGATGCAACAGGCTTTTATAAAACATGTCTAAGACATAAATAAGCATTTTTTATTTTGCAGTCGGCATCAAAGCTGATGTAAATAATTTTGGTATACCACAAGACAGACAAGTGGGGGCTTCAAAAAAACGTCGCGATTGCCAATCAAAAAATAAAATGACAAGTCCATAAATAATAATGTATCTCAATCCCAATTTTAATCCCGAACTTTGTTTGTAACCAATGAACGACTTGATTTGCCAATCAGATTCTTTGAGATTTTCAAGAGAAATTTACCTAGGTATATTATTAATTGTGGGAGTTAAAAGTACTTACATGCTTTGTCAATATAAATTAACACAAATGAACTAGCATATTGCTAAAAACTCCTTACCCTCAGGTCATCAAATCAGACATAGGTTACTTAGCATAACTTAATGACCCAGAACATGGACAAACTATCCAGTAAATAATGTACTTATTCGGAACAGTTAAAAGGGACGATTTACTTACTTCCTACGTCTTCTACTATAAGTACAAATTACATGTTAACGAAATGCGACCTACTCCAAATATGCAAGAAAAGGAAACATTAATTTTGTAGACCTAATTTTGACCGTAATACAGTCTTCGTAATAAGTAACTAAAGCATAGTTTGAAAATAACTAGTGTCCGACCGAAGCTTCGGCTTCGGCCACCTTCGGCCAAAAAAGCACCTTCGGCCAAATCTTCGGCTTCGGCCAAAAATTTGCCGAAGGTTTGGCCGAAGCCGAAGGTTTGCTAGTTGTCAAAATTTGAAATTTACTGAACGATGCTAGAGCGAGACGGAGAGTGTGCAGAGCAGCAGAGTTTCGCCGCGCCGCCGCACCGGCCCAAACGAATCGCAGTTAGTAAAGTAAACGAGTCAAAACAAGTTTACCAATTCCAAAAAATTATATGTAAAAAATATATATTGAAAAAGCGTTAAACTTTGCTCAATTATTTTATAGAAATATTTTGTGTTCGTCTGATAATTAAAAAAATGTGACTGATTATTTGATTATTTTTGTTAAAATTACTTTAAGTAAATAAATATTTAATTAACATTGTGTATTTGAAACTTTTATTTTAGACAATATTTTATTACCTACTTGTATATGTTGGTCACTCGGCTCGTTATTGGGCTAAATCTCTAAAGCTCTCACAATATGTATCTAGTATATTCTGAGATCAAAGTAACTATCGTATTTCTCAAGGTCAATGACACCTTCGGCTTCGGCTTCGGTCGAAGGTTTTGGTGAATACCGATTAATCGGCTTCGGTTTCGGCTTCGGCCAGAATTGCACCTTCGGTCGGGCACTAAAAATAACTGACAAGAGAGATCGGAAAAGGTAGAGCTTGTTTCTCTTTTCAAGAAAGTAAGTAACATGTGGATAATGGTGTCGATTCTGTTGAGCACAAACTAAACTTAATTTAGGCTATTGCTGTCTTTTACTAAAAGGCAATGCGGGAAAAGGACGGCTATAGCAATGAACTAAGTTAGAGATGTCAAACTAGTTTATGCCTTGCGCTTCACTGTGTTTTTAGTCGACATGTTTTTACGTGCACCCTTCATTTGTATGGAAATATTAGTTCCAATTAAATTTGACAGCTCTAAATTACGTCAGTCTCTTTCTCCTTTTATTAGAGAGAAAAAGATAGCAATAGCCTAAATTAAGTTTTAGTTTTTGCACAACAGAATCGACGCCAATATCTTCCTATAAAATTTGGGAAGGATTTTTAAGTTCCGAAATAAAAATATCCACAAATTACTTACTTGCTTGAAATTAAGGCAAATAAACTCTTAACTATTCCGATTCCTATCCCTGCTGATAACCCTAGCTAGGACATCGAAAGGCTATCTAGTCCACACATGTAGCTACAATTTGGCACGGGCTGCGGCGCAGCGTCACATCCGGCCCGATGACCGCTCCGTTGCGCAAGCGCACCAACATGGGCATTGTATGCAAAACGTTCGCGCACCACTCGCCAAATACCGAATGTTAACGGCACTTTACTAATAGGGATTTAGGGTATAGGTATCGGGAAATTGTGCAGATTCTTGAGCTTGAATAGATTAAGTTGGTAGCATTGGAGGTTTGCTAGGATTTCTAAATGCATTCCTCAGTCCTGCAGGATAATTGCATTTACAATAGCAATCATTTTGACAATTTAACAACAACTTCTGCGTCATGTACGTTTTTGAGCAGACTTTAATTCGTGTCAAATAGGGAGCTGATTAAAAACTTTGAAATCCAAAGTATATTCAAAACTGATTCCAGCTTATTTTACTTTTATATCTATTCCGTTCCTTTCATTTTCCGCTCCATTGTTGGACTCTGCTGTTTATGGTTTCCCGGGAAAGCAGTATACTATTGTCTGACTAACCGATATTGTATGCTGCCACATAAAAGATGAATCAATGAAAATACCGAAGAGAACAAAACACACCGACATAGGGTATTATACAAATTATAAACTTAATCGGCTACCGACGGTCGTTATGATACATGTCCACACCAATTTTTTATACTCCAACGCTGGCAAACTTCCGGATGTGCATACATAATGAGATTAAATCATTCTCCGGGTAACAAATGTACAGTAAAACACAAAAGGCTGAAATCACACACGCGTTCAACGAATGATGTTTACCCAAGCTTCGTCGGACAAACATACTGGCCCTTTGAAATGCGCGTACGCCGCTTATCCGCAATATCAAAAGGACCGGAAGGATTTTGTGCTTCTTTCCTCCGTTTCCTACGCTAACTAATGGTAATTTTTTGAGCAAACAACCTTTATGATTTTCCTTTCAGCGTCAGATTAAAACTTCAAAAGGTATTTTTGACAGGTCGTAATAAATTGATGCCGAATCTTTAGCAAACAAAATATTATGTTTACGATGAATCCATTTTGTGCGTATATTCCGGGCAAATATTCCATGTTAGAGGTGCTGGTATCTTTAAAGAAAACCATTAATTTTAGCTCTACGTGATAGATTTTCCGCTTTCGTTAGGAAAAACAGTTTCGTTATTTTTTTATTTGTTTTCGTCCCCATGCACCACCTATGTTTTAGGTAATTAATATTAAACAGAAATTTTGTTTTTTGTCATTTGCTTACCATGCAATTAAACATTCTTATATTTTCCCGAAATAAGATTGAAAAATAATCGTTGGCTTCATCTTGACGAAGCCACAGAGAAGCAACTTTCATGTGAAACAAATCCTGACCGGGACCGGACATCCGTCTTTGTCGATATTCCCGTACTACATCAAAGGGAGCCACTCAATTTTAAACACAAACAAGTTTGAACCTTAACATTGAGAATAAAGAGCCGACACTGGTACTTTTGATAACAGCCACTGTGAAACTGCTCCAATACATCTTGTCACTCGAAGAGATGATTAAATTGCAGTGGACAACGTTACAATAGCGGATGCGGAAATAAGTCGTAGTGTTACAAATTGTGATGCACTTCACGCCCAGAGAGAGAGTACGGTCACAATATCCTATTGTATGATTAAGATATATCCTACTCTGTATTCACCGACATTGTCATTTTAGAGTTCAATTGATTAAAGATGACGTGTGTTTAACATAGTAATAAACAGGGTAACAATAAACAGGGGTCAAAGTAAATAAGGATAATTATACTAGTCATGGTAGTCATTAATATCTATGTATTACCGTATAATGTTATTGATTGATGAAGAGCTTGACCTTCAGTAGATCGTGACGATGATTGCGAAGCACTTACCTGGAACAAACGAGCAGAAAATAATGTTAACGAGCTCAGATGAGGAGTTACAGAAATAGATAACGATATTAAATTTGTCACTTTGTGTTGAGAGTGGTCACTCGCGCACTCCGTAGGTGTCGCCCACGTCCAATCCATTTCCGTTGGGGACTTCAGAGACGAGACACGTTCTTCCCTTGAACTTCTCGCAAACGTTTTATTATTTTTGATCCCATCGATCCTACATGACATTATGTTCGCCATTGGCCACTTGATGAAGTATTTTAAGCACCTGCATCTGATTGCAAGTAACTTATAGTTCCGATAAATGCACCGGTTGATTGGTTATAAGAACTGTCGACCTTGTCGGAGGACTCGCTCAGCGGACGTGGATGGTCGTAAAATAAAAACGGCTCTTGCAGTCGCACAGACAAACAGACAGACGACTATAATATAATATGGCGAGACGCTCACACGATTGACGGCCGATAGCTCCTCCGACAGAACGCGCCGCATCCGGCATTCAAGGTGACACGACCCATCCTTGCAGATCCGGTCCCGTCCAAATAATATTATCAAAGAAACAATAGTCAGCGCCTAATTATCATGAGAAAAACATAGAAAGCTATTTCCCATTATCATAAATCAATAACGGATAATCTTGACAGTACATTTCGAGTATAAACGCTTGCAGTTAAAAGCGTAGTCTCCATAAATCCTAAGAAATATGAAACCTTTAACATTAATTAAACGCCACTTACTGACTGCTTTAATGTCCAACATTATTATGGTAAGCATTCAGCATTAAGCGTTAAATCATAATGATGGTCAATAGAATACAGAGTCATTACTTAACATGAGATTTGAAATTAAAGTCCGTAATGTAATCCGCGGGAGTGTCACCAGGGCCAAGGCAACGCTCATGCAGAGATAGTTGAGTAATACAAGTAATGGATGGGTAGCATCGAGGCGGAATGTTAGTCTAGTGCGCAATGGATTGTCGTTAAATTGAATTAGAGCGCACCACCGGCTTGCGCCCGCGCAGTTCGACGACCGATCGCCCACCACATTTACCATACTTATTGATCCCATTCAGCCGATCCTTTTTGATTGATCAACCTTGATGTGGGAGTGACAGCGTTCCAAACATGTGACAGAATTTATGATTTTTGCTTGTAAAGAGATTATTATTATTGATGCAACGCCCTCGTGACGACAATACGTTGCATAAGTAGTAAATAAGTATTTCTAAAGATTCTTTATGTACCCGTGGGCAGCTGGAAAGTATATAGAAATACGAAGGCGGGCGTGGGTGTAAGTCGGGGGCGGCGACATTTCTCCCTCCAGCAACAGTCTAGGGTTCTTATTAATGTGTGATAGTGACGCGTGACGTAGGCTTGCATAATACAATGCAACTAGAATAATAGCAGACGGGAAGTGAACAATCACAGTATGTTATGCAAACGCGGAATACCGCACATAATACTTGTTTTTACGTAAACTATGTGGGGGGACAGGCAGAAGGTTTAAGATTGGCAATATTTACAAAAGATGGACTGCCGACCACAAAATTACAAAAAATTCTTTGACCTACCATGTGTCTAAGAACGCTGCTCGAAACATATTTGTTTACCAACAAAACCTTATGCACTGTATACGTGAGGTCATCCCAAATGGTCATACTACTTTTTATGTAGGTAAATGATGATTGAAAGACACCTTGAAAATGTCAGGGTAAAGATTTGCTTATGGACAACACAATTTTGCCACCTATTATTCTAATCAATGGCAAGATGACGATATTATGATGATAATCTGGTCACCTTTCGTTTCGTGAGAAGTTTTTCTCTCTCTGATCTGTCCGAAGCCAATGATAAAGCCGTTAGAGCTCTGGGCGAATCCCATCTAAAGCCTCTCCCATCTATCGAACCACGACACTTCGAAGAAGAAGAAGAGACCGATATCTATAGCCCAAAAAAGGTGTTGCTATACAATCGTAAAGAAGGAGGAACAATTTCTAATATGTAGCAATAGGAAAGAACACCATGTTATTATATTCATAAGAAAGAGAATAGGCAACAGCATAAACTGTTACTTTCACCACACTACATTTCTTATTGCATGTGTCATATTTCACCACTACGTTACTTCATAATCGGTTAAGTTACTGTCACTTACCATAGCTCATGTTATATGTCACTCTGACTTTCTGGTTATACAGGATTAATCTGGAGCCCTGATATAGTGATAAAAGTGGCAACACTGCCCGAGTGACATGTCAAAATTTTGTTCCGTATTTTAAAATTAAAATTAAATAGTAATTAAGTTAAATTAAGGTGTAATCATATGTAATATCGTATTTTAAATGTGTAAATACCCAGGAAACATATTATCCTGTTAATTAATAAAGGATTCGGTTGTACAGCGACGAAACGACGTTACCGGTAACCTAAAACCAACAGCTGATGTTCGGACTACGGATTTATACGGGGAGTATTTGTTTACTTTTATATTTAGAATAGCACACAATCGTCCCATAATCGTAACTTTACAACACGTCCACGCCAATTCTAGTATAGTTTTTGTTTTTTTGCTAATTTCCTTCTAAGGTTCTAGATTGCATTGTTGACAATTGTCATTTCGTAAAAAGTAAAACTTTAACGATTTATACTTGCTATCAATCTTTTCAATATTAGTTAAATATTAAGTTCGTGATAGTTATTTCATTAACGTCTTGAAGTAATATTGTAATAATCATAAGTTTTTAGTCCAGGCAATCTACCCACATGAAAAAGTAAAATCTTAAGAAAGTAAAATTCTCATTGAAGCAATAAAAATAATTATTCAGTAAGCTAATTTAATTATTGTCAAGCTAATATAGCAGCCTACCTCATTTCTTTGAGTAACACAAACTTTTTCCCTGTTTTTTCCCCTTTTTTATCTCTAAATTCTCTTCATTGGTCTATCCTATTAGTTCTCACCGTTTCTTTATTTACAATTTTCAGTAACCAATCCGGAAACCATGCCTGTGATGACCCGTAAGGCTACTGCTCAAGATATGGAGCTAAAATTGAGAACGGCCCTCCAAGAACTTAAGGACTCTAAACTCCAATGCCAGCAGCTGTTGCAAGAGAGAGAGGACAGTGAGGAGGAGGTCATTAACGTAAATAGCAAAAACTCGAGCTTAAAACGGGAGCTAGTAGACCTTCATCAGGAATTCTTGAATGTTGTCAATGAACGGGATCAACTAAGGGCGGTCACGGATGGGTTCAACTCTTGTAGCAACTTGTATGAGGAGGCTTTATGTAAAATTAGGGACTTAGAGGATGAATTAGTCCATGCAAATGTCAAACTTTTAAATTTGAAAAAGGAAAAGGATCATACTCAGGCTATGGAAACTGAACATTTGTATAATGAATTAGTTAATACAAATTGCAACCCTCATTCCATTATAACAATAGACCTTACAGAGGACTCCTTACTAAAGCATAACTACAGCCACAAAATTAGTAAAAATAAAATTAAGAAATATGCACGATTAAATAGAATAATTAAAAAATGTAATAAATACAAGAAACAACAAAAACACCTTTCCAAAAATATTCAATTAAGGAAAGAACGTGTTTCTCTAGTTAATAAATTACATAACTATCAGATTAAATTGGAAGATAGTATAAATATTTATGAAATTGACACTCAGCGCTTACAATCAGAAATACAGGCTCTTAATAAGTCACTAAAATCTTTATGTAATAAATATGAATGCTCGGAAAATCAAATTAAAGAGCATATTCTTGCTACAAATGCATTGGTAGACAAAGTGGACTCGCTGACTCTCAGCAACACTCAGTGTACTTGTCAGAGGGAATCCAGCAATGATGCCCTCCAGCTTGAGGCAACGGAGGACCCGTCCCTAGCTGTGAGTACTCAGGACTGTATTTCCACCCAAGATACAATACCTGACTTAGGTAATTTGGTCTCACCTAATAGTCTTGGTTCTAATCTTTCAGTTATGTTCTCTGATAGTATAGGTAGAGGGTTAGGGAAATTGATCAGTAATAACCTGAGTTATTGTACCCAAAATTATTGCATGCCAGGATCAACCTACAAACAGATTATGGCATCAGTAACAAAGACCGTTTGTGATCCTAGTACCACCATTACTATATGTGTTGGTAATAGTTCTAAGATTAAAAAGGAAGACATCACTGACTGTGTTTCAGAGTTGTTAAAGTTAAATTGTAACAAAATAATATTGTGTGGTTTTCCATTTTTTGAAAATTTGGGTAATAGAAAAAATAATTATATACATATGTTAAATAACCATGTACATTTTTTTGTAGGTCACTATAGTGACAGACTTATATATCTGGATATCAACACTATTGTTGGTAAACTGAAGTCGACACGGGGTAAGGTGTATCTACCTATTAGATGTAGACACAAAATAGCTCGGCTATTAGCTTATAATATTCACACAGACATAAATAGTATGTCTAAGTTTAGTTCTATTATTAACACTGCGACTATTAGTAGTAATACATACAGGTGACTTTCAATGAATATAGCACTAGTGCTATAAATGTTTACAAACATTGTACTGAGGAGGATCCATGTGTCACCGTGGAGAATTCTCAATTAGGGTATATTAGTATTAGTGGTAGGGTCTTGTTGTCTGAGGATGGTACGGGTGTCTCCAGCCTCACTCCAAAAATTAATTTAAACTAGGAAATGAGACAACAGGAGGTACGATTAACAATATTGTTAATCCTACCAACGTATCTTCTTGCACTCAATTAGTTAGTAAAAAAGGGCCTCAGCAGAACACTTTGAAATTATTCCACCAAAATATCCAAGGCATTTCTTCCAAATTATTAGAAATTGAATTGTTTTTAGAAAATAGTAAGTTTGACATTATATGTTTTACTGAACATTGGCTTAAGGATTACCAAATGCTTATCAATTATGAGAACTATATGGTGGGTAGCTGCTTTAACCGTAAAACTATGCTTCGTGGAGGTTCCCTAATATTAATAAGAAATTGTTTTAAATATAAGCAACGTAATGACATAGTAGGTCTCTCGGTTGAACATTGCGTTGAACTGTCCTGTGTTGAGCTAGATAAGCATGTAATTGTGTGTGTGTACAGACCCCCAAACTATCAAAACTTTTCTTTGTTTGAATCAATAATGGAAGATGTGATGGCAAAACTTGCAGTCAGTAATAAATCTACAATTATTTGTGGTGATTTTAATATCAATATTTTAGAAGAATGTGCAAATAGCAGTCGCTTATTAAATCTTTTTAAGTCATTTGACTTGACCAACACTTTTACAGAACCTACTAGAGTCACTCCATCTTCTGCTACTTGTATAGATAATATTTTCTGCGATTGTGATTATTTAGATAAAGCAATAGTAAATTGTCTACCCTCTGACCATAGTGGACAAACTGTAACCTTCAGGTGTAATACACCCCCATCGCAAAAAGTTCAAATTAAATTTAGACCTATAACTTCTAGCAGATTAAATAGGTATAATATTTTGCTACAGAACAAGTTAAGCGTTATGGGCCTTGATGATATTAATATAGATCAATTGTATGATCGTTTCTTTTCAATAGTTCACACGGAATTCAATAAAACTTTTGAAAAGAAGACAAAAAGTATTTGCCCTAAATTCATATTTAGTGATTGGTCAACTAGAGGTATCAGAAAAAGTAGGGAAAGACTATTTGAGCTTTATGGCCTTAAGCCTTTTATAAACACTGAAACTTTTAACAAGTATGTTGCTAAGTATTCAAACATTTTTAGAAATACATGCAAGGTTGCTAAAGCACTGCACATTAGCAACAAGATCAAAACAGCAGAAAATAAAATAAAGACAGTTTGGAAAGTTATAAATAATGAGACTAACAGGAAGAAAATACGTAACACTAGCTACACATTAGATACAGCATGTGGTCCTAAAAGCTCTAATCAGGAAGTAGCTCAAGAATTTGTAAAATTCTTTACCGATATACCACAAAAAACAACGGAGGCTCTTATTTCCTCACCTGAACTCTCAATTGGTTTATTAAAGGCGAATGTGTCTGGCTGCCTGGTTGAATTTAAATTTAAACACATTAACCCTATGATTGTTATTAAAACTTTCCGGCAAATAAAGATCAAACTAACCGAAGATCTATGGGGAATGTCTGTCAAAGTTTGTACATCCATACTTGAGACTATAGCCCCTTACTTAGCTTTAATTTTTAATTTATGTGTAGACCAAGGAGTTTTCCCTGATTTAATGAAATACAGTAAAGTCATACCTCTTTTCAAATCCGGGGACAGTAAAGATACTAATAATTATAGACCTGTATCCGTGTTACCAGTTTTTAGCAAGGTTTTTGAAAAAGTAATGCTTAATCAAATGCTCTATCATTTTAACACCAACAGAATCTTACATGATCAACAGTATGGCTTCACCAAGGGACGTTGTACAACTGACGCCGGTGTAACCTTATTAAAGCACATATTTACTGCGTGGGAAGAGTCTCAAGACGCCATAGGAATTTTTTGTGACCTCTCCAAAGCGTTTGATTGCGTAAATCACGACACATTACTTTTGAAACTTGAGCATTACGGACTGGGTAAACTTGCACTTAGTTTGGTAAAATCTTATTTGAATGATAGACAACAACATGTTCAAATAAATGGTGTTAATTCACAGGGGTTAAAAGTAAAAATGGGGGTTCTACAAGGCTCAATATTGGGTCCTTTCCTCTTTCTAGTATATATAAATGATCTACCCTATTTACTGAAAAACCAACCTCAAAATATGGTGTTATTTGCTGATGACACTTCCCTAATTTTTAAGATAAATAGGCGGACCCAAAATCTAGATGACGTGAATAATGCCCTACTTCAGGTCCAAAATTGGTTCACAGCAAACAATTTGGTATTAAATGAAAAAAAAACCAAATGCATAAGATTTGCTTTACCGAATGTTAAAAGTAGTGATTGTGATATAATATTGAATAAAGAGAAACTTGAATTCGTAGATAAAACGGTTTTCCTGGGGATTACGCTTGATTCAAGGCTACAATGGGGTTCTCATTTGACATCTCTTGCGGGGCGGCTAAGTTCAGCAGCCTTTGCCATTAGAAAAATCCGTCAGTATACTGATGTAGATACCGCTAGACTGGTTTATTTTAGTTACTTTCATAGTATAATGCCTTATGGCATTTTGCTGTGGGGACGGGCTGCTGATATTGAGTCTATATTTATTCTGCAGAAAAGAGCCATCAGAGCCATATATAATCTTCGTAGGCGCGATTCTCTAAGGGAACTGTTTAAGGATATTGGCATCATGACGGTACATTGTCAATACATCTACGAAAACATAATGTACGTCAGAAAAAATCTGCACCTTTTTGGTAAAAGGGGTGACAGACATAATTACAGTACTAGAAATAGGGACCAACTAGTTCAGCCAGGTTTCAGACTCGCTAAAGTAGACTCATCTTTCATGGGGTACTGTTTGAGATGCTATAATAAAATTCCACAAAGTATTCTTGAACTGAATGAGACGAAATTTAAAACATGCATTAAACGCACACTATGTAAGCAAGCATATTACAAGTTGAGCGATTATATCGATGATAAAAATGCTTGGCTCAATGCTGGTCCTGCTCCACATGGACAGGGGCGCATAAATTGATAGCATTGAATTGTATTGTTGGAGCTGCTGAAGATTGTACAACTATCTTTGCATTGTATAGAATCAATCTCTTTAGTATTATATAAATGCATAGCCCATATTGTGTGAGTACTATGTACTAGAAAGCTATCATTCACTGGAAACCTACGTCTTTTTTTTGACTTGAATGTGCCCTGGCGGTTTGGAGTATGTCATGCTCACTCTATTGTCTCGCTGATGGTGGCGCATGTGTCGGATCATTTAGTTCCCTTCAAAATGGTTGAGTTGAATGGTGCTGATCCATGCGTCATGTCCGTGAACGGGCGCTGTCAGTTGTGACTGGTCATCTCTTGGTTGCCATGGCTTATTTGAAGGAATTATTTTGAATTGTATTTTTTTTTTGTTTGTGTTTTTTTGCTGTGGACACTTTTACCGTGCACATCTTGCTACATTGTTCTCACATAATATACCATCTCAACGTGAATGATGTAACCAAGATTTTGTAACAATATTCTGATTTAAAAGAGTGTCCATGGAGTTTCTTGCCCATTCTTCTCCATAGAGATCTACGCTAGGGAATGGGCAACTACAGTACTTTCACAGTTTTTATGTCTTGTGACTGGGACTGTAGCTACATTTAATTTTCATCTTTGTTTCGACAATTCAAAAGTGCCTGTAACTGGCTTACTTGAAATAAATGCTTTGATTTTGATTTGATGATTTTTGATTTTGATAGCTAGACTGGGTCGCAGCAGATCGAAGAGGTGGTGAGACGCCTTGGATGGCTGTTTCTAAAGTTGACGAGATGAAGTGCAGTATGGAAAGAAGTGGAAAGAATGCGAGGAGGTATTTGACTAGGAATAGGAGAGTTCTGGATACTTCCATAAAATTAAAAGGTAGTGAGAAATACAATTCAATAATGTAATCTTCAACAAGTTTTAAATTAATAAATCAAGGCAAGGGAAATATTTCTCTAATAAATTCCTATACGCGGTAAGAAACCGCAAACCACATTTACTTCATAGCTTTCTTACTTGCCCATGCTTTAAACTGACTTGACTGGATATTATACATATTTTCATGGTGCCCCGTAAATAGGAAATAAATATTACTGGGCAATCACTTTAGTTGACTCAAGTTGCTTTTAGAACTCGTTTTCTGTCGGCAGACCCTTGGTGGTAAGGCTAGCAGGGTAACAGGTTGCTACCAAATATCTAAGCTTTACGGCGAGAGGGAAGCAAACTTCTATCTTTGTCATTGATTTCGATGACAACAGTCGATTACCAAACGATTTCACCAATAAATGTCAAACCAAGAATGATAAATGACGGACCAAATATTCATAAACCGATCTCCATAAAAAAAAATGATGCGTATTTTGGCAGCCATTAAGCTTAAGAGGGTGTGAGGGTACTTGCTAATCCGTCGGCCGAGTGTATGGGCACGTGCGCCGGAGAACTCACGACCTTCCAAGATATTTGTGAAGATTAGCCGAACACCGTATGTCATCAACGAATTTATTAAACAAAAGCGCTATAGGTACGCCGCTATGGTAACGCCGCTGAAAGTGTGTTTATAGCATCCGCCTTCCTGCTGTGGACCGACGAAAATACCGTTACGCCCGCACAACCAAACTCCATTGATTTACATACGCAAATCATGACGAATTGCCCACAATGCGCAGCCGAAATACGCCGATGTTCATCCACAACACAGAGCAAAGTGATTCATGGCCCACTTCCACCCACCGAGGGCCCATATTCGTATGAATGAAGATGTTATCCTTAGACCTTTCCGGCAATTAGATGAAGTTACGCGTTGCCGAAGGTTGTTTGTGAACTCATTAATATTTCATTCCAAGGGCACTGTTTGGAATGCATTGGTTATAAAAACACTCTTTCAATTACCAGAAGCACTGTTCGTGAGCCAGTTATGTTATAGATAGTACTTTGCAAATGTCAACGACGTGCTTTGTGTACCTGCGCCTAGAAACAGCACATTTATATTCAGATTCAGATCAAACGCCTCATCTCCTGTTTATTAAAGTCTAATCAACGACTAAACTAGTAGGAACTGCATACAAGATGTCGCGGAGCAATGTATATACGTAGATACATTCTATTGCGTCCTTATGTGAACGGAATGTCCGACGAGGAGACAGTTTAATATGTTGTGGATTCTTTTAATAGAAACTAATAAGCTCTAATGGTTATCGCATACTATATGTACCGGTTGAATTATAGATTAAGTCATGGCGGAAAAGGCCTTCAACAAAAACAGACTAATGCTGTACGGTGAGGTTTAAAAATGTTTACACTCGTTAGTGCATCCGGTGAATTACGATTGCGCGTGGTGTCTTTTAGTTCCGAGTTCGATTTAAAAAAAATAAACCGATCAATCGGCCAGCATAGCACACGGCGAGGGAGAATATCCTGTCGCCGCGGGAGAGTGGGGAGGAGGTTGCGCGCAGGCATCCATGAATGGCCCTAACGAACTCGCTGGCCTTGGCAGGACGGCCCTGCGGCCCTCCAGTGCCGCGGCTAGCTACGGGTACGGACACAAACTTACCATCTAACACTATAAAACCATTAATACCTCGTGATATATTGCTTTCTTCAGAATTGCTTTCATAAACATTTTATAATGATGACTTATTGCATTAGCACATTCAGCAGCATCTAATCTGTCTGTCTGTGTGGCTGTCAAAGATTTGCATTTAAAAGCCGAACTAATCTTTTTTTGAAAAAAGAAGCAGGGAAATCGTAAAGCTTGTTTAATAACGAAACATGATGATGTTTCGATAGGGTGATACATACCTACCCATGATGTAGTACATTATAAAACAGGAAACGCTTCAAGTCTTGCACACATACGCGTGTATGAGCGCGGTAAACATCTCATTCACGATCCTTTGATTGAGTTTGAATGAGTGACGTGCTCAGCGTTTACAATTCGCCTCGTAACAGGAAGTGAAACGAGTTCAACTATATCAAGGACGCTAATATTGGAACATGATTTGTTACTCCATTCACTATAGCAACTATTTCAAACTTAATTTCTTTCATAACCTGTTTGATGGTACCATCTGTATGCGTTATTTCATAACACTCTTGAACCCAGTTTAACACCGGTATTCAAGAACGCTACTTAGATAAGTATGGCAGCAACACTATGCTAAGTAAGACATTTCTCACTGCGTTCGTCATGGCAGGCATTCATTTCATAAACAATACTTAATGGACTCTTTGCTGTGCGGACACTTAGCATTGAATGGGGCGCTGTGATTGGTTATCGTTGTGACGCGACTTCACTCGGGTTGACTGACTGACAGAATAAACGTCAATCAAGAAAACTGTTTTAATTACAAGTTTTTTATAAAACTTTTCAAAATGAATACTAGTTGCTTGCCTTTGTTGAGTACGAAATCACCCAAAACATGGTAAGTATTAAATTGTATGTTTCTGTTTGTTTCGTAGTAAAAGATGTGAAAATAATAACACGTGTTGTTTTCTTTCAGCTTAAAGAAGTTACCATTTACTTCTTCGGAAAGAGAACTAATTGTGGCTTTAGTGCGGGACCGGCCCATTATTGAGGATAAGCGTACACACGCTCAAAACATCGAGTTGAAGAAGAAGGCCTGGGATGAGCTGACAATGGCCTTTAATGCACAGTCCTATGTGACGCCTAGGAATAACATTCAGCTAAAAACAACAAAATTGAACTATTAAAAAACAACTTCATAGTTAAAATACTTTTGTTTTATTTTATATATTTATACATTAAAAATGGCGTGTTATAAATGATCTCCTAAATAGGAGCAGTCCTTCTCTGTTGGATGATTGTGTATTTCTAATGTTTTGTCGAGTGGTCGTTGTACACCCAATATCCAAAATAAAGATAGATATATAATTATCAAAATCATCTTCGCTGCTGTAATCCATCGCAATTAAACAAAACAAATCAGTGTATCACAATTCACAAATCACTAAAAACATAACATAACCTAATACCCGATGCCAGTTTGACATTTGTGTTGACTGTCGCACTATGCGTCGCGTAAAGTAGCTAGCGAGCTACTTTAGCTGTGCGTTCATTATAGTAAGCGCATAGTGTCGTTCGTCCCTCAAGTGTCGTTTATGAATAGGTTTTTGTGACCCTGTGCGTCCGCGCGCCCTGTGAGACCTCATAGTAATGTTCATGAATACCGGTGTTATTCTTTTAGGATAGTCTGTAGTGTGTCTAGTGATGATGTAGTTGTGCAGGTAAATGATTAGTGCGACCTTGAACAGGCCAGGATCGACATGCTAACCCACTTAACGCTGCGTGCCTGCGCGTGCCGTCAAGGGATTACGGCTCGAGCTAATGACGCCACCATTTACAACATCTGGTGATTTGCTTTTATTTGTTCACTGCTATTTACATGAAACTAAGACTAACACATTGCTGAATAGGGCTCTGTTTAATTTCATCATTAATAATTTTGTGTCTTCGAATAAAATCAGTGCCATGTCCTTCTCCGGGAAGATTCATACAAAACGTTGCAAGTACAAGTGCTAAGGATTATCTTAAAGACTCAAATATGTTCTAAAGATCAAACAAAGAGCACCGCCGCGAATACATTCATGTTCTCCATTCCGTTATGCCACTAGAGGTCAATAACACAAACGAAGCGGAAGTTCACAAAGTAAATGCAGTGTTTGTTCGCCTCCCGTAAGCTTTCGGAAGCCATGGTGCTGCGGACGAATGGTCAGGTAAACATTAAGAAGTTCCGTCCCACTGGTGACGATGGTTCTCAGGCAAGCCGCGGAACGTGCGGAAGAAGCAACGTTACGCCGTCATGTAGCCGACCAACCGTCTCTCCAAATTAACATTCAAGCAAAAGAGCAATGGCTCTCATTGGCCTAATAATTACTAACGTTAACGTCACTTGTAAACAAACGGAGCGATGCGACGCCTATAGGAGTTGCCATTAAAGACACGCCCTAGCATTAGTGTCATGAACGGTGCGCACTTCGATTTATTTTAAAACTTTGATTGGTCATCTGTCCAGCCTGAGGAACAGCGTTCTCAAACTTCCAACTTGTCTGTGTGATTTACTCACAAAAAATGTACTGAAGTTGGAAGGCGTGTGAAGGCAGAGGGTCAACTCGTGATCGATGATTGACTACGGTACGTTTGTAATGAGTTCCTAACACAAGCACGAATTCTGATTCACAGTGCTTGCACTGCGGAGTAAATGCCAGATCCATTCTCATTTGGTGTCAGTTAAAATTGCCGTTGCAGATCCGTGAAGGAACGTTGACCTGGATTTGTGAACGGCTTGCCAGCATATGATACTGCACTCATATTCAATGCACAAATGACCATTTTAGCAATCGGTTCACAGCCGGATCTGCGTCTTGAAAACAGAATAAGATGTGAACAATACCTCATTATAGACCGGTGTTGTTGCCACCGTGGTCTGAACTAAGGAAGTCAATATCTATTAGCTCGTCACAATAGGTGAGCGACATCCGAAGCTCATTACTGGCATACGTTTCCGTTGGCGATTCGCAACACGCGAATAAATCGCGGCCTATTGGAATATCTGCAGGCTTATTACGTTAGGTGGAGATACATACTGTTCGATTCTGTATGTAAGAGCAGAATAAAGTTTGCTGGCAATAAAATTTGCAATTTTGTATCGCTTTTGTCTCATTACGGAACACCGCCTACTTTAAAACATGTGTCTCCGTTATCAAGCATCCAGTTTTCAAGATTATTAATGCTATGTTCAAGCCCATCTACAAACATTTTAGATCCATCTTGTCTTGGATCATACGACTCTTTCGTCCGAGACAGTGAGTAAAAAGATGCTGCAAACAAATCTTTATAAATAATGTGTGATGTCTAGCTAATATTACCTTTTATGTAGGTACCTGTCGATGTTTTCGAGTTATTAGCGTTAGTAGACTCGTAAACATACGCGGCCTTGGACAGCGCTTGTTTACGGATACAAATGCGTTGGCAAATGAACTCGAATGTGTAGTTAATTATGTAAAACGATGACACCAATGTTTTGCTGAAGACTTTTAATTGATGAGTACCTAGCAACTCCAATGGAAAACTAGTTTTAAACAGCAAATATACCTGACAATAAACAACTGCACATAAGTTCCCCTGTATTGTTTGTTTATTTGTTAGCCTCTGGCAAATCCTAACCTGTGCCGACAGTAAATGCATATCCATAAACCAATGCAAATAGAACGTGAGGACGCATAATATCCAAGCGCTAGTGATCCGTGCCAGCAATCCTCAGGACATAAAGTAAGCAAACATGATTTGTTTTGTGCAAACAGCGTGTGTTATCTCGGCGGTTTACAGCCGTATTATCTGTGCGCACCACCGCACCACCTACGGTGAACATAGTAGTCACAAGAGACGTACGTGCTTTTTCTACTACACAAACATTTGTCATGTCAATATTTGTCGCATGCCCCCGCGAGTGTTGCAAGAGGCCGCCCTCAGCCCACCTCATCCTACAGACTTTTGATGAGCGCAAACAAACGCGGGGATCAAAAAGCGAGACCAGTCGTTCAAACAAATAAAAACACATGACAGCTAAACAGGCGATTTAAAGTCGGCGAATGATGAACGTGAGTTCGATCACAAAGAAATAAACGTGAAATTGACGTCAAACAATGATCTTGCGAGAAGAAATCCGACGAGTGAACCCATGATCGCTGATTTAATGAATACATTTTACAGGGCAGCAGTACAACGAACAGCGGAAAGCGCATAATGACTTCCGTTCGACGGACAACGAGAAACATCGAAAATAAAACGACACGCCGATATCAACGGACTTGGAATCGCGAAGATTGAAACATTCGATAAAAACACATTGTCCACGAGCAGTGAAAGTATTCCAATAGAAGTCAAGATTGTGAAAACAGATTGTGAAGAGCTGAAAATGTTTAGAACGACGTAAGTATTTTTTATTAGACAACGTTTTCAACTAATATTTTGACAGATGAAGCTATATAAACAAAATGCTAATTCAGGAAATCTGTGTACGTTTTACGATTTAAGGGACTTTGATAAACGGATATGGGAAGTGCGGTCGACATAGTGCAAGAGCCCCACCGTTCATCGGCTCGCGATTCTAATTTTGATATATCCTGCGGGTTTCCTGCGCAAGCACCGACCGGAACCGGCCCACTCTCCACTGGTAATAAATAAACCATACGGGTTTCCAACGTCGGCGTCGTCACTCATGAACTTATAAACAACTGGTAAATCTAGTACGAATCTTTGCCCTCTCTACTCTTCGAAAGTTTTCAGGACATTTATGTAGAAACACGGTTTTACGTCTTTTGCCATACCGGCAAATATGTAGATGGACACTAATTGAAATGTGATTTCCGTATAAACACTAGAGCAAACAATAAACCTATTACCAAGCTGGACTCGCACAATGGGGGAGTAACACCATCAATCACCCATTCACAAGTCCGACGTTATTGTCTACTCGTGTGAGCTGTGAATGATAACAACACGGTCTACTAACCAAAACAAACCGCCTCGTATCGCCACCGATATACACAGTATATTTACATACCATACACACTATAAACACGCGTAAAGCGGCTACTTCGTCAGTCGTCAAACACATTAATCGCCAACTATTGCTGTAAATTAAAAACATAAATGAAGATGTTTACAATAATTCTATTTGAGCTACCTTCGGCCATCTAAATCATGTCGGAGGAGAAAATTTGTTCAAAGAGAGGCCACTTTAAACGATGATGTAAACTTCACAAAAGAAGCATTGTATGTAGATCGAAGTTGTGAGATAGAGCGAAAATTTCACATTGAACTAGTCAGTAATCAGTTCACATCCTCTTTAGAGGCGCGTACTAAATGTGCAAGTTAACACCTATTGTTTCCGTCGATGAGTACTCTTTCCATTCACTACACCTAACGAGCCCATTGACTGTTTCTAGGAACTACTTCGATTGTTTAGTTCTCAGGACGGCACCTTTGGCCACTGCAACTTGGAATATCCCCATCCAAGCGTTTCTTCGAAATAACACTATGAATTTTGTTTCTACTACCTTCAAAGTTACGGAAAATTATAGGGGGAAACAACAATGAAAACGCAACGCAAATGTCTGTGATTTCATGCAACAGCTCATAAGCTACATGCAAGGATGAGCACAGACGTAAATGATGGCATGAAGTCAGTCACAGTCCAGAAGATCGTCATGGGAAAACGAGTCTAGATGTGACTTCATACTGTAATGGAGATAGATTTGTAATCAAGTTCTACTTGTAGCATTCCACAGACTGAATGGAGCTACATTCTCGTGGGAATACTAAAAAGTTCCCATATTAGTTAACTTTAAGCAATTCACTACTATAGCAATTTGTCTCTTCTAATGCATTTGTTAAACCAGCGGATCATTAATAACACTGAGCTTATTAACAAGCATGTAACAATCCTTTAATAACTTACACCTACACTATAAGACTTTAATAGAACAAAAACGAAGATAATCATTGCAGAGATAATTGAAGCGGACCTGTTCATTAGCAGAGAAAAAACGATAAAAAGCATTGACGTACCTACACGAACACGATACAAAAACATTCGGAGAACATAGCCGCTATAAATGCAAAGCATAGCACGACTGTCGCAAGATAATGTTGAAGACCGCACTCATTAGCGATTTAGATTGTAAAATGTTAAAAACAATAATATCCGTGGTATTGAACGGTGGAACATTAATTCAAGACCATAATATAAAATGTATAAGGAATCGTGACTGCAGACCGAAAGAAGACAAAACTCGCCAGGGGGTGATACTGATATCCCGACGTTTAATTGGACAGGCGACCTTTTACGGCAGATTTTCTTCAAAGTAACAGAGACTCACGATCTCGACTGTCGTCGCCTGATGTCGCGAGACAGGAAGCTGGGGCAAGGGGCGCGGGGCCACGCTACACGATATCCCTTTTACGCGGACCAATTAACGGACCCCGTCGGACCGGATGTGCGTATACACATGCATTAGCACCTCCACCCTTCACTAATCTTTTTATGAGAACTAAAAAACGTCTTGAGAAAATATACAGCACCGCGAAATCTTAGGTGTCAAGAATATTTTATTGTCAATAATATGGTCACATACGCAGCGGAGACGTGACTTCATTGACCGGATTTCACACCATAGGCAATCGTCCTTGGTTGAGCTACTTAACTCCTGAGCCGCCTATGGTACAGGACAATAAAACTTGCTAAGCATACAATTACATCCATAAGTGGACACCACGAGAGTAATTGTATTCAATGCGCGCTTCCATATGGGCACGGTACATCCAGACGGAACGTTTCTTCATGAGAGCACCATTTATTTTCGAACGTAACGCATTTCAGTGTCGCCAAATCTGTCCGACTATTTACAGCTAGAGTAAATCCACGTGTCGGAATTCTGACATTGTTGTGAACCTAAAATAGGTCAAGAGCTTGTGGGAATTCACAAATACCAAAATATTGGAAACATTGATGCAATGAAATGAGTGAGCCGAGTTATTTTGGAGAAACGTAAATTCCTATTTCTCCGCTCAAGGACTTTTAAAATGAAAATTAAATGACAAACATACATACTTTTTTCAAAAATAGTGCGGGGAATTATTTTTTGCTCCAAAAATAGCTTACTCATTTTAAAATGTCCCGAATTCAACTCAAAAATGTTTCGTCCCAAAACAGTCTCAACTGTTTATGATGATATCAATAAAATACAATTACATATCAAATCAAATATAGGCTAAGATGTAGGCAGTTATAGGACCCAATCTAACAAGAAATTAGGCTCGAAATGTTATATGAAAATTGTTTGACTACCTTAGAGCTTAAATCTTCAGGATCCTAAAGAAAGGAGAGAGCTTCAATGGTTAGGTAAGAAGCTAGAGACATCACAATAACAACTAGAGGAAACACTTTGTTCTATTATTAGTAATAGCTGCAAGCCGGAAGTACGCCCGTGCCGCCAATTACAAAGCCAAGGTATGGCAGACGTCTGTTACTTCCGTTTTGGCGTGTACCGGTAGCCACCCCTAGCGAGGGCTGTTCCGGAAGGGACACATATTAATAAGTGCTTAAAAGTCAACCGCACTTTTGTTCTCAATCCACTACACTTCCGGTTTTTTTCAAATAGAAAAGCATACAATAATATTGTTTATTTAGAACAAGCTTAATTAGAACAAGTACGCCAGTCAAAAATTGCATGCGACTATGTTTTCCAAACCCATGCTTAAGATGAATAAATTCCCATTTGATTCGGTTAGTCTCCAGAGTATTCACCGTCGAGAATGAATACTAAACAATTCCATTGAGAGGGTTTGTGGGATGCTGCGCGAGCGCACTGATCGCGAGCTCATAGCCCATTACCGGCCGATCGTATAAACTTCGAACATAATTTATCGCTTCCTCTCTGTGTTTTTCACTCGGCAACAATGCTCGCCTCTCCAAGTGTGAAGTTAATGGCTTTACGACGTGTCGAGGTGTAATTTGCTTTAACGAGTTTGTGGATACAGCATGATAGCATAACACATTATCACTGCAGTGTTAGAATACCTAGGATCATTCCAATAATTGCAAACCGCAAAAACGTTACATCCTCCAACAGCTGTTGTAAAGCACCCCGCTGATTAAATGAAAGGAAACAATGCTCAAAAAAGAAAACTAATTAAAGAGTCCAAGAGTCAAGCGAAAAAGCGGGATCCCGAATCATTTCTTAGTGAGCTCGCCTCGTGAGAAACTGTCTCACAATTTCTTTCACTTGTCGCAACACACCACTTGACCAATGGCAGTTAGCGTCTACGTCGAAACTTCGTGGGAATCATTTGACGGCCGCAGATAATTAAGCTAGCATAAAGTTTAATGATATATTTGCAGTAACATATTACCAGGCTGGAAGCTGAGCAGTTGAATGTTCTTTAAATGATTTACTTCAAATGAGACAATGGATCTCGAAATCCTAGAGTTTAACGTACTTTCCACTCTGAATTTATTAGACATCATGTCCATTAAATACAATGGTGAGAAATATACCCGTAGGATGTGTATAATGAGACATGACTGGATAATTACTGGACGAAGGAAATGATATTTAAATCAAGTAGATGGCATTTAAAAAAGTAGATGCCGTAATAAGGAAAAGGGAGCAAATTGTAAGCTTAATGGAATTGTTATAATAAATTACGAAAGTTGAGGGGTCACAATAATCGGATTTGTTGCATCGAAAAAAAAACAAGCAAGATCCAGTCCAGCCAGACAGACAGCCAGAGCCAGTCTATTGACAGAGCTGTACTTGTCTTCATTAATGGGATAATGCAACGCGGCCGCTGTGAGGAGATAGGGTGTGTCCATTTAATTTCCGCTGACCATCACGAGGAGCTTTCAGAGCTAGATAATTTATGTAATTTATTAACAGTGCCATTTGAGGGAGTATTATGAAAATATTAATATCAACCTAATGATATATAGTACTTATCTATATCTAAGATCTAATTTAATTCAACCCAGCAAGATACTCTTAACTAGCGGTAGATACAAAAAGAAGTAAGACCGCTCGTTAATTATGCGACAACATGCTCTATAAAAATTCTCGTCAAAGATAAGACACTTGATAATTCTCTGAGATAAGACGGTGCCGTCGATCAGCTTCCTGTTCAATTGAGACTTAATTACTGAGCCGATCTCACTACGCCATCATATAAAATAAGATTATCTTCCTTCATATTTGTACTGCATGTAATTTCCGTAATACACATTTCTTGCACCTGTTTATCGTTACAAAAAGTGTTCGCCACAAGTGACCAGTTAGAAACGTATGGAGTAATATCGTCGTAATGGGATGAAATGAAGGAGTGTTCCGAGCGAGGCGTGTCAATTTAATATCCGCTGGTGGGCCCATGATGGATGGCTGTTTTATTAACCCCCGGACGGAGTTTACGTGCTTACACGACACATCAATCGATATTACCGAGAAAGCCGCTAGTGTTCTAGCTTTCATACATTTGAAAGCTGACTACGATACACAAATTGGCGATTAATAGGATCAAAAATCTTCAGCCTCGATCGAAATGTTTAATTGACGTCCATAGAAGGGAAATCGCGAAACGGTGTCATACCGAAACCGATCGATATCACGCGCAAACAATAGGGGCTCATCAATTTCAAACCGACGTGAGCGGCGAGAAAAAATTGGCGAGAATCAAGTCCAGGTAGAGTTTGCTTAGCGCCTTATTAAACGGTCTATTGTGTTGCAACGGCGCCTACTCTGACCATTTTTTGCAGACAATTTATAAACAAAAACGGAACGCATCTGTCTCGTTGAGGTACCCCGCTTTAGCCTTGAATATTTAACTTCAACTATTTTAGGATCGATTGCTATAGAGAACTCTACGTAGATTTCAACACATAAGGCTATGTAGCCATGAGTTAAGAAATTCTAATTAAATTGAAAACTACATTTATATCATTTCCCTAGAGGCACAGAAGTATCTATTCCGGACGTATCTAAATGTTCATGATAAGTAAGTACTTAATTACAGGAAAGCTATTAGAGGCGAGTTCTAGTCGGTACACATAGATAAGCAATATGAATGAACACTATACATATATTTTTATTCTAACATGTATTTCTGATACATTGCATTTTGAATGATTGCTCAAGCTAATTGTGCTAGATACAAGAAGACACGATGGCTTAGTACACCTACAAATATTAAAAGTACGTGGGCACCCCACCTACAAGCCGGCCCACAAGCCACAACCGTATTTTTCGGTCAATAAGCCTAGAGCCTACGTGTCACCTTTGCTAATGCTCGATAACCTAGCATTAGTAGTGAATGAAAGAAAAATTCGTAACGACTTACTCACCGTATATGCCAAACTATGTCTGCCGTTGGCGGCTTTCCCGAAGACTGGTTTTCTTATAGTAAAAGCGTCCAGCGTCTCACTGCGGGAATAGCATCGCAACAGAAACAAGCAGGAAAGCAATTTTCACATAAAAGTCAACTGTCAATCAAACTTTAACACAGACGAAACACGTACGATTTGAAATTTGAAAACGTCAAAATGTTCGCACGGGCATGCGCTCGCGTGTTAGCGCGTTCATGGAGGGCGCGCGGCGCGACTGAGCGTGAGCGGCGAGAGCGCGGCACGCGCCGGTGGGGGCTTCATTCACAAATCGAGTGGCGGGGACCGGAGGCGCGGGGGCCTGACCCATAGGCTCATTCATGCGATTACCAAGTCGGTGTGGTGACCTGCGGCCTGCCGATGCCGCCTGCGGCCTAGCGCTACGTGCTTCGCCCGGTCCACCACACCGAACTTGTGAGTAACCATTTCATCAAACTCATTGTAATGCAAAGAAAAGCATGCCAGCTTCCTGTACTTGCCGAAACACCGGTTTGTGGAACCGCATAACGTAAGTAGCAATTTGGAGAATTTTATTGCACACAACAATGAATATACAATAACAGTCTTTGGCAATACGACCGGTCATACGTGTGCGCAATTGCGACAGCGACCTGACACAATTAATGCGACTACAGAACCGGCGAAAGTCAGGAGAAATTCGAGAGTCGTATTTGTATTATGGAGGACATCTGTGCATAATTCAGATAACGCTGAATTAAAGACATGCGTACCCGATGTCTCGCGATAGACTCCATAAAGATCGACATTGCGGGTATTCGCTTCATAATAAATGACGACAATTTTATCGTTGTATCACGATTAAAACCGCTACGTATAAAACGGTGACTTGAAATCAGATCCCGTTGCGCCACCGACGGATTTACAGCAATAATGGCTTTGCAAGCAAGAAAATGACAAGCAACAGTGCCGGTGAAAGGCTCTAAGTGCAGGCACAAGCGGTTTATGTAACATAGTGGCTGCAGCGCACGTGCCCTGCGTTACTTCACTTTATTGCGATGCTTATTGCTTTTTATTTCGCTGAAGACGACATTAACATTCGTTCGGCGTGTGATGATCTCAGAATATTCGGCGTAGCTTTAGTAAAAAATAACAATGTTACATGTTCCTCGAGGCTCATAATTTTGTGCTGTCTTGGTTGCATGACAGCAACAGTGGTTTTTATCGCATCCTACCAATGATACGTGATTGTTTTATTTCATCCTTGACCTTTCGTTCTCTCGTCACACCTGGTTAATACTACAAATGTAAATAACGCTTCTTAAACTACGTGAGACTGCCCGGCGCCCTCATAACTATTACTACGTATACTAGGGAATGACCTAAGGTGAGACACGTCATTTGATTCATTATTCACGTTTTCAGGCGGAATGACGTGGCAGCAAAGAATTCAACTCGTGAATAAGAAGAATACTTATGAGTTATGACTAGACAAGACTTCGATATAATCTTAAGACCAATAGAAAAACTGTGGTTGGCTGCTAATACAGAAACAGGATTAGATATGCACTTCAATAAGATAACCTAGCCAGAACATTAATGCAAACTTTGAATAACGGCGTTGACATACAGCTCAAGTGGGAATACTCGTCAATTTTCCCATAAAAGGCTTAGGATCGAGTTTGAAAAGTGGAAAAATAAAACTTCTAACACGTACCGAGCTAACTAGTTGGCTAATTACATTTAAATAAACAGCACACAGCATGAGGCTGCGACACAGCTTTATGGACAAGGCAATAACTGGTTGCAGTAATGTCGCCTAATTAACGGTATAGTTCTCATAGGAGTCGCCCTTAAACGATCCTATCGCTTTCTAAATCTGTAACTAATAAAGTCATAACAGTGATATATTGAATGCAAGCTCTTATAAATTCGTGTATTAATACTCAGTGCAGCCATTCGAATGTCTTGCGAGTTGCTAATAACTGAAATGCACATCAATTTAATTATTTTGCATTAAGGACCTGTTTGTAAATGCAAGAACATCGATTAGCAGAGACAACTGACAAATAATTATAATCGAATCACGTGTATAATTACTTCGTTAAGCATGTATGTCGGTGTTAATAACGATATCTCTACTTTAAACGTGGTTCGGTCCTCTAAAACAGCTTTGCTTGGTAAGATTTACAATCAGTAATTTATTGACTAAGAATGTAGTCAAAAGAACTGAGAAAATGTTAAGAATGCCCCAGCATTACATTCCAAATGCACATCAGTTAAGTGCTAATGCAAGCCTCCATCACAATGATTGATAGAATGTGTTTCCTCTAAGCCAGCGACACATACGAAAGTAATGGATGATTCATTGAATTGGTTATGTCAGCTAAGAGAAGTGCAGCTTCCCGTGGATAGTGAGTGAGTGACACGGGGAGGTGGGCAACACACTTAAGGCAAAAGCCTTGATATGTATCAACGCCACGATGAGATCATCAATCCGGATTTTAGGATAACAATGGCCACAAGATAGCACCTTGTGACAGTCCTTTGATAAAATTTTCGTATTGAACTAGAGATCCTTCTACGTTTAAGCAATAACATTGAAACTAATTATTATTTTTCAACGCATTCCAGTGATTAAAACTGCAAGACAATGACTTTGTCAATTTCTAAGTAGTACTTATTTCACTTACTTTTAATAATTGGGCTTGTTTTCTCATGACCGGGCTATTAAGAACGGATTTTTACAATATTGCACTGTCATGAAATTCACTGGTGTGACCGTGTGACGAATTATCGTAATATTAATTAGTTTTGGGAGTGCTCATTTTTTGTTAATGTTCACACAATTTATTTTTAAGCATTATCTAGTTCCACACTAATATAATAAGGAGGTAACGTTTGGTCTGATTCCGAAAATTCTTTTATTAATGCGAAGCTACATTATCCCCGAGTATCATAGACTATAATAGTTCGTTCCCCTAGGATAATTTCCGGTCATATTTTTATATGATCACCAAATTGAATCATGTGAGGAAGCAACCAAAACTAGCTCATAAGTGTTGGCTGGCAATCGATTGTCAATTGGTACCCGTTTAACTTTGTTGAACCTGATCGGGCGTCAATCACATTAGGCTTGGTTAAATGGACAGATCATGACTTCGCAGATCAAAATTGAATTTGACTTGGATAAGAATCCGAGTATGTTACTGCAGATTGGTCCTGCAAAAATATCGTTTCGCACAAGACAGTTGAACATACTACTACTATTACTGAGACATAGGGATCACATTTCGTCTGAATAGCCTCTCTATCTATGGTATCTTAAATCTCGTATGTTGTTCCGTCACCGTCACACTTATCCTAGAAAACACCAGCCTATCTTCAATGCAGCTCAATAATATTATAGAACTCCTCACATTTAACCCACGTCTGATAGCATCTACTAGGGAGTAGGGTAGGTCGATTACTCACGCCGCTTCCTGTTGTCAATTAATGCAATGACCGGTACTGCAGCGCTTGTATACAGTTATAACACCAATCCTCGCCGTGCAGGGAGTCGTATAACACTGTCTCTATACCCGCTGGTTGCTGGCTAACGATAACCAATTACTTAGAACGTGCAATCATTGGAATTATGTGGATAACTTCTAAACTAACTTGATTGTCGCCTGTCGGTCACCACTTGCGAATATGGCAGAAAGCTTGAGCCAGTTATTGCAACTTGCATTTTTTTTGGTGTAAGATAGGATGATCCCCAGAAGATTTATAGTGAAAGAGTGGTCGTGACAACAACCAAGTAGGGACTCATAACTTTACCTTTCTTACCAGAGCTTTTTTATCTTTAGTCAAAGCTTCGGAAGATTATAATCGAGTAATTTCGTTGAAGCTGTGTTCATAATCTGTGCAGTTGCACGGTGAGAAAGGGTTAGTTCAGATTGTCGCTATACTTTAATCGAAACTAAACATTAATGATACCTACTTACTATGAAACTACCATACCGAAGACAAAGGACTTAAACAAACCTATGAAAACTAATTTACTTAAGTAGTCTCATGACAAAAACAATGTAGATACCTAACCTAACCTAACCCAACCCATCCAATTAGTGAAATGTATCGCTTTCAAATTAGCGAGAATTATGAACAGGAACTCGTGCATGACTCACTTCATTGAACTCGGCGGGATTCAAAACCGTTGGGGTGGATATGAATGACATCGGTTAAATGAATGATATCAAAGATGGGCCGTGTGAATTTAATCATTCTTCGTGTAGGTTACATGCCATTCCAAAGTTCAATAGTAACTTCCCCGGTTTTTGTTTTAAAAAGTTTCCACAGTAAGAAAAAATGTGGAATCCTTAAAAATCGCTATAAATTATGTTGCCATTTTTGGCTCGTCGTAGAAAAACTCAATGCTAACATTATGTAAGTTAGATGCAAACAGCTAACAAAATACCCACGCGAGTCTTTCAAACTTTCATATTTAATTCTAGCATTTGATATTCGTTTGCCTCTGAAAAGTCGATCGCTGAATATTTTCATCGAGAGTTCGATTTTACATTCATATTACCTATCACCGATTCTCAGAACTCGCCCCTGTTTATTTGGAACTCGAGACCTAGTAGAACGTGGCATTTTAATATATTCTGCATAGTACCTATCCCCGTTCTGTATTCCCGCGATCATGATGCTTGCAACAGCGTCGAAATATCGGGAGCTCATAAAATCAAAAGAAAATCACGGAGTACTTTTAGTATATTCTGCAGTTTCTGCATAGCCCGGACATTCTTATTGAATATTTGAACCGTCGCGCTTCGTCGGCGTCGTCGGTGCTTCGAAGCCGACAGTCGTCACGAACCGGCGTAATTTTGCCATCAGTCGTCCCAAATCGCATGTCTGATGCTCATAGCCCTTCAATTTACTGACACGCTTTTGAAACTGAATGAATGCAGCAGTAAGCTAACGTTAGCAAAGGTGATAGGGTTCTGGTACTAATAATATTCCTAAAGAAAATTTCGACGGAATCATTTCTGGATTTGGAAAATAAAGTAGGTAGTCTTAAATATGTATCTTACCTGTGCAACATAGTGCGATGTAATCGTTCGCCGTAGCAGCTCCTTGCGGTAAGCTCCATGCTATCTTGAACTCGTTCCCCTCCGCCGTCCAGCTCAGCGTTGCTCTCTCATTGGCACCGTATAAGTCCTTCTTTTCATCCACCTCGCTACTCAACGTCTCTTTGTCTATGGCACTGTCTTCTTTAGATGTGTTGGCACTTGGTTCTTCGGTAATTACCGTCATTGGACAGTCTTCGGCATTCTCGACTACTGGTTCGACGTTTCCGACCACAACTTCTCCGTTTTCGACTATTGTTTCTTCATTTTCGAGCACTCTGTCGTCGTTTTCGACCACTGTTTCTTCATTTTCGAGCACATTTTCGTCATTTTCGTCTGACTGTTTTTCATCTGCCATGGGACAATCCGCGTCATGGTCCTCAGACATGACTCCTCAATAAACGATTTAGTTACACATTTTTTTTGTTTAAGTATTTGACTAAAGTTTTATTGTTCGGGAAAAAAAAACCAAGAAGTATGTTAGGATCGGAAAAGAACGCGCAAAAGAATGGTACGATGAGCTCACATAATACACTACGAAGCAATAAAATAAAACCCACAAAACAGGATTGAAAAATCGCGAGAGTAGCCAAACAAACTTGACAAAGTTACAAGATGCAGTAGCAAGAATGTAGGGGTAGTAAGTGTGAAGAGACACTGAGACTGACACGCTGGGGGGTGTGAGGGGGTAGCGAGACGAGCGCGGGGCGGGGGCGGGCGGCGACGTCGCGACGCCAGCCCGGCCGGCGCCGCCGCCGCCGCCGTCGACCTACTGCCCACTAATGCGGCCTATTCAACTCTCAGCAAATCACTACAAGTGTAATGATAACTGATACTGTTATCATAAGGATTCTCACACAGATTTTCCAATTATAATATGATTTTTTATATAAATATACAAGGGACAGACAGAATTTGCTAATACTACCTAATATCATCATTTTATTTATTGAGAGCATGTTTGAGGTTTATTATTACTAGTCTAAAATAAAGATAGGATGATCAATAACTTTACTAAAATAAATTAAAGGAAAATTATCAGTGGTATCAATTTTGCCACTGTTTTCTTAGCAACCACTCAAAAAAACATCATGGGGAAAAATTAGAAATAAAGAAATGGTAACATTTTTTTTCGTCTGTTTGATAAGGCTGGCTGAACTGAGTGATAATTATTTGTGATAGGTTGGAACCAATCGCACATAATTATCACCATGATTGAGGTAAATCAGAACATTCTACAAACATCATAGTGCATGCAGAAGAAAATATGATACAAGATAATCAGTTATTATCTATACTAAAATTATAAAGAGGTAAAGTTTGTGAGGTTGTAGGGGGTAATCTCTGGATCCACTGAACCGATTTTGAAAATTCTTTTACCAATAGAAAGCCACGTTATTTGTGAGTGTCATAGGCTATATTTAATACTAGAAAAAAAAATGTCCACCCATGTGAAGCCGGTACAGACCACTAGTGCATAATAACAGTAGGATCATACAGTTACCATGCCTAACAAAAAGGGTTTTTATTATTAAAATCACAAGGGGATTCATGAATTATTATTATTTCTTTTTTTTTAATTTTGAATTACTTATCTGAATAAAAATTATATTGTACAAATCTATATGCAATTTAGCAATTAGCAGACATTGCATTCTTACACACTTAATGAAGAAATATGAATAGACTGGGTAATATTAAACATTACTGAGATTCACAATCTTACAAATTGTTGGCTGCGGGTTCATTCAAGAGAAATGAAGAAAGAACTTTCTAGTAGGGCACAACAAAGTCCAAATAAGTCTAGAAAACAATGTCTTGTCCTATAAAAGATTGAAAGGAAATGTGGAAGAACAAGATATCAAGCTAATGAAACTGAAAATTAAATTTTGCAACCAAATTAAATAAGAATAAAATCAACACAGTTGTTGTTATTATTATATGTTTAGACAAACTAATTACTTTTTAACGCTCTGTAGTGTGAAATTTTGAGTTATTTGTTAGTTTAATGCATAGATAATTTTCTACTTTTCTGCTGTAAATCAATAACTGTGCAATAAAAACAATATCCGCCACTCAGATACTATGAGACACATGAGAAAGAAAATTATATAACAGCACTACATACACTTTTCAGATTTTTTTTTAAAGTTTTTCACACAAAATTCACAGTCGGTAATTTTTTAATATATTATTTTCGAAAAAAATGGCTTTTCTCCAATCCAATGCAGGTTCCGCAGCGGATGACATTGACATTTGATTTGTTTAGAAATTGATTAGGGATCTCACGGAAAAACATGGTATTTACAAAACTTTCAAGAATTATTATTCCAATTACATTGGTTTAATGTTAATTTTTATTTGTTATAAGAAAGCATGAAAGCTTCAAAAAGAAGTCAAAATTTTACTTTGTTTTATTGGAACACGAGATATGTACTTGGCTGTTTTCATTACTAAACGAAATAATGGCTGTCAAAGATTGCGTTCCAAAATACACCTCACGCTAGTTTGAATTCTTAGCATTGTGCCTATTTTTTTCTTGGGGAACTCGGGAACCCAACTACCAGTGTTGCCACCTTAGCCCCTTTTTGGGCTAGATCTAGCACTTTTTACCGTGTTTAAACTTGTTTTAGCCCGAAAAGAGCAATCTAGCCCTTTTCAAGCGATACGAAAACTTGCACCGCGATTACCAAGTTATGAAACAATGCGCGCCATGTAGCGGGATAGTAGGATTTCACTAATTATGGTTTTGTTATGGTAACATCATGAGTGAATGTTTTGACTTCTGCTTCGGCAGATATGATTTTGGAAGACTCTGATTTTTAACAATAACATAATTAGATTTTGCACTTTCATAAATAACTTTACCTAATAATGTTGAGATATGTAAAAATTCATACCGTCATATTGTGAGGGATCCTTCTTCTTTAAATAAAAATCAGCTAAAAACCATGGCTTCACTTATAATTTTTAAAATTACACATCAAAATAAAATAACTACAAATAAAATCAACATATTCAAATTCACTCTTTAACTCCACGTTGATAAAAAAATCCGTTGACGAAAATTTTGTTGGCTCACAAAATAATTTTGGTTCATTGTTCTACGTAAATATCTTGCTACAAAGTAGCATTACACAATAGTATGGTGATAAACATTCACTTCACAAAGTTTTCAACCACTTAACTAAACAAAAACACAATAAATCACTCGAGCGGCACCCAATGTTGACATAAACTGACGTTTTTACGACTGACGCGCTTCTTTTTTTTTATAGTGATGCCCCGTTTAGAATGTTACTAAAGTTTGGTATCGTTTAAATCGACTACTAGTTGGACATAGAGTGAAAAAAATTGCAAACGGTTTAGAGTTGGAAGTTATTTTTGAAAAATGTTTTTTTAACCCTTTAGATTTGTTCCGTATTCGGTACAGCGGGGCTCAAGGCATGTTCGTTATTTGTACCGAATATGGATCCTTCGGGCCTGAGAGGACTCGTCTACTTTCTTTCTCATATTATACTGTCTGTGTCATTTTTATTCAAACCCGCTTCCTAACAACATTTTTCTTTTTCAACGACCATAGACTTTAAAAGCTGCCAGTAAATCAAAGATATAAAATTCTATTAACCCAATATTACAACAAATAATACGATTCAAATAAACAAATTTTAACCCTTTGCATTTGTATTGATGTTTTTAGCCCTTTTTATGGCAAAATTTGCTAAATCTAGCACATTCTAGCTTGTCCGACTGCCCCTTTTCAAAAACCAAGGTGGCAACACTGGCAATTACTCAAATTCAAACGATGTCATAGTTCAACTGTACTTGTTTGTTTTTAGAAATAATAATAGAATTGAAATATGGCTTCAAATGCGCCTTCCGATTCAGAATCAAACGTGAGTGGTTTCTACCGCTACAGTACTACAGAAGTAATGCATTTGTATACTTCCATGCAAGAGGTAAGATGAAAGTAATAATTTTAAAATCTTTTAAATTTCCTTCTAGATTATGTACCTATCTTGTTTTAGTTTGTTTAGTAAATATATTTGTAATGGAATCCTTTATCCACAGAGCATGCAATCAATCAACCAGGACATGTTAGAAGTAAAAAAAAATCTTAAAAATTTGATACAAGTAGCTGGTCCCTTGGAGAGTCAACTGTCTGTGCTGTTACAATCACTGCCAAAGCCTTACTTAAACCTTCCTATGGAAACTGATTAAAAATGGCAGAATTTATAATATTGAAGTATTTACCTACAATATTGAATATGCTAGAAGGCTCTTAGAACCAATATCAGATTATATACGGAAGACTGAATATTATCAAAATCAAACGCACACCAAGTGACAAGCTCAGCTTGTTGGGCTGAGAATTTATGTTTGGTTGGTACTATAAATTATTGAAATTATAAAAATAAATGCTACCTGGGCTGTAATAAAGTTATTTCATTATTTCTGTTCCTTTTGTTGCTTGGTTCCACGGCATTGCTTGATGAATGCTAAGTCAAGCTATACTGTTTCTACATGCACTGCAGATAACATGTAAATTTGTCATTTTTAATTTCACTTTATGTGCGACAGTGTGCATCCGAGAAGGATATAACCCTAGAGCAAGTACCGTCTGCAGAACAACTTGCTGACAGTTTACTTTACGAAGCATGTTTATAAACCGAGACTGGTAAGGCTCTGTGAAAAGTTTGACGTGAAGGAGAGGGAATGTTATGGAAGCACTTCTAGTATAGAGCGCATCCAGCTGCTTTATATTCCTATATCTGTGTTACGTTGCTATGGGTTGTTATTCTTCTTTTATGAAGACTTCACAAATACATTTATTTAAACAATTGTTTTCATAATCTTTATTTAATACTCACAATGTAAACCTATGATTACTTCTGATTCTGGTTATATTGTAAAAGCAGAACTGGAGTGTTTAGGATAAATAAATAAATTTCTCTCCTCAGCTGGGTTAAAAATGGCAGTGTAATAAAGTTTTTTTGAATCCAAACTATTTGGATGGAGTTAAAAAAAAACTGTCAGTGTCATGTCACGAGCTACATCAAACATGCATCAAACCTATGCCTCAAACAATGTGGATTTTGTAAACTACTTCTAACTTTTTGGTATAAGAATTCTATTCTTTGCTTTAACTTTGTGGAACTGCTGTAAAAATGGGGGGAAAACAAGTCACTGTGAGCACAAGGCTGAAGTCGCCGACCCGAACGGAGGCCATCACCAAAGCTCTGGTCAACCGCCCCATATATTCAAGTGGTGTTCTCATAGGCTAGTATCACCCACCTATTCCAATAGCCATCCTATCTTACCCAGCATTGCTTATTGGAATGGTCTGCTAGTGCAGTACTACAACAGGATCAACATTAAAATTGAATGCTCCTAACAGTTTTAGAACTATGGAGCTGTCCTCTAATCAAGCCTTTGTGAATAAGAATGCAATCTGTTTTGGAGAATGATTATTCTATTTTGCCCCACCAGTGGGACCGTGAAATGTTTAAAAATGTTGACCCACTAATCGTTGTTATTATGGCTGGTAGTGGTGTATTAGATCTATCTATACTGGAGTTAGATTTTTAAAAACATGGTTTAACGCCATCGCTAGGCAGGCAATATAAATTATAATCTATCAAGGATCAAGATTATCTAAGTGAAGTATAAAATCGAATGCAAGTTTATAAAGTGGTTCAATGTGTGCGTACGCGTGATGTTGCTGTGTCGACTTTAGATACATCATCGAAAACGTAATAGCGTCATTAACATCACGCTGCGACCCTTTGGAGCCGAGAAGTGGGTAAAATCAGGACACAGCTAGCTGCTGAGGGTGTGACGCATTGAGAACAAAGGGTTTCATTGTTATTAATTTATTTGATTATTATTGTGAATGTGGGTCACATTTTTATTTTTTGTTTGTTTTTTTCCCACAACTGTCTGGCAGTTTGAGTACTAAGCGACCTACCCAAATGTCCTTTCTTTAGTATTGTTCGTCGTTTCGTTGAGCTTCTTGAGTTATAAGTCGAGCTACACGTTAACTGACAAATGCTTGCACTGACTGGACAGGTCCACTCAAATCTTTATGGTTCTTTCTTCAAAAGACCATCTCAGGCACTAATCTGCATAGTCCTCGTGTGAATTGAGCAAGATTATGTCTGGACTTTAAAAGAGACTATGACCTGTGAGTTTGTTTCGGCTGTTTCTTCTCAGAGTAGTCAGGTACGAAACACCGGCCCCATATAGTTTTAAAAAATGACGTGTAAAAGTGCACCTAACCAAACCTACTTGCAAAATAAACATAATTTATCATTGAATGCTGTAAATTATAGGTAAACAATAATCGAATTTAGAGAAAAAAAATAGATTCAGCCAAATCATTCAATAGAGATACCTAGGTAGGTAGGTACTTACCTAAATATTTTTTTAATTCATAGCATACGACTTCAGAGCAAAAAGTAGTGGAGCGGCCCAGGTGTTAAGTTTGCCACTGGGCCGCAGTCGAGCCGAGGCCGATATCAGCTGGTGTCGGCCTCGGCTTACGAGTAGTAAAGGTCGTGGGTTCGGTTCGAACCGATGAAGAAAAACATCGTGAGGCAACCGCTATGCCCTAAAATTAAATATTCTAAGACGTGTGACGTCTACCAACCCGCACTCCCGCCCAGTTGATCTAGTAATCGCAATCGCGACTCTGAGTGTGAGGTCCTGGGTTCGATTTCCGAGTCAAGCTAATTTTTATTGGGTTTTTCCATCAGGAATTTCTCAGTAGCAGCTACGGAGTGTGGATATGTGCCCGGTTGATATCAATAGGCTCGCCCCGAGTGATTCAAGAGGAAGGTTGTACTATATTATTTGCGGGCGGGCGAAGCCGCGGGCATCAGCTAGTAAGTTTATAAGTTCTATGTCCCTGGCTGGAGGATATCCAAGATAGTCTGGTTAAGCAGAAGCCAGCCCCACAGGGTAACCTGCAAGATGCCAAGAAATAAATTTGGAAAACCTATACCTATAGCCCTCTCACTGAGAGCCGTCGTGCGTGACAATTTGACGACTATCAATATCGGAGGTCAAGTACCTTCAGGAATATTCTATATTTTTCAACCTGTAGGTATATTAAAAGTAAACATTGTTTTTCTTTAGCAAACTGGGTGGAAGACCGAACAGAATGCGTAGGCAACGGCGCCCTCTACTTCCCTCCAAAAGAAGTAATAGACTATAAAAAAATGAGACCAGAAAACAGGCAGCCTGACTTTAGACAAAATAAATTAAACAGCACACAGGTCAGATACCTACAGTATTACCGTTATCTTTGTATTAATTAGGAATTACGGAACCTTAAAAAAGGAAGTACCTACACCACTCTTGTCTCCGACCTACACAGTACCTATACTCAACTATTGTTTTATTAAACTATTTTTACAGAGTAATTTCCAATTAGTAATACGGCACGACAGCCATGATGCGTGTGATAATTACGCGACAATAAACGACCTTGTGTACAACCACTTGCCGAAGCCTCTATGTGGGCCCGTTCAGCGTTACTATAAGAGAGCACCACATCAGTTCTATCCCCAACCTGACCTCATGGAATGTTTTGTAAGTTCCTTCTTGGTTCCTGTTATTCCAATAGTTGCCGTAGGTCATCCGTAGGTAGTATTGTGTTCGCAAGCGCTACAGCTGAGGGCCTGGTGGGTTCGATTCCCAAGTCATGTCATAAATGGTTTTTATCAACACTAATGTTCTAAAGAGGAAAGATTTGTATTTTTGTGTGTGTGTATGTATGTTTGTAATGAATAAACTCAAAAACTACTGCGCTGATTTCAAAAATTCTTTCACCATTAGAAAGCTACAGTCACCCTGAGTAACAGAGGCTATATTTTATTCCCGTACTGCCAACGGGAACGGGAAGTACGCGGGTGAAACTCTTGCGGGTGAAATTCTTTCACATGCAAGCAATCCTCGCACTTTTCCCTTTTTAGGGCAATGTGACCGAGTGGGGGTTAAGGAAGCATTTAAAACACGAGTGGAAGTGCACAGATGTGTCAGACTACATATCATCTCTCTACGATGACACGTATGTGGCACCACGGCCGTACGAGTACCTACAACGATGTGAGAGGAAAGGGAAGAACTCGTGAGTCGATATAATTGTAGTTTGTAACTCTCTGGCCTGAGCCAGACTAAATTCGTCTAGTGTTTTAGTTTAATAATACCCCGTCTATAAAGATACTCTGTTTTAATCAAAAGAACTGCCTCGTTGGTCCAGCGATCGCAAACGTGACCTGACCATTAGGTCGGAAGTCCCGGATTCAATTCCCAGGTAAAGAGGTTGGGCAGTGTTGAGGTTTTCCAACGGAATTCTCAGTAGCAGCCACGGAGTTTGGAATTGTGCCCGGTTGATGGCAATAGGGTCGCCCTTACATGGGACATAACAGGCGAAATATGTTTGAACTATTAGATACACCTTTGCCTAACCCTTCGAGGATTACAAGCGTAATGTTATGTGATATTTGTTTAAGCTAATAATCAAACGATATTTTACAATTTTACGTTTTTTATTGCAGGAGTTTCACAAAAAGTTTCTGTTTTAAGATGACAAAATCAAAACAATGATAACATCAAGAATCATTTTTCCACTTTTTGCAAAAAATATTTAGTCTTTACAATATCACATTTTGTTCAAGAATAGACAGTGACGTCCATATAAAAATTGTTAACAATACAATAATTCTTAATGCTTTCATATAGCCAACATCTGGCACCAACACGAGATCAGCAAATACGTCTTACAAACTAAGTTTAGTCTCAAACGTTACAACTAACAATCGCTTACAACTAACATGATATAACTTAACAAAATGTTCTTAACATAATGGCAGTTCACGGAACTTCATAAAAATGTATAAAATAAAGAGGTAAGAGCAAGACAAAAAAATACGTACGAATTTAAAGAAAACAAGTTAGAAATTTTAAGGCAGTTCACTTATTGACTAGTCGTCAAGCGTCAGCGAGTTGAGAAGGAATCCTTCGGCAGCCTTATCAGACCAGACCCACCAGGGGTCTTGAACATACTGCTTGCGTATTGCTGATGTTGAGCAAACGCGTTCGCAGACATCATGTTTTGTTGAGCAAATTGAGCCTGAGGTATGTGAACATGACCATTGTACTGCATTTGTGGGAATACTGGCGAGCTTATTCGGCTAAAATTATGCGGCGATTGAAAGCCATTAAAATGATGACTCATGGGTGGAAAGCGATCTAACACCATTGGTTCCCCGCAGACTGATTCTTCGCGGGAGGGAGGTTGCGAGAACACGTTGCGTTGGTTCATGCTTGACGTCTGAGATTCGAAACCCGAACTTTGGCTCGAGGAACGACTCCCGTCTACATTGAATATCTGACGCTCGCCTTCGGAGCCCCAGTAGCCACCAGCCACCCAAGAAGTACTGTGACCAAGCTTGCTCGGCGATATTACGGGCCTAGAACGAGCCATAGGCGTCGGAGCAACAAAACTGGGAGTAGCAGTAAATTTACGCAAAGAAAAAATTGAATTAGTATTCTTTTTTTTAGTCTTTGTAGGACTGCCTATGCATAATGAACTAATGCTTTCATCTAATTCAGAGTCTGAGTCGTCCTTTATGAGTTTTTGATATTTATTGAATGAAGGTTTAACAAATATTGTGTCAGATACAGAACTTGGACTTTTGCTGATAACAGAATTGACACAAAATGTTGAATTCAGTTTGGGTTTCGTCCATATACTCTCAGCTCTTGGTGTAAAGGTTCTGCCAGTCAGCATGCTAGCATTCAGAAGGCCGAGATTTTCGTTTGAGGACTCGGAGAAGTTGTGTAAGCCGAATTTACTTAGTGAGACATCGTCATCACTGTCTAAATGCATAGTGTCGTCGTCCTCATCAATAAGTGTACTAGCTGAGGAGGAGGAATTCACAAGGTTCTTCATACGTTTTGGTGAAGTTGGAGATCTTACTTCTATTCTTCTAAGTTCTGTCTTGATAGATTTGTACACCAATATTGCTATAAAGGTACATAATGTCTGCAACAAAAAAAAATTATAGTAAGTTATTAATTGTAAAATTTTAGCTAGTATATCTTAATTTTTATAATTTTTTGTTGTACTTCTTTGTAAAGTTGAAACACCAAATAAGATCACTTGATTGTTTATGGTGCATTCCACAGCACAGTTACTTTTTGTAGAACAAAGTTTCCAAGTGTTACTGAGCAACATCCAATAGCAAAAAGTTATTTATTGTTAGAATAATGTTGCTATGTTATTGTGTTAAGTAATGTTGCCTAAATTTTAAAACAACAACAATTTGGTAACAAGTGATTACCTCATCTTCCATGCAACACAAATGAGACACGTCCATTGCCTAGAGAAGTTTTGAGAACATTATGACGTGCAACTCGCCGTTGCTGAAAGTTACTCTTTGTTATATTTGGTTAATTTATGTTATTGGCAATATGGATGCGATGAGTAACATTAAAAAAATAGTAACAAGTAGCCACAAAAGTTTCAGATAATTACCTGATGTTACAGTGTTGCTCCACAAAAGTAACTGCAGTGTGGATGCACCTATATAAAACACTTAATGACAAACACAGAGGTTCACAGTATTTTTCATAACAAGACAAAAATCTTAGATACCAACCTTTACAAAGCTCAAATAAATAGGTTCCACAGCCACATAGCGATGTCCTATAGTAGCAATGACAAATATCAGCCATTGCAAGTCAATTAAAATAGTATTCTTCAAGCTGTTCACATTCCAGATGAGTCCAATTATTTGTAAAAAGCACACGAAACTCCCTAAAGTTTCCTGAGTAGTCATATTAAATTGGTCTATATGTATCTGTCTAAAATTAAAACTTTTTGGCATCATGTTAACAATATTTATGTCATTGAAATAATTCTCTAATGCTGGGAATGTCATAGTTGTCTTCATTTCAATGATAGAGTATATTCTTTGTAGAAGACCTAGTACTATCTCCTTTACATTAGTTATTGTACTAAGTAAATTCTTGTATCTTAATGATAAGTTTGTGTAAAGTTCAAAAGAAACCAGTATAAAAAGTATAACTGCTATAAGCATTGAGGTATTGTTTATAAGTTTTCTCAGCAGTTTGTTTTGTTTCAACTGCTTCTGATCTATTTTATCTGATGTCCTTGTTTGTAACAATTTGGACCCCAGTAGGGTTTCTTTCTCTTTGTGTAGTTTTGTTTGCAGAACTTTCCGGCAAGGGCTACATAGCTTGTATGCCTTTTCTAACTGCAACCTGAAAATTAAGAAATACTTGTGACAATATTAAATCAATAACAACTCACATGAAAATATTTTCTGAGTACAAAACCACTTGGTACACAATCAAATTAGATGGTAATTTAAACATTATCAGCCCTGTTTACCTATTCCAAATGGAGGCAGACATTTTAACTCTTAGTAATTAAAAATCACAAGCAAAACCAAAGCCGTGTTTCAAGACAACTACAGATTACAAAGTGGTATTAAAATCTTCTGATTTGGTGAGGATTAATATCAAACTGGATCAGTAAACATGACTTCTTATAGTGACTGATAACGGTTAATTAAACAACTGAGATAAGTACCATGTGCTAAATAATGTGGCCTCTAATGTACGGCCATGAGAACAAGTGTTTGCATTTCAAATAGTGGTTGGTTTATGCAAATAACTGTCTCTTTGGAATAAATTAACATGTTTGGGTGGCATTTAAAGAAACAATGGATTGACTGTGTAGAGAATGATATGGCAAGCAAAGAAGTATCTGATGAGATCACTAGTAATAGAGAAGTATAGAACCCCAAATGAGTTGGTATAAGGGCAAGTTAATGATAATGGGTGGTATTTAAAGCATTTCAAAAAATCTATTTTCAACCCAAGAGGCATACCCAGCAGTGGGGGAATTTGGGCTGCGGATGATGAAACTCGGGACTACAGATGTAATAGAAAATTAAAACTTTACTTAGGGCTAATTATTTCATCAAGATAGGACACCCTACTAACTCAAAGTCAAAACATATTTCAATTAGACTGTTACAGGGACTTTTGAAAGTCAAAAACAAAAGGATGAAGCATCAGTCCCAATCTCAAGGCAAAATAACTTGTGAAAGTACTGTAGTTCTCATAGAGAACTACAGTACTTTCACAAGTCTGTCCCAGCAGTGGGAATGTTATAAAGTGATTATAAATACTTGCCACTTAAAGAGTGAAGCCTTTAGTGTTCAATCATTTTAAACCAGCATTTTTTAGGTTTCAGTTGTTATCTTGACCTTGAAACATGAATATAATGTAGGTAATCCAATATATATTTACCTATATGATTCTATTTCATCATCAAACTTCTTCTCGTTCATAGGAACAAAATTGGCTAGTTGTGCTACTTTCAACTGTTGGTTTATATTACACATCTTGCAGAGACCATTCCTGGGTGGACTATTCCGGAACACCTTTGGTGATTTGTTACCCTGGTCATTGAATGCAGTTATTGGTTTATTGTAGTCACCATCCTAGAATAAAGGAAATACATAAATTATACGTAGGCAAGTAATTAGTTTGTGGAGCCAATATTCAATAAAATATTTGTCAAATCTGGTTCAAGTGAAATTTATTAAACATGAAGTTGTTCAATAGTTATCAACCACCTAGAGATTAATAATGGTATATCTGGGAACAAGCAAACAAACTGCCAGTTCCTTAGTCTTTTTTTATAACATCTCAAATGACTAAAGCTGAAATATTGCCAATTTTTATCAAACAGGTTAGGTAAGAAAAATTTAAAATTTTCTTGCAAAATCCGGTTATTGAAGGAGTTTTTAATGAGAGTTATAGCTAATAAAACAATTTACATTATGTAATACATGATAGTAATCGTATTAGCATTCATAATCAGTAATAACCTTACCTTGGTGAACCCATTGTACTGCTCACATTTTGGGCAAGTCCAGCTATTGCGGTCTGGATATTTTACCCAAAAATCACTATTACAGAACCAACAGTTTACGCGCCACGGCAAAGCAGACCTGTAAAACAATTATAACTTATTTTTATGATTCTCTCGGGCGGGAAAGCGTTAACTATAACCTCAACAACTTACCGTAGTTTGTATAGTAATTTCACAAGTAACACTGTAAAGAAAACAACGGCTATACATATCAGCACTGACTCCATTTTATAAATATATTTCATTTTTGTCAAACTTTATTTCTAAATTATTATGTCCTAACCTAAAAGTACACCCATTTTGTTTGCCATAGACTATTTTTTGTTTTTTTTTCGCATGCATTGCCGAATGCTTTGCATTGGCTTTGAACCATAGAGTCATAAAAATAAGCCGGCACGCGAAAACACTACAATAAATCACATAAACCTGGATGCACGCTTCTTTTGTGTTTTACGAGAATAATCATCATGACTATGCATCTAAATTCACCCACTGCTGGATAGACCTCTCTCTAAAATGCCAATCTCTACGTTCCTGCCTCATCCAATATTCTCCCACCCAATGGCAATAATGACATCAGGAATTCAGGATCATGTAGGTACCACGGCAGTATATACTAAGCACTTAAGCAGTGTTGTTCCTGAAAAATTTAGGGTTGCCGTATTTTAATTCTAAAATTGCCGGATTTTTAGGGAAAAGTTAAAAAAATGCCGTATTGTAAAAAAAGTTTATTTGAACGGTTTAAATAATACAAAAATACAAATGATGTATGTACTACTTTAAAACTTAATTATTTTATTCTTCACCATACCTATATGTTTTGAATAGTTTACATACTTACTATTATTTTTATTGTTATTTTCCGGGAATCCGATTCCTACACATCCTAGAACCTACCATAATGGGGAACTAAAGATTTTAGACATTAAATTCTCGGAGATAAGGTTGCATTTGGTTGTTGGTTGAATTCTGTTGCCGTTTCTTTTCGTGGCGCTACTTTATCTATGGTTTACAAGTTGGTGCGATCCATTCTACGAAATATTTGTTTTTTATTTACTTTAGTCAATTACCGTATATTTTAATACGGTAATCAAAGAGCTGCCGTATACCGTATTTATGATGCCTAAGATGCCTGAATGCCGTATATTACGGCAATTGCCGTATCAAGAACAACGCTGATACTAAGTCTATGGTACCAACATTGTTCTTGGACACCACTCAGTCACAGCACAGCTTTGTCACCCCTACTGGTCCCCACGCACCGTACCTTACTCTTCCCAAGCCCAACTCGATTATTTTGAGTTCCCATATTCAGCAATCATTATAGAAGACCTTGTACGTCTCCAAACTTTCTACGAGTTTTACATTCCGAGCATGTACAACTCGTAGCCATACTTATTTACTCTATGTTTGCAAACCGGGGCGGCGGCGGCGGTCCCTACCATAGATAATACACTATAATACAATATATCCCTACAAACTAACTCTAGACAGTTTAAATAAGCCCATCATAATTTATGATGGGCTTAGCTAGGTAACCAAGGGCCCTGGTGCAAATAAAAAATGGGGCCCCACTACTATCTAGTTAAGTTTTATCAAGTAAAAATCTCAGATCAAAGAAATAGGCAGATGGAACGTGCGCGACAAACAAGGTGACGCCGGTTTTTATTTATGTGTGTGCGACAGACAAGAGGCGCCGTGTAGGGACACGCGCATCTGTGTGCGTTTGCGGTTGCCAGATATTGAGAAATACTCCCATATTTTTGTTCAGTTAAATTGTTCCCAAATATTGTACTACTATTTTTTTTAAATTGTAAACGCGATTTTGCTTTATGGTTTATGGTTATACTGTATTAAATCGTACTGCCACCATGTAAATAGCAATGAAATGAAACAATGTAGCTTTGTAATTGTATTAATCTTGTAATTTAGTACGAAAGCACATGCGTGAAAACGCGGTAAAAAGTAAGTAAGTAAACGTCAGTTTTACGCCCAAGACCACAGACTATAACATACTGCATACTAATATGCATTAATAATTTAATAATGTTTTTGAGTTGCGTAGTACAATTAGTATCGTTAGTAATGCCGGAGGTTAAAATATTCGTCATTAATTTGAATGCACCCTTTAGATACAATATTTCCTTATACGCAATTACGTATGTATAAATTAATCGATATTTTTTATGCACAATACACATTCCCCTAATTCAGGGTAATTTTCCCGTCATAAACTAGCAACACAGACGACTTACTGTTAAGGTTTTGTGTTTCAAGTGAGCCGAAAATATTTGGAAAATAAATACCAAAACAATAAAAATAACAAAGTTACCTGTATTCCATCTTGTTTTCTTAGTTTTTGTGAACAACTTTTGCAGTGTTTAAACACACAAGACAGCATGTTTTGACCTAAAATGACAAATCACTAGTGACGTGTGAGCGAGACGATGCGTAGCTTGGTACTGTCGCGAGTTTGTATTTGCTTTTGATTTTGTATTTGCTTTGGTGGAACCACTCGCGTGTTCTGAGCGCGCTATCTGTCTATTTCTTTGATCTGAGGTAAAAATATTAAAATATACAAATACTTTAAAAATGCTTAGTTACTTTGTCATCAGCTCTTTTTCGTACACTGCAGGGCAGGTAATAAAAATATTAAACAGTAATGACATAAATTACAATTAATACTTAGTATTTTCTATAGGAAATAAGTCCTATAGAAAAGAAACTCTTTTTTATTTCGTTTTAACTGAAAATTACATTTTCGAAAGTTCAGTTCGTTCGAAGGTTTTCTGGTAAGGATTCGAGGGCCCCCTGAGCTTGAGGGCCCCGGGGCACTGCCCCGCCTAGCCCCTAGGTAGCTACGCCACTCATAAACCAAGCCAAAAGACCACTGTGATTACTTTATTAACGGTTTTTCTCAAACCTTGGACTTCTACCAGTCATCATCAATGATATTGATAAACATAATGATAAACAGATATGTTGTGAGTGCGCAATCGTGAAGACTCGAAAACGGGCCAATTGGGTCGCTTTGCCTTTATTCTGCGTCACTGCGTATTAATAAGTGAGCAGGCGCTGCCCCGTAGAACACTTTTTTCGGTGGTTTTGTAGGTCTAGCATATCTGTGTAATAGAATATCATTGGTCATCATCATGTAAAAAAACCGACCAAGTGCGAGTCGGACTCGCACACGAAGGGTTCCGTACTATTGACTATAGGGAACGTGCACAACGACGGTGGTGCCGACTGGCGTCACCAATCCGAATCTTGTACCATAATAATACTTGACATTGACATGTAAAACAAGTAAACAGAATTAATTTTATTATTGAAAATGATTATTCTAGCTAATCATAATCCATTGTTGCATTTCTGGATGTACCAATACATCCACAAAAATAAAAATTAATCAAATAGCGTAAAATAATAAAATTCTATTACGAAAGTAATAGAAATGTAAAGAATAGTACTCTCATACCATGTTTAAGTGAAAAACGCAAAAAATGGATAAATGCAGTAAGTAAAATATTTGAACACATTTGTTTTTGTTACACTCTGCATTGAAAAAGTTCAATAGCCTTCAAAATCAACCGTCCAAGCAAACATTAAATGGTACTGGCGCGTACCATTTAAACTTCAGCGAACACACATATGTTGCACTGAAGTTCACACCGAATATTCCTCAACAATTAAACAAAGAGTCCACATGTACTCAGATTATAAACATGGTTATACAATAAAGTTTTTAGTTGGCTGCACTCCTTGTGGTTTCATAAGTTTTGTATCTAAATGCTACGGAGGGCGTTCTAGTGATTGCTTATAACAAATGATTATGGATTAGACTGCACTGAAGTTCACACTGAATATTCCTCAACAGTTGAACAGAGTCCACATGTACTCAGATTATAAACATTGGTATACTTACAATAAAGTTTTTAGTTGGCCGCACTCCTTGTGGTTTCATAAGTTTTGTATCTAAATGCTACGGAGGGCGTTCCAGACTGCACTGAAGTTCACACCGAATATTCCTCAAGTCTCCATATGAACTCAGATTATAAACATAGTTATACAATAAAGTTTTTAATTGGCTGCACTCCTTGTGGTTTCCTAAGATTTGTATCTAAATGCTACGGAGGGCGTTATAGTGATTGCTTATAACAAATGATTGTGGATTGATTTGTTATAGCCTGGAGATACTGTTCTCGCTGATAAAGGATTCCCTTCCATTAAAACATGTGTTGAAAATAAAAAAGTTGTTTATGCCACCGTTTCTTCATGCACCACAATTTTCATCAGAGAAAATAAACGAAACATACAAAATTCATATTGGTCAACATTCATGTTACGCTGACGAACATTATTGATAGACCGGAACCCATGTTTCATACCTTTTATCATAATCAAAAATAATACTTTTGAAGAGATTTGCGTGACAGGTGACAGCATAAGTTTCCTTTACTGTCCGCATAGTGTCTCTTTTGTCGTTTAGTGCTGCCACCTATAGTTCCTGCACGTTCCCTATATTCAGTATTTGTTGTTATAGCGGAAACAGAAATACATCATCTGTGAAAATTTCAACTGTCTAGCTGTCACGGTTCATGAGATACAGCTTGGTGACAGACAGACGGACAGACGGACAGACAGGAAAGTCTTAGTAATAGGGTTCCGTTTTTACCCTTTGGGTACGGAACCCTAAAAAACCAGCCAAGAGCGAGTCGGACTCGCGCACCGAGGGTTCCGTACAAACTTTTTAAAGGACAAACTTAACTTTAATGTTCGATCCCTAGAAACGGCTATTGCACCAACCGCAAATAATAAGTTTGTAACAGTAAAATCGCTTTTTTTTGGTAATTAGCTAGGTACATGTTTACGATTTACAGACTTTTCCCTTTAAATGTGCTGTAAGACCTTGCTTTTTGCCAAATTTCGTGATTCTAAGTCAACGGGAATTACCTTATAGGTTTTCGACCCAAAACCTATAAGCCATAGGGTACTTCCGGTTGACCTAGAATTGTCAATTAAGGCTGCTTTACACCGGGACAACACTGTGCGGCGCTGCAGCATGCTACATAAAGTGGTGTGCGTCATTTTGTGGAATGCTACAAATAACCAACATATGCGGCCATTGCGGTATGTGGCAGCCTATTTTACGCCGAGGCAACATCGTGCCTAGCTAATTTTCAAAGCGTAGTAAAACAACCTATAAACTGTATGACGCACCAAAAATGTGGCATGGAATCCATTGTGTTTGGATCGAAGCTGTGACTGGCTGCGACAGTCTGCCACATGACGCAAACGCATGACGTCAGTATGGTATAAATTTCAACATGCTAGGTCCACCCGTTCCTGAGAAAATCGGTGGTGACAGACGGACGGATAGACGGACAGACGGACAAGATTTTTTTACCTTTTAAGGTACGCAACTCTATTGGTCGTCATCCTGAATTCCTGACGCTGACGTAATTTATATGATGCTCTATGGTTGCAGCGCTAAAATGTCGTTCTTTGTTTGACAGTGACATCACATTTTGACTTTGATTTTGAGGTTATAATGTTCTGTCAAAAACACGAGATAAACAATTATTGTGAGCAGCGTTGCCAGAAGGTTACATTTCTTACATTTTTCGTAACTTTTGACCCCCTCGCGTAACATGTAAGTAATTTTTATATTTATGGCAATTTTCGTAACTTTTGAGAACAACGAGATTTGTAATACTAGATTTTTATTGCAGTTTACGAACGCATTTCAATTTAACGCATCCAAATTGAACGCACCTAAAACTGGCGGGTCTAAAAAGTATTTCACTCCGTAACATACTCAGAGATGGCTCTGAATGGAAAGCGCCATGACAAAATGAATCGTATCACCCATAAATTAAAACTTGATGATGCTTGAGCGTGTGCGCGCAGGTTTCCTACTTCGCGAGTTCCCGCCGTTCGCGGTTTCGTAGCTACAGAAATGCATTAGGCCTGAAAATAACAAAAATAAGGCCTGTAAGAAAGATTCACCAGTAGGTACCTACTCAATTTAATACACATTAAAGAGAGATGACAAATCATCGTCGATAATGTATGTAAGGTCTTTAGGTTTTCTTATTTTGCATGGTCAGAGCCCTCTTACGAACTTTTATTAGAACAAGTACGATAAGAGGATTCTATACGTATCGAATATTAGTAAGTTCAGAGAAAAAATAATAGATCCACTACCTCGTAGTTATGGTTCAAACTAATATAAAAAGATAAGTGCTAGAATAGCAACAGTGAACTCATATATTTACTGCGGGTCTAAAATGGCCGCTTTAACAGATCCTACGCAGAATCTTAGCATGAATCACGTTAAAACATTTAAATTCTTAAAATGGACTTTATGTCAATAACAATAAAGTCCATTTTAACAATTTTAAATTTTTAACGTGATTCACAAAACGATTCTGCTAAAGCGGCCATTTTAGACCCCCTGTACTTTTTGACAATGAAGATGGCGCTGCGAACAAATGAAACTACAATAGAGTCTGTTTTATCCTAAGACTAAATATTTAATTTATATTCCGCCATTTTGCTGACATCAATTTGCCTTTCGACCTCCGACCCCAAAAAACACGTAAATTAAAAAAAAAAAAAAAAAAACAAAATGTAACTTTTTCAGCAAAAATGTAACATTTCTGGAAACGAAACGTAACTTTTGACTCAAGGGCCCTGGCAACACTGATTGTGAGACGGACGGCTGAAAATCATCACTAATATCACTGTTTTCTAAAGTATCCATTTAATATTTGATAAGCATACAATGACACCGGAATCGATTTTACTTTTATGCAACTATGACGACCAACTGCACACAGGTAAGGATAAATAAATTAATAACCGCGCTAAGTTATATCTTTAAAATTTGCCTTTTGTCCTAAATAACCTGTTCTTTCAGATAATGAAACTGTAAAGAACCTTTGGTCGGAAAAATGGGCAGTCAGAGACATAGAGATATGTAAAGAACTGTTAAGAACCGGTCTTGAAACAGATGCATTAAAGGATGTTATAAAAAAGTATCAAAACGATAATAAAACTATAGAAAATATCCTTTTTGTGTCAGTCAGTTCATTTTTAACGTTTTGTGACCGCAATTGGAACCCACACCCAGAAACATTTAGTATAGAAGATTTTTTCGGTATAGAATGGCCTAAAGATGTAGATGCTAGTATGATGCTCCAGAGAGACTCAGAGCCAATATATGTGAATATTCTTCATCCAGAACTGTTGTACTTCTGCACACAAGTTTTCAATGCGCTGTGTAATGCTGATCAAAGTTTGGTGAGTTTATTTTCTTATCATCACAGAGAATGACTTAACATTTTAAACCTTTAAGTAAGATTGTAAAATCAAAATAGATACAGACTGGGAATCTTATCAATTTGGACTTTATATGAACTTGTTATAAATGACAAATCAAGTTGCCATACTTAGCAGTTTATAGCTTCCTTAGATAGCATCAAAAGAGGGTAAAATGACAAATCAAGGAGTTGTCAGAAAACTTGAGACATCTTATCTTCAATTGCCCCACATTAATAAGTTCCGTAATTTTTTTAGCTACACTTATGGTGGTACTTCAGAAGTAAAGTAGTCCATCAGAGAATCCTAGATGATACCAGTGCCTCATTATACGCTGAGCTAGAAATCATAATAGCCAAGCTGTCAAACCTCCTTCATGTCATACAAGACAAGCCAAGGCTCCAGATCCTACTGTGTATGGAGATAGGGCAGGCTTACCTCTTGTATGGCAGGGTGCAGAGGACTGAAGAATACCTGAAAAGGGCTAGGGATCTTGCAGGGTTGAAACTGGAGTTAACAGGTACTGGGAAATGATTATTGGTGTAATAGGATGTGATTTGGTGGTAAGAGGGAGGATGTTTTTGCTTATGGCAACACACAAAATTTAGTAGTTTTTCAAATTCTACCCAAAATATTAGATCATAAGTTTTCTGTTTTTAGGGTTCCGTACCCAAAGGGTAAAAACGGAACCCTATTACTAAGACTTCGCTGTCTGTCCGTCTGTCTGCCCGTCTGTCTGTCACCAGGCTGTATCTCATGAACCGTGACAGCTAGACAGTTGAAATTTTCACAGATGAAGTATTACTGTTGCCGCTATAACAACAAATACTAAATATAGTCAATGGTACGGAACCCTACGTGTGCGAGTCCGACTCGCACTTGGCCGGTTTTTTTTAGTTACCCCTTTTGTCAATAGTTGGCAAAATGGAACGTTAATCTTATACTGACATTCAATAATAAAAACCTTTAAATTGAGTTATTCTCTGGTCTACTTTGGCCATCAAAAACTTGATAATTAAAACAGGTCATCTCCAATTGCAGGCATCCTTGGAAAAAGAACAAAGTTTCAACAAACAATAATACCCCAGCTTGCCCTAACCAGTGAGCTGGACTCCAACATAGAAAGACCATCGGCTGAGGAGAGTCATGGCAGTTCCGAACTGCCTCCTGACTTAGAACTGCAAGATGATGTTAGAATGAACAAGATAGCTTATACTGAAGCTATCAGCCAAACTGAACTGCCAAGCTTGGAGCAGATTCTATGTTTGTTGACTGTGTAAGTATTTTACATTTTAACTAGTAATGTAAATTAGAGGAGTGTAGTTTGGCTGATTGCTTTTTTCAGTTATGCAGTTGCATGGACATACCATGTCCATAACATGACACCTGTACCATGAAATGTAAGGGTCTGCCATATTACTCTCTCATTGATTATGTTTAGGCCCCATGTATGGATGGCAGCATTAATTTGTTACCCCTTTTATTTAGTGTCTCTAATGCGTGAAGGATACCTAATTAATGCAACTGTCTGTACAATTCAAACTCTCTCTTCAAGGAAAAAAAATATTGTTTTTACTTTTTGCACAGTAAAAGTATTAAACATCATCATCTGCCTGGCCTTTTCCCAACTATGTTGGGGTCGGCTTCCAGTCTAACCAGATGCAGCTGAATACCAGTATTTTACATGGAGTGACTGCCTATCTGATAGTATAAAAAGTATTAAATAAAATATATATAAATATCTCTCTCTCTCTCTTTTATATATGTATTTGTATTATGTTGTATTATATTTTGTATTTGTATTATTTTATTGTTTTTTTTTTGTATTATTTTTTGTATTGTATTATTACAATGACATGCCACATAATGTTAAATTTATAATTTTATTGTCAACCAATTATTTGCATGCCCATGAGTCGGCAAAATGTGGAGAACTTTATCATAAATGAACATCTATGTACCTATTACCCATGTTTGCAAAGAATAAATGATTTGATCTTGATTTGATTTGATTTTTTAAACATAAAAACTGTTATTTTCAGCCAATATTTGATGAAGGCTCAGCCTAAAGTCGAGTTGATGAACGAAGAGCTTGCCTCCTATATCGACGCTGTTCTAACACAGAAGAAAGGTGCGTGGCCTACGAGGGTAGCTGCCCTGCTAATCAGGTGTAAACTGGAGGCGAATCATAAGAGAACTGTGGAGAGAGCCATGATGCAGTGCGAGACTATTGTCAATGATAAGACTTGCGCCAGTTCTATAACAAGGTATGTCTTAAAACGTTTTATAGTAATAACTCCTCTCCTCCTCAGTCGTGCATTCTTGACAGAATGGTTGTGGTTGAAGATAAAACATTTTCTTTGGATGACGTAGTCCTTGCGATGCGCCTCCACTTGTTGCGGTCTTCAGCGTCTCGGGAGCTTTGGACTATGGACGTTTGTGTTGCAGCTTTTATAAGGTCTATAACAATTTTATGCACAATATTCGATTTTAATTCCCGAAATAGATCCAGGCTTGTATGCAGGATGCAGCACCAGAGTCCAGCACATGTAGGAAGTGCCAAAAATAAGCATGCTACACACACCCAAACCTACAGTCAACTCGTTTTTCACCACCCATGGGGAACCCTAAAAGATATTATTGATATAATATTATTGTCGAGTCAATTTTCTGTATTTAAACTAAATACCTACGTTAAACACAACATTTAATGTCATGTATATCCGCAAAGTAACACCTGATTTGATTACTTATTTCTTTAGTTAGAGTTAATCGTCTTAATAAGGATGTATTGTGTACTCCTAATAAGTCATTCATAAATTCGAGTATTTCTTTATGAATGCAGATTTTTATGTCTCCTAGATTATCATACCTATGGGCTACTGGCTTACAACCTGCATGGATGTGGAGACAGCAGCTAGCCGACTTGTACCTTAGCCTAGGACTTGTGAAAGCTGCCCTGGAAGAGTACCTCAAGTTGCAACTGTGGGAAGACGTCATTGTGTGTTATACTTCACTGCAATTGAGACATAAGGTAGAAAATCATATATTTTTAACCAACATTCAAAAGGAAGAGTTTATCAATTCGTCTGTTTTTTTTTTTGCGTGTGTATTTTCAGCGATATATATCTACTTACGCCAATTATGAACCGATTTTGATGATTCTTTTTTTGTTTGGAAGAATATTATTTCGCGGTGGTCCCGTTTAAGTTTGGTGAAGATCTGATGCTGATTTTCGAAGATATACAAGGGAACTCTTCAATATAATAGACAGCAAATCTGTCGTGATTGCTGGCAATCCCATGGATGTTTGTTTTTTTTTATTTTGTCTATCCTCTAGAACTCCGGGTACTCTTCAATATTATGTATAAATTAATACCCTAAAAATAGAAAAAATAAAATACTTTTTTGCAAAAAATAAAATCAATGTTTTATTTTTTTTGGTTTCTGTAGCCTATATATGTGGACTCCAATTAACTATAGCTATTCAGAGTTTCAGACTCAAAGTGTTCTTTAATTTTCAGGCGGCTGAAGTTATACAACAGCAGATTGATATAAATCCAACAGTAAAATTGTATTGTCTGCTTGGTGATGCTACAGGTCAGTTTTATTTTAATTTTTGAAGTCAACAATGTGACCATGTATAAGTTACAGTCAAAACTGTCGGTCAAAACAAAACCACTTTTGACTGGTGTCAGTCAAAATCCTTTTATAGATCAAATGCGTTTTCTGCAGTAAAAAAAATATATGTGGTTTTAGAACGCCTCAGTTATAACTAGTCGTAGAAAGTTTTTCAGAGGGTCACAAAAATAAAACTTATTACTACTTATTAGTTTCTAAGCAAATGTTAGTTATTGTTAAAATAGTTTTCACTGGTCAAAAGTAGTTTTTACTAGTTTTCACCAGTCAAAACTACTTTTGACTGATTAATACTTTTTGACTGTGACATATTTAATGTTTCGGTGTTGCCAACTTGGGTTGTAAAACCTAATATTCCAAAATATTAATGTTACATTTTTCCAGATGATGTCAAATACTATGAGAAAGCGTGGGAGTTTTCAAACCACAAGAGCAGTAGAGCCCAGAGACATTGGGGCAACTTCTTGTTCGACCACAAAGAATATGAACAATGCATTCCACATTTCGAAAAATCGGTCGAAATCAACTCGATACAGGAGCGAGTTTGGCTTAGATTAGGGTGAGTCCTCGTTTATGTTGAGTTGTTAGATGAATCCATCAGGAGAATCATCATCATCTGCCTAGTCTCGTTTTATCCACCGAGATTAGCAAGTACATAATTATTCTCCCCTTTTAATCTACTTTTTTTCACACACACGGCTATTATTTTTAAAGCCAGTTTCGGTAGATTCTAAACTACAGATTCCAGGAAATGCTTAAATGCCTATTGAACATTATAACATTATACTTGTAGAATCTTAAATTATCTCTGTACGTCATTTCAGTTACGCTGCCCTGGAGATGGAGAACTGGGAGGTATCGGCGAAAGCGTATCGCCGCTACACATACCTGCAGCCGAACACATTCGAAGCGTGGAACAATCTCGCCAAAGTTTATGACAAGCAGGGAGACAAACCTAGAGCTTACAGGGCTCTGATGGAGGCGCTTCGATCGCTTCAAATCAAATATGACAACTGGAAGGTTGGTTTTTATTGAGAACTAGCTTTTGCCCGCGACTTCGCTCGCGTTTTGTTCGGAAATTATCCCACGAGAACGTTTTAAATATAGCCTTTAACACTCACAAATAACGCGGCTTTCTATTGGTAGAATAATTTAAAAAATCGGTTCAGTAGTTCCAGAGATTACCCCCTACAACCTCACAAACTTTATTTCTTTATAATATTAGTACAGATATAGATTAGCTTTTGCCCATGGCTTTGCTCTTGTTATGGACGGAAATTATCTCTCGGGAATGTCTATGACACTCAGGAATGTTATATCCTCCCATTAGTGAAAGAATTTTTGGAATCAGAATCATCCAAACTTATAAACTCTACTGCTGTTTAACTATGATTGTGTTTTCTTTAAAAAAAATATCTAGCATCTAACATGTATTGCCACGGGCTAATTAATTAGAGTAGATGTGTTTTCAACCACATTTTGCCAGCTTAATTTAAATCCCTTAATGTATTTTCGACTACCCGATTGGCGCAGTGGTAGTGAGGCTGCCTTACGTTCTTAGGGTCCCGGGTTCGAATCCCGGTCGGTGCAAATGTTTGTATGATGAGCATGGACATTTGTTTCCGAGTCATGGATGTTTATATGTATATTAAGTATGTATTTACAAACAAAAAAGTATATATGTAGTATATCAACTATCTGGTGTCCACGACACAAGCCTCGTTGCTTAGTGTGGCACTAGATGGCGCTGTGTGTAATGTCCAGCAATATTTATTATTATTTATTTATTTATTTATCAACTTTTTTTTTTAATACATGACATAGTTACTTTGCTATGTACTTCTCCTTGTCGGACTTTAAATAGCTAATTTTTTACTCTTTCTAGCTCTGGGAGAACGTAATCATTGTGAGCATGGACACGGGGCATTTCGAAGACGTGATTCATGGTTGTCATCGTATGCTCGATGTCCAGCAAAAGTTTGAAGATGTGGAGGTACTAGGACTATTGGTGCGAGCTGTTATTCAGGACAGTAAAGATGCTGACGGAAACAGTGCTGCTAGGTATGAAAATGTTTGATAGACTATCAACCGTAGATCCATTGTAAATTTTGGATTTTAGTAGCGCTTTTATGTCGTAGCACTCGTAGCCTATAGTATTGTAACAGTTATTTTACCACCGACGCCAGCAACATAACAACTATCTTAATGTAACTTGTATGAAGATAACTGTGAATTTAACATTTAAAGGATCGGTTTTTTATTTAGTTTCGCCATTCTAACCACTGAGATGAGGTAGTCAAAATGTTGCTAGATGAATATTTTAAATTTTAATTGCTCCTTCTATTATTAATTATACATTTTTCCAGATTGCGAAAACGAGTTTTGGAGTTGTTCGGAAGAATAACGTCAGTTCATCAAAATAACCCCGAAATATGGCAGTTGTACTCGGATTTAAGTCCAACATATTTATTGAAAGCACAACGCTTATTGAAGGCGTACAAAGGCTTTACTTTGGTAACTACACAAGCTAATAATTATGCCGAATTGGATAAAATGAAGATTATTTTGAACTAATTCAATGTTTTAATTTTTCAGAGTGGCAACTGGGCTAACAATCCCAACACGTGTAAAAAAGTGATAGAAATGGCTCGGTCCGTTCTGGAACTAAGTAAAAAAGCTAGGGAAGAGTCAGAAGAGAAAGACATACTTCAAGCTAATCAACAGCTGTCTTCTGCAAGACTAACTGGTCAAGCTGTCATCAGGGCATCTGAGAAACAAGACTGGCCAGAAATTAAAAGTGACTTGGAAGATTTAAAAGAGTTGTTTTCTAATGTTACAGAATATATGAAATCAGTCATGTAAATGGTGGTGTTTGCTTTTGCGCCTGATAAAGTGAACCTATTAAGTAATGGGGACAAATATAATGACCACCAAAAATAACTTTGTGACCAATAACATTTATTACCTAAAATAATACCAATCAGCAAAAAAAATAAACCTTGACCAATAAATTAAAACCTAAAATTACAATGTTACAATTTATTTTAGTCATGACTGCACTTTAAATTGTACTGCGAGCCCAAATTTAGTAAACTGATCACCAAATTTTGATGAGCAAATTTTTGCTCTTGCCATACAATGTTGATAAACCCCCAATTATGTTTTAAGGGTGGCATGGGCACTGGGCCGTAGGCCGACGCGACGAAGGAGGCCTGGCACTTCGTGGACAGAAGTCAGAGAGTGTTATCTAAGAGAAGTAATTAGTCAGAGAGTGCTATCTAAGAGAAGTAATTAACAAATTTGGTGAGCCACAAAAAAACAGCATTTAAATAATTTGGTCGGCGTACAAAGATTTTGTTTGCAATTCAAAAAATCAGGCAGCAATCCTTGTTCACAAATAATTTTGATAATGGTCAAAAATTAAATCAGAAATAGGCAGCTTACAATAACATGAGTTTGCTTAGTAAACATTCAATCCGCAAAATAACTACTTGATCAGCAAGATTTCATGATTGATCATTATACTACATAATTAACTTATTTACATATTTTTACTTGTTTTGTGAACAAGAAAAAGCATGCTGGCTACAGTATAGACGTACCGTTACCGCTTACGTACAGACGGACCGCGCTCCTTCAGGGGTTCAAAAAATGACCGGTACCTTTTTTATGGACTCATAAAAATATAGATTTCTATGCAATAGGGAACGTGCAGGAACTATAGGTGGCAGCACTAATCCACAAAAGAGACACCATGCGGACAGAAAAGGAAACACTTCTCATCGTGCTTTCAATTTACTTAGACAAAATTGTCTCAATTATATTATTTTTGAATATGCTAAAAGGTATAAAATATGAGTTCCGGTCTATCAATAACGATCGTCAGCGTAATATAAATGTTTAATAGTATGAATTTTATATCTTTCGTTTACTTTCTGATGAAAATTGTAGTGTATGAAGACATGGTGGCTGGCATAACTAAGATATCTTTCTTATTTTCAACACAATGTTATAATGGAAGGGAATCCTTTATCAGTCAGAACAGTATCTCCAGGCTCTAATAAATCAATTAGTTCACAATCATTTGATGAATCAATCAATAAAATGCAGTCCGTAGCATTTAGATACAAAACTTAAAAACCAAAGGAGTGCAGCCAACTAAAAACATTATTGTGGGTATAACCATGTTTATATTCTGAGTACATGTGGAGTCTTTGATTAACTGTTGAGGGATATTCGGTGTGAACTTTAGTGCGGTCTAGTAGAACACGTACCTAAATGGTGAAGTATAAATGGTTCTGGTATGTTTGCGTGGACGGTTGATTTTGAGGGCCTTTTCAATGCAGAGTGTAACAAAAACAAGTTGTTTTCAAATATTTTTCTTTACTGCTTTTATCCATTTTTTGCGTTTTTCACCAAAATATGGTATGATAGTAGTATTCTTTGGAAAGCAATAGAATTTTACGCTAATTGATTTATTTTCATTTTTGTGGATGTATTGGTACCTACATCCAGTAATGCAACAATGCATTATGATTAGATGATTAATTTTCACTATAAAATTAATTCTGTTTACTTGTTAGAAAAGTCAATGTCAAGCATTAATAGAGCACAAGATTCGGATTGGCGACGCCAGTTGGCAGCACCATCGTTGTGCACGTTCCCTATAGTCTGCTCAGAGCTGTAGCCTCAAAAGGTATCGTGTATAGTCCAACACAAAAGAGTAGAAATTAAATGAGGGCGCTGCGATCGCTCAGGTGGCAACCCAGTTAGTACGACCTAACTGATCTTGATACTTGAATAGTATTATTGGTCTAATAGCTATAAATAATGAGAAAATAATTATTTTAAATAAGTATGTTTATTAATTCATTGCTTTCAATAAGTTCCTCATAGATAATATTTGATTTGGTACGTAATAGTAATAAAACTACAAGTTCACTCAAATATATATTATGAGGGGCGACCCTTTCTGTGTATAGCTGGAGTCGAGAATTTCCCGCCGTTTTGCACAATTCTGCGCACTGTGCTTACAGAAACACCTAAAACAAACAAAGCATGTTATTAACATAAGCTTATAGATACAACTTTAAATTAGTGCTCTATCTTCATAAATAATATAACTGCTGTCAGTCAGACGAAAAATGTCCCGCGCAAATATGTTCATAACGTGAAAATATTTTAAAATTGTTTCTTTCCATTAGTCGTTCCGTTAGTAGTAAATACATATACATATATTTGGTAATACGCAATTAATTACATTAAATGTTGTTGCTTTACTATCAATGTTGTTAAGTCGCGCTATAACTACAAGGGTATATTTGTTTATCTTAGCATAACCTCAAAAATGGTAGACAACTAATTTGTAAATACTATTTACATCGAAAATTTTGCTCCCTGAATGTAATAATCGATTGTAATTAACGTTTACTGCAACTTTCAATAGTTACTTACCAGTAAAATCTGCTGTACGATGGCAAACATCTTCGAAGTAGGATAGCAGCTTCCCAGCTTGTAATTCGGTCAAACACTTAAACACATTATTTCACGGGCACCTCCACGAATTACCTTATTCATGATATGTCGCTGTTTTCCTGTCCACACTCAGAAATAACACACAAAAACCAAAATTCTAATGAAAAAAGAAACCGATCGAGAAGAATTGACAGCTCAAGTACTAATTTTAGATGTTGCCAGAAAATGAAAAATTTTAGTTCCCAAATATTTAATTTCTACTCTTTTATGTTGAGCTATATCGTGTCATGACTTAATTATCCACTAACAAGATATTACCATTTGTGAGTCACAACAATATTTCAGGTAAAATATATTTTTTTGTGTTACGCTACGCAGGCAACACTATTCAATCAAAATTGTCAAGTCAACGTTTCGTTCTTCATCCAGAACTCAAACGCGCTATATTATTTTGTTAATTATTTCTTCATAATTTTCAATTACTATAACAGAATTTATTCTTTGTTATTTTAGTTCTAAACAAGTACAGAAATTCGACCTATATTATGACTAAATTACAAAATTTTCTGAAAATAAACCTTGAGTGAATTAGACAAGAAGATAAAACTAAACGCAGCTGTCAAAATTTGTGCGAAGATTGAGGGGGTGTTACGGTTTTCTTTCTCATAGAAATTCTAATTAATTACCGTGCATGTATAATGGTGCATTAATTAAAACCCTTTCACCATGGCTATGGCTAACGACGAGGAGATATTGGAGGGTTTTCTCTGTCCAATATGTAAAGCCGACTTGAAATCCGCCTCCCAACTTACGAGCCATTTCGAGAGTTTACACTCTGAGGAACAGGACGTCCTACGATCCTTGAAGGATATCTTTGGTAAAGCGAAGAAGATAATACTGAATAATGACGATTCTGATTTGAAAGAGACGTTTGATCGGGCGTTAAAGTTTAGTTATCAGGAGCATCGTTACTTGGATGAAGAGCAAAGTATAGGTGTGACTCGTAGTTCTACGGATTATTTGAAGGGAGTGCGGTCTGCGCGGCTGGAGAGGTACGCTACTGAGACCAATAAGCTGCTCATAAGGCTGGATAAGCTTGTGTGTAACATGCCTACTGAGCCCAGTCAGAGGAAGCTACATGAACAGGAAGTGAGTTGGTCTTTGTACCTATATCCTTTGTTGTTTGTATTGATTTTACATATGAATTTGTTTGGTGTCGGTACTGCTGGATTAAGAAAATAACACTTTCAAATAAATATTCATATAAAAAAGCAAAGGATAGGCAATCAAAAGTTACAACACAAATATGAAATAGGTTCTTTTTTAAAAAGCTTTTTAAAAAATGCACACGGTTTCTGTTTCAAGGAGGGATAAAATTAATCAGTTACGGAAGTAGAATAGAATCCTTCTTACTGTCAATAATTACATTATAACTCATAATTATCAAAGTACATCGTAGGATTAACGAGTTGTTAGATAACAGAATATAATCTACTATTTAAAAATCTCGAGTCACAGTGTTGGTTATCAAACTGCCGAAACGGCATGACCGATTTTTATGAAATGTTTTGTGTGTATTTGGTAGGTCTTAGAATAGGTTTTAGGCTATTTTTTTGTCTTGCACATAATAATAATAATAAAGCTCATTTATTCCATATTATTCTTTACATATGTATTCAAATTAATAGTTTTATATTTTATTTGGATATGGATCCCTTTTGGGTAAAAGCCTCCTCAATCCCGTGCCGATTTTCCCTATCTTGGGCCAACTCCATTCAATTCAGACCAGCTACTTCAATGATGTCGTTCGACAAATTTCCACATGAATAAAGTCACCAGCAAAAGCTAGTAATATAACGTTTATTCACATAAGTATGTATTTTTTTTAATAAGAAAAGTGCTTAATCTTATCTTAAAGTACACAAGACTATAATCATATAAGGCCAGACTAGTCATACAAATACAACAAACTAACAGAACAGACACATTGAATTATTCTTATTACCTTTGATCACCTTTTATATTTTCATTCATTTAATCTGTTTGTTATGTTAGCTTATCTCACATTTAATATGACCTAGGTCATATATTCTCTAAATAAGTATTAAGTCACCAATGATAAATTAAAAAAAAAACGGAATGAGATTATCACAACAACAACAACAGCCCATAACATCCACTGCTGGACATAAGCCTCTCCCATGATGGGAGGAATTTGCCGTAATCTCTACGCTTGGCAGGCGGATTGGAGATCGCAGTGATGAAAGACTAACAGAAAACGCCCATTCTCTGGTCTACGGAGGCACAAGGTGTTCTGCCTCAGACTTTAGTCACCTTATACGACACCCGTGAGTGTAATGGGTTGGTTCTATTCTACTCTGCCGGATACCACACGGCATAGATCATCACCTACATATTATAAAACATAGTCGCCTATTCTGTCTGTCCCTATGTATTGCTTAGATCTTTAAAACTACGCCACGGATTTTGATGTGGGTTTTTTTTAATAGTGATTCAAGAGGAAGGTTTTAGTATATAATTTGCAGGCGAGCAAAGCTGTGGGTATCAGCTAGTACTCAATCAGTGAATAGCTACTTCTGTCTTCTAGGTATGCAAGTTTCATCATCAACCATATTGTTACCTATTATTCAATGAGATGGTTATCAAATGCTGACATATCACTATCACTACATATTATAAAACAAGGTCGCCCGCGTCTGTCTGTCCCTATGTATGCTTAGATCTTAAAAACTCCGCAACAGATTTTAATGCGGGTTTTTTCAATAGATAGAGTAATTCAAGAGGAAAGTTTTAGTATATAATTTGCGGGCGGGCGAAGTCTCGGGCATCAGCTAGTCAGTTATAAAACAAGCTGTCTCTCCAGTGTCCACCTTGTTTAAGTAAATTGTGTCTCATTTCCAGGTAGTCCCCTGGTTAGATGGGTCCTCAGTGAAGCTATGCCCCAACTGTGCGAAGACCTTCAACCTGACGCGGCGGAAGCACCACTGTCGGCTATGCGGCTCAATCCTCTGCCATGACTGCTCACTGTTCCTAGATATTAATGTAGCCAGTAAGTATTTGTTCTATTTTATTTTTAAGCAAAGAAACTGATGGCCCTTCTCACACTTTTACCTGATTTCAACTCATTAACTTCCGAAAATGTATTTTTGAGACGAAAGTACAAAATCCAAAGTGTTAGTGTTTAGATGAGACTCCCCCTGTACTGTTGCTTGCTATCTATCCAGCGTTTTCATTGGCTAAATGTTAAAAAATGTTTTATTAGGGTAGCCCCCCTATATGTAAAGTGGGAAGTGATTTTTTTTTTAGTTTCAATCCTAACGTGTGATATATTGTTGGAAAGGTGTTTAAAAATGAATAGGGGTTTCCTAAAATCATTTTTTGATAAAGTCAATTATTTCGGAAATAATCGCTCCAAAAGTAAAAAACAATGTGTCGGAACATTATAAAATTTCTTCTTTAGGCATATATATGCAGGCAGATAGGCAGTCGCTCCATGTATAATACTGCATACAGCATTCAGTTGCATCCTGTGGACTGGAAGCCGACATAGTTGGAAGAAGGGCTAGGTAGATGATGATAAAATGTCTTCTTTTCTGATTAATTTGGCAGAAACTACAGAACGCCATCTACTGCGATTCTTTCATACTTCTTTTTTCCGTCCACATTAATACATCTGGTCAAACATACAAGCCGTTCACGACGACACATTCGAAAGACAAAAAAAACATGCGGGGCAGACTTTGGGGACTGCCGATAGAAGTGAAAACTTAGTAACTCGTGAATTGTATCGTCGAGCTGTATGCAATTTTATTTTTTTATATTTGTGTGTTCATTTTCTATTTCCCCCACTCCCCTGCCGCATCGCCCTCCCACCGCCCCTTCCCCTCCCCTCCTCCCCCTCAAGCCCCGCCCGTCGTAGCACTGCTACGGGTTGTGCCCCGCGCACGCCTAAGTAGTGCTACGCCATAGCGGATCGGCTACGAGTGCTACAAAAAGCGTACGTGGCTGTCACGCGAGTTCCATTATTTTTGTTCACCCAAACAGTGCTCAACGTGCCTAAAGAAGTTTTCACTTCAGAAATAAAATCAAGTCAGACAGGAAGAGGTTTTATCAGCCTTTCGAAATTTGAATGTATAAACTTAACCTGTTACAGGAGCAATAGTAGACCCATCAGTACCACAGACATCGAGCCAGCCGGACCATGAAATAACAGAGAAGAACGGGCTCCGTCTGTGTGAGCACTGCTACAACCTCATAGAATTACGGAAGCAGGTGCAGGAGAGCCGGAACGCTAAGACTGTGCTGGTGACCGCTTATGAGCAGATGAGGAGTTTGATGGATAAAGCTAGGCCTGATGTTGCTATGTATGAGAAGGTACTTATTTATTCACGATTACTTTTAGGTCGTTCTGGAACCGAAAGCCATAAACTCGATCATCGAACTCGGAACGATTGGCGACTGTTTTTTTTTTTTGAAAGTAAGAATAAAAAAATATTATAAATTTAATTATCCTGATTAAAAAAAAAATACAAAAATACTCATTTTTTTAAATAAATAAATTAAAATTTACGGTTTCAATTGTTCCGCGTTCGATGATCGAGTTTATGGCTATCGGTTCCACAACGACCTAAAAGTAATCGTGTATTTATGCATACTTACTGAAGCCCTTGCCTTTTTCCATGGAGATAGGAGCGGAAACCATATAATGCCAAATACAGTCACGAACTAATACAGGGTGTAAACAACCTCATCACGAAGCCGTTAACCAAGCATTCTGTACATCAAACTAACTTTACGCAAAAATTATTGCTGGGAAACGACTTTTTTTTGGGGGTGAAAAATCATGTTTTGTGGTAGAACTCAATGTAACGCACTCAAAACATTGTGCTGATGGATGGATTGAATAGTACGGGGGTCGTGGAGGTGTTTAAAGTAAAAATCTTACATTAAAAACTTGTATTAAAAAAAAAAAACTTATCAGAAAGTTGGAACTTTGACCCCCAATATCTCCGTAACTAGAAGGTTCCCAGGTACGGTGTAGAACAAAAAAATGATCGCAATGACGGGGAGAACAAGTGCCTTTCGGCTTCGTTAAGACGTTTTTACACCCTTTATGTATCCACGAAGCAATTTTTGAAATTGATTTCTTCCTACTGTATTGATTAATGCTTTACGTTTCCGCGAACATAGTATTATGGAAGCCATACTACTACAAAGTAGGTCTTATCTCTAATTAGAAACCGTTATCACAACAAAACCGCTCTTGAATTTTGCTAAGTGCCTACATAAATTAGTGCTTGTGACTGTAAATCTATACTAATATTTTAAAGAGGAAATATTTGTATTTTTGTACGTAACAAATAAACTTAAAAACCGGCCAAGTGCGAGTCGGACTCGCACACGAAGGGTTCCGTACCATTGACTATATTTAGTATTTGTTGTTATAGCGGCAACAGAAATACATCATCAGTGAAAATTTCAACTGTCTAGCTGTCACGGTTCATGAGATACAGCCTGGTGACAGACAGACGGACAGACAGCGAAGTCTTAGTAATAGGGTTCCGTACTTCCGTTTTTACCCTTTGGGTACGGAACCCTAAAAACTACTGGACTGGTTTGAAAAATTCATTCAGCAATGGATAGCTACATTATCAGCGAGTAACATAGGCTATATTTTATCCCCATACTCCCACAGGAACGGGAACTACGCGAGTGAAACCGCGTGAGGTCCGCTAGTATACAATAAATAAATACTCCTGTTGCTTAGATTATTATATTAGTTGGCAGTACCCTAAGTTGATAATAAGTTGGAGGTTACTAAAATTAGAGGAGAACATTCGGTCGTTATGTAAAGATTAGTTCCTGAGGGTTTCAGATACATATAACTTCTCAAATAGCTAGCTAATCATTAGCCCAGCCAATTCGCTTGAGTTGAGGGTAGGGTTGCCACCTTTTTTTAGGACGAATAAAGTATTTTTTCATTTTGGTAGAACAAAAATAAAGTACACAGCATAAAAAAGAGCATTTACTATTATTTTTCAGTATTTGTCCTTTGAAACGTATTTTTTGTTGCTCAAAGCGACATTTATCAAACGCTCAAATTTTGTGGCTGTGGATACCAATTTATTTAGCTTCTTATGTACTCAATACTCATATAACCAGTAAAGAGCCAGTAACAATCAGTTTTACGTAAATAGAGTATTTTAGCGTACTTTATTGGTGTCGTAGATTATAAAGTACGCCTACATGAAAAAGTGGACAATACTCTATTTAAGAGTACGGGTGGCAACCCTAGTTGAGGGCGACATTTAACAAATTTATTTATAACCACTTTTCTTATCCAGGATGTTTTTCAGCTGTTATCATGATAATAAGTTGTCAAACACTAACAGTATTTGATAACTTATCATCATAATTCCATCTTTAGACAATCACACTCTTTTTGTACAAATAAGTAAAATTGATACGTCTGTTCGTAATTTAAAAATAACAGCTTTTTACAGAATGTATACGAAACTATACACAGTACTTATAAAAAAAAAACTGGCTGTCTATCTGTTTGTTCCGGCTAATCTCCGAAACGGGATTTTGATAGGACTTTTACTGGCATGTAACTGATATTATAAGTAGTATCTAAGGCTACTTTAATTTTGGAAAAAAAATAGTGTTCCGTGCTAAAAACTTGCTATATAATATATAAAAATCGTGTCACAGTGTTTGTTATCAATCTCCTCCGACACGGCTTGACCGATTTTTACGAACTTTTTGGTGTAAATTAGGTAGGCCTGAGTGATAGGTCGTAGGCTATTTTTATACCCATAGGTGTATTTTTTATTCCCACCACGCAAGTGAAACCGCGGGGCGCAGCTAGTAGTCTATATAACAGACCCATTTACTATTTCCCCAGATGTGTCAAAGCCTCTTCGATGGTGAAACGACGTACAACCTCACCGACGTGAACAAGATGCGCGGGCGCATCGGCAAGCTGGCAGAGGGCATTGACCTGCTCAGCAAGCAGATAATCACCTTCCCTGCTGAGCCTGGTACCCGGCAGGCGAGGTTACAGACTGCCATCAGACAAGCAGCGGCTCATTATATAAAGGTAAATTTTATTCGTCAGGCCTTGGTTCAATTGTCAGGCCTTGGTTCAATCCATGGTCCGGAGCGAGACGGAATGGAACGCCGTCTAATGCTAGAGAAGGAGGTGGTGGAACGTGAGAGGGAGAGAACCTCACGTCCCGGCCGCCGCGGGAGACTCCCCGGGCGTGCACCGTAGCCGCGGGCCTGTGTACGGTGGACTATGGGCTAGCTCGCCGTCCGCCCGTCTCATGTGTTGTCACGTGTTCCACGTGCGCTTCAAAGAGTGTCAGCAAAATGGCCGATGCCTGCCGGGGCTGCCGGACTGTTCGAAAGAGATCCCGTAGCCCCGGAACACAAAGAGCGATGAAGGAACATGGATGGGTTTTAGTCAGTAAAAGTCTGACACTCCCTGCTGCTCAGCCCAGAGCAGGCGGAGTCATGCTGATTTCCCATCGGGAAAAAAAAAAAAAACAGGTAATATTTATTCAAACTTGTGCAACAACCTACCAAACCAACGATCAGTGGTCACATTGACTCTGAATCTAAAAATTTGGAAGTCATGGGGAGAGACCTTTGCCCAGCAGTGGGATAACACAGGCTAACAGTAACAGTTGTGCATAACAATCTATGGCATAAATATTTGTATGGTCTACAGGTACAGTGTAAACTCCATATAACGTCACTCGATTTAACGACAAACTCCCTAAAGCGTAGAAATCACATGGCTTTGGTTGGTTTAGCTTGTCTTCCATACAATGACGACCCGAATGGCACAGTGGTAGTGAGGCTGCCTTTCGTTCTAAGGGTCCCGGGTTCAAATCCCGGTTGGAGCGAATGTTTGTGTGATGAGCATGGACATGTTTCCGAGTCATGGATGTTATGTATTTATTTAAGTATCTAAAGGGTGTAAAACACCTCTTAATGAAGCCGAAAGACACTTGTTCGCCTCGTCATTGCGATCATTTTTTTGTTCTACACCATACCTGGGAACCTTCTAGTTACGGTGATATTGGGGGTCAAAGTTCCAACTTTTTGACAAGTTTTTTTTTAAATACAAGTTTGTAATGTAAGTTTTTTACTTTAAACACCTCGACGACCTCCGTACTATTTAATTATCCATCAGCATAATGTTTTGAGCGCGTTACATTGAGTTCTACCACAAAACATGATGTTTCACCCCAAAAAAAAAAGTCGTTTCCCAGCAATAATTTTTGCGTCAAGTTACTTAGTTTGATGTACAGATTGCTTGGTTGACGGCTTCGTGCTGAGGTCTTTTACACCCTGTATGTAGTATATCAACTATCTGGTGTCCACGACACAAGCCTCGTTGCTTAGTGTGGCACTTGATGGCGCTGTGTGTTATGTCCAGCGATATTTATTTTTATTTAGTTGACCGAGCTACGGCCGACACTCGGCTCGGACCCGACACGGTCTAGCGTGGGTCATCCTCTATCCGAGTATAAACATGTTTGGTGCGGTATTACTGTCAAAATCAGCTGAGCATTCATGGAATGCCGTGTTCGATTGCCAGGTCGGGTAGTGTAAACGACAATAGGCGAGACGACAAAAAAAATCTAATTAGTCCGTCAGATAGATTTCCAAAAAATTTTTCACATGTTTTTTCTTTTGTTACGTAAACCAAAATTGACGAAGATATGACGCTTTTAAAATTCTCAATACGTCACGCCTAGGTATAATTTTTAGCTAGTTCTGACGTCACGAGCTCCCGAGTTTTGGTGCGTTTTATCTTTGTTAATATTCATTGATTTACAAAAACAAAAAATATGTGTCTATTATTTTCCAATACTCTAACTGACGGACTAAATAGATTTGCAATTTTTTGATACTGGTGCCGATTCCCTTGTTTACAAACTAAACCAAATTTAAGTTCAGTGCATCTTTTTCTTTCTATTTCATTAAGAAAAGGACAGAAGATAAATTTTAGTTATGTTCTGTCAAATTAATCAGCGCCATACAAGTTTTAGACGCGATTAAAAAGTTGACCACTAAAATTACATCAAATTACGTCAGGTGCTGACTAATTTGACAGGATTAAACTAATATTTATCTTTTATCCTTTTCATAATGAACTAGAAAGAAAAAGATGCATTCAACTTAAATTTAGTTTAGTTTGTGAACAAAGGAATCGGCACCAATGTCGTCATGCCTATTAATCTATCAGCTTTACCATTCATAATTTCAGGAAGACCTCCTATCACTAAGAAAATTGCCAACCGAGGCTCAAATAGAAGAAGTGCGCAGACAAAGGTACGAGCGAGCTGAAAAACAGATCCAGATGGAAAGAGAGAGAATGGAGCGACAGAGAGGGAAGATGGAGGAGTTGGCAGGACCCAGCGCGGCCAGGGTCGATACCAGTCAGGATGACGATGATAACCCACTGCTGGAGCAGATGAACATCATCAGGGAGTATATTAAGGAGGCACGGAGGGAGCTCAAGTTTGAAGAGGTTCGTTTTTTACACGATTGCCCAAAAAAAAAGGAGTGTTATGTTTTTAGGGTTCATGTATGTATTAAAGCAAATAGTCCAATGTAAATGCGGCGGTGTTCAATCTTATTGTCCTTACCGAAACGAGGCTAATAAATTCAACCAATAGGGTAGACGACACACCAATCAATTGAGATACTTTGTAAGAGCTGTCAAAACGCGGTTCTCTCATAGATTTTGTATGGCAATAGCCAACTGTGACGTCACTGTTTTTTCAACTCAATGACTCAACTATTTATTGATTTCAAAGCAACTAAAAATTGAATTTGGCAATTCATTGAAAATAAATCGGGCTTTCAGGCCCAAAATAAAGTGTTTTTTTAGAGATTGGTGTCTTGGAATTATTGTTTTATAGAGTCATCTACCCTATTTGATTGCTCGGTTACCACTCCCTGGTTGGTCTAAGGTCGCAAGCGCGACTACTCAGCAAGAGGTCCTCGGTTCCATCAGGAATTTCTCAGTAGCAGCCACGAAGTCTGGATTTGCGCCCGGTTGATGGCAATAGGCTCGACCCCTATTACATGGGACTTAAACATAACTGGTGAAATATGGGGGTATTATTAGGTACACCTCTGCCTTACCCTTCGGGGATTACAGGCGTGATGTTATGTTATGGTTTCCACTCTTCTCCGCTTGGGTGGAGTCTGGGCCTTACAGTCCCCGGCACGTAACTTGGCAAGAGTCGTTAGATGCGCAGAAGTCGTTTTTTAGGTCTCTTTGGTGGTGGCGCGGGACGCGGGGTATGACGTAGCGCCGATCCAAGCGCGCGATTGGTGCGTCAGTCGACCCCTGCCTCCCGCACCGCGTCTACATTCCGTTCGCTCCCGATTACACTTGCGTGCACGAAAGTTGTACGCTTTGTTTTTGTTGACTTTTAGTTACGAGTTCAGTTTGAGTTTTAAATTAAGTTTTTGTTACGAGTTATTGTTATTGTTTTAAATTTAGTTTTTATTACGAGTTGTTGTTATTGTTTTAAATTTAGTTTTTGTTATGTTTATTACATAATATGCCAGCTCAAGCGGTAGTTCTAATTTGATGCCATGGGTAACAGTACTATTAACCGATAGTGACGACGAGAACCTATAATTTTTAATAATAATACTTTTTTTTTCTTAATGAAAAAAAATGCATATTATATTTTATTTATAACACTTATTAAATGTCACGAATTCCTCTGCTTTGTTTAACTACATGATTAAAAATAAATGATGGCAATAACCATAATGACAATCAATAAAAGTGACCAGTTTTTTGTTCCACTAAGTGCACGATGCGCGAACTTGCCCCCACTACGCCAAAACCTTGCCAACTTAAGTGCCGGGAACTGTACTTGAAGTTGACAGTTGACACTTCTATGTTTACATAGCCGTATGACGTAATAACATGGCGACTACTTTAATGGTGTTATGAAATAGATTAAAAAAGCTGAAACCTTTGAATTGAATTTTAAAATTTAGTTTCCTATTTTATGAACTAAAACTAACGTTTTCCGACTGCTCTTAGCCTAAGCTATCTGAATAATATATTTTTAGATTTTTTCTCATATAGAGTAAAATACCCTATTGAGATTCTTTTTAAGAGCTGTCAAAACGCGGTTCTCTCATAGATTTTGTATGGCAATAGCCAACTGTGACGTCACTGTTTATTCAACTCAATGACTCAACTATTTATTGATTTCAAAGCAATTAAAAATTGAATTTGGCAATTAATTGAAAATAAATCGGGTTTTCAGGCCCAAAAAAAGTTTTTTTTTTAGAGATTAGTGTCTTGGAATTATTGTTTTATGGTGTCATCTACCCTATTTGATTGCTCGGTTACCACTTCCTGGTTGGTCTAAGGTCGCAAGCGCGACTACTCAGCAAGAGGTCCTGGGTTCGATTCCCAGGTCGGGCAAAATGTTATTGGAATTTTCCATCAGGAATTTCTCAGTAGCAGCCACGGAGTCTGGATTTGCGCCCGGTTGATGGCAATAGGCTCGACCCCTATTACATGGGACTTAAACATAGCTGGTGAAATGTAGGTGTACTATTAGGTACACCTCTGCCTAACCTTCGGGGATTACAGGCGTGATGTTATGGTTTCCACTCTTCTCTGCTTGGGTGGAGTCTGGGCCTTACTCGCTATGTTTATTTACGCCTAACATTAACGTGTGTATTTGTGTAATTTATTTCATCACCACTGCTCTCAAAACGGTGAAGGAAAACATCGTGAGGAAACCGGCATGTCCTAGAACCAAAAATTCGACATCTACCAATCCGCACTGGGCCCGCGTGGTGGATTATATCCCATTCCTCCCTCTCATAGAGAGGAGGCCTGTGTCCCAGCAGTGGGAACATTAATAGGTTGATGATGATGATGAACATTAACGTAACAAAAAGAAGAAAACAAGAAGTTAGTCTTTTAGATATTATTTTGTACCCTGTCACTATGGTGTCCTATTCGACCCAAAGGTTGACTGGTAGTGAATACCTTGTGGCATTAAGTCCGTCTATGTATGTACAGTCGTAACCTTTTCCGCCTGATCAGTAAAAAAAAATGCTTAGTCATGCGGAGGCGCCGAGCCACGCCCCCTTAAAGATTAAGCCTGTTAGGAAACCGTCAACTTTGGCGCGAAAAATAACAATAACTCTCGTTTGGCGTGCGTGTCAATGCGCTCGGCCGATCGCTATCTTTTCATTCATTATTTCTATACAAAGTCAACGGGGCGGGGATAGAGAGCGTTACTATGTTGTAAGTGCAAGCAAAAATTAGGTTAGTGGTGATCAGGCGGGAGTGTCCTCGATAGTACATGAAGTTTAAATAAATACATAAATTAACTACGTCTTGTATTTTCACAGGTTGGAATATTAGAAAAGAACTTGAAAGAACTGAAAAGGGAATATCAACTGCAAAAGCTCTCCAACAAGTCCTAGTCATTCCAAATGTATAGATTTACGTATAGTACCTATGTATATCACTATTTGTATTATAATTTATTTATCTTGTCAAGATACACTGTCGTTATATTTGTACTTTATTACACATAAGAATAAAGTTTATAATTTATTGGCAAGCTTTTTTTTTTAATCTAATGAACTTGATTTATTTTTATTTTATCAAATGGGAACAACAAACAGCTACATTATGGGATATTACAACATGATAACTTATATAGCTAAATAAAAATGTAGCCCACAGCGCTGTTCACAGATTACCATTAATGACTAAACCTTAAGTTGCTAGGAAAAACTGTTCATGCATTACAGTTAAAACTCATTACAATTATTAAAAAAAAAGTATTATTCCCACTAATTACTAAATTATATAACATTAATTAATCTAAGAGCTTAAGGGCCAAGTTCACCGAAAAGATACTAAAGGACTGTTATCTTTTCGGTGAACTTGGCCCTAAGTGTCTCATACAGAAGGCTTCGAAAATTTTGCATGGAGCATGTAAATATATCTATGTGTTCGAGTTCTTTATTGTATGATTGATGATTTAAAGGCAATTCTTATTCTTTATTGCACACAAAAAATCAAATATACATAAAAAAATGCAATTATATAGCTTATGTACAAAGGCGAGCTTAACCCAGGCAATCTTGTGGCTTCGTCGATTATGCTCAACAAAAAAGACGGATCGTTTTTTTACCCAACTACGGCAAAGCCAAAAGGAAGGGTTATGATTTTAGCAGTCTATTATGTAAGTATGTATGTGTGCATGTTTGTATTTACGTATGCTCCTCCGTAGCGCCTAAACTATTCATCCGATTTTGATGAATAAGGTATCAATCGATTCATTATTATGGCCCGGGTTACATACGCTACATTTTAACCGACTTCAACAATAGGAAGAGTCGATTTTACCTTGTAAACCCCGAATTTAATTAGAGCGTGATTTTTCAGTAGTCGATACAGGCAAAGATAATCAAAGATGGCGCCACCATAGCTGGTCTCAATCTGACCAATGAGGTTAAGCTATTTTGAAATATAAAATGACATTACCACATTTTCAACCAATGACGATGTTGGGAACCAGCTATGCTAGCGCCATTAGTTCCACAGTGTGTCTCCCTATTCTTGTTGCCTCATGTTAAGGTGGATGCTCAAGGGTAGCCCGCGAAATTCAAATTTTCTTACGTTTTTTGCAATTTGCAGGCCAGTGCTAGGTTGTATGTTGATTAAAATTTTGTTTGCGACTGTAAGACGTATGTAGTTACAGAATTATATTCATCAAAATCATCAATACAACCCTCAAAGTTCATAAAGGTGGAAAAATTACTTTTCCAAGGTCAAAATCATTCTTGCACCTTTATGAACTTGGAGGGTTGTATTACGTCTATACGTCTTACAGTCGCAAACAAAATTTTAATCAACATACAACCTAGCACTGGCCTGCAAATTGCAAAAAACGTAAGAAATTTTGAATTGCGCGGGCTACCCTGGAGCATCCACCTTAACCATAAACCATTCAACTATCACCAATAAAGAAAATCTAATTTAAACTTCGCACCCGTTCGTTGTTCGTTCCACTACATTTTCTATTCAAACTAATTAAATGGTCTAATGCTTGGACCATTTAGTTCGCCTATAATCGCGAATGGATAAAATAAGGAATGAGTATACAGGGTGGAATTTTGTAATGCCACCTGGAGGGAAAGTACTCTTAATACTGCAGATAGAAAATTTTACTCAAAGGAAACATTCCTTTATTTTTAAAAAGAAATTAATCTGCATTCAAAGATTTTAAAAATTCGCGTGCCACACTCGGGAATCGAACTGGCTAAATTGAAAAAAAATAACACCCTGTACTTTTATGGCACCAATCGATAGAGTCAATCATAAAGATCAAATCCCTCTAACAAACATGATAAATGAAATGAAAGGAAAACCATGAAATCTTAACTTATAAATTCAATGGGACAACATAAAGCACTTTTACTCAAAGGTCCGATCCAATTACTTATGTTTGAACCTAATAAACAATTATCTTTTGACTACATTTATTGATTAAAATGAGAAGAACTATTTAGATAGGAAGATAACAATTTGCACAAACAAACACGTGCAAATTGAAATCTTTTTTCTTCAATTGTAAAGGTCCATCCTTTGAATAAAATTGCTATAACGTAATAAATTTATCCCATTGAATTTATAACTTTAGATTTCATGGTTTTCCTTTCATTTAATTTATAATGTTTGTTAAAGAGATTTAATCCTTATGATTGACCCTATCGATTGGTGGCATAAAAGTACAGGATGTATTTTTTTGGAATTTAGCCGGTTCGATTCCCGAGTGTGGCACGCGAATTTTCAAAATCTTTGAATGCAGATAAATTTCTTTTTAAAAATAAAGGAATGTTTCCTTTGAGCAAAATTTTCTATCTGCAGTATTAAGAGTACTTTCCCTCCAGGTGGCATTACAAAATTCCACCCTGTATAAGAGATCCGAAAGTCTGACGAAAGTGGCCTGTGACTGAAAAGTGGTGTGGTAATCGGTTATCGTGGTATGGACATGTGATGCGGAGGAATGAGGAACATGATTTGCTTTTTGATGCTTATAGAGGTAGACCAAAGAAACGATGGATGGACCCTGTGTAAAAGATGATATGGCTAGAAAGCAGTGCCGTAGCTAGCATGGGTGACACCCGGTGCGGATATTGTAGGTGTCACCCCAAAAATCAATCAAAATTGTTAAAATAAAAATTACGTTTGTCTATTCGTACAAGGAGTCATTTTTGTAGCGGAGTACTGCCTTTATGGTTATATCAGGAGGGAAGGCAAAACGACTGGTACGATTTGAGACACTATATTTTTATAATATGGCACACAAATACAATTATGATGACTTAGGATTACTGAGATTAATTTAGATTGATCACAAAACAAATTAGAGTAGATTATTATATTGATAGAGATTGGGCAAGTCTTACGCAGACATTTATTCAACAGGAAGTCACCACAGAGGTTTTCCATTAGTCAAACATAGACATAGAGAGCAATGTTGCTATTATAAATAAATGTTGAGAATACCACATTTATTTAACACTTCCCCTTATTCTCAACATTCATGCTCTACAATACTTTTATAGAGCTAACAAAGAACAAGTGACTCTACCTACATGCATACTAAACATTGACTCTACATGCAATCACTACATGCCCAATCCAAGGAGACTCTACAATGCACAATAATGTCAACATAAAATCATTTACATTCAATACATAATGTCAAAAATTAAAACATTTGGTATATTAGAATAACAGACAACAATTTTATCAACTTAAATTTAAATCTTTCACAAAATTATTATGTTTCACAGAGCAAAGTGCTTTTGTGAAAATATCAGCTGTCATATTACTAGTAGGAACATATCTTACACTAACATCGTACATTTGTATTAGATCTTTAACAAAATGGTATCTAAGGTCTATATGTTTTGTTCGTCTGTGAGAATATTCTTTAGCCAACAACAATTTCTGAGCGCTTTGGTTATCATTATAGATAACTATACTAGGGCGTTTATTGATAATTTCACACATGAAATTCTTAATAAAACACAATTCTTTCGCTACATCACATATGGCTACATATTCTGCCTCTGTACTGGACAAGGCTACGCAACGCTGTTTCCTAGATTCCCAGCTAACGACATCCCTGCCCAGCTTTACAACAAAACCTGTGTAAGATTTCCTATCCGACACATCATTTGCCCAGTCAGCATCAGTAAAAGCTTCAATATTTAAACTATTACTTTTGTAAAAACAAAGTCCAAGATCTATAGTGCCTGCCAAATATCTTAGAACACGTTTGGCAGCCACCCAATGACTGTTATCAAAATTAGTCAAAAATTGACTCAGCTGACTAATACAAAATGTTATGTCGGGCCTGGTACATACAGATAGATACATTAAACAGCCGACTAACTGTCTGTATTGATAAATGTTATCATCTAATGGTTCTATTTCTGACTTTAACAATTTATTATTCATTTATTATATGTATAGATTATCATAGGAGTGGAAACAGTTTTACAATCAAGCATATTAAATCTCTTAAGTAAACGTTTAATATATTCTGCTTGGTCCAATTTTAAAACTTTTTCATCTCTAGTCAGTCGCATACCTAAACAAGATTTGAGTGGACCTAGGTGCTTAACTGAAAAATTACTTTCTAACAATTTACATAAGTTCTTAGTATCACAAGTACTTAAAATATAAAAGTCATCCACATACAAGGCAATAATGGTGAGTTCCTTATTATTTCTATTAACATATACACATGGCTCACACTTATTTTGTATGTATCCGTTTTCAGTTAACAATTGGTGCACTTTCAAATTCCACATCCGACTAGCTTGCTTTAAACCATAAATACATTTAGACAAAAGACACACCTTATTTTCATCAGAAACAAAACCTGTAGGTTGCTCCATATATATTCTTTCATTTAAGTCTCCATGTAAAAATGCCGTAGTTACATCTAAATGTTCTATCGACATATTATAGTGGTGTGCAAGGGAAAATAAAATACGCATTGTTGAATGACGTACAACAGGAGAAAACGTGTCAGAAAAATCTATTCCCTCTTTCTGACTAAAACCGCGAGCAACTAAGCGAGCTTTAAATCTATCAAAGTTTCCCGATGTATCATGTTTCACCTTGTACACCCATTTACATTTCACAATATTGGAATTTTCAGGCCTCTCTACTAACTTCCATACTTTAGTTTTTCAATAATGATTCATACTCATTCCTCATAGCAATTACCCATTCATTACTATTTGAAGATGAAATAGCCTGTTCGTAGGATTGCGGTTCATCAAATATTGAGTTGGCAAACATACTCATTTCGTAATCGCCATACCTGATAGGTGGTTTACCACGATTACTACGCAAGGAACGGCCACCGACAGTCACAGGGACTTCCCCCGTACTAGTCGTGCCTCCACCGCGCGCCAACGTCTCTCCGGAAGATGCTGGTTGTGTCTCCAGCTCCTCTACAGAGAGTTCTCTGTCTAGTACACTGCCGCCAGATTCCGCATCTGAAAATTCATACGAAAAATCATAAGTATGATTCATTTCATTCATTGAATTACTGTTTTCACAATTAGATTCATTATTACTATTATTAATTATGTCACTCTGAATTGAATTATTATTATCACAGATAGATTTCTCATTACACATTGTTTCAACTTGACCGCTCTCATTACTAGAACATTTAGAAACCAAACTATCAGAATTCAATTCATTAAAATATTCACGACATACAATTAATTCATTATTATTACTTTTCATGTCAATACATTTTAAATCTTTGTAAAATTGACTTTCAACAAAATTAACATTCCTTGAATAAATTACCCTCTTTGGATTGGATGGCTCAACAAGTCGGTATCCTTTTGTGCTTTCTGAATATCCAACAAAAATACACATTTTTGCCCTAGCGTTCAACTTACTTGTACGAGTCGGCTCCGACACCAGAGAATAGGCTACGCAGCCAAAAACACGAAGATGATCCAGGTTCACTTTGTGACCAGACCACATCTCCTCAGGCAACTGTCCCGCTAAAGCAACTGTGGGGCTACGATTCTTTAAATAAATAGCAGTCATAATAGACTCCCCCCAAAAACGCTTGCAGAGACCAGCTTGCAAAAGCATACATCTAGCCTTCTCCATAATAACCCTATTAAGGCGCTCGGCCACGCCATTCTGCGGAGCACTATACGGTACTGTCAATTGGTGAAGTATACCTTCCTTTTGTAGGTAAGTTACAAACTCCCTGCTACAATACTCACCACCGTTGTCAGAACGCAGGCACTTTATATGCAAACCTGTCTGCTTCTCAACTAAGGCCTTAAAAATGATAAAATAGGAAAATACCTCAGACTTCTTCTTCATTAAGTATCCAAACGACTTCCTCGAAAAATCATCAGTGAAGGTCAGTAGGTATCTTGCACCTCCCCAGCTGTCATCACTCATCGGACCAAGGACATCTGAATGGATGAGCTCGACTAGCTGACCAGCACGTCTAGCTTGCCCCTTGGGATAAGCCTTGGCCACAGGCTTCCCCTCAAGGCAGGCGGAACACTGCTGAAGGTCATCTTTGTCAGCTTGAAAAGAAACATTTCGTGCAGTATTTTTCATTAGAGCATTCATCCCATTCATACTAAGATGTCCCAACCGCCTGTGCCATAACTCAGCACTCAAATTTGACACAGCCAACTTTGCAGTCTGTGCTCCCTGCACTTCATGTAGGGTAGCCATCGACTGCTCCTGATTGCAAACACCTTTCAACCTATACACCCCCTTGTTTAAATCAGTAGACATAATGCACCGACCATTCAATTCAATTTCAATTCAATTTATTCACAAACAATTTACATTGTGTTGGAAATAACAAAATAAAAATTAAAAAGAAACACATTCATCATACAAGTAAAGTAAGTTGTAAGTCAACTTCACATTCATTATAAATGAAACAACCATCCTTTTTAAAAACAACAACCAAACCACTCTCACATAATCTACTCACCGACAGCAAATTCTCTGATAGTTGCGGAATATACATAACATCATTGAAAATCTTTAGACCACCATTCATCCTTACTTGCATAGAACCAATCCCAGAACTCTCCAATTTTGCCCTCTTGTCAGCACAGTTTACCTTTGCTTTGTTATTTCTCAAACTAACAAACAAATTTTAACAATTACACATGTGTGATGTCAAACCACTATCTACAATAAAGTCTGTTTTAGTTGATGCATAAAACGTTGAGGCTGTCATAGTCTGCTCTTCCTTAGAATGTTCCTCCTTTCTTAGCCGCCTCAACTTGAAACACTTCGACTTCATGTGACCCGGTTTCTTACAGAAGTGACACACAATCGCTTTCTTGTTTTTACTGTTCGCTGCAAATGCAATAGCGTTCGAGCCGCTCCCAGTACCATTCTCAGTAGTATTGTTTTTCCGGTACTCTTCCTGAAGAAGCCTTGCACGAACAAGTTCTGAAGATAGTCCACTGGTGATCGATGCCGTCTCCAAAGCAGATACTAACATATCAAATTCTTGAGGTAGGCCGCTTAAAAGTATTTCCGCAATCTCAGCATCTTCTACTAGTTTACCGATGTTGGCCAACTGCTGCACCAGCGTAAACACATGATCAATGTACGCTGTCATATTCGCGAACGTCGCAAATTCAACCCGATGCAGCTGACGAAGTAGACTCACCCGTCTGAACAAGCCCTTGTCTTCGTAAACAGTAGTAAGCTTCTTCCAAGCTTCTTTTGCAGTTTCAATACCATACAATAGTTGAAACAGTGTCGGTTTCACGCATAGTGATATCCGTGCTAATGCACGCTGTGATCTATGTGGATCGGTGTCCTCCCCGGTCACCGAACTCCACAAGTTTTCTAAAACCAAATAATTCTTCATTGCAAACTTCCAGGTTTGGAAATTCGAGACGCCTTCCAGTTTCTCAAATCCACCAAGTAAGCCATATCCCGGCGATCCGCCCGGCATGACAGCTGCAGTGCCCGCCGTAGGCGGCGCCAAGTCATTATTTGCCATGTGCACAAAAGTGAGGTTATGTTCTTACAATTTCTCCAATCAAAAATCGAATGCCACCGTTGAATCCACTTCTAGGATTTATCCTGCCTGGTCGTCCTGAGGACCTGGGCCCATAACCTGTAGCGGAGTACTGCCTTTATGGTTATATCAGGAGGGAAGGCAAAACGACTGGTACGATTTGAGACACTATATTTTTATAATATGGCACACAAATACAATTATGATGACTTAGGATTACTGAGATTAATTTAGATTGATCACAAAACAAATTAGAGTAGATTATTATATTGATAGAGATTTTTTTTTTTTTTTTTTTTTTTTTTTTTCCTTTTATGGCAATTTGCCGAAGACTACGGCAATTTCTGCCAGTGTCGCGTAGTGGCTATACATGGGTATTATAATTAATTAATTAATATTTACAGAGAGAATATGAACTTAAACTTTTTGTGGCAATCCTTTTAGCCCTGAAACAAACATAAAACATAGGAGTTAGTAATAGTTAGTAGCTTAAAATATATATAGTCGTATCTATACACTATATTTAATAACTTTTAGATGTCTGAATATTATAGTTTAATATTGTTATTGGAAATAAATTTAATAAAAGCACGTATAATTTGGGGATTAGGGAAAAATGAGAGGAGGTGACGGACATTAATGGGTTTTTGGATGTTCAATTTTGTAATAACTTTATCAAAAGAGGAAACATTATTCAAAGGGCAATTTAAAAATATATGATCTAACGTACCATCATCTAGACCACACTCACACAAAGAACTGTCGCGGACCCTAATTTTATGGAGAAAAACTGGGGTACAGCAGTGACCAATACGGATTCTGCATATAACGGATGTGACGGTTTTGGATGTTTCTTTGTATTTATAAAACCAAGGCTTGGGGGAAATGGCTGGTTGAATAGATGCAAACAAGCTAGCTTTTGACTTGGAGGATTGAGACCAGTGGTCTTGCCATGATTTAAAAAGATCTACTTTGGCCTTGTGAATCAAGTCATAGACCTGAACAGCATAATGTTTTTTATCTGCCAAATTGCTGCTGACCGCATTCTTAGCTGCAATATCTACCAGCTCATTGCCCCTAATATTCATATGACTAGGAATCCATACCAATATTATCTCAATGTTTTTTTTAAAACAAGAATGTAGGACAGTTTTGATTTCAACTATAATTGGGCTGCGTAGGTTATCTTTAAATGAATTTTTAACTATTGCCTCCAGAGCACTCCTAGAATCAGAAAAGATGACCGCTTTTGAAATACCTGAATGAGAGGAAATAAATAAACACGCCTCCAAAATTCCAATGCACTCCCCGGTAAAAACCGAAGACTCGGGAGGGCTCTGGAACTGAAGGAATATCTGGGAGTTGGAATTATATACAGCAATGCCTGTTTTACCGTCGGGGGTCAATTTAGAAGCGTCCGTATAAAATTTGTAGTGATCAGGCCAGTTGTTATTAACAGTCGAAAGAAAATGGTCATTAGCATTGGTGGTATCCTTATTTATTCCAATGTATGTGATCTTTGGAACAAAATTTAGAATTTCATATGGACATGTGTAGAGTGGGAATTTATTACACTGGGGAATGGGACAATTATCTTCCATATTCCGGATATTCCTAAATGAATTAAGGATCAAAGGGGGGTCTTTATGTTTCCAATAATCGCTTTGTCTACATAGATTATCTAGTGTGGAAAGCTTAGAAAGAACTATGTGATCACTAAGAAGATATGCCTTGTACAAATATTTATCGGCTAGGTATTGTCTACGGAGAAGAAGGGGAGGGTCGCCACTCTCAACTTGCAGTGCGTTGGTAGGAGTTGATCTCATACACCCTAGTACAATGCGGAGGGATTTCGACTGAATGGTTTCCAGCTTGGCCAATGCAACCTTACCACAGGGTTCCAGGAGGAAAGCCCCATAGTCAAGTAAACTTCTTATCGTAGCATTGTATATGAGTTTGAGAGTAAAGGGATGAGCACCCCACCAAACACCCGCTAGAGCACGTAGCATATTAAGGTTCTTCTCACATTTATTGATTATATAATTGAGATGAAAGACACCAGATAATTTACAGTCCAAAATTACCCCAAGGAATTTCACATTATCCTCGACATTGATCAGGGATCCTTCAATTTCAAGGTGGACATTTGGCGTTAAACGTTTACGTGAGAAAACTACAACGGAGCTTTTAGGAGCTGACAAGGTAAGTCCATGAGAGATTAACCACTGGTTTAGGGAGTTCAGGGATATTTGCATGGATTCCGTAGCAATTTCCACAGACGAGGTAGGAATATATAAGCATAGGTCATCTGCGTATTGTAAAATCTGGCAGTCGTTATTAAGGGACTTGTGAAGATCAGAGGTGTAAATACTGTATAAAAGAGGACTTAGTACTGAACCCTGGGGTAACCCACGCCAAACAGTTCTGGGGTCATATGATTCACCTGGAATATGGAGTTTAATGCTGCGTCCAGCAAGCAAGTTACAGATACAGTTGAGTATCTTTACCGGAATACTCAGCTGGCGTAATTTACTTCTGAGTACGGAAAGAAGGACACTGTCGTACGCTGCTGAAATGTCAAGAAAGACCGCTAGAACTGAATCACTTTTGCTGAAGGCAATCCGGACATCGGTCATAAATATACCAATGCTATCCGTTGTGCTAGCACCCTTTCGGAAACCAAATTGAGTTTTTGCTAGAAGGCCTCGGCTTTCAACAAACCACTCCAACCTGTTTTTTAGAAGGTGTTCCAGGATTTTACCTATAACAGGAGATAGAGCAATGGGTCGAAAGTTTTCAGGGCAATCAGGAGTTTTCCCTGGTTTTAGGATGGGAATTATTAGTTGCGTTTTCCAGGCGTCAGGGATATGGGAGAGAATAAAACATGCGTTGATTATAGTTAAAAGGTATTGGCGACTGCGGGACCCCAATTTTTTAAAAAACGAATATGGATGGCCATCTATGCCTGGGGCGGAATCGTGAACGTGTTTGAGGACTGCATCCAGTTCGCTTAGCGAGAAGGGAGAATCTAAGGGGTCATTGGAAATTTCGCCCCCCCCAGAAGGAGAGGGGCATTCTCCCAAAAAGGGAGCGGAAGGGGGAGCAAGTTTCATCAGGAAAGGTTCTGCAATGTCGCCAGGCATAGATGAGGAGTTTCGGACGGAGCAGCCACGTTTAAAACGTTTGAAATTTTGCCAAACAAGAGAGGAAGTGGTTGAAGGGGAAAGTGAAGTGCAGAATTTCTTCCATCCTTCATATTTTTTTTTTTTTAATAGACGCCTGGATCTCGCACCAATCCGGTTGTACTCAATCAGGTTTTCAGCAGTCATATTTTCAGCATAATTAAGTTCGGCTTCATTTCTGGATTTAACCATGCTGGTACATTCCCGATCCCACCAGGGAGGGGATGATATTTTTCCGGAGGCTGAATTTTTAAGCGGTATGCTGTCGTCTGCGGCAGAAGAAATTGCACCGGAAAATTTGAATATACAGTCCTCTAAGTTGGCTGGGGAAACCTGAGGCAAAGTGGAAATTATATCCTCAAGAGTTTGAGTGTATAATTCCCAATCCGCGCCAGTAAGCCTATATTTTAAAAGAGGAGGGTTGTCCCTATGAGGTAAGGACCTATTGACCAGAGTAGTGCATATTGGGTAGTGGTCACTACCATACGTGAGGTTAAGTCGCTTCCACTCCAACTGGGCGGACAAACTAGCTGAACACAGGGTAAGGTCTACACAGCTTCTACTCTGGCCAGGTCTAGGCAGGCGAGTGACGGAACCATCGTTGACAACACATAAACCCAAGTCTTCCAACAGATCAACCAACTCAAAACCAGGGGGATCAGAATGGTCAGAGCCCCACAGGGAATGATGACAATTAAAATCTCCCAAAATTATAACAGGATTCAGTGAGGAACATATGTTATGAATGTATTGAAAGCAGGAGGGATTGGGGGAGGGAATATAGACAGATATAAAATTAATGCCAAGGATATTAACACCTACAGCATTAATCTCATCTCCGTGGGGAGGAAGGGATAGAGGGGAGGAAGGAAGAAGATTGGTCACCAGCATAGCAGCCCCGCCATAACCGTCAGAGCGGTCATCCCGGAGAGTGCTATAGCCAGGGAAATTAAATTGGAGTCGTGGAGTTAACCACGATTCTGAGATTGCAAAAATTGCAGGTTTATACAAATTAATAAGGTGGCAGATTTCATGTTTTTTGGGTAGTGCACTTCTGGTGTTCCACTGCATGAGATGGAATGTTACGGTTTTTAATTTTATTGACTATGTTGTCGGCTACGTGGTCTGGTAATGAGTAATTTGAAAGTAAGGTGGAAAGCAGAGTAATAATAGTGTTGATAGTCTCTTCATTCTCATTATGAGTCGGAGGGTGGACCATCAGAGCACAACCATTAGGAGAGGGGGGGAAAGAATAACTGTTAATAATATCCTGATGGGCCCTACGGTCATAACCAGGATGGGGGGGTGTGTGGGGCTTTGGACGGGTAATCACAAATTTTTTGCTGGAGGAAGAAGTAGGGGGTTGGGAATGGGAGGTATAATTAGGAATTGGGAGACGGGGGGGACGGGGATCATGGTTAAGAGTCTGGTGGATAGTCAGTGCAGGAGGGGCTGATGCCGTAATGTCTGCAAAAGATCGGTAGGAGGGGGCGTGACGTTTGGCTGCTTCAGAATAAGATACATTATCCTTAGCCATGGTGGACTTGATGTTCCGCTGACGCAGGTATTCTGGGCATTGACGACTGTTCGCAGAGTGGGCACCCGTACAATAAAAGCACTTAGGCTCTTCAATGGAACACCCGTCCCCAAAGTGGTCACCACCACAGCGGTAACACCGTGGCTTTGACCGGCATTGAGTCCTGGTGTGTCCGAATTTGCAGCATCCGAAACACTGGACAGTGGGAAAATTATAAATCTCCACTGGAAGGGAATTAAAACAGCAAAAAACTCGATCCGGGAGGCTCTGACCATCAAATGTGATTACTACGCTCGATGTGGCAATCCATTCCGTTTTCCCATCATTGTTAACTCTGCGGTTCAATCTCCTCACTTTCAACACCTTGCCAAGTGGGGATTTCAGGGCATCCAAGACTTCAATGTCAGTCCAATCAGTAGGGACGCCCCTCACAACACCCATCCTGGTGATGTTGAATGTGGGTATTGTTAAAGTGAAGCCTTTTTGTTTTATTGACTCATTGTCGATAAATGCATTGGCATCTTCCGGGCCCTTGAACTCTACTGATACCCTGTTTCTTCCTATTCTCTTTATACCCCCATCTACAATATTCACAACATTCAGTTTCTGTAATAATTGACCGAATTTTATGGGGTGGAGGGTAGTGCCAGAGGCTGGATCGGATTCGAAAAGAGATGCGTAGACTAAAAATGGATGTCTATCTAAATGTGAGTACTTGGTGCGTGAGATCAATGACGGAGCCGTGACCCGGTCGCGTTTAGTCGCTGAAGCATTTTCGTCCGTGACATTCGTAGAGTCACTGTGGAGATGATTTTCAATGCGTTTCCTTTTTTGAGAAGCTACTTCAACTTCCATTGTCTCAAATTGAGACAGTGGAGCCGTCAGAACAGGCGCATGTGAAAACAAATCTTGGGATTGTAGCTGAGCGGGGTGGGGGGGGTCCGGCGGGCGGCCAGGAGACCGCTCGTCATCCGCCATTGTCAGTCAGCATAGGGCAGAAGAATATTAAATAGAATAAAAACTTACCAAATGTAAGATCACGTACCCTCTCCGCAGCTAAGCGCGCGGATTTGCAAATACCGTAACCGCTCACATGCAAAAATTTTTGCAAGTTTTCAAAACATTTTCTGCCCGATCCGATAAAAACACCTGTAGCTCAAAAACTACAAGTCCTAGAGCAATTTCAAAAATACTGTTGTCAAGCTGATTAGATAAGGAATCTACTTATCTAGAAATCAAAATGAAATACTTTAATTATATACTCCAAGTCATAATGTATAGCCAAAAATAGTTACAAAAACTGATATTTCGCTAGAAATATCAGTTTTCTCTTAGTTTTTTATCCATTTTAACATTAAAGAAATAAACTAGACTATATTTCCTTTCCAACAAGACCACAATCTCATTTATAGCTCGATAGCATCATATCTAAATATACTTATGAAACTAGATACTCACTGTTTGTTTACATCTGGAAACTAATTTTTGCCAGCCGGTGTTGGATGAAAAAACACACAAACCCACATGTTTTTTGGTGTAGATAGTTGAACAATCTAATCACCTCACTAATTAAGCACTGTTTTTCCCATTTCACACACGTTTTAGTCACTAAATCACGTATTTCTTCACACAACACAATCACTATAGGTACATATAATAACTACTTTTTCACGGGCGAAATATTGCAACTTCGAGATTCCAAAACGAATTTACGTTGACAAAATAATGAAGCACGGTTCACAAGGATAATTTTGATATATAATAGTATCAGCTACCATTAAAAATACCAGAGTTATCACGACATTTGCTGCGCAGGTAAATTCGAGTGTTCACCGTCTGTCAAATGAAAGTTGTTTTTTTTTTTCGGCAAGTTGTCTATGGAGTAGTGTTGCGATGTTCGATTTTATTATTGAGGAATTTAGTAACGAATTGAACACAGAGGTATAAGCTCTAGAGGAGACAGTTTTAGACGGTTTTTAATGCAGTTTTTTTTTAGGCGGGTGCGCGCCATACAAATGTACTAGATAGCTATCAAGTGTAATGCAGCCATAACGCAAATGACCTAGATAGCTGCGGAGAGGGTACACAAACAAAAACAAACACAGGACGAGCACAAACACGTAAAATACACCCAAAAACCACCAAAAAAAGCAGAGAAAGAGCCAAAAATCAGTGAGAGCACCAAAACAACATGTACTCGCCACAAACGCCTTTTGACACTCCTTGATAGAGATTGGGCAAGTCTTACGCAGACATTTATTCAACAGGAAGTCACCACAGAGGTTTTCCATTAGTCAAACATAGACATAGAGAGCAATGTTGCTATTATAAATAAATGTTGAGAATACCACATTTATTTAACAATTTTGTCGATTTATACAGAAAATACTATCAATTGAAAAAAAGAATAAAGTGGTAAACTCAATATAAGACTGGTATTGTACGGAACCCTCTCCATGCGAGTTCAACTCTCGCTTGGCCGGTTTTTATAGGTGGCACTAGTGATGTTCACGGTCGGGTGTCACCCCTAAGCGGGTGACACCCGGTGCGGGCCGCCCCTGCCGCTCCCCCCTATCTACGCCACTGCTAGAAAGGAGGTGTCTGATGAGATGACGTATAATAGAGAAGTATGGAAGAAGACATGCTGCGCCGACCACAAATGAATTGGGACAAGGGAGGAGAATGGTCACTGCAGACCCACCGTACCACCACTGGGTGGTGCAGTGGGATTTGTAAAGTTAAACGATACCAAATGAGTCCGTTACCCCAGCCAGATGTTGTCGAAAATGGTCATTTGAATCTTATAGATAATTAGTTATGCGGCTTCTGTAATTGTTGCGCACATTTTTAAATTTGTTGCGCTTATAGTTTTTTAATTATTTCACAAAAACATTTCCTGCTGGGGTAACGTTACCCCAGCCAGACCTTTTTCTTTCTAATGGGAATATTTAAATAATTACTAGCTATAAAATTAGTTGTCTAGATGAAGTTAATGTTGTGCCTTATTTTGTATTTGTTCTTTCTTCGGTTGCGAAGTTATTCGAGATTTTGCTGGGGTAACGTTTTTGGTTTTGCTAGATCTTTGAAATGGTTAAGCGGATTCTTACCATATTTTGTACATGACTTCTTACGAATTAGTTTAAATTAGTTCTGCAATAAAAAAACCAAAATAATGCATAGCTTAAAGGTTATTTCATTAAATAGAAAAACACTTCAATTGGTCCCAGCACTCTCAATAAGAGGTCTAAAGACTTACTTTCAACATTATTTTGAAGCTTGTAACGGCCTTCAAATGTATGTGAAGTTTCATTAGTATCCTGTAAGTATTTAACAAGTTATGATGATATTCAGTTCTTCAAGAGCACGGTCTTGATGCGCGCGGTGTTATTTGGCCACTGGATTGGATATATGAACTGAATGTTATGTCAATTATTAGTTGTTTAGTTCAGTTGTATATCAGTAAAATTTCAGCTCAGTACATTGGATAATTAATGAGATAATACGATTAAAGTCATTAAGAACTGAATGACCGTGGTAACCCGACCAAGTTTAGGTGGTTACGAAAAAGCGAAAACGCAGAACATTGTGGTACCTTCTAAAATATGTAGGATAGTGTTACAAATTTAGTACAGACATGTACACAAGTTTTAAAAAAACTACATGATTATTAAATAATTTTTATTGACAGGTAAAATAATCATTTCAATTGAACTTTTAAAGTATTAATAAACTTATACTTAAAAACAATCACAGATTAAAATTACAGATATTAATTTTGCTAAAAAAAGAAAATAAGTAAGTTCTTAAATTCAAATATTTAAGCCTTAAAAAAATACAGTTTTAGATAAGTACCTAACAACATGTACATATTAATAATAATTTTGCTACTATTTCTGTAGCCACTTCCGCGCTATCTGTCACACATTGTTTATCGCTTGTTTACATACATAAGCGCTATCTGTCACACTTGTACTACGCGCACCCGTCTCCCAAAAAACTGCATTAAAAACCGTCTAAAACTGTCTCCTCTAGAGCTTATACCTCTGTGTTCAATTCGTTACTAAATTCCTCAATAATAAAATCGAACATCGCAACACTACTCCATAGACAATTTGCCGAAAAAAAAAAAAAAACTTTCATTTGACAGACGGTGAACACTCGAATTTCCCTTCGCAGCAAATGTCGTGATAACTCTGGTATTTTTAATGGTAGCTGATACTATTATATATCAAAATTATCCTTGTGAACCGTGCTTTATTATTTTGTCAACGTAAATTCGTTTTGGAATCTCGAAGATGCAATATTTCGCCCGTGAAAAGGTAGTTATTATATGTACCTATAGTGATTGTGTTGTGTGAAGAAATACGTGATTTAGTGACTAAAACGTGTGTGAAATGGGAAAAACAGTGCTTAATTAGTGAGGTGATTAGATTGTTCAACTATCAACACCAAAAAACATGTGGGTTTGTGTGTTTTTTCATCCAACACCGGCTGGCAAAAATTAGTTCCCAGATGTAAACAAACAGTGAGTATCTAGTTTCATAAGTATATTTAGATATGATGCTATTGAGCTATAAATGAGATTGTGGTCTTGTTGGAAAGTAAATATAGTCTAGTTTATTTCTTTAATGTTAAAATGGATAAAAAACTAAGAGAAAACTGATATTTCTAGCGAAATATCAGTTTTTGTAACTATTTTTTGCTATACATTATGACTTGGAGTATATAATTAAAGTATTTCATTTTGATTTCTAGATAAGTAGATTCCTTATCTAATCAGCTTGACAACAGTATTTTTGAAATTGCTCTAGGACTTATAGTTTTTGAGCTACAGGTGTTTTTATCGGATCGGGCAGAAAATGTTTTGAAAACTTGCAAAAATTTTTGCATGTTAGCTTTTCGGGTGTGCAATTCCGCGCGTTTAGCGTCGGAGAGGGTAGTTACATTATGCAAGCTTACCTTGTTCGTGAATTCATCAAGCAACCCGCACCATAATTATGATCATCAATAGAAGCACTCCACATTAGCAGTAATTCGCCACACTTATTAATATATAATAGCTCTCACGCACTCGATAAAGATTTGCAAAAACAGGAAACGGAACTGCCGAAGCGCACGCGCACTCTACAAGATGAATTATGTGATTATGGAGCATGTTTAGTGCGTTATGCAAACAATGTATTCACCCCACCCCTCCCGCGTCCCACCGAGCGACATGTTATATCGGTGATTTTTGATAAGTTTGTGCAACTGGAAGATAATAATAATGTTTTCATAGTACAAATATTATTATATTATTATGTATTTAACAGTGTACGCGTCTGTATCGAAATTGTAAGGTGTATTATACTAAACATTTCAAAAGATAGTATAATGTTCTGCGTTTTCGCTTTTTCGTAACCACCTAAACTTGGTCGGGTTACCACGGTCATTCACTTCCTAATGACTTTAATCGTATTATCTCATTAATTATCCAATGTACTGAGCTGAAATTTTACTGATATACAACTGAACTAAACAACTAATAATTGACATAACATTCAGTTCATATATCCAATCCAGTGGCCAAATAACACCGCGCGCATCAAGACCGTGCTCGTGAAGAACTGAATATCATCATAACTTGTTAAATACTTACAGGATACTAATGAAACTTCACATACGTTTGAAGGCCGTTACAAGCTTCAAAATAATGTTGAAAGTAAGTCTTTAGACCTCTTATTGAGAGTGCTGGGACCAATTGAAGTGTTTTTCTATTTAATGAAATAACCTTTAAGCTATGCATTATTTTGGTTTTTTTATTGCAGAACTAATTTAAACTAATTCGTAAAAAGTCATGTACAAAATATGGTAAGAATCCGCTTAACCATTTCAAAGATCTAGCAAAAGCAAAAACGTTACCCCAGCAAAATCTCGAATAACTTCGCAACCGAAGAAAGAACAAATACAAAATAAGGCACAACATTTACTTCATCTAGACAACTAATTTTATAGCTAGTAATTATTTAAATATTCCCATTAGAAAGAAAAAGGTCTGGCTGGGGTAACGTTACCCCAGCAGGAAATGTTTTTGTGAAATAATTAAAAAACTATAAGCGCAACAAATTTAAAAATGTGCGCAACAATTACAGAAGCCGCATAACTAATTATCTATAAGATTCAAATGACCATTTTCGACAACATCTGGCTGGGGTAACGGACTCATACCAAATACCTACGTAATAGAGTTGTAACACTAGTTAAAACCACTTCTGACAACAAAATTTTTATTTAATAATTTTATTAGAACCTGCTACGACGGGTCTTTCCCTGTCCTCCGATCGGAACTCCGATTGGTAGGAGGAGCGGGAATATTTTTTCCCATGCCTCCGATTGAATGGAATAATAATTAATTTAATCCAGGAAGTATTTACTAGCATAATATTTATTATTAACAGATTTATAAATAGTATGCCGTTAATTATTTAGTTTATTGATTTGTACTAAAATAATTGAATGTAAGTGAATAGTGAACAGATTAATAAATCAATAGATAATAATTTTACATCATTTATTTTACACTAGACTGTACAATGTTTCTAAGATGCTTAAACGGAGGCTTGGGAAAAAATATTCCCGCTCCTCCTACCAATCGGAGTTCCGATCGGTGGACAGGGAAAGACCCGCTACGACTCCTTATGGCGCGCTCGCTTCACTCGCATAGTAACACTCTTTGACTTCTGTCCCCGAAGTGCCGGGTCTCCGCCGGCCTCCTTCCTCGGCCTACGGCCCGGTACCCATGCCGCCTCTATAAGGATTAAATAAAATTGTTGTTGTCAGAATATTACTTGGTGGTATCGTTTAACTTTAAAAAACCCAGCGTACCACCAGGGGGGGACGATGGGTCAGCAACCAGAATGATGATGAGGAAATATAGTGTGGGGGGGCATTTAATCAACATTTATAATTTTCCACTTGCCGGGACTATAGTCTATGGCCGATACGCAGGCTTCCTCCAACTTATGGTAACATAGCTACCTAAGTCCCAATGTGACCAATGCAGTCAAGCTGCAATAAACGTATTGAGTATTGAGCTATTTTCAACCGACTTCCAAAAAGAGAAGGTTCTCAATTCGACTGTATTTTTTTTAGTATTTGTTACCTCAGAACTTTCGACTGGGTGAACCGATTTTGATGATTCTTTTTTTATTTGATAGCTGGTGCTTCCCGTGTGGTCCCTATTGTATGTGGTTCCCAATTTTGTGAACATCTGATGCTGATCTTCGGAGATATACAATGGAACTCTTCAAAAATAGACGGCAAATGTACCGTGAATGTTACAATCGCTTGGATGTTCATTGTTTATACAACATCATGACGTAACATCACGCCTGCATGCTCTGAGGGGGTATGCAGATGTGTACAATACACCCAGATTTCGACAGTTCGTTCGTGTTCCGCGCGCGCCTCAAAGAGATGTCATCAAAAGGGTCTGTTCTAAAGAGATACTACGGCCCCGGAACACAAAGGGCTAAGAAGGAACATGGATGGGTTTTAGTCAGTAAAAGTCTGACACTCTCTTTCGCCCCGCCCAGAGCGGAAGGAGTAATTTGAAGAATTCCCATCCGAAAAAAAAGGTATGTTAAGTTCCATATTGGGGATACGCCTGTTACCATGACATGTATTGTTAACAATGTCAAATAAATTCATGGCAAATATTTGTTTAGGAAGAACTAAAAATGAAAAAATAAAAAACTTTTTTTGCAAAAAATAAAACCGACTTCAAAAAACATAAAAAAGTGAAAAATAACTTTAGCTTCAGAAGTCGGTGACAAAAAAATTAAATCAATCAAACAAAAGTCATTGACTTCTAAAGCTAAAGTTATTTTTCACTTTTTTGTGTATTTTGAAGTCGGTTATATTTTTTGCAAAAAAGATTTTAATGATAAGTACTTATTTAAAATTACAAGTACTTACCTAAGTACCAGATTTTCAACCAATGACCATGCTTAACCAGCTATAGGTACTAGCGCGATTAGTTTCACAGTTGCCTTTCCCATTTTAAATACTATGTAGGTACTACTTAGACTACATGGTTTATTTTGAACTGACTTCTGCTTGTGACCTAACCCGAAACATATCCCATTCCCATGGCACGGTTATCCGGTTATACTGTAGATATCAGTAAAACATTTTATGAAATCAGTTTAGCAGTTTCGGAGATTACCCCCTGGGTCTAAAACTCTAAACTAACAACGTAACCACTTTATAATCTTCTTCTTCTACACTAATATTATATAGAGGAAAGATTTGTATTTTTGTGTGTGTGTAGGTATGTTTGTAATGAACAAACTCAAAAACAACTGCGCCGATTTCAAAAATTCTTTCACCATTAGAAAGCTACATTCACCCGGAGTAACATAGGCTATACTTATTTTATCCCCGTAATCCCACGGGAACGGGAACTACGCGGGTGACACCGCGTGACGTCCGCTAGTCTAATATATAAAATCTCGGGTAACAGTGTTTGTTAGCGAACTCCCCCAAAACAGCTGCACCGATTTTCATGATTGTTTTTTATGTATATTTGGTAGGTCTGAGAAAAGGTCGTAGACAATTTTTTTTCATACATATCAACATTTCCACGCGAACGATGTCGCGGGCAACAGCTAGTATTAGTATAGACTATAGATGAATGATTTTGTAACACCTTGTACTACGAAAGCGCCACGAAGGCTAAACCATACTATACTCTCTGGGCTAAAATCGCATTGTAAACCTACATAGTCAAACTGTTGTTAGGTATATCATAGAGTATATAATAATATAGATTGTGTCATATTTAGAACGTCAATTTTCTGTCAATTACAAAGAAATTTTCAAAATTTTACTAATTTTATTACAATACGTCAAAGAGATTAAATAATTTAATGTCTTTGCAATAGGTACGTAATAATATTATCATCGGACCCTACGTCACTCCGACATTAATTTGATTATTTCTTTTGTATAGTTAGGTAGGTACATAATAGAAGATAATGGTTGACTACGAAAGTCAGCTTGATGTGGAGGACAATACTTCTGAAAACATTATACAGCCGTCAGAAACATTCATTAGTGAAGAATATCTACCTGTGGGTAAGAAAGAAGTGAAGCTCCCGCCGACCGCGATCGACAAACGAGTGTTGTATCAAGTGATATTCAACGACGTCGATGTCACTCCAGATCCCATTACCAGTCCTAAGTTTATTACTATGGATGAATCGGAACCACACGCCGCTTTTGATGCTAAAATTCGAGCCAGAAGCGAAGCAGCTATTAAATTATCGAGATCCAAGTCCAAAACGGGCCTGGCCGCCGAGGGACCGAAGGTGTTCGCCACCACTATCAACCTTGACGACATACAAATCGATCACACACTCAACACTGAGGAGGGGATAGACTCCAGTGACCTCGATCTTTCCATAGCGCCGTCCGCATTTTATTTACCAAAAATGAACCCGATTACGTCTTATCCACCCGAAATAAACATCACACTTAAAGAAACTGAAACAGTATTCTTATTTTCGTTACCAAGTTTAACTTACGAAAAAGGAACAGGTGAAGGTAATTTAGTTGAAGAAGAAAATGCTTACTATGAGTACATCACCGTCGGAAAAGGAAGAAATCGAAAGATGGTCGCTCAAGAATGTCAAACAAAAGAAACTATAAGGCAGTCGAGACATACACTTGCTACGAGGCCCCAGAAGAAGAACGCTTCGGCATTCGCGTCGATGTGGGACATGCACGATACGTACGCACGTTTGGCACAACAAGTAGCCCAGGAGGAGGAAGACGAAATGGTCATGTATCAGTCGGCAGCACGTCATTTATTACGGAAGAAAAAGAAAAAAATCCAAGAAACAGGCCGAGGGAAAACATTTGAAGAAATAGGAGCAATGCCGGAATTTTATGACGCAGTGCTTGTCACAGAACGTGTTCTCTCATCACTGGAATATGATGCCGCCCAGAAAACGTTCCGAGGGCTCTCACCTATGAATCCATTATCCTTAGATTTGATATATATTTACACGTTGAAGCCATTATGGACTTACGAATGTGTGGACTCCATGAACAAACCAATCTCCACTATATCTTTTAATCCAAAATGTCCAAATATATGCGCAGTAGCTCATGGAAAATTCGGGTACGCTGATTATTGTACAGGTGTAGTCTGTGTTTGGTGTACCAAAAATCCACGTGAACCAGAGCGAGTTTATCATTTTGAGGATTCTGTAACATCTGTGTGCTTCTCTGACAAGAACCCGAACTGGTTGGCGTGTGGATTTTGTAATGGTGATGTGATAATACTAGATATTACTTCGTACACCATTAAGACTTTAGCTAGAAGCAAACGTGATACAAATCCTTGCTTCGAGCCAATATGGGTAATTACTTGGCGCACTATAGACAGAGACGACTATGTGATAACAACTTGTCAAGACGGAAGGATCCGGAGGCTGCAAAGTACCAAGACGCATGACTTTATTAGTTCACCCTTGATGCAAATATCCACTGTTGAAGGAAAATTAAAGGGGCTGGAAATCGCCAAACAGTGTTTAAAAGTGGACGTTCCTATCACAAGGTATCCGGCTGTGTTGTGCATGTTCTGGCACCCTACTATTGACCATATTTACTTGGTGGGCACGGACGAGGGCTGCATACACAGGTGCTCCACGCACTATCTGAACCAGCACATGGACGTATATCGCGCCCACGCTGGCCCAGTTATGGGCATGTGCATTTCACCTTTTATGAATTATTTGGTAGCATCTTGCGGCTCTGATCACGCTGTTCGACTCTGGATAGAAGGCCTGGACGACGTTATAATGACATTAGTTTGTTCGAGTGCAGTGAACGGGATCTCTTTCTGTCCAGTCAACTCTACGATTATACTTGCCTGTAGTGGGAACTCGCTATCAGTGTGGGATCTTCGTCGGAAAACTCACATGCCATGTGCGGAATATTTGTTCCCACCTAATGTGACGCTGACATATGTTAAGTTTGAGGATTCAGGGCAAAACGTCTATGTCGGGGACACATTAGGTAGAGTTACTACATTCCATTTAGAAGACACACCGATACCCCCGTTTGATCAGAAAAAAATGTTGGATGATGCTATAAAAAATGCTCTTTGCACTAGACCGGAAATGTTGAAGCAACTCGATAAACTTATAAGGTTTAAAGAGATGGAGGCACCTAAGAACAAGGGCTAAGAAGGCAGAACTGATAGCTTTATCTCCGGTTCCCCGGACTTCAGGGTTTTTGTCCCGAATTCCCATCTCAAAAACTATTTGATGACGGCCACCGCTGTCTGTGTCCCAGAATAAGTATTTTCGTATAAGTTTGGTCTGGACCAGAGAAAATACTAAAATAAAAGTTTTTATGGTACGGAACCCTTAGTGCGCAAGTCGACGAATCGACCGGTTTAAAAAATGTTTACTTAATTTATTATTTTCTGATGACATAATTACCTAATTATAGATTTATAAATATGGGCTTAGTGTATTTAATAAATAAAATGGTTACCAATTTAATAACGAAGTTTTACTTACCTTACCACACTGTCAGGTCACAAAAACATCGATTTTAATAATCATAATGTCGTATAATTAGGTAATGCCGGCTGTACACTCTCGCCCGAGAGCACTCGCTGTGCGTCGCCCTAGAGCCTCGGTCGAAACGAGTGACCATATACACTCTTCGCCGAGCGAGGTCACTCGTCATTTTCAATGAGAGGTTTTCTTTTTGAGGTATTAAAAAAAAAACTTAGTTTCCAAGAACTCTATAGATGGCGTTGAACTTACTATGATAGTTGGTGCCAAAGCCAAAACGATTGAAAAAAAAACATTGTGTCACGTCAAATACTCTCGTTGACTGACACTTTCATTTGCTTAACCTTCCGAATATAACCTAGTTTTCTCGTGCTTTGTTAAAATGAGTTTTTTTAGGTTCCGTTCCTTGCATTATCATACTAACTCATAGCGCCATCTATCCAGCGACTAGGGAAGAGCTAAAAAGAAAATCCCTCAATCGAGGGAATGGACGAAACAGAAGTTGCTGCTGCTGTTGCACTATGTGCCATCAGTTATTACCGTGCGTAAAACACCTCTTAACGAAGCCAAAAGGCACTTGTTCTCCTCGTCATTGCGACCATTTTTTTGTTCTACACCATACCTGGGAACCTTATAGTTACGGAGATATTGGGGGTCAAAGTTAGTATTTACGTATTTACTTTAAACACCTCCACGACCCCCGTACTATTCAATCCATCCATCAGCACAATATTTTGAGTGCGTTACATTGAGTTCTACCACAGAACATGATTTTTGACCCAAAAAAAAAAGTCGTTTCCCAGCAATAATTTTTGCGTAAAGTTTGATGATGATATGTACAGAATGCTTGGTTGACGGCTTCGTGATGAGGTCTTTTACACCCTGTATATTATTATGAAATAAAAAAACAAAAAAGTAAAACGAAGATGGTGGATGGTCACAATTTCATCGTAATAGAACATGGTACATTTGAATTTAATTTTACTTCTTAATAATTGATATATCGGCATCGCAACTGGGAGAAACGAGAGTGTACAGCGACGCGCTCGCAGTTCGCGCGAGGCGGCGGCGGCGCGAGACCCTTACTCGCGCGCAAAAACCGACTCGGGACGAAGAGCTAGCGAGGTAAGTACACCCAGGTACACCGAGACAGGCCGAGGCAGGCGAGCGCTACCATCTACAGTCTCGTGCTCGCCCTGCCTCGGACTGTCTCGGCAAGAGTGTACAGCCGGCATAAGATATGGGTTCCGCAGAGCATATCGCACGTTCGCCCGACGCACGTTGCGCTTTGCCGAGCGTGATTCCGCCTTGCCGCTCATGGGCTTCACCCCACCGTACTTGTCTGCGGTCTTAATCACCCGCCTTGGGTCACAGTTTTGTTATTACGTGCCATTACTTTAATTGCAACAACTGTTATATACAAGCAGGCATTATGGCTGGATTGCTGGAGCGATAATTGGGAAGCTAGGCTGAGAAAAAGTTATTTGAGATGATTCCGTTTCTTCCTTTCTATAATTTCCTAGTACATAATACAATCATAAATTCCGTCAGTTATAATTTTCAACCGAGTTCCAAAAAAAGGAGGTTCTCAATACGACTGTATTTTTTTTTTTTTTTTGTGTTTGTTATCTCAAAACTTTCGACTGGGTGAACCGATTTTGACAATTCTTTTTTTATTTGAAAGCTGGTGCTTTCCGTGTGGCCCCATTTAAATTTGTGAACATCTGATGCTGATCTTCGGAGATATACAATGGAACTCTTCAAAAATAGACGGCAAATGTGCCATGGCCCGTGAATGTTGCAATCGCTTGGATGTGTATTGTATAAACAACATCATGACGTAACATCACGCCTGTATGCTCTAAAGGGGGTATGCAGATGTATTACAATACACCGAGATTTCGACAGTTAGATATGCTAAGTTGGCGCAATCGTGATCAGCGCGCGACTCAAATAACTTAACATCACGCCTTTATGTTCTGAGGAGGTACGCAGATGTGTACAATACACCCAGATTTCGACAGTTCGTTCCGTGTTCCGCGCACGCCTCAAAGAGATGTCAGCAAAAGGGACTGTTCTAAAGAGATACTGCGGCCCTGGCACACAAAGGGCTAAGAAAGAACATGGATGGGTTTTAGTCAGTAAAAGTCTGACACTCCCTTCCGCTCCGCCCAGAGCGATAATTTGTTGATTTCCCATCAGAAAAAAAAAGGTATGTTAAGTTCCATATATTGGGGATACGCCTATTACGATGACATGTATTGTTAACAATGCCAAATAAATTCATGGCAAATATTTAGGAACAACTGAAAATGGAAAAATAAAAAACTTTTTTGCAAAAAATAAAACCGACTTCAAAAAACACAAAAAAGTGAAAAATAACTTTAGCTTCAGAAGTCGGAGACAAAAAAACGAAATCAATCAAACAAGAGTCACCGACTTCTGAAGCTAAAGTTATTTTTCACGTTTTTGTGTTTTTTGTATGATTGGCAATGATACAGTTTGATTGTTACGGGTAATCCCGAAAGCTTGGCAACCAGCCTTACCAAGGGGCATCGTGGATATTATCCAATAACTGGGTTGTAGAGGTGAGAGAGTTGCTCTATGTACAGTACCTACTAGTATCCGGCTGGATCCGATAAGACTGGAAGTCAACCTCAACGTCTGCAGTTGAGGAAAGTCATAAAGCACCCCTAAAATAGCTTGTCCGTCATGAAGAAGTAGATACACCCAATAAACTTAGTCCAGGCAGGTAAGATATAACGATGACAATCAAATTTGGGACTCCCGAACTGCTAACGCAGAAACAAAGGGCACAAACTCCCAAGACTGAATCAAAACAACGCTGAGTCATTCGCAAATTAAACGATCGCACCGTATCAGGAGGCCCTACATTCAGATGTAAAGTTTATCCACCCCGCGACGCTACCGGCGCAGGCGCACCCGAGCGTGACGGTGGCCAGCTCGGCGCAGACAGCATTAGTGTCGCGGGCGCGTGCGCGGGAACACCTGGCTATCAGGAGTCCCCTAATACAGTAACAAGTAAGCCAGTAACACCTGCCAAACTATCACTTACAAAAGCAAGGGTTGAGTAAGCCCCCGTTCAAAATGAAGAGGATCTTCAACAAATTCAGAGAGAGTAAGTTGACTCGTAACTTGCGTAATGTTTGTTAGTTAACAGTAATTATGATATAATTGTTACATGTGCTAATTGATGCTGGTCAAGTAGGTGAACGGCTGTGAGCCTTCCGGCGAAGCACCGAGGCAGATTGTTAGAGAATTCTTTGTTTTAATTAATAATTCTGCACGGAGTTTTAATCTAACTTCACATCAACCAGTTTTTTGCAACTAATATCCGATTACTTTCAAGATCCCACTAGCCCATTATAAACGTATACTTATCAAAGTCTGACTTTTTATATTTTTACACTGCAAAAAATACCGCGAATACACGCATAGGTATTTTCATCTCGATGTACTATAACATGAGTGGCCATCATGTAGCGCGTAAATTAATCGTCTTCATGGCTAGTTCCCGTCGCTCCCATCGTCCGAAACAAAAGCATAACGAAGCTAAAGAGCAACATGGTACGCTATCAGATACTAGAGTCAGGTTCATTTCTACCCGCGCCGCCTACATTTCGTCGGCGCGCTGTGCCGATGAGAGCATGCGTGCGCGTGCGTCCATCGATACACGCTGTATCGGTAATTGCATCTCCTTTTAAGAATGTAATAATAAAACTGACCAGGCGACCCGTGGCATATGGGTATATAAAGCACGAAGATTGTAGAAACGACGAGTATTTTTTTTTATCACCTAATTGATTTTAATGGCAATGTTGTTGTTGTGTCCGTCCTATTATTTTTAAAACGTGTAATTACTATGCTTGTAAAAGAAAAAAACTTTTGGGTTAAACTGCACGAGTAATTTTAATGTCTTGCACACGAAAAATGCAAAATTGTTGAACATATTTCACGAAAGTAGGTGAGATCGTGCTGCAGAGCGAACAGCGAATGCAATTTCGAGATTGTTTCGCTGGGCCGTCCGCGTCACCGTGACAGGACGAGTGTCCACAGGCGGCGCAGGCGCAGGCGGCGCGGCTGCGCGGGCGCAGGCCGAGGGTCGAGAGGTCGTGCGCGCAGACGCGCTCCGCCCCCCTAATTGCCGCGCCCCACGCAAATAAATAATTTTTATCCACTGCGTCGAGATCACGCTCCTTCTTGACCTTAAATTATTGTTCGTAAACCTCTTTTTTCTGAATTTTAATCGGTTTCCCGAATGCCAGTGAAGCAGGAATTCCATGTGGATGCCGAAAAGCAGCGAGCGATGATCGCGCTTTTATGATACCATCGCTACGTCGAATTGTTAATGATACGTTTGGGACTGGCCATAGATGTAATAATTAAACGTTTTGCGCTGTGGGCATCGGTTACAGATGATATTGAGAACAGCCTTTAACAAGTCTCAATTCCCAGCAATAAGTCGAGACAAATGCGAGGCTGTGTTTAGGCGCTGTAAAACAAATGATATCATAAACGAGTCATAGAGCATTGCCCGAGCAGCGTCGTCCACTTAACGTCAGTCTAAACAAATTGCATTCCCAGTTAAGATAAATTATGCGAGATTTTGTAATCCGAGAAGAATAGGAATGTGGCCAGTGAGCTAGATTCGATTGGAAGGGACAGGCCCTTCCTTGACCATGTCACATCAGTGCGGATAGCTTGGCCACAATGGACACGCCAACATGTGACGGAACTGCGTCGGGTCAGCTTACGCGTTCACTGTAAACCTACTCTTAAACTATACTGTCCCAATTTTTGTCTGAACATTTAGTTAAAATTAGCCAAGTTAAAGTATGTACTTTTTCTTGGCGTATGCTCAAGTGCTCATCTCCCGCATCGATTTATTCTTTACGGATTTGTTGGAGCCGTACCGTCTTCCACTGTCGTCGTCTTCGTCAACTTATCCATCCATTATACATCATGATGACGGTCTCTTATCCTAGATACTTATATGAATTTATTTAACACCATCATCTTGTAAACTAAGCTTCTATAGTCTAGCTTATTCTGTGTAATTTGCAGTTTCATTGTGAAGACCTCCCAAGCAATGTTGCATAATAAAAGTGTTCAGATAAACTAAATCATCCTCTATATTGTGGCATACTTAGTTTTATTTATTAGTAGTATTGTTATTTTTCCTATCAAGGCGTATTTTATCTGGTCGGTAGTGTGTACAATAGCTATTGTTGAGGCACTTTTGATGTAAGTAGTGATATGTTTTGATTGATCCGACTTACTGGGTACTTTTATGGATGCATCCTACAAACAAAATAGGAGTAGAGAAGAAATAATAGGGCCAAGTGTGCACGAGAAGGGGGATTTACGAAAGCAAGTGTTTCTTTTTTGATTTCGAGGTAACTTGATTCAAAAGCAGCATTGACGAATTCTGTTATACGACGGAGCTTAGGTTGCATTTAAACTTCAATAAAATGACTGTCCATAAAACAGATAACTTTAAAAAACATAGAAAAGGCTTGATTCCAACGTGGCTGGAACTGGTGGCTACATTTCTAAGTTCTAAACATCTAGGTATGTCGCTAGATCATCATCTCAAGACTATGTCCTCGGCATTTTGCGTAATACGCAAATCACCTGTAATGCACTTACTTTGGCCTGAGATAGTAATGCACATAATAAAGGATTTAAACATAATTGCGTGTCCATTTTGTAAAGATGTCAACACCCATCAGTGGTCGCAACGGGTGGGTGGGACGAATCGCGTAGCCCGTACTTGTGATTACCTATTCGCTACAGTCATACTATGTTTTGTGACATTAGGAAAGCGTTCCACTAACCTCTACGGGTTTCGCTTTCTATTGTCAGTAAATTCAAGATTATTTTGGACGATCGAATCCTAATATTGGCAGACAAAAAGTGCCACTTTCTTTAGCAAAAACCAGTTTGCACGCGACTAGATAAATAAGAGATTTAGTAGTTGGTCTACCGGATTCAGTTTGAGTGTAATGCTGTTATAATTTATGGATAACTTAAGTATTTGTATAACGGGCTCGCCGATCCACACCAGCTTCGCCCGTTGACGGATTTTCATATAAACTTTCAATCCCTATTTCAACCGCTTAGGGGTAGATCTATCCAAAATCCTTTCTTAGCGGAATCAGATCGATCCAATGATATTTTATAAGTACTTATAGATAATCCCGAAGTCCCGTTCAAGAGCCTTTTAAAAGTGAAACGATTTTGCGCATTAGGTACATTTTTGCCGCTGCGTGTATGTATATACATATGGATGGGTGGGAGAATATCTAGGAATACACGCAGTCATTACGGGATGATCTGTGATGCACACAATGCATGATTCGTGCAGGTGTGCATCGTATGCGCAGGACGATGGTGGGACAACACAAAGGGAAACATCAGAATACGTATTCCTTCCAAAGTTGCCGAGGTAGAAACTTTTGCGTAAACAGTTGGTAGAAATCAGATTTGTTCCGATCGGCTAAAGCAGAAGGCGCCAAAATTTTAACGTTTGACAGCTATGCGTTATTGTAAGTTTCTTATGAAAAAGTTTCAGTAAGGACACTAAGGACCTTCTTTCTGTTGCCTATTACATGGCCTGGCGGGCTCGGGACGCAGAATGCGCCCGCGCAGCAATTTTGCCTTTTCGCCGATTGTGGCGTGCAATGCGATGTAGGAGGTGCATAGGGGAAGTAGAGTTCGCAAAGTAAACTTACACTAATTATCTCCCCTATACATATTTCTTTAAATTGATTATTTTAAGAAATATTTAAATCTTATACTGCAAAACTGTATGTTCACTTTTCGACGTTCTTGCCAAACTTTCCGAGTTAAAATGACCTAATCTTCAATCCATGCTATGTCACGGTTGTTTATTACAGTCATGATTGTGAAATACTTTTGATGTCGAATTATCACTGTACAGCAAGAAATAGCAGCTTGAAACTCTCAATCAGTTACATAATATCGCAAAATCACGGATCGATTAAAAAATAATACGAATCGGTGCCAAAACATTGCAAGACTCCAAAGTATTACGTCTTCTTCCGTCTAATTATCAAAACACATAAAATATTAAGGTTATTACACAACGATATCTAAAAACTGATAATAAATCTATTATTTTACTTTCACTGATCAGAGATTTTTTAAATTGGCAACACTTTTGTGCTATCGGCGCAGGAGGCGCGGTCGCAGCGGGCTGCGTTCCCACGCCGCAATTATCGGTTGCCTACACTTACCCTTAATTCCCTGCTGCCCCCTCCTACCAGTTCCTCCGATGGTTCCACAGATGCGTTCACGAATTTGAGTCACGGACGCAAATCATGTGTGTGATTCAAAAGGAGAAAATATTAAAGGCTTCCAAGTCGATTGTCTGCTTGAATTGTGTGAACAGGATGAGTTTTTTGTTGCGACAAAGTTCTGGACCGAATGGTTAGAATGTGATAGATTAATTTCAATTATTTATGAGCATATCGTCTTAGGGCCCATGATTATAATAATTTATTCACAGCTTCATAAAGATTGAAAACTTCGATCGTTTTAACTGACAAAGTCAACAATAACTCAAGATTGACTACGAAAACCCAAACTATTATACATAAGTGTCAACCAGTTAAGTTATCCAAATGACCAATTAGAATTTCATAATTAGCTGTCACAAATTACCTAAAACTTGTTAGCGGAGACATCACTTATACATCCAAGCACACTTTAAGTTAAATAACAAAATAAATTATCAAAACTTGGCACCTTTTAATATGAACTTATGTTAGATTTTAGCGAGATAAAGTTAATGCTTATTAAGTTTATATCTAAGAGGAACGTAGGCGTTCCTAAAAATATTTCGTGGACGAACATAAAGACTTACCTACCGATAATGATCGCCATAATAACACGTTCTAACTAATGGCTAGTTCATATTGTAGTTTATATGTGAATTTTAAATGTTATTATCGAACATCTATAATTTCTTTTGGAATAAGTAACTCAGAATGAGCGAACGATACCTATAAAAACCATAAATGTTAAAATGATTATTGTTAACGTAACTTAATTACAACAAAAAATGCCATAATGTCGCAGTAACATAAATAATACCAAAAACTTATTAGTTAATGTTTTGTCATAAATTCGTATGTCAATAACAACAAAATAAATTCAAATCCATTCAACTCATTAAAGTTGATTTAGTATATAATTGGAAATCCAAAAATATACGGACGTTTATGGCAAAATATAAATTCGCTCTTAAAAGTATTTAAAGCTCTTAAAATGATACCTGATCTGATCACTATTCCGATGAAGATAACTAACTCTGAAACTTTAAAAAAAATAGCTCAATATTATCTATATTGGCTACTAGCGGACGTCACGCGGTTTCACCCGCGTAGTTCCCGTTCCCGTGGGAGTACGGGGATGAAATATGCCTATGTTACAAAGTAAAGACGTGTCATTATGTTGAAATAATTGTCAAAATCGGCGCAGTAGTTTTTGAGTTTATTCATTACAAACATACACACAGACAAAAATACAAATATTTCCTCTTTATAATATTAGTGTAGATGAACATACAAGTATCGGTACAAAACTATGATTAAAAACTCCTCATCACCATTTTCATGGGAACTTAAATATTTCATAAGTACTAGTTTCTGGTACTCGATTTCGTCCGCGTAAAGTTGATAGTTTGAACATGAAACTAATTGTGTAACACTTGGTACTCGGCTTTTTATCAGTGAAAGGATGTTAAAAATCTGATGAGCAGATTTGTAGAAAACCTCCTACCTACATCCAAAATCAACCTCTTTAAAAATAGATGATACAAGTATTTGAAATCCATAATTTTTGTTTGATGAAGTGCGTTGCTTGCGCGACGGGTTGCCCGGCGGGATGCGTGTGCGCACGTTTTCGGCAGTTGTCGTGATCTGCGCGGCATTCCTCCTCATTGTGGAGACACATTCCCCACATAGCGATATGCTCGTGATTTCGGCTTAAACGCATTGTCTTCCGTTTTCACGCTTCTTAAGGCACGATAAGAAATTTACGGAAAAAATTGATGAAATATTTTTGGAATACTTGCCAATGGACTGCATTTTTAAGGACGCTGTCGAGTAATTAACTTATGATGAAGGAACAGTAAAGGTGTAGCAGAAAAGACGTCTTAACTAGGTAAGTACTTCGATTTTCTTTAAAGTTCACTATTATTTTTGAGGATACTGCTGACGTCCGGCGATGAAATGAAGTCATGAACAATATCCTACAGCAAACCCATAGCTGTACCTATTACCTAGGTAGTTCAAGTAGCTATGAGGGACGCTTTTCATGCGAAAATCCATTTTCCCACAACCCATAAAACAATGTACACTACCTGGGACCATAACACTTTAGTTATTTACTAATAAAATACCCGACGTGGGTGGCCAGCGAAGGCGTCTAATGAAAGTAATTAATTTCGTCTACTAGACGATAATAACAACAGACATAAATACGTTTTCCCGCGGAACTTTACCGTCGTGTACCAGTGAGGCTATATTTTGAAACGTATTGTATAATTACGTGCGTATTTCAAGTATGTAATAACAATTATTATGTGAGAGCGGTCTGGAGTTCTGGACGCAATAAAACCGTGAAATTGGCGGCGGAATAACGTACGCGGCACAGCCTCAGATTCAACAAACTGTCTCACTTTCCAATTTCGTGGAATGTAAAACGCGTAAATGTTATAGCTGTCGCATTTATTTTATGGTGTTCGTAAATAAAGAAAGTAATAAAATTGTCACCATCTGGGGTAAACAAAAATGTACAACGACGCTGTAGGTATTTTTAGGAACCTGTGAATGACCCGTGAGTAAGAAAAGTAGAATCTTAAATTACGACCTTTTCGTTGGATATAACGAAAATAACTCTGAACCCCAAGATACATAGGTAGGTACAGACTAGGTAACGTCTAATTTGTAATGTTCAAATTGCTGTGTATGATGAAGGTTCTTGATTATTAATAAATCATTTGAAACGATTCCAAAAGATTTAGAAGAACTAACAGCATTTCAAACTTACGTCACAGAGCAAATTTATACACTCTACTACAGATGCAGGAAAACCAAAATAAAATGTTGTTCAGTTATTCCGCAAAAATCATGCAGATCAAGAAAACGCGTTTTTTTTAGAATTCGCCCTAAGCTAAGGTGGATACATCTTTGTACTTAGCCCAGGATAAAAAAACCGGCCAAGTGCGAGTCGGACTCGCGCACGAAGGGTTCCGTACCAATTATTATAAAAAAATCACGTTTTTTGTATGGGAGCCCCCTTTAAATATTAATTTTATTCTGTTTTTAGTATTTGTTGTTATAGCGGCAACAGAAATACATCATCTGTGAAAATTTCAATTGTCTAGCTGTCACGGTTCATGAGATACAGCCTGGTGACAGACAGACGGACAGACGGACAGACAGACGGACAGACAGCGAAGTCTTAGTAATAGGGTTCCGTTTTTACCCTTTGGGTACGGAACCCTAAAAAACGTTGTGAAATTATCTGGAAAATCAATAGAGGTCTGCAGATATAGGAAGTTGAGACGGTAGTGGGCTAATTATGTCTGTAAATGGATTGATCGCTTCGATTTTTTGAGCAGACGAGTCCTCGAGTCGAATGTGCGTAGTGTGAAGATCCCCGGGGCAGATGGATCGACAAGCTTCAAAAGGCTGTTGTTATGCAATTTAGGAGGTCATTTCCAGCAGTAGTCAGGGATCGACTAATGCGATAGAAATTCCCAGGAAAGCTAGAAAGATACCTAATTATCCAGCTATTATTTTTCCTGTTTTCAGCGCCCTTGGAGTGGAGTCTTAACATCTGACTCCGTAACCTACGTGAGGGTTTTCATTGTGGGGTAGATATTCGGAATTATCACAAACTATTAAAAATATCGTAATCGATTTCTTTGTAATCCGATAAAACTTCCTTATTTAACTCTCCAGCAAAGAATTTCAACTTATAGTGCACTAACGTCTAATCGACTGAGAAGAAACTTTCATAGCATAACGATAACTATCTGTGACGATAATGACGGATTCCGCCAGTACACACCACGAAACAAAAAAGGCGAAAATAAATCGTAAAATATCTCCGTCGGCCGTCTAATGCGAAGAAAAGTATATCTGCATTCAACGCAGATTTACATAAGTGCAAATATGCATTGCGTGCTTAGTTCATCTAAGAAATCCGCGATGATATATAACTTAGTACACAGTTTAAGTCCAAGTATTCATCAGCACAATAGAAGCAATAAAGCTTGCATTATATTTTAACAACAATAAAATATATGCGGGAAAGCTTTAATTTACGATGGCCACGTTACGGTAAGTTAAACAACGCACAATTGTAAAGGAATCTCGTGTCTACTAAGAAAAAAATACAAATCAAGCACGAGACAAGATAACGAAACACAAACACAGGTGTTTATTCTGTGCGCTTCAAAACGCGTGAGAAGTGTTAAAACGCTTCCCTTCAGAACTTATTGTTTGACTCTTAGCACCTGACAATTAGTAGCTCGTGACTGCCGCATTTCTACAATTTCACCCGATTTCATTAGATACCACTTGCAGTTTGAGCATAGATAGTGTATTGACTTATAGGGAACGTGCAGGAACTATAGGTGGCAGCACTAATCGACAAAAGAGACACTATGCGGACAGAAAAGCAAACTTATCACTTCTCATCGTGCTTTCAATTTACATAAACAAAATTGTCTCTTCAATTATATTATTTTTGAATATGCTAAAAGGTATAAAAATATAAGTTCCGGTCTATCAATAACGATCGTCAGCGTAATCTAAATGTATAATAATATGAATTTTATATCTTTCGTTTACTTTCTGATGAAAATTGTGGTGTATGAAGACATGGTGGCTGGCATAACTAAGATAGCTTTCTTATTTTCAACACATGTTATAATGGGAGGGAATCCTTTATCAGCAAGAACAGTATCTCCAAGCTCTAATAAATCAATTAGTTCACAATCATTTGATGAAGCAATCAATAAAATGCAGTCCGTAGCATTTAGATACAAAACTTAAAAAACCAAAGGAGTGCAGCCAACTAAAACATTATTGTGGGTATAACCATGTATAAATTCTGAGTACATGTGGAGTCTTTGATTAACTGTTGAGGGATATTCGGTGTGAACTTTAGTGCGGTCTAGTAGAACACGTGTATGGTGAAGTATAAATGGTTCTGGTACTTATGTTTGCATGGACGGTTGATTTTGAGGGCCTTTTCAATGCAGAGTGTAACAAAAACAAGTTGTTTTCAAATATTTTTATTTACTGCGTTTATCCATTTTTTGCGTTTTTCACCAAAACATGGTATGATAGTAGTAGTCTTTGGAAAGTAATAGAATTTTACGCTAATTGATTTATTTTCATTTTTGTGGATGTATTGGTACCTACATCCAGAAATGCAACAATGCATTATGATTAGTTAATTAATTTTCACTATAAAATTAACTCTGTTTACTTGTTAGAGAAGTCAATGTCAAGCATTAATAGAGCACAAGATTCGGATTGGCGACGCCAGTTGGCAGCACCGTCGTTGTGCACGTTCCCTATGCTAATGAAGCTTTGACGGATGACTCTACCTCTGACCAAATGTTTGCGGCGGCTGCAAATCGTGTCCCGAGGCTAATTCGACGTCTTCTACTGCGCTCGCATGAGTGCGCCCACTTTGAACTGTGAGAATGTGCCGAGATTTTTTTAGAGGAGGGCGATGTCGATAGTGTATCAGTATGGGGAGCCAGTGTTGGGCGCGAAGCCGCGGACGGTGGGCGGCGCGCGCTTCGGGGATTTATGCCGAGAGACGAGCGCGAGTCGCTGGTGTGCCTGCGCACGGGAGCCGCCGGGTAGTCCGGGAGCGCGCATCCCCCCGGGAGGGCATTGTTTCGCGCACTCGCCCACTTTCATTGTTATGACTGCAACTTGATTATTTATGCCCAATAATCCGCTCAGCTGACTATGGTATAAATCTCGTTAATAGTATCCGGTGAGGCATTAAGTACGGCCGATTGTGATTTTTAATCGTTTATTATTTAACTTCCAGAAATCACGTTTAAAGAATTACCGCCACCGTATAGTGAACGAGTGAATGATTTAAATGGTATTGAAAACCAAGGATTGAACAATACGGTATGTTTCTTTGAAACAAAACTTGAACATTTTAATAACCGTGAATTGCTGTAACAGTAAAAGTGACTTGTAAATTCCAGAGTAACGCACTTCCAGCATGCGAAGTCTTAGACTTGCTAGCGGACTGCAAAATATCGCCTCCTATAGATGACAATCCCGATTCCAGTGTTGAGTACGCCGAAATCAGAGATATGGGTCTTTGGCACTCCACACCTTTAGCCCATCGTCATAAATCCAAGATATCGCTTACATGGGTATTGAAAGAAAACTTAGAGAATGCGAAACTGACGGGTGATAAATTTCAAACTGAAGATAGAATTAAAAATACTATAATCAAAAGTGAAGTAGATAAGAACCACAATCAGAAGATAAATGAAATCGAACGTTACAGAAAGTGCAAGCCTAGAGATGTGAAAGATAGGGTCGTGGGACGTAACGAGTATTACCATAATCTTAGGTTTAGGAATGCGTGTGAAGAGTTTGCTAACGTGCAGGACACTTACTCGGACACTAGTGTGGGTACAGAAGAATACGCAAGGAAGAAGCACAGGCATCGACACAGAAGAAAGAAGAGGAACCAAAGCGGAAAATTTGGATATGACATTCGAGATTTGGACAGCTTTCTTACAGAGGTGAGAAATTGTTTCGATTATTGATTTACAGTTAAAGCCGTGCAAATCACTTAAAAGCTTGTAACAAACGATAAGAACCCTTTTATAAACAAAATAATGTATCACGTAACCCAATTTAATTTGTAAAAAGTCATTCATCATTTTTTGGCATTCGTTATAGCGATATTAACGGATCTTTTTTACAAAAGAATTTAAATGCACCTGTAAATCTCGATCATTATTCATTTCTTGGGGTTATTATGACGTTACGATGTACATACGGTTTTTGTGCGTTACCTCGGAGCATAAACCCGATTGTACAACGTAAGCCGCGAAATTGGCGCAAAATTGGACAACGCATAAATTGCAAGTCATTTAAAATTTTCGATATCCTACCCGAAGTTTTTATAATAAATTCGGGCGAACAGTTTTGGATTGGCAGATTTTGAAGCAATTTTATTTCCTTGGTATGTGTTCAGGATAATGGGCCTTAAGTGAATGTTTTTAGGGTCGTTGTAATATGGGGTTACAAGATAATCTCGTGAGGAGAGGGCCATTCATCAATGCGGTTTATTTAAAAAAACAATATATCTTTTGTGGGGGTTAAACGTTACAGTGTTAATTGCGCCAGTTCGACGGGACGGCAATACTTCACGAGTGACTTTTAAAAATCGACTTACGAGGTCACGATAATTTGTAATTGACCTTTGCTGAACATGACATTAAAAGCTCTTTGGAAAAATAACAAATGTCGCGTGAGCGGTCAAAATCTAATTAATTGTTACATTGGGAGCGTCTAGCACCCGTATTTTCATAGCACGCTGATTTGTTTTGTTTTATTTTTTTTAACACATTATTTTGTTTTATTTTTTGCTGCGCCTTGAATAATCATGCCAGAAAGAGGGTATGATATGATTATTACAGCAATAAATACAATTCCTGTTTGTTGGTATTTCTTAGATTGTCATCGCATTTTGGACTACCTCTGGGAGCGTTTATTTTTAACAGACTTCAAAAAAGGAGGAGGTTATATTATGTTCGTTTGTATGTATTTTTTTTATGTATGTTACCCGATTTCTCCCCCATTTGCGGAGCGACGGCAAATCTGTCGTCATTGATGCAATCGCTTGGATGTTTATTGTTTAGACAACATCATGACGTAACATCACGCCTGTATGCTCTGAGCCCGTACGCAGATGTGTAAAATACACCCAGATTTCGAAAGTTAGGTATGTTTGCGGATGGATGGAAAAAGATTTTATTGGCATGTCAGAAGTATTGTGAGAGGAATTTATGAATGTGTGAACCTTTACTTTGTTATTTTGTATATTTTAATTTTATGTTATCTCTTACTCTTTTAGTTTTAGTTACAAGTAGTTATAATTGGTTTAAATACAACCGTTGTAATTAATTAAATAAATGAATAAATGTTATGTTCCATTTATTGGGGATAAGCCTATTACCATGACATTTGTGTCGTTAATAATGTAAAATAAATTCATGGCGACTTGTTTGGCAACAACTAAAAATGGAAAAATAAATAAAATAAAAAATTGCAAAAAACCGACTTCAAAAACAAAAACGTGAAAAACAACTTTAGCTTCAGAAGCCGGTGACATAAACACCAAATCAATCAAACAAAAGTCACAAGACTTCTGAAGCTTGACCTTTGTTTGATTGATTTGGTGTTTTTGTCACCGGCTTCTGAAGCTAAAGTTATTTTTCACTTTTTTATGTTTTTCTTTTTTTTGTGTTTTTTTTAAGTCAGTTTTTTTTTTGCAAAAAAAAAATAGTTTTAGTAGGTACCGCAATAAAATATCAACATGATTCTTCGAGCATTTAGTTATTTATAGTCTTTACATCGTATAAATAAAACTAGGTCGGTCCCGCTCGCTCGCTATACGCTTAGATCTTTTAAACTACGCAACGGCTTTTAATACAGTTTTCAGCAATAGATAGTAATTCAAGAGGAAGGTTTTTATGTATGCTACATTGAACCCGTGCGAAGCCGGGGCGGGTTGCTTGTTAAATATAAATAACTCGGGACTAATTTAAAACAAAAAAAAGAAGCGCGCTTACTGTTAAATTATTTTGTAAATAAAAAAGGTGCCTTTATTTTACGATAATTCCTTTTTTTTGGGTGGTAAAATCATCAAATAAATCCTCCCGCCCTGGGTGGAGCGGAAGAGACTGTCAGTCTTACTGACTAAAAAACCGGCCAAAAGCGTGTCGGGCCACGCTCAGTGTAGGGTTCCGTAGTTTCCCGTCCGTCACAATAAGTGTTCCCACTTATGAGTTTAAAGGTGGGTCTCCATTATGTAAAAATGCTTGCATATACGAATATACTACAAACTTAGTCCAGAAATTATTTTGTACAACTTTTTGTCTTTTTTGTACAAAAACTGTTGTTTCCATCAAGTTCAAAATGATTTTCCTAGAAAGTCCTTATAAAGTTGTACTTTTCAGAGTTTTTTCATATTTTCTAAACTTATGGTTCAAAAATTAGAGGGGGGGGCACATTGTTTTTTACTTTTGGGGCGATTATTTCCGAAATTATTGACATTATCAAAAAATGATTTTGGGAAACCCCTATTCATTTTTAAATACCTTTCCAACAATATATCACACGTTAGGGTTGACATTAAAAAACAATCACTTCCCACATTACCATATATGGGGGCTACCCTAATAAAACTATTTTTTTTCAATTTTGTTTTACCACTTTGTCGGCGTGATTGATATACGTATTGTTACCAAATTTCAGCTTTCTAGTGCTAACGGTCACAGAGATTAAGCGAGGACGGACGGACAGACATGGCGAAACTATAAGGGTTTCTAGTTGACTACGGAACCCTAAAAAGGTGCCTTTATTTTACGATAATTCCATTTTTTTTTGGGTAGTAAAATCATCAAATAAATCCTCCCGCCCTGGGTGGAGCGGAAGAGACTGTCAGTCTTGCTGACTAAAAAACACCCTGTTCTTTCGGTTGCCCTTTGCGTTCAAGGACCCCGGTACCCTGTTTAGACAGTCCCGCGACCCCGGCAATGAGGGATTTTCTTTTTAGCTCTTCCCTAGTCGTTGGATAGATGGCGCTAGGAGTTAGTATGATAATGCAAGGAACGGAACCTAAAAAAACTGGTTTTAACAAAGCGCGGAAAAACTAGGTTATATTCGGAAGGTTAAGCAAATGAAAGTGTCAGTCAACGAGAGTATGTGACGTGACACAATGTTTTTTTTTCTAAGCGTTTTGGCTTTGGCACCAACTATCATAGTAACTTCAACACCATCTATAGAGTACTTGGAAACTAAGTTTGTTTTTAATACCTCAAAAAGAAAACCTCTCATTGCGATAACTCCTAAGATATTCATTTAAATTGAATAGTGTTTAAATATGGTAAATCCGTTTTAAAATTGATAATAAAGACTAGCTGCCTGTCCCGGCTTAGCACGGGTGGACATTTTATTTTTTCTATTCTATTCTATCTGTCTATCCTATCTTTCAAGTTGGATCAAACAGCACACGGTGTGCAAATTTGATTAAAATCGGTTAAGTAGTTTAGGAGTCCATCGCGGACAAACAACGTGACACGTAATTTATATTAAGATAATCTATATAGATTAACACCATACACCATAAATAAGCTTCAAAAATGCTGTAGCGTAGTTTTAAAGATCTAAGCATACATAGGGACAGACAGACAGACAGCGGGAAGCGACTTTGTTTTATACTACGTGGTGATAGTGATGATGGCAGACGACTGCCTTCTTGGTTTAGTAGTTTGCAAGCGCGACTACTGAGCATGAGATCCTGGGTTCGATTCCCAGGTTGGGCAAAGTGTTATTGGGTTTTTTATTCAGGAATTAACTTGAAGTGAACATAACTGTAGTACAGGTTCATCACGACCTACGTGCCTACTGCTTCTAGGAATAGAGGCGTTATTTGCGATGTTATAGTGTGTAGTATTCGTAAGATGCATACCTACATGCGGGTTTTACACGATATGGAACAATAATGAGCACACTTAACATACCGCGGGCTTTTATAGTTTATTTTTAACATTAAACCATAGTGATCGATGCATTAATCTTCAGGATCCTAAAGAAAGGAGAGAGCTTCAATGGTTAGGTAAGAAGCTAGAGAGACATCACAATAACAACTAGAGGAAACACTTTGTTCTATTATTAGTAATAGCTGCAAGCCGGACGTACGCCCGTGCCGCCAATTACAAAGCCAAGGTATGGCAGACGTCTGTTACTTCCGTTTTGGCGTGTACCGGTAGCCACCCCTAGCGAGGGCTGTTCCGGAAAGGAACACATATTAATAAGTGCTTAAAAGTCAACCGCACTTTTGTTCTCAATCCACTACACTTCCGGTTTTTTTCAAATAGAAAAGCATACAATAATACTGTTTATTTAGAACAAGCTTAATTAGAACAAGTACGCCAGTCAAAAATTGCATGCGACTATGTTTTCCAAACCCATGCTTAAGATGAATAAATTCCGATTTGATTCGGTTAGTCTCCGAGTATTCACCGTCGAGAATGAATACTAAACAATTCCATTGAGAGGGTTTGTGGGATGCTGCGCGAGCGCACTGATCGCGAGCTCATAGCCCATTACCGGCCGATCGTATAAACTTCGAACATAATTTATCGCTTCCTCTCTGTGTTTTTCACTCGGCAACAATGCTCGCCTCTCCAAGTGTGAAGTTAATGGCTTTACGACGTGTCGAGGTGTAATTTGCTTTAACGAGTTTGTGGATACAGCATGATAGCATAACACATTATCACTGCCATTCACTGCAGTGTTAGAATACCTAGGATCATTCCAATAATTGCAAACCGCAAAAACGTTACATCCTCCAACAGCTGTTGTAAAGCACCCCGCTGATTAAATGAAGGGAAACAATGCTCAAAAAAGAAAACTAATTAAAGAGTCCAAGAGTCAAGCGAAACAGCGGGATCCCGAATCATTTCTTAGTGAGCTCGCCTCGTGAGAAACTGTCTCACAATTTCTTTCACTTGTCGCAACACACCACTTGACCAATGGCAGTTAGCGTCTACGTCGAAACTTCGTGGGAATCATTTGACGGCCGCAGATAATTAAGCTAGCATAAAGTTTAATGATATATTTGCAGTAACATATTACCAGGCTGGAAGCTGAGCAGTTGAATGTTCTTTAAATGATTTACTTCAAATGAGACAATGGATCTCGAAATCCTAGAGTTTAACGTACTTTCCACTCTGAATTTATTAGACATCATGTCCATTAAATACAATGGTGAGAAATATACCCGTAGGATGTGTATAATGAGACATGACTGGATAATTACTGGACGAAGGAAATGATATTTAAATCAAGTAGATGGCATTTAAAAAAGTAGATGCCGTAATAAGGAAAAGGGAGCAAATTGTAAGCTTAATGGAATTGTTATAATAAATTACGAAAGTTGAGGGGTCACAATAATCGGATTTGTTGCATCGAAAAAAAAACAAGCAAGATCCAGTCCAGCCAGACAGACAGCCAGAGCCAGTCTATTGACAGAGCTGTACTTGTCTTCATTAATGGGATAATGCAACGCGGCCGCTGTGAGGAGATAGGGTGTGTCCATTTAATTTCCGCTGACCATCACGAGGAGCTTTCAGAGCTAGATAATTTATGTAATTTATTAACAGTGCCATTTGAGGGAGTATTATGAAAATATTAATATCAACCTAATGATATATAGTACTTATCTATATCTAAGATCTAATTCAATTCAACCCAGCAAGATACTCTTAACTAGCGGTAGATACAAAAAGAAGTAAGACCGCTCGTTAATTATGCGACAACATGCTCTATAAAAATTCTCGTCAAAGATAAGACACTTGATAATTCTCTGAGATAAGACGGTGCCGTCGATCAGCTTCCTGTTCAATTGAGACTTAATTACTGAGCCGATCTCACTACGCCATCATATAAAATAAGATTATCTTCCTTCATATTTGTACTGCATGTAATTTCCGTAATACACATTTCTTGCACCTGTTTATCGTTACAAAAAGTGTTCGCCACAAGTGACCAGTTAGAAACGTATGGAGTAATATCGTCGTAATGGGATGAAATGAAGGAGTGTTCCGAGCGAGGCGTGTCAATTTAATATCCGCTGGTGGGCCCATGATGGATGGCTGTTTTATTAGCCCCCGGACGGAGTTTACGTGCTCACACGACACATCAATCGATATTACCGAGAAAGCCGCTAGTGTTCTAGCTTTCATACATTTGAAAGCTGACTACGCTACACAAATTGGCGATTAATAGGATCAAAAATCTTCAGCCTCGATCGAAATGTTTAATTGACGTCCATAGAAGGGAAATCGCGAAACGGTGTCATACCGAAACCGATCGATATCACGCGCAAACAATAGGGGCTCATCAATTTCAAACCGACGTGAGCGGCGAGAAAAAATTGGCGAGAATCAAGTCCAGGTAGAGTTTGCTTAGCGCCTTATTAAACGGTCTATTGTGTTGCAACGGCGCCTACTCTGACCATTTTTTGCAGACAATTTATAAACAAAAACGGAACGCATCTGTCTCGTTGAGGTACCCCGCTTTAGCCTTGAATATTTAACTTCAACTATTTTAGGATCGATTGCTATAGAGAACTCTACGTAGATTTCAACACATAAGGCTATGTAGCCATGAGTTAAGAAATTCTAATTAAATTGAAAACTACATTTATATCATTTCCCTAGAGGCACAGAAGTATCTATTCCGGACGTATCTAAATGTTCATGATAAGTAAGTACTTAATTACAGGAAAGCTATTAGAGGCGAGTTCTAGTCGGTACACATAGATAAGCAATATGAATGAACACTATACATATATTTTTATTCTAACATGTATTTCTGATACATTGCATTTTAGACCGAGGTGCTTCCTTCATGTCAGAAGATCTGCAAACTTTCTTACGAAATTGTAACATCGCGTCTTCTCGCACTACGCCGTATAATCCGCAAGGAAACGGCCAGGTAGAAAGATTGAATGGAACGCTCTGGAGAACAATACAACTTTACTTACGTTCAAAAAATCTACCCATTGAAAACTGGGAGCAAGCTTTAAAACCGTCGCTACACTGCGTGCGCTCACTTTTGTGCACATCGATAAATGCCACTCCACATGAGAGACTATTTAACTTTCCTCGAAGAACACCTGTTGGAGAATCCCTTCCATCGTGGCTCGTTCCAGGTCCAGTATTGTTAAAAAAATATGTACGAGGTTCTAAGACCGATCCTTATGTGGAGGAAGTTGAGCTCCTGCATAGTAACCCAAGTTACTCGTACGTGAGACGCACCAATGGCCAGGAATCGACAGTATCTAACAGGCATTTGGCACCGCTTCCTGTTACGTTGGTGGATGAAGCTGAGTTAAGTTGTCGAAATACAGAAAACAGAAATGATTCAAACGATGATGAATATGATGAAGACATTTTTAGAACTGAAACCAATAACAACGGTGCCGAACAACCTCAGGCTGTTCGTAGATCAGCAAGGTTAAGGAGACTCCCAATTCGTCTTAATGATTACCTCCTCGATCAAGAAAACATAGAGGGGTGAATGATATATAATCTCCTTACTAACTGGCTGAAAGTATTTCATAATGTCAGTTGTCATCTTTGATTAGTGTTGTCAATCTAATACATATTATTTCTATGGCTTGTGAAAATAGTTAATTAAAGCCAAGTTTCTATTGGTTTATCTTTCTTTACGTATGTATCAGTGTCATCTGTCAGTCGGTGACTGACTGATGTTTAGGCAGTATTGCAAGAAGAAAAATTAAAGGAATTCGAATACCTACACGATGAATCGATTAGGTACACGAAAAAACATGTCACTCGATTTTCATACATATTTTGAGATTTTACAGATTTATTCATAATCGATTACTGAGACATTATTTAATCGATTATTTAGTTTCATTATTTAATTTAAGTTTTCTCACTTCCTAGATAGAAACATGGTACCCTAATTTGTGATTTCCTTTAGAAAAATATAACGGTTTTTTTAATACACATTTCAACTAGTTAACAGCTGGGCCCAGAAGTCCCCTTCTCCTTTGCAAGTTTTCTAGAAAATCTCAATTTGCCCATATCTTTGTATCGTGTTGACTCAGGACCTTGATTTTTATACACATAATAGGTATTATAGACTTCAGTATGGTATTTTCAACATGCTAGGTCCACCCGTTCCTGAGAAAATCGGTGGTGACAGACGGACGGATAGACGGACAGACGGACAATATTTTTTTACCTTTTGAGGTACGGAACTCTCTATTGGTCGTCATCCTGACGCTGACGTAATTTATATGATGCTCTATGGTTGCAGAAATGATGTCGTTGACTTTGTTTGACAGTGACTGTCAGTGACATCACATTTTGACTTTGATTTTGAGGTTATAGTGTTCTGTCAAAAACACGAGATAAACAATTATTGTGAGACGGACGGCTGAAAATCATCAATAATCTAATACACTGTTTTCTAAAGTATCCATTTAATATTTGATAAGCATACAATGACACCGGAATCGATTTTACTTTTATGCAACTATGACGACCAACTGCACACAGGTAAGGATAAATAAATTAATAACCGCGCTAAGCTATATCTTTAAAATTTGCCTTTTGTCCTAAATAACCTGTTCTTTCAGATAATGAAACTGTAAAGAACCTTTGGTCGGAAAAATGGGCAGTCAGAGACATAGAGATATGTAAAGAACTGTTAAGAACCGGTCTTGAAACAGATGCATTAAAGGATGTTATAAAAAAGTATCAAAACGATTATAAAACTATAGAAAATATCCTTTTTATGTCAGTCAGTTCATTTTTAACGTTTTGTGACCGCAATTGGAACCCACACCCAGAAACTTTTGGTATAGAAGACTTTTTCGGTATAGAATGGCCTAAAGATGTAGATGCTAGTATGATGCTCCAGAGAGACTCAGAGCCAATATATGTGAATATTCTTCATCCAGAACTGTTGTACTTCTGCACACAAGTTTTCAATGCGCTGTGTAATGCTGATCAAAGTTTGGTGAGTTTATTTTCTTATCATCACAGAGAATGACTTAACATTTTAAACCTTTAAGTAAGATTGTAAAATCAAAATAGATACAGACTGGGAATCTTATCAATTTGGACTTTATATGAACTTGTTATAAATGACAAATCAAGTTGCCATACTTAGCAGTTTTACAATCATCGGCACAATTCTTGAGCGCTGACCTTCACCTGCGCAAAAGTGAGTTATTGGGTCCCTTTGGTGGTATGAAGTGGGGCGCGTATAGGTGCATGATGCGCAAAGCGATCCCCACTCTTCCGCCGAGCGCTCAAGAACCGTGCCGGTATCTGTATATAGTTTATATACAGTTACTTAGATAGCATCAAAAGAGGGTAAAATGACAAATCAAGGAGTTGTCAGAAAACTTGAGACATCTTATCTTCAATTGCCCCACATTAATAAGTTCCGTAATTTTTTTAGCTACACTTATGGTGGTACTTCAGAAGTAAAGCAGTCCATCAGAGAATTCTAGATGATACCAGTGCCTCATTATACGCTGAGCTAGAAATCATAATAGCCAAGCTGTCAAACCTCCTTCATGTCATACAAGACAAGCCAAGGCTCCAGATCCTACTGTGTATGGAGATAGGGCAGGCTTACCTCTTGTATGGCAGGGTGCAGAGGACTGAAGAATACCTGAAAAGGGCTAGGGATCTTGCAGGGTTGAAACTGGAGTTAACAGGTACTGGGAAATGATTATTGGTGTAATAGGATGTGATTTGGTGGTAAGAGGGAGGAATTTTTTGCTTATGGCAACACACAAAATTTAGTAGTTTTTCAAATTCTACCCAAAATATTAGATCATAGTTTTCTGTTTTTTAGTTACCCCTTTTGTCAATAGTTGGCAAAATGGAATGTTAATCTTATACTGACATTCAATAATAAAAACTTTTAAATTGAGTTATTCTCTCGTCTACTTTGGCCACCAAAAACTTGATAATTAAAACAGGTCATCTCCAATTGCAGGCATCCTTGGAAAAAGAACAAAGTTTCAACAAACAATAATACCCCAGCTTGCCCTAACCAGTGAGCTGGACTCCAACATAGAAAGACCATCGGCTGAGGAGAGTCATGGCAGTTCCGAACTGCCTCCTGACTTAGAACTGCAAGATGATGTTAGAATGAACAAGATAGCTTATACTGAAGCTATCAGCCAAACTGAACTGCCAAGCTTGGAGCAGATTCTATGTTTGTTGACTGTGTAAGTATTTTACATTTTAACTAGTAATGTAAATTAGAGGAGTGTAGTTTGGCTGATTGCTTTTTTCAGTTATGCAGTTGCATGGACATACCATGTCCATAACATGACACCTGTACCATGAAATGTAAGGGTCTGCCATATTACTCTCTCATTGAGCCAGTTATGTTTAGGCCCCATGTATGGATGGCAGCATTAATTTGTTACCCCTTTTATTTAGTGTCTTTAATGGGTGACGGATACCTAATTAATGCAACTGTCTGTACAATTCAAACTCTCTTCAAGGAAAAAAAATATTGTTTTTACTTTTTGCACAGTAAAAGTATTAAATCATCATCATCTGCCTGGACTTTTCCAACTATGTTGGGGTCGGCTTCCAGTCTAACCAGATGCAGCTGAATACCTTTACATGATAAACTCAATAAACACAATAAATTTTTACATGGAGTGACTGCCTATCTGATAGTATAAAAAGTAAAACATAAAAACTGTTATTTTCAGCCAATATTTGATGAAGGCTCAGCCTAAAGACGAGTTGATGAACGAAGAGCTTGCCCCGTATATCGACGCTGTTCTAACACAGAAGAAAGGTGCGTGGCCTACGAGGGTAGCTGCCCTGCTAATCAGGTGTAAACTAGAAGCGAATCATAAGAGAACTGTGGAGAGAGCCATGATGCAGTGCGAGACTATTGTCAATGATAAGACTTGCGCCAGTTCTATAACAAGGTATGTCTAAAAACGTTTTATAGTAATAACTCCTCTCCTCCTCAGTTGTGCATTCTTGACAGAATGGTCGTGGTTGAAGATAAAACATTTTCTTTGGATGACGTAGCCCTTGCGATGCGCCTCCACTTGTTGCGGTCTTCAGCGTCTCGGGAGCTTTGGACTATGGACGTTTGTGTTCCAGCTTTTATAAGGTCTATAACAATTTTATGCACAATATTCGATTTTAATTCCCCAAATAGATCCAGGCTTGGATGCAGGATGCAGCACCAGAGTCCAGCACATGTAGGAAGTGCCAAAAATAAGCATGCTACACACACCCAAACCTACAGTCAACACGTTTTTCACCACCCATGGGGAACCCTAAAAGATATTATTGATATAATATTATTGTTGAGTCAATTTTCTGTATTTAAACTAAATACCTACGTTAAACACAACATTTAATGTCATGTATATCCGCAAAGTAACACCTGCACTGCAAGTACGTAGCAATCGATAACGATCGAATCGATACGATTCGATAAATCCGACTTTTCGATTGGTTAAAAACTCATTTTATCGAAAATTACTGTCAGATTTATCGCGTAGCAATCGATAACGATCGAATCGATACGATTCGATAAATCCGACTTTTCGATTGGTTAAAAACTCATTTTATCGAGAATTACTGTCAGATTTATCGAATCGTATCGAATCGAGTGCTACGTACTTGCACTCCTGATTTGATTACTTATTTCTTTAGTTAGAATTAATGGTCTTATTATGGATGTATTGTGTACTCCTAATAAGTCATTCATAATTTCGAGTATTTCTTTACGAATGCAGATTTTTATGTCTCCTAGATTATCATACCTATGGGCTACTGGCTTACAACCTGCATGGATGTGGAGACAGCAGCTAGCCGACCTGTACCTTAGCCTAGGACTTGTGAAAGCTGCCCTGGAAGAGTACCTCAAGTTGCAACTGTGGGAAGACGTCATTGTGTGTTATACTTCACTGCAATTGAGACATAAGGTAGAAAATCATATATTTTTAACCAACATTCAAAAGGAGGAGGTTATCAATTAGTCTGTTTTTTTTTGCGTGTGTATTTTCAGCGTTATCTACTTACGCCAATTGTGAACCGATTTTGATGATTCTTTTTTTTGTTTGGAAGAATATTATTTCGCGGTGGTCCCGTTTAAGTTTGGTGAAGATATGATGCTGATTTTCGGAGATATACAAGGGAACTCTTCAATATAATAGAAAGCAAATCTGTTGTGATTGCTGGCAATCCCATGGATGTTTGTTTTTTTATGAACAGATTTGCTGTCTATCCTCTAGTACTCTGGGTACTCTTCAATATACTTAATATTAAAGAGTACCCTAAAAATGGAAAAACTAAAAAACTTTTTTGCAAAAAATAAAATTGATGTATTTTTTTTTGTTTTGTAGCCCAGTGGACTTCTTAACTCTAGCTAGGTACTTGGTCACGTAAAAAAGTATTTGGTATTCAGACTCAAAAAGTGTTCTTTAATTTTCAGGCGGCTGAAGTTATACAACAGCAAATTGATATAAATCCTACAGTAAAATTGTATTGTCTGCTTGGTGATGCTACAGGTCAGTTTTATTTTAATTTTTGAAGTCAACAATGTGACCATTATAAGTTACAGTCAAAACTGTCGGTCAAAACCACTTTTGACTGGTGTCAGTCAAAATCCTTTAAGGTGACACATCACACGGGCTCACCTGGCATCGTGCCCGACAGAGATAGTATCAGTGATGAGCAGTTAGAGGCTAGTCTTCACGCGCGTCTAGTTCGTACGCACACACTCAGTGTTCCGAACCGTTCCGAACAAAATCGAAGTTATATAATACTTTCGTCTGACCTTTTAATTAAATGCGCTAAAAAGAATAAAATAAACTTTTTCTTTAAAACTTTTACTATCAACTTATAACGTCATCGTCACTACACAATTCGCGAGATTAGTGGAAACAATAATATTGTATAACTATATTATATTGTTTGTTATTGTTGGCCTGGGGTCACGATGTCCTGGACGCTTTCCGCCAGGTCTGCTAATCCCTCGAGAGAAATAAATGGCTGTGAAGCCAGCAGAGTCTGGACGTTGGTCGGCAGACGACTGCTTTATATTGTCATCGTGGTACTGTGGATTTCCTTGGCCTGATAAAGTTTAGGATTTCCTTTTCAGGGCGTATCACGTCGGAGTCACCAATTTACTGGTTGTTGTACACTAACTAAATTAAATTAAAAATGTTCATAATTCTATATAAATTTAGTCAACACAAGACAGAGAAGTGACAGATCAGAAGAAAAGTAAAAATTATATCGTGAAGGTTTTATGTATATAAAGTTTCTAAATAAGTTGGTCGCTACACCATATTATAGGGTGTGCGTTTCGATGGCGCGACCACGGCGTTTTTTTTTAAAATAACTATGCCATGATTTAGAAAAATGTAAAAATATGTATGTACGTGGATCAAATTTCCCAAAACCTTAAATTTGTCAAAGTCATGGTTAACAAGTTATAAGGGTTTGAACGTGGCCACGCCATCGAAACGCGGAGAACCGCGCGGCCACGGAAATCTTAAAAACTAAGCGTTGCAGAGACCTGAAATTTAGGTAAATAACAGATTGAATTTGTAAAAAAAATATAAAAAATCCTAGGTTTATATTTCAGGAGCATACGTACGGTATCGCTTATCACCTTCAAAATGTTCTGAATGTGAAATTTAAAATTGAAATTAATTAATTTAATTAATTAATGAATTTAATTTAAAATTATTTTTTTTACGAAATCTTGCCATACTTAGTTTAAAAAATAATAATGCCGTGGTCGCGCCATCGAAACGCACACATTATAGGAGTGCAATAAAAATGCACAGGCCCTTCAACTTCAGCGAAAAACAAATGACACGTCACTGACGTCATGCATGAAATGAAAAGGACAGAAATATAGGTCTTGTTCTTCTATCAAACGAAGGACATGTCAATATCGCGTGTCCCCCTCCCGCACCGCACCGGGGGAAACATTATTCAGTGAGATGCACGAAAATTCATAGTAAAAGGCGCGCGTAAAAAAATATGAAAAGGCTTTTGGGAAATCGAATTTTATGAAAAAACCACTGCTTAAATCATTATCAAATAAAATTTATTGAATTCTTCGATAATTGTGCTGTGTCGGTACCGACTTTGTTTTGGAAATATGACACTTCTTTTATTACTAATTTACGCCCAAAGTTACGTTAAAATTGGCAACAAAAATGAATCTTTGGTAGCTCGTAACTTTTGAATGGCTTTTTATTTTACTATTCTGTTTCCGCACAGACAATTAATAATGAGACAAAACGATATCATGTTTAACTTTAGATGTACCATGTCAAACAGTGGAGTAATAGCCCCCCGAAATTTGTATGGAAAATATGTTGCGCAGTTCAACCTTAAAGTTCAAATGCGTTTTCTGCAGTAAAAAAAGTATGTTGTTTTAGAACGCCTCGGTTATAATTACTTCCTAGAATGTTTTTCAGAGGGTCACAAAAAAAAAACCTAAAAACTATTTTAACAATGGTGCCGATTCCATTGTTCACAAACTAAACTAAATTTAAGTTGAATGCATCTTTTTCTTTCTATTTCATTATGAAAAGGACAGAAGATAAATATTAGTTTAATCCTGTCAAATTAGTCAGCACCTGACGTAATTTGATGTATAATTTTAGTAGTCAACTTTTTAATCGCGTCTAAAACTTGTATGGCGCTGATTAATTTGACAGAACATAACTAAAATTTATCTTCTGTCCTTTTCTTAATGAAATAGAAAGAAAAAGATGCACTGAATTTAATTTGGTTTAGTTTGTAAACAAGGGAATCGGCACCAATAACTAACATTTGCTTGGAACCTCATAGTTCATAGGCAAATGTTAGTTATTGTTAAAATAGTTTTCACCGGTCAAAAGTAGTTTTGACTGATTAATACTTTTTGACTGTGACATATTTAATGTTTCGGTGTTGCCAACTTGGGTTGTAAAACCTACTATTCCAAAATATTAATGTCACATTTTTTCAGATGATGTCAAATACTATGAGAAAGCGTGGGAGTTTTCAAACCACAAGAGCAGTAGAGCCCAGAGACATTGGGGCAACTTCTTGTTCGACCACAAAGAATATGAACAATGCATTCCACATTTCGAAAAATCGGTAGAAATCAACTCGATACAGGAGCGAGTTTGGCTTAGATTAGGGTGAGTCCTCATTTATGTTGAGTTAGATGAATCCATCAGGAGAATCATCATAATCTGCCTAGTCTCTTTTAATCCACCATGAGAATTAGACTAGAGAATGGCAAGTACATAATTATTCTTCCCTCTCAATCTACTTTTGATATTTTTAAAGCAAGTTTCGGTAGATTCTGAACTACAGGTTCCAGTGAATACTTAAAGGAGTCATGTTCTAATTTTGTAGACAGTCGAACATTATACTTGTAGAATCAAATAAAGTAAAATATTATCTCTGTACGTCATTTCAGTTACGCTGCCCTGGAGATGGAGAACTGGGAGGTATCGGCGAAAGCGTATCGCCGCTACACATACCTGCAGCCGAACACATTCGAAGCGTGGAACAATCTCGCCAAAGTCTATGTCAAGCAGGGAGACAAACATAGAGCTTACAGGGCTCTGATGGAGGCGCTTCGATTCAATTATGACAACTGGAAGGTTGGTTTTTATTGAGAATTAGCTTTTGCCCATGGCCTTGCTCTTGTTATGGACGGACATTATTCCTCGATAATGCCTATGACACTCGGGAATGTTATAATCTCCCATTAGTGAAAGAATTTTTGGAATCAGAATCATCCAAACTTACAAACTCTACTGCTGCTTAAGACCAAATTAAGTTTTCTTTAAAAAAAAAAAATCTGTCATCTAACTTGTATTGCTTAAGGGCTAAGTAGAGTAGATGTGTTTTCAACCACATTTTACTCAATACGTTTATTGCATTCCACAATGTGAACATTTTGCCAGCTAAGTTCAAATCCCTTATTTCCTCAGCCGTGCCCGATCAGGCACGGTGCATTGTTATTTTAATTGTGTCTGTAATTGCGGGTATCTAAGTGCTACATGTATTTATTTGACAACTTTTTTTGAATATTGTAGCATAGCTGTTTCGCTACGTACATTTTGCTTCTTGTCGGACTTTAATTAGCTTATTTTTACTCTTTTTAGCTCTGGGAGAACGTAATCATTGTGAGCATGGACACGGGGCATTTCGAAGACGTGATTCGTGGTTGTCATCGTATGCTCGATGTCCAGCAAAAGTTTGAAGATGTGGAGGTACTAGGACTATTGGTGCGAGCTGTTATTCAGGACAGTAAAGATGCTGACGGAAACAGTGCTGCTAGGTATGAAAATGTTTGATAGACTATCAACCGTAGATCCTTAACATAACTTGGATTTATGGATATGTGTATTGTAACAGTTATTTTACCTCCGACGCCAGCAACATAACAACTACCTATCTTAATGTAACTTGTATGAAGATAACTGTGAATTTAACATACCTATAAGGGATTGGTTTTTTTTTTTTTTTTTTGCGGGACTGTTCGAAAGAGATACCGTGGCCCCGGAACACAAAGGGCGATGAAGGAACATGGATAGATTTTAGTCAGTAAAAGTCTGACACTCCCTCCTGCTCCGCCCAGAGCGGGAGGAGTTATTTGATGATTTCCCATCCGAAAAAAAAAGGGATTGGTTCTTTTAATCAAAGCTTTGCCATTCTAACCACTGAGATGAGGAAGGAGCAATGACCACTGAAATGTTGTTAAATGAATATTTTAAATTTTAATTATTTATACATTTTTCCAGATTGCGAAAACGAGTTTTGGAGTTGTTCGGAAGAATAACGTCAGTTCATCAAAATAACCCCGAAATATGGCAGTTGTACTCGGATTTAAGTCCAACATATTTATTGAAAGCACAACGCTTATTGAAGGCGTACAAAGGCTTTACTTTGGTAACTATACAATCTAATAATTATGCCAAATTGGATAAAATTAAGATTATTTTGAACTAATTCAATGTTTTAATTTTTCAGAGTGGCAACTGGGCTAACAATCCCAACACGTGTAAAAGAGTGATAGAAATGGCTCGGTCCGTTCTGGACCTAAGTAAAAAAGCTAGGGAAGAGTCGGAAGAGAAGGACATACTTCAAGCTAATCAACAGCTGTCTTCTGCAAGACTAACTGGTCAAGCTGTCATCAGGGCATCTGAGAAACAAGACTGGCCAGAAATTAAAAGTGACTTGGAAGATTTAAAAGAGTTATTTTCTAATGTTACAGAATATATGAAATCAGTCATGTAAATGGTGGTGTTTGCTTTTGCGCCTGATAAAGTGAACCTATTAAGTAATGGGGACAAATATAATGACCACCAAAAATAACTTTGTGACCAATAACATTTATTGCCTAAAATAATACCAATCAGCAAAAAAAATAAACCTTGACCAAAAAATTAAAACCTAAAATTACAATGTTACAACTTATTTTAGTCATGACTGCACTGCGAGCCCAAATTTAGTAAACTGATCACCAAATTTTGATGAGCAAATTGTTGCGCTATTTCTACCTAAATACACCGTTTGATTGCCATACAATGTTGATAAACCCCCAATTATGTTTTAAGGGTGGCATGGGCACCGGGCCGTAGGCCGACGCGATGAAGGACCTGGCACTTCGTGGACAGAAGTCAGAGAGTGTTATCTAAGAGAAGTAATTAGTCAGAGAGTGCTATCTAAGAGAAGTAATTTAAAAAATTGTAGAGCCACAAAAAAACAGCATTTAAATAATTTGGTCAGCATACAAAGATTTTGTTTGCAATTTAAAAAATCAGGCAGCAATCCTTGTTCACAAATAATTTTGATAATGGTCAAAAATTAAATCAGAAATAGGCAGCTTACAATAACATGAGTTTGCTTAGTAAACATTCAATCCGCAAAATAACTACTTGATCAGCAAGTTTTCATGATTGATCATTATACTACATAATTAACTTATTTACATATTTTTACTTGTTTTGTGAACAAGAAAAAGCATGCTGGCTACAGTACAGACGTACCGTTACCGCTTACGTACAGACGGACCGCGCTCCTTCAGGGGTTCAAAACATTACCGGTACCTTTTATATGGACTCATATAAATATAGATTTCTATGCAATAGTCTGCTCAGAGCTGTAGCCTCAAAAGGTATAGTGTATCGTGTCATGACTTAATGAGAGGTTTTCTTTTTGAGGTATTAAAAAAAACTTAGTTTCCAAGAAATCGATAGATGGCGTTGGACTTACTATGATAGTTGGTGCCAAAGCCAAAACGTTTGAAAAAAAAAAAAACATTGTGTCACGTCACATACTCTCGTTTACTGACACTTTCATTTGCATAACCTTCCGAATATAACCTAGTTTTCTCGCGCTTTGTTAAAATCAGTTTTTCTAGGTTCCGTTCCTTGCATTATCATACTAACTCCTAGCGCCATCTATCCAGCGACTAGGGAAGAGCTAAAAAGAAAATCCCTCATTATCCACTATAGGGAACGTGCACAACGACGGTGGTGCCAACTGGCGTCACCAATCCGAATCTTGTACCAAATTAATACTTGACATTGACATGTAAAACAAGTAAACAGAATTAATTTTATTATTGAAAATTATTATTCTAGCTAATCATAATCCATTGTTGCATTTCTGGATGTACTAATACATTCACAAAAATGAAAATTAATCAAATAGCATAAAATAATAAAATTCTATTACTTTCCAAAGAATAGTACTCTCATACCATGTTTATGTGAAAAAACGCAAAAAATGGATAAATGCAGTAACAAAAATATTTGAACACAATTTGTTTTTGTTATACTCTGCATTGAAAAAGTTCAATAGCCTTCAAAATCAACCGTCCAAGCAAACATTAAATGGTACTAGCGTACCATTTAAACTTCAGCGAACACACATATGTTGCACTGAAGTTCACACCGAATATTCCTCAACAGTTAAACAAAGAGTCCACATGTACTCAGATTATAAACATGGTTATAAAATAAAGTTTTTAGTTGGCTGCACTCCTTGTGGTTTCATAAGTTTTGTATCTAAATGCTACGGAGGGCGTTCTAGTGATTGCTTAGTTATAACAAATGATTATGGATTAGACTGCACTGAAGTTCACACCGAATATTCCTCAACAGTTGAACAAAGAGTCCACATGTGCTCAGATTATAAACATTGGTATATAATAAAGTTTTTAGTTGGCCGCACTCCTTGTGGTTTCATAAGTTTTGTATCTAAATGCTACGGAGGGCGTTCCAGACTGCACTGAAGTTCACACCGAATATTCCTCAACAGTCTCCACATGAACTCAGATTATAAACATAGTTATACAATAAAGTTTTTAATTGGCTGCACTCCTTGTAGTTTCCTAGGAGGAGCTCGTGGCTAAATAATAACAGCCGCTCGGGTCGATCGTTAGGTTAAGCCGTGCTTGCCTAGGTTGGTCTGTGGATGGGTGACCACCCATTACATACCGAGTTTCCTCCGTGCCTCGGAAAGCACGTTAAGCCGTTGGTCCCGGCTGTCATTTGTAGATCTTTGACAGTCGTTAGGTAGTCAGGGGCCCAAAAAGTCTGACAACCAGTCTTACCAAGGGGTATCGTATTACCCGGTACTAACTGGGTTGTGGAGGTCAGATAGGCAGTCGCTCCATGTAAAATACTGGTATTCAGCTGCATCCGGTTAGATTGGAAGCCGACCCCAACATAGTTGGGAAAAGGCTAGGCAGATGATGACTCCTTGTAGTTTCCTAAGTTTTGTATCTAAATGCTACGGAGGGCGTTATAGTGATTGCTTATAACAAATGATTGTGGATTGATTTGTTATAGCCTGGAGATACTGTTCTCGCTGATAAAGGATTCCCTTCCATTAAAACATGTGTTGAAAATAAGAAAGTTGTTTATGCCACCGTTTCTTCATGCACCACAATTTTCATCAGAGAAAATAAACGAAACATACAAAATTCATATTGGTCAACATTCATGTTACGCTGACGAACATTATTGATAGACCGGAACCCATGTTTTATACCTTTTATCATAATCAAAAATAATACTTTTGAAGAGATTTGCGTGACAGGTGACAGCATAAGTTTCCTTTACTGTCCGCATAGTGTCTCTTTTGTCGTTTAGTGCTGCCACCTATAGTTCCTGCACGTTCCCTATCAAGATATTACCATTTTTAATCACAACAATATTTCAGGTAAAATCTTGGGTAAAATATATTCTTTAGTGTTACGCTACGCAGGCAACACTAATCAATCAAAATTGTCAAGTCAACGTTTCGTTCTTCATCCAGAACTCAAACGCGCTATATTATTTTGTTAATTATCTCTTCATAATTTTCAATTACTATAACAGAATTTATACTTTGTTATTTTAGTCCTAAAGAAGTACAGAAATTTGACCTATATTATGACTAAATTACAAAATTTTCTGAAAATAAACCTTGAGTGAATTAGACAAGAAGATAAAACTAAACGCAGCTGTCATAATTTGTGCGAAGATTGAGGGGGTGTTACGGTTTTCTTTCTCATAGAAATTCTAATTAATTACCGTGCATGTATAATGGTGCATTAATTAAAACCCTTTCACCATGGCTATGGCTAACGACGAGGAGATATTGGAGGGTTTTCTCTGTCCAATATGTAAAGCCGACTTGAAATCCGCCTCCCAACTTACGAGCCATTTCGAGAGTTTACACTCTGAGGAACAGGACGTCCTACGATCCTTGAAGGATATCTTTGGTAAAGCGAAGAAGATAATACTGAATAATGACGATTCTGATTTGAAAGAGACGTTTGATCGGGCGTTAAAGTTTAGTTATCAGGAGCATCGTTACTTGGATGAAGAGCAAAGTATAGGTGTGACTCGTAGTTCTACGGATTATTTGAAGGGAGTGCGGTCTGCGCGGCTGGAGAGGTACGCTACTGAGACCAATAAGCTGCTCATAAGGCTGGATAAGCTTGTGTGTAACATGCCTACTGAGCCCAGTCAGAGGAAGCTACATGAACAGGAAGTGAGTTGGTCTTTGTACCTATATCCTTTGTTGCTTTTTGTTTCATGCGAATGTGTGTATTGATTTTACATATGAATTTGTTTGGTGTTGGTACTGCTGGATTAAGAAAATAACATTTTCAAATAAATATTCATATAAAAAAGCAATGGATAGGCAATCAAAAGTTACAACACAAATATGAAATAGGTTTTTTTTTAAAAAAGCTTTTTCAAAATGCACACGGTTTTCTGTTTCAAGGAGGGATAAAATTAATCAGTTATGGAAGTAGAATAGAATCCTTCTTACTGTCAGTAATAACATTATAACTCATAATTATCAAAGTACATCGCAGGATTAACGAGTTGTTAGATAACAGAATATAATCTACTATTTAAAAATCTCGAGTCAGTGTTGGTTATCAAACTGCCGAAACGGCATGACCGATTTTTATGAAATGTTTTGTGTGTATTTGGTAGGTCTTAGAATAGATTGTAGGCAATTTTTTTATCTTGCACATAATAATAATAATAAAGCTCATTTATTCCATATTATTCTTTACATAATATGTATTTACAAATGAATCGTTTTATATTTTATTTGGATATGGATCCCTTTTGGGTAAAAGCCTCCTCAATCCCGTGCCAATTTTCCCTATTTTGGGCCAACCCCATTCAATTCGGACCAGCTACTTAAATGATGTCGTCTGACAAATTTCCACATGAATAAAGTCGCCAGCAAAAGCTAGTAATAAAACGTTTATTCACATAAATATGTAATTTTTTTTACAAGAGAAGTGCTTAATCTAATCTTAAAGTAGGTACACAAGAGTATAATCATATAATCAAACTAACAGAACAGACACATTGAATTATTCTTATTACCTTTGATCACCTTTTATATTTTCATTCATTTAATCTGTTTGTTATGTTAGCTTATCTCACATTTAATATGACCTAGGTCATATGTTCTCTAAATAAGTATTAAGTCACCAATGATAAATTTAAAAAAAAAACGGAATGAGATCATCACAACAACAGCCCATAACATCCACTGCTGGACATAAGCCTCGCCCATGATGGGAGGAATTTGCCGTAATCTCCACGCTTGGCAGGCGGATTGGAGATCGCAAAGACTAACAGAAAACCCTGCTGCCCATTCTCTGGTCTACGGAGGCGCAAGATGTTCTTCCTCAGACATTAGTCGCCTTATACGACACCCGTGAGTGTAATGGGTTGGTTCTATTCTACTCTGCCGGATACCACACGGCATAGCCACACAGCATAGATCATCACTATCACTACATATTATAAAACAAAGTCGCCTATTCTGTCTGTCCCTATGTATTGCTTAGATCTTTAAATCTATGCAACGGATTTTGATGTGGGTTTTTTTAATAGATAGTGATTCAAGAGGAAGGTATGGTATTTAATTTGCAGGCGAGCAAAGCTGTGGGTATCAGCTAGTACTCAATATGTGTTAATCAATTGTGCGTTGAAGTCCCTTTCTCCCTTGAAAAGAAGTGAAAACAATATTTGAAACATATTTCAAATATTGTTTTCACTTCTTTTTGTAGATGTGTTGTTGTTAAAGATTTTTTATAATTAGCTGGAGTTTTTAGGTCTTCAGGGAATAGTTACTTCTGTCTTCTAGGTATGCAAGTTTCATCATCAACCATATTGTTACCTATTATTCAATGAGATGGTGACCCGAACCCATTGTGCCGATTCCTTTCAAGCAGCTAAGAAGCTGGTTAAAGGATCACACCCGAATACAAGCGGAGAAATGGTGGACCTCGACACCAGGATGCAGGCAATCCAAAGAAGCTATGCCATTCCTGGATACAAAGCTGGCCAGGCCGCCCAGCCGCCTTCTGCGCCTGGACAGAGATAGCCTGCGTCTGGTGGCGGGGACCATCAGCGGACACTGTTCACTGAATAAACACTTCCACACCCTAGGGCTCACTGACAGTCCCCTGTGCAGAGCATGTATGGAGGCGGAGGAAACGGTGGCGCATGAGCTCCTTGAGTGCACAGGTGTTACCAAGATTTGCGAGGAGACCCTGGGAACACCAAGATCCCTTGCGGATGCCTTGAGGAGACCGGGAAGTTTAATCTGCTTCTGGAGGGAGGTGGGCTGGTTAGAGTAATCGCCCACCGTGGCTCACGCACAATGGTCCACTTCAAGGACTAATTGCGGAAACCTATGATAGATAGATGAGATGGTGATCACATGCTAGCATATCTACACTAATATTATAAAGAGGAAAGATTTGTATTTTTGTGTGTGTGTTTTTAATGAATAAACTCAAAAACTACTGCGCCGATTTCAAATTCTTTCACCATTAGAAAGCCACGTCTTTACTGAGTAACATAGGCTATATTTTATCCCCGTACTCCCACGGAAACGGCAACTACGCGGGTGAAACCGCGTGACGTCCGCTAGTCAGTTTTAAAAGAAGCTGTCTCTCCAGTGTCAGTGTCCACTTTTTTAAAGTAAATTGTGTCTCATTTCCAGGTAGTCCCCTGGTTAGATGGGTCCTCAGTGAAGCTATGCCCCAACTGTGCGAAGACCTTCAACCTGACGCGGCGGAAGCACCACTGTCGGCTATGTGGCTCAATCCTCTGCCATGACTGCTCACTGTTCCTAGATATTAATGTAGCCAGTAAGTATTTGCTCTATTTTTTTGGAAACTGATGGCCCTTCTCACACTTTTACCTGATTTCAACTCATTAACTTCCAAAAATGTATTTTTGAGACGAAAGTACAAAATCCAAAGTGTTAGTGTGTTTAGATGAGACTCCTCACTCCCCCTGTACTGTTGCTTGCTACCTATCCAGCGTTTTCATTGGCTGAATGTTGAACATGAAATATCTTCTTTAAGCATATAATTATGCAGGCAGATAAGCAGTCGCTCGCTCCATGTATATTACTGCATTCGGCATTTAGCTGCATCTGGTTAGACTGGAAGCCGACTCCAACGTAGTTGAGAGAAAAGCTTGGCAGATGATGATAAAATTTCTTCTTTTATTGTTTATTTGGCAGAAACTACAGAACGCTTCTGCGATTTTTTCATATTTATTTTTTCCGTCCACGTGCATACATCTGGTCAAACATACAAGCCGTTCATGACGACACATTCGAAAGAAAAAAAAACATGCGGGGCAGACTTTGGGGACTGCCGATAGAAGTGAAAACTAAGTAACTTGTGAATTGTATCGTCGAGCTGTGTGCAATTTTTTTTTTCAATATTTGTGTGTTCATTTTCTGTTTCCCTCCACTCCTCCTCCCCCTCCCCCTTCCCCTCCACTCCTCTTCCCCCTCAAGCCCCGCCCGTTGTAGCACTACTACGGGTTGTGCCCCGCGCACGCCTAGGTAGTGCTACGCCGTAGCGGATCGCTTACGAGTGCTACAAAAAGCGTACGTGGCGGTCACGCGTTTCATTATTTTTGTTCACCCAAAAAGTGCTCAACGTGCCTAAAGAAGTTTTCACTTCAAAAATAAAATCAAGTCAATCAAGAGATTTTATCAGCCTTTCGAAATATGAATGTATAAACTTAACCTGTTACAGGAGCAATAGTAGACCCATCAGTACCACAAACATCGAGCCAGCCGGACCATGAAATAACAGAAAAGAACGGGCTCCGTCTGTGTGAGCACTGCTACAACCTCATAGAATTACGGAAGCAGGTGCAGGAGAGCCGAAATGCTAAGACTGTGCTGGTGACTGCTTATGAGCAGATGAGGAGTTTGATGGATAAAGCTAGGCCTGATGTTGCTATGTATGAGAAGGTACTTATTTATCTATACTTACTTAAGCCCTTGCCTTTTTCCATGGAGGTAGTGGCGTAACCATAAAACTACGGTCACAAACTAATTACACAAAGCAATTTTTAAAAATGTATTTCTCCTACTGTATTGATTAATGCTTTACGTTTCCTCGAACATAGTATTATGGAAGCCATACTATTACAAAACAGATCTTATCTAAGTAGAAACTGTTATCACAACAAAATCGCTTTTGAATTTTTCTAAGTGTCTAGATATTAGCTACTTTATGCTTGTGACTGTAAATACACAATAAATAGATACTTCTGTTGCTTATTTTATATAGTAGTTAGCAGTAGTCAAAGTTGATAATAAGTTGGAGGTTACTAAATTATTAGAGGAGAACATTCGGTCGTTATGTAAAGATTAGTTCCTGAGGGTTTCAGATACATATAACTTCTCAAATAGCTAGCTAATCATTAGCCCAGCCAATTCGCTTGAGTTGAGGGTAGGGTTGCCACCTTTTTTTAGGACGAATAAAGTATTTTTTCATTTTGGTAGAACAAAAGTAAAGTACACAGCATAAAAAAAAGTAATTAATTTTATTTTTCAGTATTTATCCGATAGAAACGTATTTTTTGTTGCTCAAAGCGACATTTATCAAACGCTCAAATTTTGTGGCTGTGGATACCAATTTATTTGGTTTCTTATGTACTCAATACTCATATAACCAGTAAAGAGCCAGTAACAATCAATTTTACGTAAATAGAGTATTTTAGCGTACTTTATTGGTGTCGTAGATTATAAAGTACGCCTACATGAAAAAGTGGACAATACTCTATTTAAGAGTACGGGTGGCAACCCTAGTTGAGGGCGACATTTAACAAATTTATTTATAACCACTTTTCTTATCCAGGATGTTTTTCAGCTGTTATCATGATAATAAGTTGTCAAACACTAACAGTATTTGATAACTTATCATCATAATTCCATCTTTAGACAATCACACTCTTTTTGTACAAATAAGTAAAATTGATACGTCTGTTCGTAATTTAAAAATAACAGCTTTTTACAGAATGTATACGAAACTATACACAGTACTTATAAAAAAAAAACTGGCTGTCTATCTGTTTGTTCCGGCTAATCTCCGAAACGGGATTTTGATAGGACTTTTACTGGCATGTAACTGATATTATAAGTAGTAACTAAGGCTACTTTAATTTTGGAAAAAAAGTAGTGTTCCGTGCTAAAAACTTGCTATCTAATATATAAAAATCGTGTCACAGTGTTTGTTATCAATCTCCTCCGACACGGCTTGACCGATTTTTACGAACTTTTTGGTTTAAATTAGGTAGGCCTGAGTGATAGGTCGTAGGCTATTTTTATACCCATAGGTGTATTTTTTATTCCCACCACGCAAGTGAAACCGCGGGGCGCAGCTAGTAGTCTATATAACAGACCCATTTACTATTTCCCCAGATGTGTCAAAGCCTCTTCGATGGTGAAACGACGTACAACCTCACCGACGTGAACAAGATGCGCGGGCGCATCGGCAAGCTGGCAGAGGGCATTGACCTGCTCAGCAAGCAGATAATCACCTTCCCTGCTGAGCCTGGTACCCGGCAGGCGAGGTTACAGACTGCCATCAGACAAGCAGCGGCTCATTATATAAAGGTAAATTTTATTCGTCAGGCCTTGGTTCAATTGTCAGGCCTTGGTTCAATCCATGGTCCGGAGCGAGACGGAATGGAACGCCGTCTAATGCTAGAGAAGGAGGTGGTGGAACGTGAGAGGGAGAGAACCTCACGTCCCGGCCGCCGCGGGAGACTCCCCGGGCGTGCACCGTAGCCGCGGGCCTGTGTACGGTGGACTATGGGCTAGCTCGCCGTCCGCCCGTCTCATGTGTTGTCACGTGTTCCACGTGCGCTTCAAAGAGTGTCAGCAAAATGGCCGATGCCTGCCGGGGCTGCCGGACTGTTCGAAAGAGATCCCGTAGCCCCGGAACACAAAGAGCGATGAAGGAACATGGATGGGTTTTAGTCAGTAAAAGTCTGACACTCCCTGCTGCTCAGCCCAGAGCAGGCGGAGTCATGCTGATTTCCCATCAGGAAAAAAAAAAACAGGTAATATTTATTCAAACTTGTGCAACAACCTACCAAACCAACGATCAGTGGTCACATTGACTCTGAATCTAAAAATTTGGAAGTCATGGGGAGAGACCTTTGCCCAGCAGTGGGATAACACAGGCTAACAGTAACAGTTGTGCATAACAATCTATGGCATAAATATTTGTATGGTCTACAGGTACAGTGTAAACTCCATATAACGTCACTCGATTTAACGACAAACTCCCTAAAGCGTAGAAATCACATGGCTTTGGTTGGTTTAGCTTGTCTTCCATACAATGACGACCCGAATGGCACAGTGGTAGTGAGGCTGCCTTTCGTTTTAAGGGTCCCGGGTTCAAATCCCGGTTGGAGCGAATGTTTGTGTGATGGATGAGCATGGACATATGTTTCCGAGTCATGGATGTTATATATTTAAGTATCTAAAGGGTGTAAAACACCTCTTAATGAAGCCGAAAGACACTTGTTCTCCTCGTCATTGCGATCATTTTTTTGTTCTACACCATACCTGGGAACCTTCTAGTTACGGTGACATTGGGGGTCAAAGTTCCAACTTTTTGACAAGTTTTTTTTTAAATACAAGTTTGTAATGTAAGTTTCTTACTTTAAACACCTCCACGACCCCCTTACTATTTAATCATCCATCAGCATAATGTTTTGAGCGCGTTGTTTGAACCCCCAAAAAAAAAAGTCGTTTCCCAGCAATAATTTTTGCGTAAAGTTACTTAGTTCGATGTACAGAATGCTTGGTTGACGGCTTCGTGCTGAGGTCTTTTACACCCTGTATGTAGTATATCAACTATCTGGTGTCCACGACACAAGCCTCGTTGCTTAGTGTGGCACTAGATGGCGCTGTGTGTTATGTCCAGCGATATTTATTTATTAATTTTTATTTAGTTGACCGTGCTACGGCCGACACTCGGCTCGGACCCGACACGGTCTAGCGTGGGTCATCCTCTATCCGAGTATAAACATATTTGGTAAGGTATAAAGGGTGGACCAGTAAAAAGAGTACTCAGGCTTAATTTCGTGCAAGCGGGGTGAAGGAGGCGCGTACGTGCTCTCGTTTGATAGCTTTATCTAGCCGACTGAATGTCGCCCGTGACGCGAGCGATGCGAACCCCGAGTGGCCCGCGCCCCTCTAATCGTGTACGCCCCCTTGACCGCGCTCCACTGTTTATTAAAAATCAAAATCACAATAACATATAGATACATTAGAGATAAAAGAGTAACATTTGCGTTCCGCGTAAATAAATCAATTTACAAATTAGTATTAGGTACTCGCGTCGCCTACAGTAAGGTATTACTGTCAAAATCAGCTGAGCATGCCGCCGTGTTCGATTGCCAGGTCGGGTAGTGTAAACGACAATAGGCGAGACGACAAAAAAATCTTATTAATCCGTCAGATAGATTTCCAAAAGATATTGGACACATATTTTTTCTTTTGTTACGTTAACCAAAATTGACGAAGATATGACGCTTTTAAAATTCTCAATACGTCACGCCTAGGTATAATTTTTAGCTAGTTCTGACGTCACGAGCCCCCACTCCCGAGTTTTCATGAGTTTTATCTTTGTCAATATTCATTGATACACAAAAACAAAAAAATATGTGTCCATTATTTTCCAATACTCTGACGGACTAAATAGATTTGCAATTTTTTGATACTGGTGCCGATTCCCTTGTTTACAAACTAAACCAAATTTAAGTTCAGTGCATCTTTTTCTTTCTATTTCATTAAGAAAAGGACAGAAGATAAATTTTAGTTATGTTCTGTCAAATTAATCAGCGCCATACAAGTTTTAGACGCGATTAAAAAGTTGACCACTAAAATTACATCAAATTACGTCAGGTGCTGACTAATTTGACAGGATTAAACTAATATTTATCTTCTATCCTTTTCATAATGAAATAGAAAGAAAAAGATGCATTCAACTTAAATTTAGTTTAGTTTGTGAACAAAGGAATCGGCACCAATGTCGTCATGCCTATTAATCTATCAGCTTTACCATTCATAATTTCAGGAAGACCTCCTGTCCCTAAGAAAATTGCCAACTGAGGCTCAAATAGAAGAAGTGCGCAGACAAAGGTACGAGCGAGCTGAGAAACAGATCCAGATGGAAAGGGAGAGAATGGAGCGACAGAGAGGGAAGATGGAGGAGTTGGCAGGACCCAGCGCGGCCAGGGTCGATACCAGTCAGGATGACGATGATAACCCACTGCTGGAGCAGATGAACATCATCAGGGAGTATATTAAGGAGGCACGAAGGGAGCTCAAGTTTGAAGAGGTTCGTTTTTTTACACGACTGCCCAAAAAAGGAGTGTTATGTTTTTAGGGTTCATGTATGTATGTTTGTGAGTTTCTTTATTCCACCATAACTTTTAAACGCCTCAACCGATTTCTATGTATGTGGTATCGTTAGAATCCTTGTGTTAACCCGGGTCACATAGACTACATATTGCAGTATCGAAAAAATAAAACATTTTTTGGATACTGCGATATGTCAAATTAAAGGGCTCATCATGAGGATTTCAAAATGGTATATTATTATGAACATATTTTCATTAAAATAAAATGTGTTATATTATTGGTTGGATGGCTGAATCAATCCAACATCCCACCTGATGTTTTGGAATGGGGTAGATGACAAAAAAAATATGTAATTAGTCCGTCAGATAGATTCCAAAAAATATTGGACACAATTATTTTTTCTTTTTTTCACGTGAACAAAAAATGAAGACGATACAGTGCGTCGAACACTCTTGTGACATCACATTTGAGTACATTTTTTACTCAAATGTGACGTCACAAGCCCCCACTCATGATCTTTGAAACGTTTTATCTTCGTCAATGGGGAAGGCTGGTCAAAGATGATTGTAGATGGCGCGTCTATAGCTTAGACCCAATCTGACCAATAAGGTCAAACTGTTTTGAAATATAAAATGTCATTGACAGATTTTCAACCAATGACGATGTTTGGTACATGCGATGCTAGCGCCATTGGTTCCTCAGTTGGCATCCCCATTTTTATTAATTTGATAAACAAACAAAAAACACACATCCAATATTTTTCGATAATCTAACTGACTGACTAAACAGAATCATATTTTTTTAGTCGGTCATCATCCGTATTGATCACACTTAACGTCCGTCGCGTCGTCGCGCGTGTCAATCGGTCTGAGTCGGTCGGAAATGTAGCTTTATTGTTATACAATAGGGTAGATGACACCATAAAACAATAATTCCAAGACACCTATCTCTAAAAAAAAACACTTTATTTTGGGCCTGAAAACCCGATTTATTTTCAATTATTTGCCAAATTCGATTTTTAATTGCTTTAAAATCAATAAATAGTTTAGTCATTGAGTTGAATAAACAGTGACGTCACAGTTGGCTATTGCCATACAAAATCTATGAGAGAACCGCGTTTTGACAGCTCGTAAAAAGTATCTCGATTGATTGGTGTGTCATCTACCCCATTAAAGCAAATAGTCCAATGTGAATGCGGCGGTGTTCAATCTTATCGTCCGTACCGAAGCGAAGCTAATAATTTCAACCAATTTGATTACTCGGTTTCCACTTCCTGGTTGGTCTCTAAAGGCTGCTTTACGAGTACACCGGGGCAACACTGTGCGGCATTGCAGCATGCTACGTAATGTGGCGTGCGTCATCTTGTGGTATGCTACAAATATCCAACATTAGCGGTATGCGGCATCCTATTTTACGCCGAGGCAACATCGTGCCTAGATAATTTTCAAAGCATCGTAAAACATAACCTATAAACTGTATGACGCACCGAAAATGTGGCATGGAATCCAATGTGTTTGGATAGAAGCTGCGACTGGCTGCGACTGTCTGCCACATGACGCAAGTGGTTGCCATGCCTCCGATACTTGCCACAATATGCAACATTTTAATTTATTGTAGCATGCGGCCCTGTGGAATGCTGCAATGCCGCACAGTGTTGCCCCGGTGTAAAGCAGCCTTAAGGTCGCAAGCGCGACTACTGAACAAGAGGTCCTGGTTTCGATTCCCAGGTCGGGCAAAATGTTATTGGGATTTCCCATCAGAAATTTCTCAGAAGCAGCCACGGTGTCTGGATTTGCGCCCGGTTGATGGCAGTAGGCTCGACCCCTATTACATGACTGGTGAAATGTAGGTGTACTATTAGGTACACCTCTGCCTAACCTTCGGGGATTATAGGCGTGATGTTATGGTTTCCACTCTTCTCCGCTTGGGTGGAGTCTGGGCCTTACTCGCTATGTTTATTTACGCCTAATATTAACGTCACAAAAAGAAGAAAACAAGAAGTTAGTTTTGTATATCATTTTGTACCCTGTCACTATGGTGTCCTATTGAACCCAAAGGTTGACTGGTAGAGAATGCCTTGTGGCATTAAGTCCGCCTTTGTACCACTATTGTACAGGCGCGGTCATTTCCGCCTGATCAGTTAATTTTTTTTTCGCTTAAGGTGAATGCTTCGACCAGCCCGCGAAATTCAAATTTTCTTACGTTTTTGGCAAATTGCAAGCCAGTGCAAGGTTGTATGTTGATTAAAATATTGGACGCGATTGTAAGACGTATGTAGTTACAGAATTATAATCATCAAAACCATCAATACAACCCTCCAAGTTCATAAAGGTCGAGAAACGATTTTTCCAAGGTCAAAGTCATTGCTAGACCTTTAAGAACTTGGAGGGTTGTATTGATGATTTTGATGATTATAATTCTGTAAATACATACGTCTTATAAGCGCGAACAATATTTTAATCAACATACAACCTAGCACTGGCCTGCAAATTGCAAAAAACGTAAGAAATTTTGAATTGCGCGGGCTACCCTGGAGCATCAGCCTTAAATCATGCGGAGGCGCCGATACACGCCCTCTTAAAGATTATGCGTATTATGAAAGCGTCAACTTTGGCGCAAAATAACAATAATTCTCGTTTGGCGTGCGTCGTCAGTGCGCTCGGTCGATCGGTATCTTTTCATTCATTATTTCTATACAAAGTCAACAGGGCGGGGCTAGAGAGCGTTTCTATGTTGTAAGTGCAAGCAAAAATTAGGTTAGTGGTGATCAGGCGGGAGTGTCCTCGATAGTACATGAAGTTTAAAAAAATAAATTAACTACGTCTTGTATTTTCACAGGTTGGAATATTAGAAAAGAACTTGAAAGAACTGAAAAGGGAATATCAACTGCAAAAGCTCTCCAACAAGTCCTAGTCATTCCAAATGTATAGATTTTACGTATAGTACCTATGTATATCACTATTTGTATTATAATTTATTTATCTTGTCAAGATACACTGTCGTTATATTTGTACTTTATGACACATAAGAATAAAGTTTATAATTTATTGGCGAGCTTTTTATTTAATCTAATGAACTTGATTTAAAGGCAATTTGCGGCTTCGTCGATTATGCTTAACAAAAAAGACCGATCGGTTTTTTACCCAACTACGACAAAGCTAAAAGGAAGGGTTATGATTTTAGCAGTCTATTATGTAAGTATGTATGTGTGCATGTTTGTATTTACGTATGTTCCACCGTTGCGCCTAAACTATTCATCCGATTTTGATGAATAAGGTATCAATCGATTCGTTATTATGACCCGGGTTACATACGCTGCATTTTAACCGACTTCAACAATAGGAAGAGTCGATTTTACCTTGTAAACCCCGAATTTAATTAGAGCGTGATTTTTCAGTAGTCGATACAGGCAAAGATAATCAAAGATGGCGCCACCATAGCTGGTCTCAATCTGACCAATGAGGTTAAGCTATTTTGAAATATAAAATGACATTACCACATTTTCAACCAATGACGATGTTGGGAACCAGCTATGCTAGCGCCATTAGTTCCACAGTGTGTCTCCCTATTCTTGTTGCCTCCTGTTAAGGTGGATGCTCAAGGGTAGCCCGCGAAATTCAAATTTTCTTACGTTTTTTGCAATTTGCAGGCCAGTGCTAGGTTGTATGTTGATTAAAATTTTGTTTGCGACTGTAAGACGTATGTAGTTACAGAATTATATTCATCAAAATCATATCAATACAACCCTCAAAGTTCATAAAGGTGGAAAAATTACTTTTCCAAGGTCAAAATCATTCTTGCACCTTTATGAACTTGGAGGGTTGTATTACGTCTATACGTCTTACAGTCGCAAACAAAATTTTAATCAACATACAACCTAGCACTAGCCTGCAAATTGCAAAAAACGTAAGAAATTTTGAATTTCGCGGGCTACCCTTGAGCATCTACCTTAACCATAAACCATTCAACTATCACCAATAAAGAAAATCTAATTTAAACTTCGCACCCGTTCGTTGTTCGTTCCACTACATTTTCTATTCAAACTAATTAAATGGTCTAATGCTTGGACCATTTAGTTCGCCTATAATCGCGAATGGATAAAATAAGGAATGAGTATACAGGGTGGAATTTTGTAATGCCACCTGGAGGGAAAGTACTCTTAATACTGCAGATAGAAAATTTTACTCAAAGGAAACATTCCTTTATTTTTAAAAAGAAATTAATCTGCATTCAAAGATTTTAAAAATTCGCGTGCCACACTCGGGAATCGAACTGGCTAAATTGAAAAAAAATAACACCCTGTACTTTTATGGCACCAATCGATAGAGTCAATCATAAAGATCAAATCCCTCTAACAAACATGATAAATGAAATGAAAGGAAAACCATGAAATCTTAACTTATAAATTCAATGGGACAACATAAAGCACTTTTACTCAAAGGTCCGATCCAATTACTTATGTTTGAACCTAATAAACAATTATCTTTTGACTACATTTATTGATTAAAATGAGAAGAACTATTTAGATAGGAAGATAACAATTTGCACAAACAAACACGTGCAAATTGAAATCTTTTTTCTTCAATTGTAAAGGTCCATCCTTTGAATAAAATTGCTATAACGTAATAAATTTATCCCATTGAATTTATAACTTTAGATTTCATGGTTTTCCTTTCATTTAATTTATAATGTTTGTTAAAGAGATTTAATCCTTATGATTGACCCTATCGATTGGTGGCATAAAAGTACAGGATGTATTTTTTTGGAATTTAGCCGGTTCGATTCCCGAGAGTGGCACGCGAATTTTCAAAATCTTTGAATGCAGATAAATTTCTTTTTAAAAATAAAGGAATGTTTCCTTTGAGCAACATTTTCTATCTGCAGTATTAAGAGTACTTTCCCTCCAGGTGGCATTACAAAATTCCACCCTGTATAAGAGATCCGAAAGTCTGACGAAAGTGGCCTGTGACTGAAAAGTGGTGTGGTAATCGGTTATCGTGGTATGGACATGTGATGCGGAGGAATGAGGAACATGATTTGCTTTTTGATGCTTATAGAGGTAGACCAAAGAAACGATGGATGGACCCTGTGTAAAAGATGATATGGCTAGAAAGCAGTGCCGTAGCTAGCATGGGTGACACCCGGTGCGGATATTGTAGGTGTCACCCCAAAAATCAATCAAAATTGTTAAAATAAAAATTACGTTTGTCTATTCGTACAAGGAGTCATTTTGTCGATTTATACAGAAAATACTATCAATTGAAAAAAAGAATAAAGTGGTAAACTCAATATAAGACTGGTATTGTACGGAACCCTCTCCATGCGAGTTCAACTCTCGCTTGGCCGGTTTTTATAGGTGGCACTAGTGATGTTCACGGTCGGGTGTCACCCCTAAGCGGGTGACACCCGGTGCGGGCCGCCCCTGCCGCTCCCCCCTATCTACGCCACTGCTAGAAAGGAGGTGTCTGATGAGATGACGTATAATAGAGAAGTATGGAAGAAGACATGCTGCGCCGACCACAAATGAATTGGGACAAGGGAGGAGAATGGTCACTGCAGACCCACCGTACCACCACTGGGTGGTGCAGTGGGATTTGTAAAGTTAAACGATACCAAATGAGTCCGTTACCCCAGCCAGATGTTGTCGAAAATGGTCATTTGAATCTTATAGATAATTAGTTATGCGGCTTCTGTAATTGTTGCGCACATTTTTAAATTTGTTGCGCTTATAGTTTTTTAATTATTTCACAAAAACATTTCCTGCTGGGGTAACGTTACCCCAGCCAGACCTTTTTCTTTCTAATGGGAATATTTAAATAATTACTAGCTATAAAATTAGTTGTCTAGATGAAGTTAATGTTGTGCCTTATTTTGTATTTGTTCTTTCTTCGGTTGCGAAGTTATTCGAGATTTTGCTGGGGTAACGTTTTTGGTTTTGCTAGATCTTTGAAATGGTTAAGCGGATTCTTACCATATTTTGTACATGACTTCTTACGAATTAGTTTAAATTAGTTCTGCAATAAAAAAACCAAAATAATGCATAGCTTAAAGGTTATTTCATTAAATAGAAAAACACTTCAATTGGTCCCAGCACTCTCAATAAGAGGTCTAAAGACTTACTTTCAACATTATTTTGAAGCTTGTAACGGCCTTCAAATGTATGTGAAGTTTCATTAGTATCCTGTAAGTATTTAACAAGTTATGATGATATTCAGTTCTTCAAGAGCACGGTCTTGATGCGCGCGGTGTTATTTGGCCACTGGATTGGATATATGAACTGAATGTTATGTCAATTATTAGTTGTTTAGTTCAGTTGTATATCAGTAAAATTTCAGCTCAGTACATTGGATAATTAATGAGATAATACGATTAAAGTCATTAAGAACTGAATGACCGTGGTAACCCGACCAAGTTTAGGTGGTTACGAAAAAGCGAAAACGCAGAACATTGTGGTACCTTCTAAAATATGTAGGATAGTGTTACAAATTTAGTACAGACATGTTTAAAAAAAACTACATGATTATTAAATAATTTTTATTGACAGGTAAAATAATCATTTCAATTGAACTTTTAAAGTATACTATACTTATACTTAAAAACAATCACAGATTAAAATTACAGATATTAATTTTGCTAAAAAAAGAAAATAAGTAAGTTCTTAAATTCAAATATAAGCCTTAAAAAAATACAGTTTTAGATAAGTACCTAACAACATGTACATATTAATAATAATTTTGCTACTATTTCTGTAGTTACATTATGCAAGCTTACCTTGTTCGTGAATTCATCAAGCAACCCGCACCATAATTATGATCATCAATAGAAGCACTCCACATTAGCAGTAATTCGCCACACTTATTAATATATATATAGCTCTCACGCACTCGATAAAGATTTGCAAAAACAGGAAACGGAACTGCCGAAGCGCACGCGCACTCTACAAGATGAATTATGTGATTATGGAGCATGTATAATGCGTTATGCAAACAATGTATTCACCCCACCCCTCCCGCGTCCCACCGAGCGACATGTTATATCGGTGATTTTTGATAAGTTTGTGCAACTGGAAGATAATAATAATGTTTTCATAGTACAGATATTATTATATTATTATGTATTTAACAGTGTACGCGTCTGTATCGAAATTGTAAGGTGTATTATACTAAACATTTCAAAAGATAGTATAATGTTCTGCGTTTTCGCTTTTTCGTAACCACCTAAACTTGGTCGGGTTACCACGGTCATTCACTTCCTAATGACTTTAATCGTATTATCTCATTAATTATCCAATGTACTGAGCTGAAATTTTACTGATATACAACTGAACTAAACAACTAATAATTGACATAACATTCAGTTCATATATCCAATCCAGTGGCCAAATAACACCGCGCGCATCAAGACCGTGCTCGTGAAGAACTGAATATCATCATAACTTGTTAAATACTTACAGGATACTAATGAAACTTCACATACATTTGAAGGCCGTTACAAGCTTCAAAATAATGTTGAAAGTAAGTCTTTAGACCTCTTATTGAGAGTGCTGGGACCAATTGAAGTGTTTTTTTATTTAATGAAATAACCTTTAAGCTATGCATTATTTTGGTTTTTTTATTGCAGAACTAATTTAAACTAATTCGTAAAAAGTCATGTACAAAATATGGTAAGAATCCGCTTAACCATTTCAAAGATCTAGCAAAAGCAAAAACGTTACCCCAGCAAAATCTCGAATAACTTCGCAACCGAAGAAAGAACAAATACAAAATAAGGCACAACATTTACTTCATCTAGACAACTAATTTTATAGCTAGTAATCATTTAAATATTCCCATTAGAAAGAAAAAGGTCTGGCTGGGGTAACGTTACCCCAGCAGGAAATGTTTTTGTGAAATAATTAAAAAATTATAAGCGCAACAAATTTAAAAATGTGCGCAACAATTACAGAAGCCGCATAACTAATTATCTATAAGATTCAAATGACCATTTTCGACAACATCTGGCTGGGGTAACGGACTCATACCAAATACCTACGTAATAGAGTTGTAACACTAGTTAAAACCACTTCTGACAACAAAATTTTTATTTAATAATTTTATTAGAACCTGCTACGACGGGTCTTTCCCTGTCCTCCGATCGGAACTCCGATTGGTAGGAGGAGCGGGAATATTTTTTCCCATGCCTCCGATTGAATGGAATAATAATTAATTTAATCCAGGAAGTATTTACTAGCATAATATTTATTATTAACAGATTTATAAATAGTATGCCGTTAATTATTTAGTTTATTGATTTGTACTAAAATAATTGAATGTAAGTGAATAGTGAACAGATTAATAAATCAATAGATAATAATTTTATATAATTTATTTTATACTAGACTGTACAATGTTTTTATGATGCTTAATCGGAGGCATGGGAAAAAAAATTCCCGCTCCTCCTACCAATCGGAGTTCCGATCGGTGGACAGGGAAAGACCCGCTACGACTCCATAAGGCGCGCTCGCTTCACTCGCATAGTAACACTCTTTGACTTCTGTCCCCGAAGTGCCGGGTCTCCGCCGGCCTCCTTCCTCGGCCTACGGCCCGGTACCCATGCCGCCTCTATAAGGATTAAATAAAATTGTTGTTGTCAGAATATTACTTGGTGGTATCGTTTAACTTTAAAAAACCCAGCGTACCACCAGGGGGGTACGATGGGTCAGCAACCAGAATGATGATGAGGAAATATAGTGTGGGGGGGCATTTAATCAACATTTATAATTTTCCCATTGCCGGGACTATAGTCTATGGCCGATACGCAGGCTTCCTCCAACTTATGGTAACATAGCTACCTAAGTCCCAATGTGACCAATGCAGTCAAGCTGCAATAAACGTATTGAGTATTGAGCTATTTTCAACCGACTTCCAAAAAGAGAAGGTTCTCAATTCGACTGTATTTTTTTTAGTATTTGTTACCTCAGAACTTTCGACTGGGTGAACCGATTTTGATGATTCTTTTTTTATTTGATAGCTGGTGCTTCCCGTGTGGTCCCTATTGTATGTGGTTCCCAATTTTGTGAACATCTGATGCTGATCTTCGGAGATATACAATGGAACTCTTCAAAAATAGACGGCAAATGTACCGTGAATGTTACAATCGCTTGGATGTTCATTGTTTATACAACATCATGACGTAACATCACGCCTGCATGCTCTGAGGGGGTATGCAGATGTGTACAATACACCCAGATTTCGACAGTTCGTTCGTGTTCCGCGCGCGCCTCAAAGAGATGTCATCAAAAGGGTCTGTTCTAAAGAGATACTACGGCCCCGGAACACAAAGGGCTAAGAAGGAACATGGATGGGTTTTAGTCAGTAAAAGTCTGACACTCTCTTTCGCCCCGCCCAGAGCGGAAGGAGTAATTTGAAGAATTCCCATCCGAAAAAAAAGGTATGTTAAGTTCCATATTGGGGATACGCCTGTTACCATGACATGTATTGTTAACAATGTCAAATAAATTCATGGCAAATATTTGTTTAGGAAGAACTAAAAATGAAAAAATAAAAAACTTTTTTTGCAAAAAATAAAACCGACTTCAAAAAACATAAAAAAGTGAAAAATAACTTTAGCTTCAGAAGTCGGTGACAAAAAAATTAAATCAATCAAACAAAAGTCATTGACTTCTAAAGCTAAAGTTATTTTTCACTTTTTTGTGTATTTTGAAGTCGGTTATATTTTTTGCAAAAAAGATTTTAATGATAAGTACTTATTTAAAATTACAAGTACTTACCTAAGTACCAGATTTTCAACCAATGACCATGCTTAACCAGCTATAGGTACTAGCGCGATTAGTTTCACAGTTGCCTTTCCCATTTTAAATACTATGTAGGTACTACTTAGACTACATGGTTTATTTTGAACTGACTTCTGCTTGTGACCTAACCCGAAACATATCCCATTCCCATGGCACGGTTATCCGGTTATACTGTAGATATCAGTAAAACATTTTATGAAATCAGTTTAGCAGTTTCGGAGATTACCCCCTGGGTCTAAAACTCTAAACTAACAACGTAACCACTTTATAATCTTCTTCTTCTACACTAATATTATATAGAGGAAAGATTTGTATTTTTGTGTGTGTGTAGGTATGTTTGTAATGAACAAACTCAAAAACAACTGCGCCGATTTCAAAAATTCTTTCACCATTAGAAAGCTACATTCACCCGGAGTAACATAGGCTATACTTATTTTATCCCCGTAATCCCACGGGAACGGGAACTACGCGGGTGACACCGCGTGACGTCCGCTAGTCTAATATATAAAATCTCGGGTAACAGTGTTTGTTAGCGAACTCCCCCAAAACAGCTGCACCGATTTTCATGATTGTTTTTTATGTATATTTGGTAGGTCTGAGAAAAGGTCGTAGACAATTTTTTTTCATACATATCAACATTTCCACGCGAACGATGTCGCGGGCAACAGCTAGTATTAGTATAGACTATAGATGAATGATTTTGTAACACCTTGTACTACGAAAGCGCCACGAAGGCTAAACCATACTATACTCTCTGGGCTAAAATCGCATTGTAAACCTACATAGTCAAACTGTTGTTATATCATAGAGTATATAATAATATAGATTGTGTCATATTTAGAACGTCAATTTTCTGTCAATTACAAAGAAATTTTCAAAATTTTACTAATTTTATTACAATACGTCAAAGAGATTAAATAATTTAATGTCTTTGCAATAGGTACGTAATAATATTATCATCGGACCCTACGTCACTCCGACATTAATTTGATTATTTCTTTTGTATAGTTAGGTAGGTACATAATAGAAGATAATGGTTGACTACGAAAGTCAGCTTGATGTGGAGGACAATACTTCTGAAAACATTATACAGCCGTCAGAAACATTCATTAGTGAAGAATATCTACCTGTGGGTAAGAAAGAAGTGAAGCTCCCGCCGACCGCGATCGACAAACGAGTGTTGTATCAAGTGATATTCAACGACGTCGATGTCACTCCAGATCCCATTACCAGTCCTAAGTTTATTACTATGGATGAATCGGAACCACACGCCGCTTTTGATGCTAAAATTCGAGCCAGAAGCGAAGCAGCTATTAAATTATCGAGATCCAAGTCCAAAACGGGCCTGGCCGCCGAGGGACCGAAGGTGTTCGCCACCACTATCAACCTTGACGACATACAAATCGATCACACACTCAACACTGAGGAGGGGATAGACTCCAGTGACCTCGATCTTTCCATAGCGCCGTCCGCATTTTATTTACCAAAAATGAACCCGATTACGTCTTATCCACCCGAAATAAACATCACACTTAAAGAAACTGAAACAGTATTCTTATTTTCGTTACCAAGTTTAACTTACGAAAAAGGAACAGGTGAAGGTAATTTAGTTGAAGAAGAAAATGCTTACTATGAGTACATCACCGTCGGAAAAGGAAGAAATCGAAAGATGGTCGCTCAAGAATGTCAAACAAAAGAAACTATAAGGCAGTCGAGACATACACTTGCTACGAGGCCCCAGAAGAAGAACGCTTCGGCATTCGCTTCGATGTGGGACATGCACGATACGTACGCACGTTTGGCACAACAAGTAGCCCAGGAGGAGGAAGACGAAATGGTCATGTATCAGTCGGCAGCACGTCATTTATTACGGAAGAAAAAGAAAAAAATCCAAGAAACAGGCCGAGGGAAAACATTTGAAGAAATAGGAGCAATGCCGGAATTTTATGACGCAGTGCTTGTCACAGAACGTGTACTCTCATCACTGGAATATGATGCCGCCCAGAAAACGTTCCGAGGGCTCTCACCTATGAATCCATTATCCTTAGATTTGATATATATTTACACGTTGAAGCCATTATGGACTTACGAATGTGTGGACTCCATGAACAAACCAATCTCCACTATATCTTTTAATCCAAAATGTTCAAATATATGCGCAGTGGCTCATGGAAAATTCGGGTACGCTGATTATTGTACAGGTGTAGTCTGTGTTTGGTGTACCAAAAATCCACGTGAACCAGAGCGAGTTTATCATTTTGAGGATTCTGTAACATCTGTGTGCTTCTCTGACAAGAACCCGAACTGGTTGGCATGTGGATTTTGTAATGGTGATGTGATAATACTAGATATTACTTCGTACACTATTAAGACTTTAGCTAGAAGCAAACGTGATACAAATCCTTGCTTCGAGCCAATATGGGTAATTACTTGGCGCACTATAGACAGAGACGACTATGTGATAACAACTTGTCAAGACGGAAGGATCCGGAGGCTGCAAAGTACCAAGACGCATGACTTTATTAGTTCACCCTTGATGCAAATATCCACTGTTGAAGGAAAATTAAAGGGGCTGGAAATCGCCAAACAGTGTTTAAAAGTGGACGTTCCTATCACAAGGTATCCGGCTGTGTTGTGCATGTTCTGGCACCCCACTATTGACCATATTTACTTGGTGGGCACGGACGAGGGCTGCATACACAGGTGCTCCACGCACTATCTGAATCAGCACATGGACGTATATCGCGCCCACGCTGGCCCAGTTATGGACATGTGCATTTCACCTTTTATGAATTATTTGGTAGCATCTTGCGGCTCTGATCACGCTGTTCGACTCTGGATAGAAGGCCTGGACGACGTTATAATGACATTAGTTTGTTCGAGTGCAGTGAACGGGATCTCTTTCTGTCCAGTCAACTCTACGATTATACTTGCCTGTAGTGGGAACTCGCTATCAGTGTGGGATCTTCGTCGGAAAACTCACATGCCATGTGCGGAATATTTGTTTCCACCGAATGTGACGCTGACATATGTTAAGTTTGAGGATTCAGGGCAAAACGTCTATGTCGGGGACACATTAGGTAGAGTTACTACATTCCATTTAGAAGACACACCGATACCCCCGTTTGACCAGAAAAAAATGTTGGATGATGCTATAAAAAATGCTCTTTGCACTAGACCGGAAATGTTGAAGCAACTCGATAAACTTATAAGGTTTAAAGAGATGGAGGCACCTAAGAATAAGAGCTAAGAAGGCAGACCTGATAGCTTCATCTCCGGTTCCCCGGACTTCAGGGTTTTTGTCCCGAATTCCCATCTCAAAACCTATTTGATGACGGCCACCGCTGTCTGTCTCCCAGAATAAGTATTTTCGTATAAGTTTGGTCTGGACCAGAGAAAATACTAAAATAAAAGTTTTTATGGTACGGAACCCTTAGTGCACAAGTCGACGAATTGACCGGTTTAAAAAAATGTTTACTTACTTAATTTATTATTTTCTAGTTTATGTTGACATAATTACCTACTTATAGATTTATAAATATATATAATGTATTTAATAAATGAAACGGTTACCAATTTTTTAACGAAGTTTTACTTACCTTACCACCAGGTTCCTTGCCAGTGGTTGTTGTGGTCTAGGCACCTTGTCAGGTCACAAAAACTTCGATTTTAATAATCTTAATGTCGTATAATATACGACATATATATATATATATGTAATATGTATATTACATATTATGTAATGCCGGCTGTACACTCTCGCCCAAGAGCACTCGCTGTGCCTCGCCCTAGAGCCTCGGTCGAAACGAGTGACCATGTACACTCTCGCCGAGCGAGGTCACGTCATCGTCATTTTCAATTGTGGACGCCGAGGGAATGGACGAAACAGAAGTTGCTGCTGCTGTTGCACTATGTGCCATCACTTATTACCGTTACTTACGTATTTAATATGCAAAAAAAAAATACAAAAAAGTGGCGTAAACGAAGATGGTGGATGGTCACAATTCATCGTAATAGAACATGGTACAGTCGTGGCCTTTTCCGCCTGACCAGTAAATTTTTTTTTCGCTTAAATCATGCGGAGGCGCCGAGCCACGCCCCCTTAAAGTTTGAGCCTATTAGGAAAGCGTCAACTTTGGCGCGCAAAATAACAATAACTCTCGTTTGGCGTGCGTCATCAGTGCGCTCGGCCGATTCGGTATCTTTTCATTCATTATTTCTATACAAAGACAACGGGGCGGGGCTAGAAAGCGATTTTATTAGAGATGCAACGAATATTCGGCAACTATTCGGTATTCGGCCTATTCGGCCAGTTTTTTCAGTATTCGGTATTCGGCCGAATAGTAAGTAGTATTCGGCCGAATACCGAATACATAAAAAAAGTAGCAAATATCTTATAAAAGGAAATAAAAAAAGCAATTTAATCGAAACATTTAATTATCCAACAATCATTAATTGCGAAACTTGGAATCTTCACTGAAAACTTCAAAATATTTCCAAATAGGAGACTTTTTATTCACAACTAAAGCCATTTTAGACAAATGTAAGACAAAGTACATTTAAAACATTGCACGTTGTAACACGATTTGCCGGCTACTGAGCCAAATACTTCCCGCCCCGTCATCGCCGCACGCACCGCATCAAAACGTGTCGTTACTTGTTAGCGTCGACGTCAATTGTACTGGATCACCCGCCGAATATTCGGTATTCGGCTGAGAGCGCCGCCGAATATTCGGTATTCGGCCAAATCACTATTCGTTGCATCTCTAGTTTTTATGTTGCGAGTGCAAGCAAAAATTAGCTTAGTGGTGGTCAGGCGGGAGTGTCCTCGATAGTACATTTTAATTTAATTTTACTTTTTAATTGATATATTGGTATCGCAACTGGGAGAAACGAGAGTGTCCAACGACGCGCTCGTAGTTCGCGCGAGGCGGGCGGCGCGAGACCCTTTGACTCACGCGCAAAAACCGACTCGGGACGGAGAGCTAGCGTTGTACACCGAGACAGGGCTGGCAGTCTCGACAGAGATAGCGACAAATTCGCTAACTTTCAATCGCTGATTACTAACGAATAAAATCGGTTGCAATAATGATGCTTGTGAAAATCGCATCTTGGATGTAAAGACTTGCGTCTGGCAAGCATCATCATTGCAACCGAATTTATTCTTTAGTAATCAGCGATCGAAAGTTAGCGAATTTGTCGCTATCTATGTCGAGACTGCCTGCCCTAATAAATTGAGTTGCAATAATGATGCTTGCGTGTAAAGCAAGTCTCTACATCCAAGATACGTTTCTCGCAAGCATCATCATTGCAACCGAATTAATTCGTTAGTAATTACTAATTACTAACGAATTAACTTTAGATTGCTAATTACTAATTAGCAATCTAAAGTTAGCGAATTTGTCGCTATCTATGTCGAGACTGCCTGCCCAGGCCGAGGCGGGCGAGCGCTACCATCTACAGTCTACACTCTCGCGCTCGCCCTGCCTCGGACTGTCTCGGCAAGAGTGTACAGCCGGCATAAGATATGGGTTCCGCAGAGCATATCGCACGTTCGCCCGACGCACGTTGCGCTTTGCCGAGCGTGATTCCGCCTTGCCGCTCATGGGCTTCACCCCACCGTACTTGTCTGCGGTCTTAATCACTCGCCTTGGGTCACAGTTTTGTTATTACGTGCCATTACTTTAATTGCAACAACTGTTATTTACAAGCAGGCATTATGGCTGGATTGCTGGAGCGACAATTGGGAAGCTAGGCTGAGAAAAAATTATTTGAGATGATTCCGTTTCTTCCTTTCTATAATTTCCTAGTACGGTTTCATACTGCAATCATAAATTCCGTCAGTTATAATTTTCAACCGACTTCCAAAAAAAGGAGGTTCTCAATACGACTGTATTTTTTTTATTTTTTTTGTGTTTGTTATCTCAAAACTTTCGACTGGGTGAACCGATTTTGACAATTCTTTTTTTTATTTGAAAGCTGGTGCTTTCCGTGTGGCCCCATTTAAATTTGTGAACATCTGATGCTGATCTTCGGAGATATACAATGGAACTCTTCAAAAATAGACGGCAAATGTGCCGTGAATGTTGCAATCGCGTGGATGTGTATTGTATAAACAACATCATGACGTAACATCACGCCTGTATGCTCTAAAGGGGGTATGCAGATGTATTACAATACACCGAGATTTCGACAGTTAGGTATGCTAAGTTGGCGCAATCGTGATCAGTGCGCGACTCAAATAACTTAACATCACGCCTTTATGTTCTGAGGAGGTACGCAGATGGTGTACAATACCTACACCCAGATTTCGACAGTTCGTTCGTGTTCCGCGCACGCCTCAAAGAGATGTCAGCAAAAGGGACTGTTCTAAAGAGATACTGCGGCCCTGGCACACAAAGGGCTAAGAAAGAACATGGATGGGTTTTAGTCAGTAAAAGTCTGACACTCCCTTCCGCTCCGCCCAGAGCGATAATTTGTTGATTTCCCATCAGAAAAAAAAAAGGTATGTTAAGTTCCATATATTGGGGATACGCCTATTACGATGACATGTATTGTTAACAATGCCAAATAAATTCATGGCAAATATTTAGGAACAACTGAAAATGGAAAAATAAAAAACTTTTTTGCAAAAAATAAAACCGACTTCAAAAAACACAAAAAAGTGAAAAATAACTTTAGCTTCAGAAGTCGGTGACAAAAAAACGAAATCAATCAAACAAGAGTCACCGACTTCTGAAGCTAAAGTTATTTTTCTTTTTTTTGTGTTTTTTGTATGATTGGCAATGATACAGTTTGATTGTTACGGGTAATCCCGAAAGCTTGGCAATCAGCCTTACCAAGGGGCATCGTGGATATTATCCAATAACTGGGTTGTAGAGGTGAGAGAGTCTCTCTATGTACAGTACCTACTAGTATGCGGCTGGATCCGATAAGACTGGAAGTCGACCTCAACGTCTGCAGTTGAGGAAAGTCATAAAGCACCTCTAAAATAGCTTGTCCGTCATGAAGAAGTAGATACACCCAATAAACTTAGTCCAGGCAGGTAAGATTTAATGACAATCAAAATTTGGGACACCCGAACTGCTAACGCAGAAACAAAGGGCACAAACTCCCAAGACTGAATAAAAACAACGCTTAGTCATTCGCAAATTAAATGATCGCACCGTATCAGACGGCCCTACATTCAGATGTAAAGTTTATCCACCCCGCGACGCTACCGGCGCAGGCGCACCCGAGCGTGACGGTGGCCAGCTCGGCGCAGACAGCATTAGTGTCGCGGGCGCGTGCGCGGGAACACCTGGCTATCAGGAGTCCCCTAATACAGTAACAAGTAAGCCAGTAACACCTGCCAAACTATCACTTACAAAAGCAAGGGTTGAGCAAGCCTCCGTTCAAAATGAAGAGGATCTTCAACAAATTCAGAGAGAGTAAGTTGACTCGTAACTTGCGTAATGTTTGTTAGTTAACAGTAATTATGATATAATTGTTACATGTGCTAATTGATGCTGGTCAAGTAGGTGAACGGCTGTGAGCCTTCCGGTGAAGCACCGAGGCAGATTGTTACAGAATTCTTTGTTTTAATTAATAATTCTGCACGGAGTTTTAATCTAACTTCACATCAACCAGTTTTTTGCAACTAATATCCGATTACTTTCAAGATCCCACTAGCCCATTATAAACGTATACTTATCAAAGTCTGACTTTTTATATTTTTACACTGCAAAAAATACCGCGAATACACGCATAGGTATTTTCATCTCGATGTACTATAACATGAGTGGCCATCATGTAGCGCGTAAATTAATCGTCTTCATGGCTAGTTCCCGTCGCTCCCATCGTCCGAAACAAAAGCATAACGAAGCTAAAGAGCAACATGGTACGCTATCAGATACTAGAGTCAGGTTCATTTCTACCCGCGCCGCCTACATTTCGTCGGCGCGCTGTGCCGATGAGAGCATGCGTGCGCGTGCGTCCATCGATACACGCTGTATCGGTAATTGCATCTCCTTTTAAGAATGTAATAATAAAACTGACCAGGCGACCCGTGGCTTATGGGTATTTAGAGCACGAAGATTGTAGAAACGACGAGTATTTTTTTTTTCACCTAATTTATTTTAATGGCAATGTTGTTGTTGTGTCCGTCCTATTATTTTTAAAACGTGTAATTACTATGCTTGTAAAAGAAAAAACTTTTGGGTTAAACTGCACGAGTAATTTTAATGTCTTGCACACGAAAAATGCAAAATTGTTGAACATATTTCACGAAAGTAGGTGAGATCGTGCTGCAGAGCGAATAGCGAATGCAATTTCGAGATTGTTTCGCTGGGCCGTCCGCGTCACCGTGACAGGACGAGTGTCCACAGGCGGCGCAGGCGCAGGCGGCGCGGCTGCGCGGGCGCAGGCCGAGGGTCGAGAGGTCGTGCGCGCAGACGCGCTCCGCCCCCCTAATTGCCGCGCCCCACGCAAATAAATAATTTTTATCCACTGCGTCGAGATCACGCTCCTTCTTGACCTTAAATTATTGTTCGTAAAGCTCTTTTTTCTGAATTTTAATCGGTTTCCCGAATGCCAGTGAAGCAGGAATTCCATGTGGATGCCGAAAAGCAGCGAGCGATGATCGCGCTTTTATGATACCATCGCTACGTCGAATTGTTAATGATACGTTTGGGATTGGCCATAGATGTAATAATTAAACGTTTTGCGTTGTAGGCATCGTGTAATCTACGGTTACAGATGATATTGAGAACAGCCTTTAACAAGTCTCGATTCCCAGCAATAAGTCGAGACAAATGCGAGGCTGTGTTTAGGCGCTGTAAAACAAATGATATCATAAACGAGTCATAGAGCATTGCCCGAGCAGCGTCGTCCACTTAACGTCAGTCTAAACAAATTGCATTCCCAGTTAAGATAAATTATGCGAGATTTTGTAATCCGAGAAGAATAGGAATGTGGCCAGTGAGCTAGATTCGATTGGAAGGGACAGGCCCTTCCTTGACCATGTCACATCGGTGCGGATAGCTTGGCCACAATGGACACGCCAACATGTGACGGAACTGCGTCGGGTCAGCTTACGCGTTCACTGCAAACCAACTCTTAAACAACACTGTCCACATTTTTTTCTGGACGTTTAGTTAAAATTAGCCAAGTTAAAGTATGTACTTTTTCTTGACGTATGCTCAAGTGCTCATCGATTTATTCTTTACGGATTTGCTGGAGCCGTACCGTCTTCCACTGTCGTCGTCTTCGTCGACTTATCCATCCATAATACATGATGACGGTCTCTTATCCTAGATACTTACATGGATTTATTGAACACCATCATCTTGTAAACTGAGCTTCTTAGTCTAGCTTATTCTGTGTAATTTGCAGTTTCATTGTGAAGACCTCCCAAGCAATGTTGCATAATAAAAGTGTTCAGATAAACTAAATCATCCTCTCTATTGGCATACTTAGTTTTATTTATTAGTAGTATTGTTATTTTTCCTATCAAGGCGTATTTTATCTGGTCGGTAGTGTGTACAATAGCTATTGTTGAGGCACTTTTGATGTAAGTACTGATATGTTTTGATTGATCCGACTTACTGTGTACTTTTGTGGATGCATCCTACAAACAAAATAGAAGTAGAGAAGAAATAATAGGGCCAAGTGTGCACGAGAAGTTGGATTTACGAAAGCAAGTGTTTCTTTTTTGATTTCGAGGTATCTTGATTCAAAAGCAGCATTGACGAATTCTGTTATACGACGGAGCTTAGGTTGCATTTAAACTTCAATAAAATTACTGTCCATAAAAACAGATAACTTAAAAAAAACAGAAAAGGCTTGATTCCAACGTGGCAGGAACTGGTGGCTACATTTCTAAGTTCTAAACATCTAGGTATGTCGCTAGATCCTCAAGACTATGTCCTCGGCATTTTGCGTAATACGCAAATCACCTGTAATGCACTTACTTTGGTCTGAGATAGTAATGCACATAATAAAGGATTTAAACATAATTGCGTGTCCATTTTGTAAAGATGTCAACACCCATCAGTGGTCGCAACGGGTGGGTGGGACGAATCGCGTAGCCCGTACTTGTGATTACCTATTCGCTACAGTCATACTATGTTTTGTGACATTAGGAAAGCGTTCCACTAACCTCTACGGGTTTCGCTTTCTATTGTCAGTAAATTCAAGATTATTTTGGACGATCGAATCCTAATATTGGCAGACAAAAAGTGCCACTTTCTTTAGCAAAAACCAGTTCGCACGCGACTCGATAAATAAGAGATTTAGTAGTTGGTCTACCGGATTCAGTTTGAGTGTTATAATTTATGGATAAGTTAAGTACCTATTTGTATAACGGGCTCGCCGATCCACACCACCTTCGCCCGTTGACGGATTTTCATATTTAAAACTTTCAATCCCTATTTCAACCGCTTAGGGGTCAGATCGATCCAGTGATATTTTATAAGTACTTGTAGATAATCCCGAAGTCCCGTTGAAGAGCCTTTTAGAAGTGAAACGATTTTGCGCAACATTCGCATCTAGGTACATTTTTGCGCTGCGTATATACATGGATGGGTGGGGGAATATCTAGGAATACATTCAGTCATTACGGGATGCTCTGTGATGCACACAATGCATGATTCGTGCAGGTGTGCATCGTATGCGCAGGGCGATGGTGGAACAACACAAAGGGAAACATCAGAAAGCGTATTCCTTCCAAAGTTGCCGAGGTAGAAACTTTTGCGTAAACAGTTGGTAGAAATCAGATTTGTTCCGATCGGCTAAAGCAGAAGGCGCCAAAATTTTAACGTTACGTTTGACAGCTATGCGTTATTGAAGTTTCTTATGAAAAAGTTTCAGTAAGGACACTAAGGACCTTCTTTCTGTGTTGCCTATTACATGGCCTGGCGGGCTCGGGACGCAGAATGCGCCCGCGCAGCAATTTTGCCTTTTCGCCGATTGTGGCGTGCAATGCGATGTAGGAGGTGCATAGGGGAAGTAGAGTTCGCAAAGTAAACTTACACTAATTATCTTCCTTATACATATTTCTTTAAATTGATTATTTTAAGAAATATTTAAATCTTATACTTACTGCAAAACTGTATGTTCACTTTTCGACGTTCTTGCCAAACTTTCTGAGTTAAAATTACCTAATCTTCAATCCATGCTATGTCACGGTTGTTTAGTACAGTCATGATTGTGAAATACTTTTGATGTCGAATTATCACTGTACAGCAAAAAATAGCAGCTTGAACCTCTCAATCAGTTACATAATATCGTAAAATCACGGATCGATTAAAAAATAATACGAATCGGTGCCAAAACATTGCGAGACTCCAAAGTATTACGTCGTCTTCCGTCTAATTACCAAAACACATAAAATATTAAGGTTATTACACAACGATATCTAAAAACTGATAATAAATGTCTTATTTTACTTTCACTGATCAGAGATTTTTTAAATTGGCAACACTTTTGTGCTATCGGCGCAGGAGGCGCGGTCGCAGCGGGCTGCGTTCCCACGCCGCAATTATCGGTTGCCTACACTTACCCTTAATTCCCTGCTGCCCCCTCCTACCAGTTCCTCCGATGGTTCCACAGATGCGTTCACGAATTTGAGTCACGGACGCAAATCATGTGTGTGATTCAAAAGGAGAAAATATTAAAGGCTTTCAAGTCGATTGTCTGCTTGAATTGTGTGAACAGGATGAGTTTTTTGTTGCGACAAAGTTCTGGACCGAATGGTTAGAATGTGATAGATTAATTTCAATTATTTATGAGCATATCGTCTTAGGGCCCATGATTATAATAATTTATTCACAGCTTCATAAAGATTGAAAACTTCGATCGTTTTAACTGACAAAGTCAACAATAACTCAAGATTGACTACGAAAACCCAAACTATTATACATAAGTGTCAACCAGTTAAGTTATCCAAATGACCAATTAGAATTTCATAATTAGCTGTCACAAATTACCTAAAACTTGTTAGCGGAGACATCACATAAACATTCAAGCACACTATAAGTTAAATAACAAAATAAATTATCAAAACTTGGCACCTTTTAATATGAACTTATGTTAGATTTTGGCGAGATAAAGTTAATGCTTATTAAGTTTATATCTAAGAGGAACGTAGGCGTTCCTAAAAATATTTCGTGGACGAACATAATGACTTACCTACCGATAATGATCGCCATAATAACACGTTCTAACTAATGGCTAGTTCATATTGTAGTTTATATGTGAATTTTAAATGTTAATATCGAACATCTATAATTTCTTTTGGAATAAGTAACTCAGAATGAGCGAACGATACCTATAAAAACCATAAATGTTAAAATGATTATTGTTAACGTAACTTAATTACAACAAAAAATGCCATAATGTCGCAGTAACATAAATAATATCAAAAACTTATTAGTTAATGTTTTGTCATAAATTCGTATGTCAATAACAACAAAATAAATTCAAATCCATTCAACTCATTAAAGTTGATTTAGTTTATAATTGGAAATCCAAAAATATACGGACGTTTATGGCAAAATATAAATTCGCTCTTAAAAGTTTTTAAAGCTCTTAAAATGATACCTGATCTGATCACTATTCCGATGAAGATAACTAACTCTGAAACTTTAAAAAAAATAGCTCAATATTATCTATATTGGCTACTAGCGGACGTCACGCGGTTTCACCCGCGTAGTTCCCGTTCCCGTGGGAGTACGGGGATGAAATATGCCTATGTTACAAAGTAAAGACGTGTCATTATGTTGAAATAATTGTCAAAATCGGCGCAGTAGTTTTTGAGTTTATTCATTACAAACATACACACAGACAAAAATACAAATATTTCCTCTTTATAATATTAGTGTAGATGAACATACAAGTATCGGTACAAAACTATGATTAAAAACTCCTCATCACCATTTTCATGGGAACTTAAATATTTCATAAGTACTAGTTTCTGGTACTCGATTTCGTCCGCGTAAAGTTGATAGTTTGAACATGAAACTAATTGTATAACACTTGGCACTCGGCTTTTTATCAGTGAAAGGATGTTAAAAATCTGATGAGCAGATTTGTAGAAAACCTCCTACCTACATCCAAAATCAACCTCTTTAAAAATAGATGATACAAGTATTTGAAATCCATAATTTTTGTTTGATGAAGTGCGTTGCTTGCGCGACGGGTTGCCCGGCGGGATGCGTGTGCGCACGTTTTCGGCAGTTGTCGTGATCTGCGCGGCATTCCTCCTCATTGTGGAGACACATTCCCCACATAGCGATATGCTCGTGATTTCGGCTTAAACGCATTGTCTTCCGTTTTCACGCTTCTTAAGGCACGATAAGAAATTTACGGAAAAAATTGATGAAATATTTTTGGAATGCTTGCCAAAGGATTGCATTTTTAAGGACGCTGTCGAGTAATTAACTTATGATGAAGGAACAGTAAAGGTGTAGCAGCAAAGACGTCTTAACTAGGTAAGTAGTTAAGTACTTACCGATATTCTGTAAAGTTCACTTTTATTTTTGAGGATACTGCTGACGTCCGGCGATGAAATGAAGTCATGAACAAAATCCTACAGCAAACCCATAGCTGTACCTATTACCTAGGTAGTTCAAGTAGCTATGAGGGACCCTTTTCATATGCGAAAATCCATTTTCCCACAACCCATAAAACAATGTACACTACCTGGGACCATAACACTTTAGTTATTTACTAATAAAATACCCGACGTGGGTGGCCAGCGAAGGCGTCTAATGAAAGTAATTAATTTCGTCTACTAGACGATAATAACAACAGACATAAATACGTTTTCCCGCGGAACTTTACCGTCGTGTACCAGTGAAGCTATATTTTGTAACGTATTGTATAATTACGTGCGTATTTCAAGTATGTAATAACAATTATTATGTGAGAGCGGTCTGGAGTTCTGGACGCAATAAAACCGTGAAATTGGCGGCGGAATAACGTACGCGGCACAGCCTCAGATTCAACAAACTGTCTCACTTTCCAATTTCGTGGAATGTAAAACGCGTAAATGTTATAGCTGTCGCATTTATTTTATGGTGTTCGTAAATAAAGAAAGTAATAAAATTGTCACCATCTGGGGTAAACAAAAATGTACAACGACGCTGTAGGTATTTTTAGGAACCTGTGAATGACCCGTGAGTAAGAAAAGTAGAATCTTAAATTACGACCTTTTCGTTGGATATAACGAAAATAACTCTGAACCCCAAGATACATAGGTAGGTACAGACTAGGTAACGTCTAATTTGTAATGTTCAAATTGCTGTGTATGATGAAGGTTCTTGATTATTAATAAATCATTTGAAACGATTCCAAAAGATTTAGAAGAACTAACAGCATTTCAAACTTACGTCACAGAGCAAATTTATACACTCTACTACAGATGCAGGAAAACCAAAATAAAATGTTGTTCAGTTATTCCGCAAAAATCATGCAGATCAAGAAAACGCGTTTTTTTTAGAATTCGCCCTAAGCTAAGGTGGATACATCTTTGTACTTAGCCCAGGATAAAAAAACCGGCCAAGTGCGAGTCGGACTCGCGCACGAAGGGTTCCGTACCAATTATTATAAAAAAATCACGTTTTTTGTATGGGAGCCCCCTTTAAATATTAATTTTATTCTGTTTTTAGTATTTGTTGTTATAGCGGCAACAGAAATACATCATCTGTGAAAATTTCAATTGTCTAGCTGTCACGGTTCATGAGATACAGCCTGGTGACAGACAGACGGACAGACGGACAGACAGACGGACAGACAGCGAAGTCTTAGTAATAGGGTTCCGTTTTTACCCTTTGGGTACGGAACCCTAAAAAACGTTGTGAAATTATCTGGAAAATCAATAGAGGTCTGCAGATATAGGAAGTTGAGACGGTAGTGGGCTAGTTATGTCTGTAAATGGATTGATCGCTTCGATTTTTTGAGCAGACGAGTCCTCGAGTCGAATGTGCGTAGTGTGAAGATCCCCGGGGCAGATGGATCGACAAGCTTCAAAAGGCTGTTGTTATGCAATTTAGGAGGTCATTTCCAGCAGTAGTCAGGGATCGACTAATGCGATAGAAATTCCCAGGAAAGCTAGAAAGATACCTAATTATCCAGCTATTATTTTTCCTGTTTTCAGCGCCCTTGGAGTGGAGTCTTAACATCTGACTCCGTAACCTACGTGAGGGTTTTCATTGTGGGGTAGATATTCGGAATTATCACAAACTATTAAAAATATCGTAATCGATTTCTTTGTAATCCGATAAAACTTCCTTATTTAACTCTCCAGCAAAGAATTTCAACTTATAGTGCACTAACGTCTAATCGACTGAGAAGAAACTTTCATAGCATAACGATAACTATCTGTGACGATAATGACGGATTCCGCCAGTACACACCACAAAACAAAAAAGGCGAAAATAAATCGTAAAATATCTCCGTCGGCCGTCTAATGCGAAGAAAAGTATATCTGCATTCAACGCAGATTTACATAAGTGCAAATATGCATTGCGTGCTTAGTTCATCTAAGAAATCCGCGATGATATATAACTTAGTACACAGTTTAAGTCCAAGTATTCATCAGCACAATAGAAGCAATAAAGTTTGCATTATATTTTAACAACAATAAAATATATGCGGGAAAGCTTTAATTTACGATGGCCACGTTACGGTAAGTTAAACAACGCACAATTGTAAAGGAATCTCGTGTCTACTAAGAAAAAAATACAAATCAAGCACGAGACAAGATAACGAAACACAAACACAGGTGTTTATTCTGTGCGCTTCAAAACGCGTGAGAAGTGTTAAAACGCTTCCCTTCAGAACTTATTGTTTGACTCTTAGCACCTGACAATTAGTAGCTCGTGACTGCCGCATTTCTACAATTTCACCCGATTTCATTAGATACCACTTGCAGTTTGAGCATAGATAGTGTATTGACTTATGCTAATGAAGCTTTGACGGATGACTCTACCTCTGACCAAATGTTTGCGGCGGCTGCAAATCGTGTCCCGAGGCTAATTCGACGTCTTCTACTGCGCTCGCATGAGTGCGCCCACTTTGAACTGTGAGAATGTGCCGAGATTTTTTTAGAGGAGGGCGATGTCGATAGTGTATCAGTATGGGGAGCCAGTGTTGGGCGCGAAGCCGCGGACGGTGGGCGGCGCGCGCTTCGGGGATTTATGCCGAGAGACGAGCGCGAGTCGCTGGTGTGCCTGCGCACGGGAGCCGCCGGGTAGTCCGGGAGCGCGCATCCCCCCGGGAGGGCATTGTTTCGCGCACTCGCCCACTTTCATTGTTATGACTGCAACTTGATTATTTATGCCCAATAATCCGCTCAGCTGACTATGGTATAAATCTCGTTAATAGTATCCGGTGAGGCATTAAGTACGGCCGATTGTGATTTTTAATCGTTTATTATTTAACTTCCAGAAATCACGTTTAAAGAATTACCGCCACCGTATAGTGAACGAGTGAATGATTTAAATGGTATTGAAAACCAAGGATTGAACAATACGGTATGTTTCTTTGAAACAAAACTTGAACATTTTAATAACCGTGAATTGCTGTAACAGTAAAAGTGACTTGTAAATTCCAGAGTAACGCACTTCCAGCATGCGAAGTCTTAGACTTGCTAGCGGACTGCAAAATATCGCCTCCTATAGATGACAATCCCGATACCAGTGTTGAGTACGCCGAAATCAGAGATATGGGTCTTTGGCACTCCACACCTTTAGCCCATCGTCATAAATCCAAGATATCGCTTACATGGGTATTGAAAGAAAACTTAGAGAATGCGAAACTCACGGGTGATAAATTTCAAACTGAAGATAGAATTAAAAATACTATTATCAAAAGTGAAGTAGATAAGAACCACAATCAGAAGCTAAATGAAATCGAACGTTACAGAAAGTGCAAGCCTAGAGATGTGAAAGATAGGGTCGTGGGACGTAACGAGTATTACCATAATCTTAGGTTTAGGAATGCGTGTGAAGAGTTTGCTAACGTGCAGGACACTTACTCGGACACTAGTGTGGGTACAGAAGAATACGCAAGGAAGAAGCACAGGCATCGACATAGAAGAAAGAAGAGGAACCAAAGCGGAAAATTTGGATATGACATTCGAGATTTGGACAGCTTTCTTACAGAGGTGAGAAATTGTTTCGATTATTGATTTACAGTTAAAGCCGTGCAAATCACTTAAAAGCTTGTAACAAACGATAAGAACCCTTTTAAACAAAATAATGTATCACGTAACCCAATTTAATTTGTAAAAAGTCATTCATCATTTTTTGGCATTCGTTATAGCGATATTAACGGATCTTTTTTACAAAAGAATTTAAATGCACCTGTAAATCTCGATCATTATTCATTTCTTGGGGTTATTATGACGTTACGATGTACCTACATACGGTTTTTGTGCGTTACCTCGGAGCATAAACCCGATTGTACAACGTAAGCCGCGAAATTGGCGCAAAATTGGACAACGCATAAATTGCAAGTCATTTAAAATTTTCGATATCCTACCCGAACTTTTTATAATAAATTCGGGCGAACAGTTTTGGACTGGCAGATTTTGAAGCAATTTTATTTCTGTGGTATGTGTTCAGGATAATGGGCCTTAAGTGAATGTTTTTAGGGTCGTTGTAATATGGGGTTACAAGATAATCTCGTGAGGAGAGGGCCATTCATCAATGCAGTGTATTTAAAACAACAATATATCTTTTGTGGGGGTTAAACGTTACAGTGTTAATTGCGCCAGTTCGACGGGACGGCAATACTTCAAGAGTGACTTTTAAAAATCGACTTACGAGGTCACGATAATTTGTAATTGACCTTTGCTGAACATGACATTAAAAGCTCAAATAATTTTTTTAATTTAAATTAATTAAAATTGGAAAAATAACAAATGTCGCGTGAGCGGTCAATACATTGGGAGCGTCTAGCACCCGTATTTTCATAGCACGCTGATTTGTTTTGTTTTATTTTTTTTAACACATTATTTTGTTTTATTTTTTGCTGCGCCTTGAATAATCATGCCAGAAAGAGGGTATGATATGATTATTACAGCAATAAATACAATTCCTGTTTGTTGGTATTTCTTAGATTGTCATCGCATTTTGGACTACCTCTGGGAGCGTTTATTTTTAACAGACTTCAAAAAAGGAGGAGGTTATATTATGTTCGTTTGTATGTATTTTTTTTATGTATGTTACCCGATTTCTCCCCCATTTGCGGAGCGACGGCAAATCTGTCGTCATTGATGCAATCGCTTGGATGTTTATTGTTTAGACAACATCATGACGTAACATCACGCCTGTATGCTCTGAGGGGGTAGGCAGATGTGTACAATACACCCAGATTTCGAATGTTAGGTATGTTTGCGGATGGATGGACAAAGATTTTATTGGCATGTCAGAAGTATTGTAAGAGGAATTTATAAATGTGTGAACCTTTACTTTGTATATTTTAATTTTTACGTTATCTCTTACTCTTTTAGTTTTAGTTACAGTAATTGGTTTAAATACAACCGTTGTAATTAATTAAATAAATGAAAAAATGTTAAGTTCCGTTTATTGGGGACTAGCGGACGTCACGCGGTTTCACCCGCGTAGTTCCCGTTCCCGTGGGAGTACGGGGATAAAATATAGCTTATGTTACTCAGGGTGAATGTAGTTTTTTAATGGTGAAAGAATTTTTGAAATCGGTTCATTACTTCCGGAGATTACCCCCTACATACAAACTTACAAACAAATGTTACCTCTTTATAATATTAGTAGTGACTAGCTGACGTCCCGCGGTTTCACCCGCGTAGTTCCCGTTCCCGTGGGAGTACGGGGATAAAATATAGCTTATGTTACTCAGGGTGAATGTAGTTTTCTAATGGTGAAAGAATTTTTGAAATCGGTTCATTACTTCCGGAGATTACCCCCTACATACAAACTTACAAACAAATGGTACCTCTTTATAATATTAGTATAGACTAGCTGACGTCCCGCGGTTTCACCCGCGTAGTTCCCGTTGCCGTGGGAGTATGGGGATAAAATATAGCCTATGTCACTCAGGGTGAATGTAGCTTTCGAATGGTGAAAGAATTTTTGAAATCGGTTCATTACTTCCGGAGATTACCCCCTACATACAAACTTACAAACAATTTTACCTCTTTATAATATTATTAGTATAGATAAGCCTGCCTATTACCATGACATGACATTTGTCGTTAATAATGTAAAATAAATTCATGGCGACTTGTTTGTGAACAACTAAAAATGGAAAAATTAATTTAAAAAAAAAATGCAAAAAAAAACAAAAAAAACACTTACTTAAAAAAAAGTGAAAAACAACTTTAGCTTCAGAAGCCGGTGACAAAAACACCAAATCAATCAAACAAAGGTCAAGCTTCAGAAGTCGGTGACAAAAACACTAAATCAATCAAACAAAAGTCACAAGATTTCTGAAGCTTGACCTTTGTTTGATTGATTTGGTGTTTTTGTCACCGGCTTCTGAAGCTAAAGTTATTTTTCACTTTTTTATGTTTTTCTTTTTTTTGTGTTTTTTTTTTAAGTCAGTTTTTTTTTGCAAAAAATAATTTAGTTTTAGTACCGCAATAAAATATCAACAGGATTCTTCGAGCATTTACTTATTTATAGTCTTTACATAGTATAAAACAAAGTCGGTCCCGCTGTCTGTATAATACGCTTATATCTTTTAAACAACGCAACGGATTTTAATGCAGTTTTCAGCAATAGGGAACGTGCAGGAACTATAGGTGGCAGCACTAAACGACAAAAGAGACACTATGCGGACAGTAAAGGAAACTTATGCTGTCACCTGTCACGCAAATCTCTTCAAAAGTATTATTTTTGATTATGTTATAAGGTATAAAACATGGGTTCCGGTCTATCAATAATGTTCGTCAGCGTAACATGAATGTTGACCAATATGAATTTTGTATGTTTCGTTTATTTTCTCTGATGAAAATTGTGGTGCATGAAGAAACGGTGGCATAAACAACTTTCTTATTTTCAACACATGTTTTAATGGAAGGGAATCCTTTATCAGCGAGAACAGTATCTCCAGGCTATAACAAATCAATCCAAAATCATTTGTTTTAAGCAATCACTATAACGCCCTCCGTAGCATTTAGATACAAATCTTAGGAAACCACAAGGAGTGCAGCCAATTAAAAACTTTATTGTATAACTATGTTTATAATCTGAGTTCCTAAGGAGACTTGAGGAATATTCGGTGTGAACTTCAGTGCAGTCTGGAACGCCCTCCGTAGCATTTAGATACAAAACTTATGAAACCACAAGGAGTGCAGCCAACCAAAAACTTTATTGTATAACCATGTTTATAATCTGAGTGCATGTGGACTCTTTGTTTAATTGTTGAGGAATATTCGGTGTGAACTTCAGTGCAACATATGTGTGTTCGCTGAAGTTTAAATGGTACGCCCGTACCATTTAATGTTTGCTTGGACGGTTGATTTTGAAGGCTATTGAACTTTTTCAATGCAGAGTGTAACAAAAACAAATGTGTTCAAATATTTTTCTTACTGCATTTATCCATTTTTTGCGTTTTTCACTTAAACATGGTATGAGAGTACTATTCTTTGGAAAGTAATAGAATTTTATTATTTTACGCTATTTGATTAATTTTCATTTTTGTGGATGTATTGGTACATCCAGAAATGCAACAATGGATTATGATTAGCTAGAATAATCATTTTCAATAGGTAATAAAATTAATTCTGTTTACTTGTTTTACATGTCAATGTCAAGTATTATTATGGTACAAGATTCGGATTGGTGACGCCAGTCGGCACCACCGTCGTTGTGCACGTTCCCTATAGAGTGATTCAAGAGGAAGGTTTTTATGTATGCTACATTGAACCCGTGCGAAGCCGGGGCGGGTTGCTTGTTAAATATAAATAATTCGGGACCAATTTAAAACAAAAAAAAGAAGCGCGCTTACTGTTAAATTATTTTGTAAATAAAAAAGGTGCCTTTATTTTACGATAATTCCTTTATTTTTGGGTGGTAAAATCATCAAATAAATCCTCCCGCCCTGGGTGGAGCGGAGAGGACTGTCAGTCTTACCGACTAAAAACCACCCTGTTCTTTCGGTTGCCCATAATTGCGTTCCAGGACCCCGGTACCCTGTTTAGACAGTCCCGCGACCCCGGCAGTAGCGATAACTCCTAAGATATTCATTTAAATTTAATTTAAATACTTATAGTAAACACGTTCTAAAATATATAATAAAGATAATCTATATAGATTAACGATTGTAGTAAGGCTGCCTTACGTTCATATATAGGGTCCTGCGTTCGAATCCCGGTCAGAGCAATTAATGTTTGTGTGATGAGCATGGACATTTGTTTCCGAGTCATGGATGTTTATAAATATGTATAAGACATTGGACACTGGACAGACAGACAGACAGCGGGAAGCGACTTTGTTTTATACTATGTGGTGATGGTGATGATGGCTAAAGCGACTGCCTTCTTGGTTTAGTAGTTCGCAAGTGCGACTACTGAGCATGAGATCCTGGGTTCGTTTCCCAGGTTGGGCAAAGTGTTATTGGGTTTTTTATTCAGGAATTAACTTGAAGTGAACATAACTGTAGTACAGGTTCATCACGACCTACGTGCCTACCGCTTCTAGGAATAGAGGCGTTATTTGCGATGTTATAGCATAGTGTGTAGTATTCGTAAGATGCATACATGCGGGTTTTACACGGTAAGGAACAATAATGGGCACACTTAACATACCGCGGGCTTTTATAGTTTATTTTTAACATGAAACTTAGGGGATTAATTTACTGCATTTTATAAGTCGTACGAAAACGTTTGCGTTTGACCAGCGTTTGACATTACATATGAATTTATCTTCACAATAATTTGAGAACATAATTATATTACATTTTTTTTATTAAAACATGATTTTATTACATTACAAAAAAAAACTAAAACATCATCTGGATTGGATTACATAATATATCATATAACATCATAAGTACTTGAACTACCCGAACGGGTAGGCAGAGTGCATGGCACTGCAAGGATGTATGTACACCCACAAATTAACTTGCCATTATTACACAAGTCTCATGTAAATATTAATTTAAGTATGAGACTTGTATAATAATAGCAGAGAGTGAACAGGCCAAGCTCAGTTCTCACAAGATGTTGTTTCAAACGGTTTTTTTTTTGTCATATCTCAAGCTCCCAAGATTAAACAATAATTTTATTAAAGTATAATCACTTGTAGTACTTACCCAAGCCCTTCTTATCTCGTTCCAGGCTACAATAGACCGACCAGGCAACATCCCCGTCGTCATCGCCTACCCAAGCACTCTCTACCAAACGCAGAAGGACATCCAGCAAGAGCTGCCATTACCACTCGGTACAGTCGTGAACGCAGTTTTCAAGAACGAGCAGTGGCTGTATGCGCAGACGCCGCACGGCGACGAGGGGTACGTGCTGTACAGCGCGTGCTTGCCGCTGGGGATACTGCCTAACAGGTGAGACTGTGACAGTACACGGTAATAACGCAGTGTTACTGTGTTACACAACGAGCAGTGGCTGTATGCGCAGACGCCGCACGGCGACGAGGGGTACGTGCTGTACAGCGCGTGCTTGCCGCTGGGGATACTGCCTAACAGGTGAGACTGTGACAGTACACGGTAATAACGCAGTGTTACTGTGTTACACAACGAGCAGTGGCTGTATGCGCAGACGCCGCACGGCGACGAGGGGTACGTGCTGTACAGCGCGTGCTTGCCGCTGGGGATACTGCCTAACAGGTGAGACTGTGACTGTACATGGTAATAACGCAGTGTTACTGTGTTACACAACGAGCAGTGGCTGTATGCGCTGACGCCGCACGGCGACGAGGGGTACGTGCTGTATAGCGCGTGCTTGCCGCTCGGGATACTGCCTAACAGGTAAGACTGACTGTACATGGTAATAACGCAGTGTTACTGTGTTACACAACGAGCAGTGGCTGTATGCGCAGACGCCGCACGGCGACGAGGGGTACGTGCTGTATAGCGCGTGCTTGCCGCTGGGGATACTGCCTAACAGGTGAGACTGTGACTGTACATGGTAATAACGCAGTGTTACTGTGTTACACAACGAGCAGTGGCTGTATGCGCTGACGCCGCACGGCGACGAGGGGTACGTGCTGTATAGCGCGTGCTTGCCGCTGGGAATACTGCCTAACAGGGGAGACTGTGACTGTACATGGTAAGTAATAACGCAGTGTTACTGTGTTACACAACGAGCAGTGGCTGTATGCGCAGACGCCGCACGGCGACGAGGGGTACGTGCTGTATAGCGCGTGCTTGCCGCTCGGGATACTGCCTAACAGGTAAGACTGACTGTACATGGTAATAACGCAGTGTTACTGTGTTACACAACGAGCAGTGGCTGTATGCGCAGACGCCGCACGGCGACGAGGGGTACGTGCTGTATAGCGCGTGCTTGCCGCTGGGGATACTGCCTAACAGGTAAGACTGACTGTACATGGTAATAACGCAGTGTTACTGTGTTACACAACGAGCAGTGGCTGTATGCGCAGACGCCGCACGGCGACGAGGGGTACGTGCTGTACAGCGCGTGCTTGCCGCTGGGAATACTGCCTAACAGGGGAGACTGTGACTGTACATGGTAAGTAATAACGCAGTGTTACTGTGTTACACAACGAGCAGTGGCTGTATGCGCAGACGCCGCACGGCGACGAGGGGTACGTGCTGTATAGCGCGTGCTTGCCGCTCGGGATACTGCCTAACAGGTAAGACTGACTGTACATGGTAATAACGCAGTGTTACTGTGTTACACAACGAGCAGTGGCTGTATGCGCAGACGCCGCACGGCGACGAGGGGTACGTGCTGTATAGCGCGTGCTTGCCGCTGGGGATACTGCCTAACAGGTAAGACTGACTGTACATGGTAATAACGCAGTGTTACTGTGTTACACAACGAGCAGTGGCTGTATGCGCAGACGCCGCACGGCGACGAGGGGTACGTGCTGTACAGCGCGTGCTTGCCGCTGGGAATACTGCCTAACAGGGGAGACTGTGACTGTACATGGTAAGTAATAACGCAGTGTTACTGTGTTACACAACGAGCAGTGGCTGTATGCGCAGACGCCGCACGGCGACGAGGGGTACGTGCTGTATAGCGCGTGCTTGCCGCTCGGGATACTGCCTAACAGGTAAGACTGACTGTACATGGTAATAACGCAGTGTTACTGTGTTACACAACGAGCAGTGGCTGTATGCGCAGACGCCGCACGGCGACGAGGGGTACGTGCTGTATAGCGCGTGCTTGCCGCTGGGGATACTGCCTAACAGGTAAGACTGACTGTACATGGTAATAACGCAGTGTTACTGTGTTACACAACGAGCAGTGGCTGTATGCGCAGACGCCGCACGGCGACGAGGGGTACGTGCTGTATAGCGCCTGCTTGCCGCTCGGGATACTGCCTAACAGATGAGACTGTGACAGTACATGGTAAGAACGCAGTGTTACTGTGTTACACAACGAGCAGTGGCTGTATGCGCAGACGCCGCACGACGACGAGAGAGAAGGAAGGTCCAAATACAAACATTGCCTATTTCTAATGAGAGTAGACAGAATAAGGCAAACTGTTATGATGCTGAAGGTCCAAATAAATTGGAATGAAACCTGTAGGAGAGGATAAAGGCGAGTGTAACAAAGCGATAGGCTTAATAAAGGATGTAAATAACCCCGAAAGGCACTTGTTCAACTTTACTTTTAATATCTCCACGATCCCCGTACTACCATCTTTGATGTCTAACTTATTCCACACCAACACTAACCATAGCACTCACAACTTTCCAGAACATCACCACAAAAGAAGACGCCATGTTGGGAGAGCAGCACGGACATCTACCCGCGTCCATGCGGCAACCTCACGGACAACGAGAAGGAACAGCTGCGCGGGCGCACCCGCTCCGAGTGCCGCTATCCCTCCAAAACACAACGACGCAAGTCCAAGAACTCTTGCGCAGAAAAAGACTTTGACACCCTATACTTAAAAACCAAATCTGTTTCCTCCAACATAGATAAGATACACGAAAAAGAGAATCGGGAATACAAACAAGTGAAGAGGCAGACTCTGTTAGTAGTGAACAGTGATTATACAGGAAGTGTTTTAAATAAAACTTTGACAGTGCAGAAAGGGGATGTGGTGGTTCTAGTGCAAGGTGGGGGGGTGGAAACTGATGTGGATGCTGAGTGGTTCTATGTGAAGAAGAAGGATGGCAGCCAGGGGTTCATCCCGGCTGTAGTGGCTGGACATGGTTACATTTAAGTTTTTATACAGCAAAGGAAGCTTTTAAGTTCCTCAACATTAGTTGTGTTTTGGATGAAAGGAAAAAGATATGCTCGTCAATAAGTTCAAAATAGTATTTATACTACACCTGCTTGGAAAGTACCTTGATACTTTATCAAATTTACGGTAGAAAGTACGTCATTGCATATCGAGCAAATATGCGGGGAGAAAACGCATCTGAGCGAGAGAGAAAAGTGTATGAAAATCCATTTCTTACGTGGTTTTTCTTTTTTAATTTTGGGTAAGACTATGCGCCGGTAACCTAAATATCAAAACCCAAAAAGTTTTTACAGTGAGTTTTTATCTCCAAGTTCGCAAAATGACACTGGCCACTAGCTGTGTGTTGGATGGTGTCGGGCTGGCAGTGCGACCCTGCGGCGGCAGGATAAACAATTTGAAAAAAGAACATGTGAAAATTGCAGACGCCATTGGCGCCCTTTCCAATTTGTGTGTTGTTTGAGGATTCAGTTTTCGTAGAAAGTAAAATAAAACTATCAAAATTTATTTTCCTCGTAGGTGTAGTATAAAGCACTATGTATCACTCGAGAGAAAGTGCGATTCCCGATCTCGGGTGTTTTAAAGCCCTCGCCTACGGCTCGGGCTTCAAACGACACCCTCGACGGTAGTCGGTCACTTTCTCCTCTCGGTGAACAATGTACTATTGAGACTAATGTGTGTAATGCTGTGTGTTTTGAGAGCAAATAGAACTTTAAATGTTCGTAACAGAGTTCAAACTAGTATTTGAAGCTAATGTTTTATGCTGTCTTGATTTGTTGCCAGCTTAAAAATGTAATAAAAAACTGATTATCTATTACGCTTAAAATTCTCACTTAGCAATAATATTGTCAATAATAAAGTTTTGTTGCATCATTCATTTATTGTCTGATTATAAAAATCACTTATTAATAACAGAAAAACACTTAAACTTTTACTTAGACTTACCTATCGAAAGTGTAGGACCTGATCTCTATAATTGAAGGTAGTACAGAGATCTATTTCGGGGCTTGAGCCAGCGATGGCCAGAACTTTGTTGGGGGTGGTTCTCAAGACTGTGGAGTACACTGTGGTTGCCGAAACGGGTAGTTCGACCTTCACTTCTCCGGAGTAGTTGAGTTGGTACAGGTGCTTGGCTTCTCCTCCTGCGAAGACGCAGTCATCGTGGAAGAATGACACGTGGATGCCGTGGTCGGGGATGTCGAAGACGGTGACGGCGTCCAGGAAGCGAAGGTGCCAGAGAGCCAGGCGAGGACCGCCGCCGCAAACCTGACAAAAAAAAAAAACAGGTGGTTAACACATTATTGCATAATGTAGATTTTTGAAACACAAAACGCACAAACGACATAGGATTCATTGCCTGTTTAATAATTATAATATTTATTTACTCAAACAGATCGTAGTTTAAATCCCCTTATTTCCTGCTAGATTTATTTGTGGTGACATTAACCAAGCAACAAAATAAAAGAGCTCCTGCAGGCCTATTACGTATCTCTGTTGACAGCTCGAAATGATAGTAACTGGGCTCAGTGTCCATCAAATAACTGTCAAAAGGTTAGTTTCGTATTATGTATGACCAGTCGTGCCCATCGTGGCTGATAGTCACCGTAACTCATTTTGATAGACGCTTTCATATCGATTCTTCTAATATTGCGATTATGTAAGCATAGTGGACATCAAATTGATGACAACTGAGTTTGAAGTGGCTTTCGTGAAAGACGTTACACCGTACTCGGGCTGTTAGTCACCGTAAAGTGATATCCACTCAGTGTGATACCTAATAGGTACCAATATTTTGACATTCTCGGTTGTCATCAAAGTTCGGTGTACAACCGAAGCTTGATAGTCACTGGATATCAGAAAGATACGTAATAGGCCTGCTGGAAGGAATTGGGGGAGGCCTTTGCCCAGCAGTGGGACGCTATAGGCTAACTAAAACAAAAAAGCTAACCACCTATTTGCATACACTATAATCAGCTTCAGCTTAATCTTGTTTTCTTTGTTCTGTTTTCGGCGATCATGGCATTGCAACACCGTCAAAATTTTTTTTTTTTTGCTTAGCCTATATTGTCCCACTGCTGGGCAAAGGCCTCCCCCATAGCCTTCCACACCTCCGTCGAAATATTGGGAGTTCAAAATAAATAATAATCACGAAAGATATCCCAGGCGACATTTTAAGTCTATTTACATACTAATTAATTCTCTATGAAATTATTGATAATAACCCAGGCAGCTGAGTGTATTGCCAAGTTCTGTATTAAAGTTTTTTTTTGCTATAATAATGCTTTTAGATGAGTTAGTTAGGTAATATGCCGATTTTATTTCTTAAAGCTGAATAGTCATCATAAACAGACCTGTTACTCAAGAGTGTGTGTAACCTTTTGTATAACACTGGTATAAAATTCCATTATCAAGCATGATACTGGATAATTTGGTTCTGGTCTCTTTTAGCTGTATTACACATCACATTTTGACAGTTATTCAGCTGCAGTATAAAGTTGGTGTTGTTCATCACATTTTGACAGTTATTCAGCTGCAGTATAAAGTAGTTGTTGTTTCAGTTATGAAGCATATAGTAACTTAACAGAAATTATGATAGCTGTTATAACTACTTTATACCGCTTTAAGTACGAAATTACCGTCATGTGTAGCTAATTGTGGTAAAAGCAATAGTAACAGATTCTTATGCCGAAGTTTGCTGGGTATTCACGAAAAGAAGACGTGTTTAAAGCTAGAAGAACTATTCTGCAACATTAGTAAGCATTTACCGGCTAGTAGTGACATATGACTGAGTTCGGCGCTGCAATTGAAGGCTTGTGAAAAAATGTTCCCTTTAAAAAAAAATGCTAAAAACTACTCCAGTTCATGGAAAAATAGAAAAAGAACAGGAGGCATACGAAGAAAGTGCTTGCGGGAGAAGCACTTTCTTCGTATGCCTCCTAAAATCCTATGAAAACATAAAAAACTCTATTTGTGCCAAACAAACGACTGATACAATAAGTTCTTCCAGTTCATTTGATCCAAGTACAAATCTAGTGCGACCACAATCGATAGAAACGGGTTCCGTAAGAGATGACTATGAATCTACTTTGTTTGAAGATTATAAATCAATTCAGGCGTCTGAAGATAGTGATGAGAGTTCCAATAATTTTGTAAAAAGTGAAACGGAATATGAAAAGAATTTAATATTTCGTAATAACTTAAAACAATGGGCCATAAATAAAAATATTTCTCTAGTAATATATGTATAATAGTTCTGTCTAACATTTTTGTTAATTCATCCTCTGCTTCTTCATATGTACGGTAGTTTCTTCTTTTCACTACACAATTATAGGTCAACCAATCTGACTGGGGCTGGGTACTATCATTTTTGGCGAGTATATCACCGTACATCTTAGGCCAACGCAATATTCCTTTGACTTCCCATGTTTACGGAACAGTACATAGTTCTACCTTGCCTCTTCGACGAGTTGACACAATTTTAAACGGCATGTTTTCTGAAAAATATCAATAATCTTAATAGGTAGGTAAGAAAGTAAATCTGGCCACTTAAAATAACCTAAATAGTGCAAGGCACACTTATACCTACCTACGTAAGTAGCGCAGCGGCTCAAAATACCTATATCTGCCACTTATCAACTTTTTAACCAGTGTATCTCTCTTCTCTGATTGACATATTAATGCAACAGCAATCTGCTATCACTTTACAAACGGCTGTACGCTTGCACTCTGATCACAAACTGAACTGACGAGTAACGATTATGCTTCACGCACGCATGATGTGTACGGGTGAAGTGAAGGTGCGGAGGCGGGGGGGTTGAGACACCGCCGCGCGCTCGCACCGCAAGGAGTGTACCTACTCTTATTTATTCTTTACTACAATAATTACGTTTGTTGTAATTTCTTATGTTGTAATACTTATATTGATTAAATAATTACCTGAATTTGATTAGAGCTAAAAAGATCAAATAATATACCTAAACTGTGGGTTTTCAGTACTAATGACTGAATCCTAATAGTTTGATTTACAGTACGAATGAGTGTGATTATAGAACAGTTATCGCAAATATGTTGTGTGAAGATCACTTTTAACCAGAGAACAGCTTATTATGTGGATACATAAGGTCTTTTATGCAGACATAAGACGAGAAGCCGCTGTGCAAGCAGATTTTAGTCAGAATGAGAGTCGCCATAATAATAAATAACATAACCTATTAAATAAGTGGAATTTTATACTCAAATACTCAATTTCAATAACGAAATCGTTATAATATTCTTTTAAAATTATTAAAGTTATTTTTCAACCCTTAAATTGATAATTCATAAAAAATATTTCACTCACAAAAACAAACCAATTGACGAAATGTTGTTTATTTCTCAAAAACCCGGCTTATCAGGTGGCGCGTGAAAATTTTACACGAAATGTATATGTAAATACACGGTAAAGTTGCATGCGCACCTACAATTTATTTCTATAGGCATTAAATAAGAGTAAAATTATTTACTTACCTTAATTTGGCCAAAGCTTGACTTCTGCTGTCACAGTTCTAACTTAATTGTTCGGTATTTGTCAATTTAATTTTAATTTGAATAGCACTCAAGGGCATATCACGTGAAAGCTCTGATATTCAGATGATACACAGCATTTAGCTTATTTCAGTATATTTTTATCAATAAAAATATACTGAAATAAGCGAAATGCTGTGTATCATCTGAATATCAGAGCTTTGAAGGACATAAGCGTAAAGTTCATTCATCATTCATTCATCATCTGGCTAACAGAGCTGTAATACTTGTATAAAAGAACTAAATGCTTTTATCCAGACGATACTCAGCTTGTCGTATAATTATTCAAAACTTATTCATCTGTTACGTTGCTATTACACAGCTATTAGCAGAATAATTTTGTGCCCAAATTGCTTGAATAAAGTCTGAGTAAGCGCCAAATCAGCTAATTATGGTAGTCTTATTCAGCAATTAGTTTCTAGAGGACTGCTGTTAAACAAAACTTACTCAAAAGGTTTGTGCTGCCTGGGAAGAGCCCTCAGGGTATGAATTGTATCTATGTTACTTTTTACAATAAAAGTTAAATATTCAAATGGAGTATGGTGTAAGAACAGAAAGTATAACAGCTACACTCACAATCCAGTCATCTCCTATAGCAGCGGATCCTACCCACTTGCCGATATCAGGCCGGCTCACTTTGCTGTTAGTATGGGGCTCCACTTTATTGTGACTCTTGCAAGTGCGGGCGTCCCAGAGCATAACTGAGCCGTCCTCACTGGCTGTGACCAGTTGCTGGTTGCTGGAATTAAAAAAATAGAAGATTTCAAAGTTTGAAACAGACAATTAATTAAGAGCCTATACTACCTCAAATTAGCAACTCTATTTGTGGTGGTTCAAACTTCGTTTGAAATACTGTTAGAATAACGTTCTAATCAGCTTGCACTACAAAGTGGTTGTTACGTCAGTCACTGCAGGCCGAATAGTGCGAAATGAGTGGTTTTTATTCTCTAAAAAATCAAATTTTCGTCTTTTAGAAAAAATTAAAAACATAAGACTTGCTTTATAGTTAGTTCAGTTAGTATACAAAGTTTCATGATCTAATTTGAAGTACTTTTTGAATACCAGCGGTTTATTGTTTGATTTGGAGGTAACTTTGAATTTTTTTTCTATCGAGAAAATTTTATGGAATCGTGTTTTCGCTAAACATAGGACCTAGCATTAATCCTCAACTTTACCATATATTTATTTCAAAATTAATGCTGCAGTATTTTAGGCGTAACGGAGGATCATGCTAAGCCAATTGAGGTAGCATAGGCCCTTAAGTCTTTCTTTTGCTTTTTAGGCCATTTCTTTTATAGGCTTCTAACTCAGATTATTAAAAAAAGTTAAGGATTAAGTTGCAAGCAAACTGATAATAATGTATTTAGGCAATAGCATTGATTTTAGGAAGAAAATCAATTAACAACCTAGGACATATTATATGCAAACCAGCATGCCTGACATATTTCTCAACAGCAGCATAAACGTTCTGACACCAGGTTAGGCGCTAACCACATGATAAAGAAACATGGTAAGTCAACAATGAATAAGTGTACTAGCATATTAAAAAATAAACTCACTTTCCATGAACAGAGTGTATAAAGTCATTATGTCCCTTCAAAGTGGACACCAGTGTTCCATCCTCCAAGTTAAAAACATAGACATTGTTATCACCACATCCAGCATACAGCCTTGCTTCATCTTCAGACAACCATAGACTATTCACATCAGTCTGCTCCAACGATGATGGTTGTGAAGGTATCCGGATAATCCATGAAGGTTTACTTAGCTTCGAACTGACTGCATTCTTCCAATCCCATCCAAAGATTTCATTAACTGTACCCGCGATTAAAAACTTTTCCGTGCTGGCCAAGCTACAGACTTGGCGGCCAGATTCGAGGGTGTGGGTGTATTTCGGCTTGTTGTAATCTGATGTGAGCAGCTCTACGACGGGATTAAGGATCCGATCCAAGCTGAAAAAGTAAGATCAAGTGTGAACAAGGGAGGTGGAACAATGAGAGAGATCGAATTTACTGTATCATTCAAGAATATTAGACAGGCAGCTAATTAACCAACAATAATACTCAGAACACTCACTCAAAAACAGCAATCTGACTGTAAATATTACCGGCAATTAAATATTGCCCACAAGGTGAAAGTGTTTGCGAGAGAACAGTGTTGTACAAAATTTTGTCAAGCATGGTTAATGTTTCTAATTGCACTCAAATACAATTAGAATTTATGAATAAACGATATTTTATTTTGATTTCGCTATCTGTATTTGGAGTGTAAACAAAACATAACCTAAACACTTAACGTCAACGTCAAATCAATGTTTTTTTAACACGCTTTTCACCACCACCACAGAACATAATATACAGAATGTTTTAGAGTAATACAGAATCATTTTGGTTCAATGGGTTTAAATATTTTCATTAAAATCTAACGAGGAAAAAATAATTCAATGGTGATGGTATATAGTATGACTTGTCTATTTGATAAAATAAGAAGTGTTTTTAAATAATAATATTTTTCTAATCTCTCTTATTATTTTTCTCAAAATGGTAACTCTGTCACAAAGTCAACCACAAAAAAAATCAGAACCAGCCAAGATGGACGTGTGTCTTAGGAGTAAAAACTAAAATAACGAGGTGCTTGTAAATGGTGAGATATTTGTGTAGGTAATTGACCTATATAACTTCGTCGATGTGTATACGACATCGTAGTGAGGTTTTTTTACTTTTGACACCTACATTGTGATTGTGCAGCGGAGCCATACCCCTCGCACAGCATGCCATAAAATTGATTTATGATTTTTAGGTAAATAAACCGGCAAAATGTATAATGGTATTGGTTTAACGACGCCACGGGGCTCCGGTACGAATGGCTATGTGCAAAGAAACTGGGCAGGAGTGCGGAAGACCAAAGATTCGGTGAATTATCGCACCGAGGAAGAAATAGCCAAGTTGGACTCTGCGTCAAATAAACAACCTAACCGGGAGATTCTCGACCATGAGAGGAAGAGGAAGATAGAGGTGAAGTGTGCGGAACTTGAGGACAGTCTCGAAGAGCAGGGGTAAGTAACTCTCTTGTAACTTTTTACTTTAAACATAGCTTGTTTTGACTATCTAACTTTACGTGACGTAATAGTTTCTGAGTTTTGAAGTAATTAGAAAAGTAATTAAGTTTCAGTATCGTTTTTCATGCACTTTTTATCGTCCACGTCATTCTGAGCCAAGAATAATGTTACATATATATCTATAATAACACCAAAACTATAATTCTGTAAATGAGTTCAATGCATTACGCATCTAATCTAGTTTTGAAACTTCATCATTTTAAATAAAAAATTGTTATGCTTGCTTAAGTTTAATATAATTGCATCAAATTAAATGATGTTATGTTTATGATAAACCAATCATGGTGACTGTATGCAAACACGATAACCTATTTATTACTCAAAAATACTAACTCTGATAATCTTGCAAAATATCAACTCTGTGTTAGAGAGGCTGTAGCGTTAGACATGGTGTCTGCTTGACACCCTTGGGGCATAGAACTCAATAAAATCATCTCAATGTTTTTTATATTTATTGTTGAAATTCTGAAACATAACCAACAAGGTAGTCACCAAAACAAAGTTTGAGCATGATTAAGTACCTATGGAGCTGTTCATTCTGTGTATCACTCAAGATCAGAGGGTGTATTCTCGAAATTTAAAATGTTTAAAAGCTATACACAACCCCTATTCTATTTTTCTCTATGATGATGTGTTCCTCAATGATAATTTCTGCTTATAATGCAGGATAGAGAAGAGAATTAAAATTGTGAAATACAATGCCCACACTCACTTACACACTCACTCATGATACACATACCACATGTACACGCGCAATCTGGCCTTTTTCTACATAACGCTCATTTGTTTATCTGCAGAGCTGTTTGTATAATTTTTAAGTTACCCATTTATCATTTTTTTTTTTTTTTTTTTTTTTTATCTTTGTTTAGTCTTTCATGTTTACACTGGTACTGGTTCCCTTGTTCACAAACTAAACTAAATTTAAGTTAAATGTATCTTTTTCCTTCTATTTCATTATGAAAAGGACAGATGCACTGAACTTAAATTTGGTTTAGTTTGTAAACAAGGGAATCTGCACCAATGTCTACATTTCAATTGCATAGAAATGACAAGTGGAAGTGCGGAGTCTCCTAATACAAGCAATTCTTTGCTTAAAGGTGATCTCCAATAATATGTATCGAAATGCCTATTGTAATTGTAATAAACAATTTTTTTTTTATGACATTGTACACAAGATAAGATGTTAAGTCCATAGTGACCAACATTTCAAATCCTGTTGCGTTGGTAAATACATACTTATAGTGCACACATGTTGATAAGTTTCACTAATGAATAGTACAAAAGATACAATAAGCATACATAAAAGAGATAGCTATCTTTTCTTTTTTTTTTTTTCTTTTTAGTTATCTTTTTTTTCTTTCCTTTTTTTTTATCTATGCCTTGGCATAGATTATGATTATATTGATGCAAACTAAAAACAAGATGTCCTAATTGGTACTTTTTGAGTCCTCCAATGCACCTATATTATATGTGACCACACGCTAATAAAATCAATCTGCCCCATAAAAAAATAACGACAAGGTACGGTTTATTTTTTCTGGTTTTGTTATTGAAATATAAGAATAATGAAAAAAATAATGGCATACAATTACGAACCACCAGATTTAGCAAAATGTAACGGCAAAAAAATCACTTTGTATTGCCAAAAATAGTAAATGATCAGCAAAATTATTCCCTATTTTATCGTGACATTAGAACCAAAAATTTATTTTTTTAGTTTGTATTGTATTGTATAGCGGGCTGGTGTCCGCAACTCCACGTCAAAGCGCGTATTTTGCGTACGGGTGGAAATTTTATTCGATCCACCCTAACTCCCCGAGAAAGGCCAGCAGCGCCTTGGTGTTGCTGACAATCTCGCGGAGAGTACCTGGGTTACCGAAGTACTTTGCCCTGTATGTTGCAACCACTGGGCAGTGCAGAAGCACGTGGGCTGCTGTCTCGTCTTCCTCCATGCAGGCACGGCACAGGGGGCTGTCCGTGACTCCTATGACAAAGAGGTGTTTATTAAAAAAGCCGTCCAGTAATGGCGGCTGTAACTGTGCGCAGCTGCGGTTTGGTCAACCGAAGCGCGCGTTTGGTGAGGCGGCCGTCGATGGTAGGAAGTGCTTCCTTGGCCTGCCTGCACTCGCCGTGGTCTAGCCATAGCTTGTGGTGTTGTTCACTAGTTCGGTTTCTTACCAGTGTGCGTAGGTATCTGAAAGGGAGTGGGCACGATAGGTTCGGGTCCCACCGCTGCCATGCTCGATCCCCTTCTAGCGAGTTCATCCGCTGCATCATTGCCACGGGAATCGCTGTGTCCCTTAATCCATTGGATGGTTATATTATTGACATTACCAACCTGGTTCAGGCGTTGGTGACACTCGTGTATTAACCCAGAGTTTACTGTGTGGTTGTTTAGTGCCAGCAGTACAGCCATGCTGTCTGAGAGTATACGGATTGAGTGGTCCACAACCTTCCTGGCTAAGATGGCAGATGCCGCCAGGGAAATGCCCATGCATTCTGCCTGAAATACCGTGTTGTGGGCCCCCAGAGGTTTGGCTATCTGGATGTTGAGATCCTCGGAGAAGACTCCAGCACCTGTGCCAGTACCTGTTTTAGATCCATCCGTGAAGATCCGTAGTTCCGCGGGGTTTAATCCCTCGCAGCGGTGATCCTCGTGGAGCTGGATTTTGTACTTCTTATCGAATACGAATTGTTTTGGTATCCGATCGTTTATTGCTTTCGTCAGGGGGAACTCGTTGTGGAATCCCTCCAGTACCGCGGTGTGCTGTGTTTCTTTCTTACCCCAGAGATGAAGTGTATTAAGGCGTACAGCCGTCATCGTCGCTTCCTGCTGTATGAACAGATGAAGCGGTGGGAGCCCCAGCATGGCTTCGAGAGCTGCGGTCGGGGTAGTCCTCATGCAGCCTGTGATCGCCATGCAGGCAAGCCTTTGCATGCGTTGCAGTTTGATGGAGGCTGTAGTTAGTTTGGTGCGGGGCCACCAGACCACTGCCCCATAAGTGATCATAGGTCGGATTACCGCGCAGTATAACCAAAGTATAATTTTAGGGGATAGGCCCCACTTCTTACCTATCATTCTCCTGCATTGCCAAAATGTGATGCAGGCCCTGTTTATTTTATTATCTAAGTGACTACTCCAATTTAACTTACTGTCCAGGATGACTCCCAGATATTTAACCTCGTCGGCTAACTGGAGTTCTGTATCGAAAAGTTTGGTTAGGCGATAAGGGCCTAGTGTTCGTTTTTGGGTAAATATGACTAGTTCAGTTTTCGTGGGGTTCACTGGGAGATCGAACTCTCTGCACCACCGCTCAACGATGCGTAGTGCTTGTTGAGTGAGGTTGCAGATTGTCCCCGTCACTTTACCTGAAATGAGGATAGCGAGGTCGTCAGCATACCCTATTGTGTAGAAATGGTTCGCGTTGAGTTTTGTGATGAGATTATTTATCACCAGATTCCAGAGGAGCGGGGATAGTACTCCACCTTGGGGGCAGCCTCTGGCTATCAAGGCCATCTGCTGTTCCCCTTCAAGTCGAACCACTCGTTTTCTTAACATATTGGTGATCCAGTCTGTCAGTACCTGTTCTACTCCGTGACGGGAGAGCGCGGTGTTGATGCTGGCGAAGTTTGTTTTATCGAAGGCTCCTTCGATGTCTATGAAGGTGCCTTCTGGTGAATCTCCTCTTCTATCCGGCCGACCACTAGATGGAGGGCGGATTCAGTGGACTTGCCCGAGCTGTATGCGTGTTGGTTAGTGTGGAGTGGGATAGTTTTCAAAACGCCGTCCCTCAGCTCTCTCTCGCAAATTCTCTCCAAAGTTTTAAGGAGAAAAGAGGTCAGGCTGATTGGTCGGTGGTGTTTGGCGTTGGTATAGTCACTCTTACCTGGCTTAGGAATGAATATGACTTTCACTTCCCTCCATCCTTTTGGAACGTATCTGAAGGCCAGGCACGCTCTCATTATGGGTACCAGTTTGTTAGCGACAGAGGTCCCACCCCACTGCAGTAAGGCAGGAAAGACCCCGTCCGGATCGGCCGCCTTGAAAGGATGGAAGCACCGGATCGCCCACTGGAGTTTTTCCAGCGTGACGACTTTGTGTGCATAGCGCCAGTCGTTTTCTGACGGTGTTTGAGTTACCTCTGTCCAGTCGATAGCCTGTGTGAAAGCGCAGCCTGGGAAGTGAGTTTCAATAAGGATGCGCGTCGCCTCTTCTGTCTGGTGAGGTGGTAAGTGTGTTGTCGGGTTTACGGAGGACAGCAGGCCCAGTCGGGTTCTGCTGTGCCAATATTTTCCTTACCCTGTTTGCTTGTTGGCAGGATTCGATGTTGCCACAGTATTTGCGCCATCCAGTGGAGCTCCTGAATCTGATGCATTTAGCACAGGTGTTCATGGCTCTGTTTAGGGCTGACCTTACCTTCCTGCGCTTACGTTCCAGATCCGCTCCCTAACATGGTTGTTTCCCTGGTGTAGTGGGCGGAGTGGTCTCGCGGCAGGATGAATGGTAGCTGTCTAGCATTGATTTCTTGAGATGACTTACACGCTCGTCGATTTGCTGCGTGTCCTCGTAGGTCATTCCGTAGTTTATTGACGCAAGTTTGGTTTCGAGGATGCGTGTATAAGCAGCACGGTCATTGTTTCGCGGGTTTCGCCGTGGCAGTGTTGGTGTCACACAGACCTGAATATCGAAGCGGATCCACCTGTGGTCCGAGCAGGAGACCTGCCAGCCGGTGGTGATGGCCGCTGCACCCTCCGATGCCAGAGTGAGGTCTATGATTGTTTGGCTACGTCTGTTTACGAAGGTTGGTTTGGAACCTGTATTTATTTTTTTAGTTAATGACCACCAGAAATTGAACTGTTATGCTCATGCATCTGAGTCGAGGGAGACCCTATCGACGGAGCCCCGCTCAGTGGGGCTCCTGCTTCTGAATGGTTTATAAAAAAATAACCACGAAGGGTATGGGGGGGTCTATTTAAAATTCAAAAATTCCAGCCTAGGCAAAACTACTTTGTCATCAACCACCTCATTAAAATTTGGTGCTCAAGTTACTAAATTTGGTGATCAATTGATATTTTAGGTGATAAATGTTAGTGGTCACAAAGTTATTTTTGGTGGTCAATAAATTTGCCCTCTTATATTTTTTCCCAAAAAGAATTGTACACCATACACCTCACAGCGACACATCTGACAGATTTACCTTTCAGAATATTTTAAGACACTGGATTTGGGTCGGGGGGCTTTCGGGACCAGGACCGCGGTCCCGGATTCCCCTTAAATATTTTTGAGTGGTATTTTGGGACCACAAGAAAACAAAAGTTAGAGTACTTACTCAACTCATTCTTAAACAAATAAGAGAGAATAAACAGTGTTAAAACTCGAACATGCATCTTTTCTAAATTGACTCAATTTTTCACTTTCAATGGCAAATCTGTTGGTGCAATATATTAGAACGGAACTTATTTGTATATCCAGCCATTATAATTTTATTTTAAACTTATATTGTCACTTACGGGATATCTTCCGTGATTGTTTATTGTTTTGAGCTTCCGATATTTCGACGCTGTTGCAAGCGCCATGATCGCGGGTTAACCGCGGGATATCCCGTAAGTGACAATATAAGTTTAGTTTTAAACCGTGAAAGCTTAAAACAGAATTTTATTTTATTCTCTCCGAAACGTATTTTATACAAATTTCAACTAGCTGTATGTAGCGGAGATATCCGGGGTCAAAGTTACAACTTTTTGACAAGTATTTTTTTTAAATATTCATTTTTAATGTAAGATTTTTACTTTAAACACCTCCACGACCCCTGTACTATTCGATCCATCCATCAGCACAATGTTTTGATTGCGTTACATTGAGTTCTACCACAAAACATGATTATTCACCCCCAAAAAAAAGTCGTTTCCCAGCAATAATTTTTGCGTAAAGTTACATAGTTTGATGTACAGAATGATTGGTTGACGGCTTCGTGATGAGGTCTTTTACACCCTGTATACATATTATGTTCATAATACTATCGGTTACGCCTACGAAAAAGCAGGAAAAATAATTTCCACGTAAAAATAGATTGCTCAACCGCTCTACTAAATTAGAAATTTTAGTCACTGTTAAACGGTTGATATTCAGGAGGATCTGGAAACTTCCATACATTTTGACCGTTAATATATTGCACTTTTGATGAACTGAATTCTTGGTATAACAGACTTCTTCATTCTTCTTATCTTTGTCAATGTCTCTTACAACGGGATATCTGTCGCAGGGTAATGAGGAAACCAGGGATTTTGCGAAGTTCCAAGATGACGAAGATTCTAATCGATTACGTCTTACTAAAAACATTTTGTTATATAAGGAAACACTAAACTTGTAATATTCGTTCCCCTACGTCATTTCACTAAACTAAATCTAGTAAAATGTCAAAAAAGGAATTCTAGATAGTAATATGTGCGCCACGCCAACCTAACCATCCGATTACTGCCGGTTCCCCTCGTAAAAACCACTATTAACCTACCACAAACGAGATCCCTCGTTTCCTTATTTCCTTGCGAAGTATTCAAACCAAGGCCCGAATCACCACCTCACCATCTATAGCAGTATTGCTTAAATGTCAGTTCAGAATGGGCACTTAATGGTCAAGAGATGGAATGAATATAGAGAATATAGATATTTTGGCAAGGCACAGATTCCTCCGTAGCTTAGTACTCCATTTTAAAACTACGTAGAAACGATTTACCTGTCATCCCTTACAAGTTACAACAACCGCATCACGGATGTTGCGTCAGAGTTGATAAATAATTCAGCACTGTGAGACAAGGCCGTCGTCCCTCTATACCAGTGTTTTTCAACCTGGGGGGCCTCAATAGAGGCGTCGCAAGAAGTCGCGAAAACTGCCTCAAAAAACAAAACAATAAAGCCTAGAAAAATAGATTAAATAAGAAAATGTTAACTAAAGGATATATACATTTGTATGTTCATACAAATTAACAAAATAAAAACTTGTTTGTCATTAACTAATTTCTCCCTTCGTGGATCCGTTTATTCTACATTGATAATTTGAGAATTTAATCGAATTCCAAATTTTAAAAAAAATGCGTTAAAAACATTTATAAATATATATATTTTTTTTATAGATTTAATATTTGTAACATAATAAAATACAAACACATGAAAAAAAAAAAGCGAAAGGGGTCGCCAAATATTTTTTCATACTAAGGCACAGTGTGTAATTTTGACTTACTTGTGGCCAGGTTCAGTTTATGTGTTTATTTGATAGCTTTTACTATTTTGGAGGCTTATCAAAGACAATGACAATTTTTTTTTTGAATAGTTTTGGCTACATAGCAATTATCGAGAAAACCCCATAGAAACCATAGAAATACAATATCTTTTTTCAGGTACATCAGTAACGAATGAATTAAGTATCTTCTCATTAAGAAAATACAAAACTATAATATTGCCAAAAACTAGATTCGAAACGCGGATAATTAAGACGTTATTCCATGTTTTTAGCAAAAACATAAATATTTTTTTGCCGTTTTTTTTTTAATTACCGCATTTTCTTTTTAATGGAAAATATTTATGACATAATAATACATTTGAATAAAAAATATCAGTTCAAAAGAATAAAGGGGTGATGAGATATAATTTTTTTAAATTTTGTTTAGGGTTGTCACTAACCTTCTTAACCATTTGATTACTTTATTCTGATCATTAATAAAATCGTCATTTGATTGATTTAAATTATACTAGATTATTTTAATGAACATATCACACGCGCAAAAGCCTTAGCATTTTGAACCGATTTCGAAAAAGAAGGATGTTTTAATTCGATAGAATATCTTTTTCTATTTTATTGATATTATATGACCTTTATTATAACCTATAAAGTTATACTTTCCTAAAATGTGAAAGACAAAACTTTAACAACATAAGCTGGGAGTACCTCCACGTGGTGAAGGCGGTAACAACATCAACATCATGTTATCGTCAGACAAGTATTTATCGATTGTGATAATGACGACAATGACAAAATATAACCTTTTTTTATTTGTTTTTATTTATCGTTTTTTTTAAACCTATTTCCATAGAATTTTCTAAAATATTTAGAAACGCTTTTTCTCACCACCCCTTTGAGTTACGTATGTAATTTTTTAAGACGTGATAAACAACAGTTATGTACATATTTATAGCAAAGAAAAAAATGCGGTAATGATAGGGGTAAAAAAAAAACAATAAATAGTGAAATTCAAAAATGTTCATGTATTTCATTAACAATCAAAGCTACAGCTCCTTAATTTTTTATATAGATAAATATTCTGATATTACGTCGTTTGTGGTATTGGAAAAAACGATACCATTAATACTTTTGGAGAAAAAAAAACAATAACTTTTCTTTGAGGTCGTTGAACTTTCACAAAAAAATATTTTTCTCTGAAAATATAGACAATTTTACTGTGGGAATTTTTACCAATTATTAAGTATCACAAGTTCTTTCGAATTAATACATAAAATATATCTGGCCACATCTAAGTCAAAATTACACACTGTGTAAGGGGGTCGTGTCATGAAAAAGGTTGAAAAACACTGCTCTATACAAGTCAAAGAGGGTTTACATTACACCGTTGCGCGGGCTTTTCATTTCTTGCTCCTGTGTGGTAATAATTAATGAACGCAACACGCAAACTCTTGGCGGCAGCTAAGGTGTGACGTGTCCTTTGTTTCTTGAACCATTTAGGTTTTTGTTCAATTCTTTTGGGTTATGAAACTGGCCCCCGAGAAAATACAATTCTCACCGGTGGACACCAGGCTTGTGAATAAGATACCAGCCATTTGCCATTTTGGACCGTAAGCGTTCTCGCCTTGACCAATATTCCTTTTTGTAAGTCCGCTGCATGCGTCAATCAGCTACATGTGATAGAGGCGTTTTCAATATTCCAGGAGCTACGCGGATGCTGAAAATCCGAAAGCTGTATAAGTGTGTTGGTTACAATTCTTCCTTTGGCCACACGCTGTGCTTTGTATATCGTTGCAAAAGTCTCGAAGCATAGAACCGATCTTGACGTTGAATTTGCGCACCTCTCCCTCTCGAGGTTTGCAAATTCCAAAGTTAGGATTTCAAGTTTCGCTACCCTTTCTAATCTGAGAAGGATTGAAGGAATCGAAAAAGAAAGAAAATAAAGGGAAAATAATCTCCGCCTAATAAAAATCCCAATGTACCGTGATTAGACATTATTTTCGAATTTGTCGGCATTTTTAACTCGAGTAGTAGCAAGTTCTTATTAGCTTTACATGCATTTGCACATGTTCACTTAGGTCACGTTGCCTTATCGATTTATTGCTCAATAAAATCCCTTGTTTTATTTTGCTCAATAGAAAGTACCCCTCAGGCTATCCGGATAGATTGCACCCTTGTTTAGGGGCGATGGCCGCTGCGCCGGAGTCTGATCAATAGTTCACCAGTGCGCGAATAGGCCGAGGCGGCGGGCCACCCTTCGTGTTATATATTATTCAATAAGCAGTCCTCGTCCGCATTCAGTTTACAGTCGCGCAACGAGAACGTCTTATCGGGTTTTATTGTTTTCAAAAAGTAATTCTACGCTGTTATAGCGGCTCGGCGTATCATGCACTGGTAGGTATTACACTGAGAAATTTATTATAAGATTTTCATTTACGCTTGTCGGTACGCGGTCGCTCAGTGAGACATTCGTGAATCCATTGGCTGCAAGTAAACCGTCCAGGCGCGTTCGGCGGCGCGCGCGTGTTTTTATTTAGTTTTTCGTTTGTATTGTAATATTGAATTGGTGAATAATGAGTGTGTCACTGGTGTGGTTGCGTAGGTTGCCGAAGGAGGAGATAGCGGCGCGCGTGGCGGCTTTCCGGGCGAAGCTGTGCACCGGCGGCGCTGGAGATAAGGACGTGCCCAAGGACGAGTTCGGGAGAGTTGCGTGAGTAATCTTTTATTTATCATCTGGACTTGGGAATGCTCCAACAGATTTTTTATTTATTTATTCAAAGCTAACAAAAAATCTTTAAAGAAAATAAAAACAGTTTTTAAAGGAAAAGTATGCATACGTAGTTTTTTTTTTCAGAGGATTTGTCATAGTGGGAATAGGAAGTAATTCATGCATTAATTCGTAATAATGATCACGCTAACATTAAGATCACTTGCGCACGCGCATACTACAGTGATGAAATTATGAAGAAGTAATTTATTACAGTTATTAAAATTAGCAAGGACAGAAAAAAACATAATGTGCTAGTATCGAACATTCAATTTAACGCATTACGTTTTCCTTTATCGGATATTTTAAAAGCAAATCGTGATTAATTTTCTAGTTGAAATGGGCTGTTAATAAGCTCGACGGAAATAAGTACGAAAATACTGGTATAGGTATTACTAATACGAACATTAGTGTTCTGTTTATAATTTTAGTACGTACTATGTCACACGACGTACGCTTTCACAGTTGTTATGAAGGGGCTATCACTTTGGATATTCGAGATCTACGCATTCAATTTGTCAATTGTGTCAATAAAATAAGTCGTCTCCTATGAGTATGACATGGGAACCGGAAAACGTTTTAGGAGTTCTGGTCCTTCTGCTACGACTGCTACTGGGTTTCCTAGCATAAGGATTTTCACCAGTATAATATTTTAACGTGTTTCTTCATCATCATCATCATCTACAGCCCGAATTCACCCACTGCTGGGTATAGGCCTCTATTTGCTTGCGCCAATCTCCACGGTCCTGTACTAAGTCAAACCTCATCCAGGATTTACCCGCGATGGCAGCAATGTCTGCCCATCTTGGCGCAACAACCTTTGGTATTTTATCTTTGGACTTAGTTAAAAGTATCTGAAAATAATGCCATTCGCTCTCTACGTAAAACATTTTTACAAATGTCTACCGTTGCTACGTACGTAATCCAATTAGTCATAATCAGATGCATGAAATTAACGAATTTCAGTTTTACTTCATCTTTAAACGCAGGTAAAATCCGCTGCTTGGATGTGGGCGAAATAATCGCCATTTTAATTAATTTGATTGCCAATTTACCACCGTTAAATTCATTTTCACCGGCTATTACTTGTTTAATTAGATAGCCGTGGCTTGTGACACTTTTTGACGTAGATCGAAATACTACAAAGATAGGTAATAATTTCATTCGTACACACATGTGGTCTCTATATCTTCCATTTTTTCTTTGGAGAAGATTAAGATAGGTGGAATCAAAGTGGTCAAACATCAGTATTTTATGCAACTGCTAGATCTTATACTATAGACCATCTCTATTACTTAATAGCTAGCCTTTATGTATGGGCGTCCGATCAATAACTTCTAAGATTCAATCTCACACAAGGGAACTCATGCAAAATAGATCACGGAACTACCGACGTTGTACCAGGTAAAGTGTGCCTTCATGCGTGAACAGTTTATGCACTCGGATCTATACTTATAGCAATTTTCAGCGTCATCATCATCATCAGCCTATTAATGTTCCCACTGCTGGGACACAGGCCTCCTCTCTATGAGAGGGAGTGAGCTATAATCCAACACGCGGGCCCAGTGCGGATTGGTTGATGTCACATGTCTTCGATTTTTTGGATTTTCAGCGTACTCTACCTAAATATAAGTACTCCATTCTATTTCTTACCTGCTTCTGGGAATTCTATACAAGGTGTAAATGCATCCTTCATGAAGCCGTCAACCTAGCATTCTAAACAAAAAACTAAGTAAAACTACGCAAAAAAGATTGCTGGATAACACTTTTTTTTTTGGGTGACTAGTCACAGTTTACGGTAAAATTCAATTTGACGCACTCAGAACATTGTGCTGATTGAATAGTATAGGCCTACAGAGGTCATGGAAGTATTTAAGGTAAAGTTCTAACGTAAAAAATTGGTATAAAAAAAATATGGTCCAGAAAACGACGGGAAGAACAAGTGCCTTTCGGCTTCGTTAGAGGTCTTTTTACACCTATTATGTTTACCTTTACTGTTACCAATTAATCCCTATGCTGGGACTCTAGGCCTCCCCTCTGTGTATGAAACTGGGCAGTAACTCACTACACCCCAGTGGGCCCAGTAATTATGCCTTTATTTTTTTTCCTTTCACCTCGACATCGTTTTGCCTATACATCTCTACATGACCTTTCTCCTCTCTTCCAGCCACTTCAGTGAGATCGTCTGTCCACCTAGTCGGTTGTCTTCCCACATTCCTCCGTCCCGTCCGTGGTCTCCACTCCAGCATTTTCTTCCCCCATCTTCCATCTATCCAGTCTACGGCATATACATATGGCCCGCCCACTTCCACTTTCTCTTTGCAATCACTTCCGCTATGTTCGTACTATAACTTCAGGTAAATGTTGCACAATACATCATAAAACGAAGACAATCTATTTACGTTAGTCCGCCGATCTATTTCAGTTGCTCCACATCGATAACATAATTTATAACCAGTAGCGTATTGTCTCGTAAATGTCAGATCAGAAACGAACATGATTCTCCAATGCTAGAAGAGACCAACCAAACGAAGGTCAAAACACCAATGCTCATTCGTATGGATTGTACCTGTCTTTACCACTATTCGTATCGTATGCTCTAGCCTGCATAGTCGGCTGATTGTGCCCGACTGGCTGCGGTTGTTCGGACTTCCTCTCCCATACCAGAGCATGTCTTACCTTACAAAAAAGTGCCCCCTGGTGTATCCGGCTTGTCCGGGTCAGGTTTGCTCCTGGCTGGGTGTGATGCTCAATCATCATCATCATCAGTATTGTCTCGTAAATGTCAGTTAAACCTTTGTTTCATGTAACTGATGTATCGGCAGGATCGTTACGTGTTATGATCTGAGTATTATAGTTTCACTTGCCTCTGAATATGGGAGTTTAGTGTCTTTGACAATTTTTTTTTTCGTTAGCGAAATTTTGTCGCAAGATGTCTTTTGGGAAAATTGCTTCCGGCTGTCAAGGTGTAGGGAAAAGGGGTTTGAAAGAAACCTTACATTTTGACGACACGTTTATTATTCGTTAATGGATTACTAACGTTTTTAAATAGATTACTTTCATTCTAACTCGCGACGAAAGTTGAAAATGGTCCCTCAAGGCTCATTTACAGGAGTTATAAATAATGTTTTCCGTGTAAATGTTATTTTAAGCAACACTTGATTGTTGGGAATTTTCCCTCCTGAAAACTCCTAAAGAGTCAACTACAGGCACATTTTACCGCCGAACAGAAGAAGTATTGGGTGGCTTATCCAATCACCTCTATTTCTTCTATACGCTCAGTTCTCATAAAATCGTGCCCAGAATTATACTCCGTAGGTTTTATTACATTTACTTCGTTATACCAACTTGATTAAAGTGGACTTTATATCGGTTATCAACAGGTTAGCTTATTGATTGAATATTTCATATCAGAAAAGGTTTGAACCTTTCCTAATTGGAATAGGATTTTTGGAGAAAAACCCTATTCCAATTAGATTTATGGTGTAGTCGCGCTCGTTTATACAATAATAGGCTGGAATGTTGTAAATCAAAACTATAACAGGTCTTTGAACTTGTTGGTCGATAAAAGCAAAAATAGCTATTATAACGTGTTGGAAATATGTAAACCTATTTATTTACTCTGAATCTTCTATCGAAAATACGGAAGACAAAAACTAAAGTGGCCTATCCCAGAAAATCATCATCTTCGTCACCAAAAATACACTAAACGAAGCCGAAAGGCACACGTTCTCCCGGTCATTGATTTATTTATTTTTTCTAGACCATACCTGGGAACCTTCTAGTTACGGAGGATTCGGGGTCAGTTTCAACTTTTTCACAAGTTTTTTTTTAGTAGTTATTAATGTCATAAACTTACTTTAAACACTTACCCCCATGAACCCCATAATATTTGCGTCCGTTACATTGGAATCCTACCGTAATACGTGATTTTTCACACCAAAAAAAGTCTATTCCCAGCAATAATTTTTGCGTAGAGTTACTTAATTTGATGCACAGAAAAGCATTCTGTATATCAAACTTTTGACAGCTTCGTGATCGTGAAGGGGCCATCTAATTCTACACCTTATATTTGTAAATAAACTTTTTATACTGTATTCTATACAGAACCTATCCTACGTATACGCGTATCTAAACTCGCGGAACTCTCACGTAACCGATATTCTAGGGTCCTTGCATATCGATCGCGATGACGTCTGTCCCCCACGCGACCCACTCCACGCGCGGTAAGGGGAGACAGGTCGCAGGACTTTTAATATGTCAGTCGCACCCCGCTGTGCCTCGCTCTTGTTGTAACTGAGTTCTGATCTGAGGTAGCACAGGTTGAATTATTCTTTATCCGTGTATTAATATTCTATTGTGATCTTTCAATAAGAAGATTATTTTTGCATAGTCATCAACACCAAAAAAGTTCTGTTATAACATGAAAATGTAAAGATTCGAACCAATCCAACCGAGTGGTATGGAGAGCGGACAACGGACAAAAAATAATGGGTGTAAAAGACCCTTAACAAAACCGAACGGCACTTCCTGGGAAACTTCTTGTTACGGAGTCCAGAGATATTGGAGGTCAAAGTACCAACTTTCTCACAAGTTTTTTGAAGTGAAAACTTCTATAGGCGCGTTGAGCACTTTTTGGGTGAAGGAAAAACATTGTACACACACGTAACGTGCGGTCACGCTTCGTAGCACTCGTAGACGATCCGCTACGGCGTAGCACCACATAGGCATGCGCGGGGCATAACCAGTGCTACGACTAGGGAGGGGCCCGTGTAGTTTTTGTTTTCACTTCTATCGGCAGTCCCCAAAGACTGCCCCGATTGTTTTTTTTTTACTTTACTTACTTTAAATACCTCCACGCACGATAAACGCTCCCTGTACTATTAAATACGGGTGCGCCAAAGTTCACCTAAATTTTCAACTCCGATAATTGGAAATCCGAAAATGTTCTTCCTAACATTTTTCATCCTAACAATCACAATTCCTAACTACTCTATCTCTAATGTTCATAATTCCGAAGCATTCAACTTCATAATGTCAGTAGCAATAAACATCTTATTTGTTTTCCTATATTTTCTCAACATAACCATCTTTTACACTATTATTGAAAATCATATCTTTTTTGTTTAGATTTATTTTTATTCGTAATAATCAGTATTATATACATTTTTGCGTAACTTTATTTTCACATAACATGTATAACTTATAAGAATAATAGTACCATACAAAAATAAAATGACCACCGAAATTAACTTTGTGACCACTAACATCTAAACTATCAATTGATCACCAAATTTAGTAAATTGAGCACCAAATTTTAATGAGGTGGTTGATGACAAACTAGTTTTGCCTAGGCCGACTTGGGGCACCCCGACACGGATAGATTAGGTTAGAAGGGTATGGCGGGGTCGAATGAGCGAGCGAAGCGAGCGAATAGACCCCGCCATACCCTCCGTGGTTATTTTTTTATAAACCATTCAGAAGTAGGAGCCCCGCGAAGCGAGGCTCCGTCGACCGGGTCTCCCTCTACTCGGATGCAAGAGCATAACAGTTCAATTTCTGGTGGTCAAAAATCAATTTTTGGTTCTAATTTCACGATAAAATGGGGATTAATTTTGGTGATCATTTACTGATTTTGGCAACTAAAAGTGATTTTTTGCCGTTACATTTTGCTAAATCTGGTGGTTTGTTAGTTGTAAATTAACAAACCACAATTTGCCAAATAATACCTTGTACGGTACAAGTAGTTAAATACATGTTTTCATTTATATATTTATAGTGGTGTGTACCTGCAAAAATATCCATAGGTTAGGTTAGAACTGTGACGACACTCTGATCTGAATTTCATTCATTTAAGACAAAAATCAGTGAAACGACCTTTAGTCATTCTAAACAGTTGGTTTTTTAGATATAACTATCTCAGGTATAGTTATAGTAATAAGTACGTTATGTAAAGCATATCCCCAAAATAATAATAATCATACCCTCAAATTAAAACTATAAATATCATCTTCTACCCACATATATTTTTTATTGCACTTGGTAAATGTTTCTTTCTGAGTTATATGAGTGAAAATATTATGGTAATTATGTTTAGGGATAAAAGCGTTATGATAAAAAACAGTAGGAGTTTAAATATATTCACATTAATGATATTATTAATTACAATTTTCGGAAACATGAGTGTTATAAACATCGCCTGTAGCACTACAAATAGTATGAATGAAAACTTTAGGATGACAAATTTTAGGAAGAGTGATCATTCGGATTACAAATCATTAGGAAGAACAATTTCGGGTAAAGAACTTTAGGTGAGCCAATATGGACCCATTAAATACATCCATCAGCACAATGTTGTGAAAGTGCATTACATTCATTGAGTGCAACCGTAAACCGTGATTTTTTTTCACCCAAAAAAAAATGTCGTTACCCAGCAATAATTTTTACGTTACTTAGTTGGATAGAATAGAAAAGAATACTCTTTATTATGTACACCATAAAAATTACAGATAAAAATTTAAAGGGGTGACACAATGGGCTGTGTTATCGCTAAAAGCGATCTTTTAAAGACAACCTTTGGATGGATTTAAGGGGGAAGGAGAGACAAGAGAGAGAGGAGAGGAGATGTACAGAATGCTTGGTTGACGGCTTCGTGAAGGTTCCTTAGACTATACACCAAAGATAACCTTTATCTGTGGTATAGACCTTGAATCTATCAAAGACCGTAGTTCACAGCCAGTCCGCGGTCCGCACCGCTCGCTTTAATCGCACCATAGGTTGGAACAGGTGTTTTTTTGCTGTATCAGATCAGTTACTCCTAAAATAAGCTCATTTCGCATTCATGAGTACCTTTACCCCCCTCAAGAATTCCAAGTCAGCCTGTTTACCACAGTAATAGAAGTAAAACATGCCATAACATCGCACAGAATTCGTGTAACAGACGGAAAATAAACCCTCGAAATAAATTATCAATTTACGTACCCGCGGCACGGATAGGCACCGTACTTGAGGTCGAGTTTTCTACCTCGCCTGACCTAACTTATGAAGTTATGTTCCTAAAAATAGAACAGTTCTCTTGTGTTTTCAGTACATTTTTATTATTCTGGGAAATATTATATTGCTTCATGTTTCCTTAATGTCACGTGTTTAATTAAATATACATGTTGTTTATTCCGAGGGAGTGTTGCGCCAATTTTTCTTTCCAGCTAAAATACAAGGAAAACTTGATGGGCGGGCGGGCGTTTTAGCGTATTATAGGAACGAGTCGAGTTTGAGTAATCGTCAAAAAATGTTTAAATCAGTAGGTCGAGCGAGTACCAATGCCAGTTTTTGAATGCTACAGTGCTTATAAATATGCCTTGGTCTTTAAAGTTATATTCTGTACGTGCGACTTTTAGAGTAAATTATTAATTACTAGCTGACCCACGCAACTCCGTCTGCGTCACATGTGAGAGTGAGTGTTAGAGAGAGTGTAAAAGATAGACATATTACCTATGCTATCGCGGATTTATTTTTAATCAAGTGGGCAACAATTTAATATACTTAACTTTAATCTACCTACTTATGTTTTTCCAAATAAGGGCTTGCCACGACAGCCTTACGTCTTCATTCTTAGACACTCGATGACAGTCATACTCCAGCTCGGTCGAAAGTTCTCACCAAAGGTGCAGGAAATTAACCCAAACACGATTTTTCAATTTTAAATGGGACCAACTGTGAGATATACCTACCTACGCTTTTCACAAAAAAAAGGAGCATGCTTATCTTATTAGACTTCTCTGTAAAACGTTATGCGTGATCACTGATCATGCAATCAAACGTTAAAAAAAATACGCGTTGAATTGAGAACTTCCTCCTTTTTGTTTCATCGGTTAAAAAACCAAACTTGTGGTAACTGACACGGGCAAGGCTCATTCTTTCACAGAAAATCTTAACACCGCGATTCAGAAAATAGAATTGAAATGAACAACGCCATCTATCACCAAGATATTAAACTGCTAAAATATCATAAACGGAAATCATGCTATGTAAATTTTCAAAGCAGCATCATGTAGACTAATCTAGAGTGCCATAAGCTATAATAACTTTTTTAAAGCCGGTCAGTCGATCTAAAAGTTATCAAAGTGTATATGGTATCAAAAAAAAAGGTGAGCACGTTTTTTTGTCATGATTACCATTTTAATACAATAGATGTCGCTGCATCTTACATTTGATGATTATTTCTTCTTGAACACTTTATATTCATATATCTTTTGATATAATTAACCGATTACGATGAAACAAAAAGTATATAATACCTCAAGATACGCACAATTTTTATGTATAAAAGTTATCTACATTGGTTTCGTGTATTTTACGTGATGCTTGATCATCGAAACAGATAAACAGACCAACAGACAAAAATTCCAAAAATGCTGGAAATGAGTTCTGTTGGTTATCCTTTCACACCCTGGCAATTTTTTTGCGAAATATTTTCGATGTAAAAAAAATTTTTTCTACAGATTTATTATATGTATAGATATAGACTAGCGCCCGCCCCGGCTTCGCACGAGTCCAATGTAGCATATACATATAAACCTTCCTCTTGAATCACTCTATCTATTGCTGAAAACTGCATTAAAATCCGTTGCGTAGTTTAAAAGATCTAAGCGTACAGACAGCGGGACCGACTTTGTTTTATACTATGTAAAGATGTTATGATAACCTCGCTTTCTAGGTAAACGCGAGATTCTTTAGGCTAGGCTTGGCTTTTGTTATAATGATGTATTCCGTGACATCTCCGTGTATGTAACATCTACATGAAACAATAAAATAAATAATAATCGTGTTCTCCTAAACCTAAAAATATCTGTCCTCGTTGGTGTCAAAAGATCTATGTTTAGGTGAGTCAGTTTTATGGATATTATCGTATCACAGTTCCAGTCATTTAGGCCTTGGAAAACGGATTTCAGAAGGTGGGGCTTACCAATAGCCTAATTGTTTTCGTGTTAACTTGCCCCAAATTGAATAACTTATTTGCAAAAATATCTAGTTTTGTATCCGTAAAAAACTAGATTTAGGGATGGATGTAGAACGTGCAGTGCAGGTGCAATATAAGAAAGTAAAGAAAGAAAGTATATACGCTTGCCCAAAATTATAGTGTAATTAATGTTCTGTTTGAATTTATATCCGAAACATTAAGGGCCTCCCTCAAATGGCTTAGCATGATCCTCCGTTACGCCTAAAATACTGCAGCATTAATTTTAAAATAAATATATGGCAAAGTTGAGGATTAATGCTAGGTACTATGTGTGACGAAAACACTATTCCATAAACTTTTCTCGATAGAAAAAAAATCCAAAGTTACCTCCAAATCGAACAAGAAACCGCTGGTATTCAAAAAGTACTTCAAATTAGATCATGAAACTGAACTGAACTAACTATAAAGCAGGTCTTATGTGTTTTATTTTTTTAGTCCAATCAATAGTTTTTTTCTAAATCGCTAAAAACCACTCATTTCGCACTATTCGGCCGCAGTGACTGACGTAACAACCGCTTTGTAATGAAAGCTGATTAGAACTTTATTCTAACAGTACTTCAAACGAAGTTTGAACCACCACAAATAGAGTTGCTAATTTTAGGGTTAGAAGGGCCTTAAGGCTTGAATTCCTGTCGCTCTGACGTCGATCGCGCGTACGACTATATATTGTGCACACTACTGCGACGCTGACGTCAGCGGCGGCGCGTATTTGCTACTGAGGCCCTACTCTCTAACGTTTCGTCCGTATATTCGGATCTATCCGTTTCTCTCACTCGCACTCATCTGCAGACGTGCGCGAGAGAGACGGATAGATCCGAATATACGGACGAAACGTTAGAAAGTAGGGGGGGGGGGCCCTGTTCTTCTCGCTGAGGCTGACGTACGCGACCGACAGTGAGCGATCAACCGTCAGCGTGACAGGAATTCAGGCCTAAGACGTATCCCGCATTATAAACATAACACTGTGTGATTTGTGTATATATGACTACTTTTGTTAGCTTGGGTTTTACCTGTTAAAACAAATGTATGTGTTGAATAAAATAAATAAATAAACATAGCAGTGTAACAAAAAGCTAGCGCGTACAACGAACATAAAAGCCCAATAAACATTAGAAAATTCTAACAAATCATAACGTTGCTGCTATAAAATCTGAGCGTGTACAAAATTTTGACATACTTATTTATAAGTCACGCGATAACAAAACAAATGAACGGACAAACGTACATAGTAATTAACGGGAGCGGCCGCGGGATACATAGTGCGTGCCAGAAACCGCGCCTCCGTGCTTATGTATAGCTAAAGATACTCGTATACCGTGATACATGGGTATTTGGCACGAGATGAGACTAGTCTGCCAGGATCAACACTGCTATTGGCAGTCTGGCACTGAGCGATCAGGCACAGGTGCGCATTGTAACGCTCAAACTATAATAATTCTCATTTTCGAATTCTTCAACTCGACTGTGACAATTATTATTTGTCAATAAAGATTCTAAGTCTAAATTCTAAGAGGAGTTCGTGGCTAAATAATAACAGCCGCTCGGGTCGATCGTTAGGTTAAGCTGTGCTTGCCTAGGTTAGTCTGTGGATGGGTGACCACCCATTACATACCGAGTTACCTCTGTGCCTCGGAAAGCACGTTAAGCCGTTGGTCCCGGCTGTCATTTGTAGATCTTTGACAGTCGTAAGGTAGTCAGACAGAGGCCCAAAAAGTCTGACAACCAGTCTTACCAAGGGGTGTCGTATTACCCGGTAATAACTGGGTTGTGGATGTCAGATAGGCAGTCGCTCCATGTTAAATACTGGTATTCAGCTGCATCCGGTAAAACTGGAAGCCGACCCCAACATAGTTGGGAAAAGGCTAGGCAGATGAAAGATTCTAAGTGACTAAAAAGTGCATGAGGTGAATATACATGTTGACGGATCGGATGGAGAGGGAGAGGAAGACCAAAGAAACGATGGATGGATTGTGTGAGGAATGATATGAGGGAAAAAGGAGTAAATGATTGTGTGACGGTTGACAGGGGAGAATGGAAGAAAAAAAACGTGTTGCGCCGACCACAAGGGCAGTAAGATGATGAATAAGAGAAAGATACGTTTTATATTCTGTTTCGTTGTGTTATAAAGAGAGAAAATAATTATATTATTTAGGACACGCACAGGAGAAAAATGTGTTGTCAAATGTGACACTATTACAATAGAATAGAATGCATTTATTTGTCAGAATATTGTACAAAGTTGTTCAAGTGCATTATGTATTACGATCACCACAATATTCTGCCGTTTCCGGCGTACAAATGGGCGAAAAGGCGTAAAAAAAACTTTTTTTTTTTTTTTGCTATGCCTATATTGACCCACTGCTGGGCAAGGGCCTCAAAAAAACAAAAAACATGTGTTTCATTAATTCTATTATTTATTTTTAAGACTTCCTAATGTTACTTATGCTTCCTATTGCTTACAAGTAAAAACGGTTACACAAAAAGACGAAAAATAACGTTTTGTAACTTTTCATAAAAGGATCATTTTTTCCCTAAAAATCTGCAGGTAATAAAATAAAAAAAAATAAAACAAAACCATTACTTCACTATCTTGATTGCGTGCTTGAAACGCTTTCGTTCATTAAAATATTTTTTATGATACTGGTTGCCACCCTAGGACGTATAATAATTACTCCAATCACAACTAGGTATAAAAAAAAAAACTATAAAACCTGGTTGGCAGGCGAACTTTCCTAATGATCCAATTATAGTTCTTTGTGTGAAAATTAATTGTTTGGCCCCATTCACGGCAGAGAATAGAGCCTATTCAAAGACCACTAGACTGCCTTTGCCTTAGGTCAGTCAGGGTGCTCCGTTTCCCTGCCTGAATGCCGTGGATCCATTGTTTTATACTTTTATCAAGCACTATAGCTGATGCCCGCGGCTTAGCCCGCGTGGATGTCGGTTATCGCGATCAAAAGTAAAGCTCCCAGACGGCTTATTTTTTTCCGACATCTCCAACAAATATCATTATATTTTAGCCAATGTATACAAAAACTAAAACCTCGAGAACCACTCCACTCATTGGTGAAAACAGCATGAAAATCGGTGCAGTAGTTTTTGAGTTTGTCGCGAACAGAGACAGACACGGCGGAGGACTTTGTTTTATAATTTATGTAGTGTTATTAACAAAAGAAAATTATTCTTGAAGTATACATTCGTAACGTTATTTGTAAACCCACAGTCAAAAATAGCTAGTTTGGAAGAAAACAATTTTCCATCGATTAGATATCTGTGAAAACGCGATGGTAATGCTGTATAAATACTGCAAACGTGATGCCAATGACGCGTAGGCCGCAAACCTGCTTACGCCATGCTTACGGCGCTATTCCTAATGCTGCGTAAATACTGCAAACAATACTAACGTTACGGACTCACGGTAGGGTTGCCAACCGTACTATAACATATAGTACTAGCGGACGTCCCGCGGTTTCACCCGCGTAGTTCCCGTTCGCGTGGGAGTATGGGGATAAAATATAGCCTATGTTACTCCGGGTGAATGTAGCTTTCTAATAGTGAAAGAATTTTTGAAATCGGTCCATTAGTTTTTGAGCCTATTCATTACAAACAAACAAAGTTTTCCTCTTTATACTATTAGTATAGATTGTACTATATTTTGGGTCTGCGTCTATATACTGTTTTAGAAATATATAGTACGCAAAAATACTACATTTTCAACACCGAAATCTAACAAACAAATCCTTCATTTAAAACAAATTATTCTATACGCGCAAATTTATATAATTATAAAGTAACTTTTCTTATTCTTAAATGTTATTATTTTCATAACATTAACTTTTGACTGATGCTCATCAACAAACATCTGTCAAAAGTAAAAGATTATAGTGTAAGTTTACTGACAAAACTACAGGCCTAAAATGGCGACTTATTTAAAAAAAATACTGAAAACAACTTATCAAAAAAGTAATTTCGGTCCTACTCTCTATTCCCGCCACTTTCAACATTCACAGAAAGGACATATTCGGTCATGAATTCGAAATAGCGAGAAGAAAGAAACAGAAGTAGTCTCTCATAATTTTTTTTTTTTTGCTTTTTCCATAAAATACTATACTTTTTTGAGGTGTACTATATTTTTTTACAGCTTATTTTAAAAAATACTACATTTTGCTGAAGAAATGTTGGCAACCCTAACTCACGGTCGCTTACGGATATTTTCAATAACTTACTAGCCGGTTTCGATAGGTTGCTATCTCTGTCTGTTTGACATTTTGCTTACTGGACGGTTAGAAACAAAACGTCACAGAAAAGCTTTCTTTGATTTTTCTATGAATCAAGTGACAGGTAGAGGACACGGATAGGATGTTCTTTGTTTATAGAAACACCGATAGCTACGGAAGAAGGCACATTAACCAACAGTTATATGTAAGTAAGTTATAGAAAACGGCCGTTAGACTGTGCTAATGCTATGCTGAGGCCGCCGATGCTAGCGCAACGTAAGACTTGTGGAAAGTCTGCGTTGTATCAACGCTGACGCTCAATATACGCTCACGGGTCTGACGCAGAATGTGCACAAAATGTGCACTTCGCGGAATGTGTATTTCGCAAAATGTCATCATCATCATCATCATCAGCCTATTAATGTTCCCACTGCTGGGACACAGGCCTCCTATCTATGAGAGGGAATGGGCTATAATCCACCACGCGGGCCCAGTGCGGATTGGTAGATGTCACATGTCTTCGAATTTTGTGGTTCTAGGACATGCCGGTTTCCTCACGATGTTTTCCTTCACCGTTTTGAGAGCAGTGGTGATGAAATAAATTACACAAAGTAATGCGCCTGACTGGGTTCGAACCCACGACTTACTGTTCGTAAGTCGCGGCCGCCACCACTGGGCCACCGCTGCTCTCTTTTTATAGTGCTCATTTTGAGAAGTGCACATTTTGAGAAGTGCACATTTTGCAAAATGCTCTTTTTGCGAAGTGCACATTTTGCGTCAAGTGCACATTTTTCTTTGTGCACATTCTGCGTCAAACCCACGCTCACGGGAAATCTTGTACAGAAAGTAGAGTACATATTAATTTGAAAGAAAAAGTACACAGATGCGGCAAGGTGAACAACAAATTGGGTCAGTGTTTATTGTACAGCATTTTTATTATTTTCGTTATCGCAACACGGGGAATAAGTAAACTCTAACATGTGTTTTATTGTAAAAGTAGGTCTTGTTGATTTAGTTGTGGTTTTTCTCACATTTCACTCGGCAGGTGTAAAGTAACTCGTAGTTAAAGCTTGGAGCTTAGCTTCAAACGAAGTTTTTCTTCGAGTTTTATTCCATATACGTGAGTGCAGCTTACACTGAATTGGTATAATTGTGAATTCAATTACTTCCAGTTCTAAATTAAGTAAATTGTAATGCTTAAACAATTTAATGTAATTAACAGTTATTTGTATGAATCTAATCCATTATATTCCGTAATCCACGAAGATTATAATGATCTACGCAGAATTCAAAATATATCTAAACACTGAAATTACTATAGCAAGATTGATATACTATTAAGATGTGAATGAGCTCGCCAACGTGTTTGTTACAACGACGCTCATAAATTACTGCTAATTACGCAACATTACAACAAATAAATAACTTCTAGAAAGCTGCTCTAAATGAACTAGTGAAGAGAAAGAATCTCAACAATTTTACAAAATGTAAAAATAGTACTATCGATCCAAAAATAATCTTTTCGATGTTCAGTTCAATTGCGTGTGCATACGTACTGTTCAAGAATAGAACTAAAGACGCGGCCGATATGTTATGTCGTCAGTAAACGGGCGCGACCGCGGATAATCCGATTTGATACATCACTACTAATATGACTTTTATATAGAACACATGTATACAAGAATTTGTGTGATGATGTATGATGTGATGCCTATTAAAAGTGTCGTTGACTGCTCAGGTTCACATATCCAGGTGACTATTTGTTGATGAATCAAAAACAATTTCATTTCCTTAAGAACAGCAGAGAAATTGAAAATATTTTAGCAAATGAGAGTAAATAACTTGAGGGTTGCACAAAAGGGTGTGGGGGAGAGCCCTTTGTGTGGTAGTCGCGTATCCGATGTTTGCGCAGGCTGCGCGCGTCTGCGTGCTTCCTGTTATGGCGCCCGACGCCCCGCAGTAGCGCCGCCGGCCCGCTGCCGGCCGCTCAGAATGTAGCCTCTACGCTCCTCTGCTCAAACAAGTCTTCCGCGGCCCAGCCGCCATGCATTAGTCTAAGAAAAAATATTATTAGGATTAAGAAAACAAGTCTTCCATTAGTTAAGTAAGTAGTTTAAGATGCAAAGGGGCAGGGCTCCGCGACGCGACGCAACGCACAATAATAGGGTCGTGTTCGAACGGCTGTGGCGTGGCACGTTCCAGGCCGTGCTGGCGGGCGGGCGCCGCGGCCGCGCCTCGTCGCTGGAGCCGAGCTTGGACGCGGCCGGCATGGCGCCGCCGCTCGCCCGCGCGCCTCCGCCCCTCGCGCTCGAGCCCACGCTCCGCACCATCCTCGAAGGCCTGCGCAACTCGTGCTGCTGCCATTGTAACTGTGCCGCGACGGATCGAAACTTTAACGACAATTTGCAGGTCTGTCTCTCCAACGATGAGGAGAGGAAGTCCATGCGATCCGTCATAAGGTGTGCACATAGTTCTATCGATTACCATATAGGCTATTATTTCTACTAATTTGGGTCAGCACCCGTCGAGCGATATGCATTCCGGTCCACGTTTAATAAAAAGTTACATATTTGCAGTAGAAACAGGTATTAATAATTGAAATAAACACGATTTCAGATTTCACACGTTTTAGATGTACTTTGCGTAGATCATTGATTCAATGCAATGTGAAGATTTATTTTTATTTAATAAAACTATTGGTTTTAGTGGAGATTGTCATGCTAAAATTATACTATTTCCCTTATTTTTAGCGCACTTAGGTGCTGTGCAGGTAAATATGTGTTGTGTTAGAAGGATTTTATTTGATTCTTACATACATAATTAAATAGTATCTATCTATCTACATGTAGAATTATTATTTTGTTATTGGGATATTCCCAGACTTGTGAATGCGGTCGTTCATATTATGTTGTGTTGTTTGTCAGCGTTCGCGAGACGCACGCGGTCGCGGAGGCACAGCAGGAGAAGAACGCCCGTCTGCGGGACGCGTTCGGCATCTCACCGCGCTTCGTGGAGGGCTCGAGCTTGGACCCCGAGCGACGCGCGCGCGACCACGCGGCTCGGTACCCGCTGGTCAGGACGCCCAGCCATGAGCGTGACGACCACCCGCCCAAGAGGAAGAAAAAGAGAAGGTAGGAACATGTTATTTTAAAGTCATAGCATAAGGTCCAATGGCAAAACGATCAAAACTATCCATTAGAAAATTATATACGCGAACAAAGCGTCCTACTCTAATGTACACAGAGAATGGTATAGCCACAACACAACAAATTAAAAATATGATAACGATGTTTAAAATGTTTAATTATACAAATATTGAATGTTATGTCTGCCTTTTCATCAATGGCTATAGGAATATTTCTCACAGTACTATGGAGCCATTCCTTATCGACATGATCAACCCAATAGATCAGTCGACTTTGTAAACAGAGTTAAGGAAGGCCTTTGACTCGGTGACTCTTAAGGACTTGCGGCTCATAAGGGCTAGAGCTAAATGAAATAGATAAAATTCCCTGGTGTGCACAGAGATAGAATTGAAGTTGGAAAATTCAGGGTACACAACGGTGAGTTTTGTCATTATTGAGAAAGGAATGCTTTAGGGAGACTGTTTGGGCCCTCTTCGGTTTTGTTTAGCCTGAAACCCTCTCAATTCACCCAGCTGGTTCGGGGCTTGGCTATCTAGGACAAATAGTGCGGTAATATCCCACCTGCTTTATATGGACCGAAACTGTTCATTAGCGTTCCCGAGACGAAAGCGTTCTCGGATGCGCAGGAGGCGAAGAACGCTCGGATGCGTGATGCTTTCGGCATCTCGCCAAGCTACGACCGGCGGAAACAGCGGCTCTCCAGGACCCCCAGCTCTGACCGCGGAGACCACTCACTGAAGAAAGAGAGAAGGTATGAGTCTCGTGGTACCTTCTCTTTTTTTATTCCTTTCCTACATCCTTTGTGAACGGCAGACATAATAGAGACGTTTGTATTTCGTTAAGTATGGCTGTGTGTTTTCACGAGAAGGGATAAGTCTCGCGGTACCTACCTTCTTTTTTCTTCCTCTACCTACTCTTTTTTTTCTACTTCGTGTTATTTTTGTTTCTTCGTTGTTGTTGTTTGGCTGTTTGTACTGAATACGCTTTAACTACAAAGTAAATATAGTTTCTTTCTTTCCTTGTTTACGTATTTAGATGTCTGTGGCCCAGGTAGATTGGCAGAGGCGATTGTCCGCCAGTAAAGCTAAATAACAACTTGCTACCACATAAAGATTGTGTGAGATACGTAGGACTACACCTCGATCGCCGCCTAACGTGGAGACAGCACATAAAGACCAAGAGAGATGAGCTCAACTTGCGCTACAAAAGCCTACACTGGCTATTAGGGCGGAACAGTAAATTATCGATTGACAACAAACTCCTAACATATAAAACCATTCTAATGCCTGTCTGGATGTACGGCATCCAGCTATGGAGGAGCGGTAGCAACTCAAATATTTCCATCATACAGCGAATGCAAAATGTGATTCTGAGAACTATATACAATGGGCCTTGGTACATTACAAATGCTGAAATACAGAACCAACTTCAGATGAACTTGGTGCAAGAGGAAATCTTGGCCATAACCAAAACATACTTGGAAAGGCTGGAGAGGCATCTAAATGAATTGGCCGCTGAGTTGACAACACGCACATACCAAAAGCGTCTCAAAAGAAAAGACATCCTGTCTATACCCTCTTGAGTAGCATAAATACATGCTACACCTAAGAGTAGTTGCTCTCGCTGGAGAGTAAACTCCAACTGCCATGTGTCACTTACCACATCTGCTTAAAGTACACAAGACTGATTGCAGATACAAAAGAAGAAGAAGAAAAAAAGGTAGACTATGGAGATCGTACAGCCCGCTTAGCATGAACGCCGTAGAAACGAAAGAGAAAGACAAATCTTTTGTTCATCTGTCATTGAATCGACAAAATGACAGATGAACAAAAGATTTGTCGATTCTCTTTCGTGTCTACGGCGTTCATGCTAAGCGGGCAGGATACTTTTGTCTTGGTAGTACACATGTTCTCGTAGCATAATATCTGGTACAACTAGCTACCATGCCGACACAATGCAGTTATTCATCATTATTTGTGTCATGACTAAACCATTCCTATTTTTCTATTCTTTTGTATCGATTTCAATTTAGTTTCTGTAGTATTAGATCGTTTTGCTTGTGGGACCTTATAATACAAGACAAAAGATAATTTATATTCTGCACACACAACAAGTCACCAACCTAATTAATCTAGCTAAATTAGGTACAAAACTCATGAAATGGCAGGTTTGACTTCGAAGTTCAAGGTATTGTATTAATAACCACCTGGGAGATTCAAAATTGTTACTTAGTTCAGAAGTATTAGTTTTGAATCACCTAGGTGATTCATAATTAATACTTCACCGGATCAAATATAGGTACTCTCGAACAAACTATTTGTACAAGGTAATTTGTTGGTTAAACTCTAAACCAAATAGCTTGTTCGACTGTACATTTAAAAAATCAATATCTGTTCGTCTTTTCGTACCCGATAGACTCCTGAACGACTGAACCGGTTTTGATGAAATTTTGCACAGTTATTTTACATACCTAGCTACGCCAGGGAAGGTTAAAGCAAATAAATAAAGGATTGCAACCAATGCACAACTAGTAAATTATAAAAAAGGAAAGTTGTACACATTCCTATTTTAACTCTAACTGTACAATTTATTTATGTATTTATTTAACACTATAATTAATTAACAAACAGATAGACACTACTCATTTATTTACATCTTAATATCCACGCTCACTCAAATAAATTATATTCATTTTCAGTGCGTCTCCAGAAGCTAAGAAGTTGAAGAAGAAAAAGTCGAAAAAGAATAAAAAGGAGAAGTAAGTTACCATTGTAAAAAAATGATGTAAAAATATTTGCTTATTTATCTCTTTTTGTATATTTTTTGTAAATGTTGGCGTAAATTTCATAGATTACATTTGAACCCAGACAGGTGACGCTTCGGTTGTCAACGAGGCAAGTATCAAAACTTTTTACCTTTTGCGTTTAAATATTTTTTTAAATGAATTGAAGTATCAAAAATGTCTGGTCAACATTTCAGTGAAAGAAAAATGTTATGGAACTTCATGAATAGGTATGGTATGAAGTTATATAAACTTTTATGATTATATAATTTAATTTATATTATATAATATAAACTGTTTTGATTATGTTAATTTAATTTATATTATATAATATAAACTTTTAATGATTATATTGAACAACAACGTTATTCTATGTTGATTCCGGATGTAAAGATTTTATTTTATTGCTCTGTTTCAGCAAATAAAGATAAAACTTTACAATAGTTTAAAAAAAAAACCATATGAAAATTTTATAATACAATGTAAATATAAGAATTGCATCTCAAAACAAAATACAATTATTTTGTGATTGCAATTACTAAATACTTATTTGTATTTTGAAGAGACAAACAAAATACAATTATGTATTTAGTAATTTCAATCATGTTTATAATAAATAAAACTTATAACGCCCCATGCTGAGTATAGATCTCATAGATTTGCACATTACAAATATGTGTAACCTTATTTAATCAACCTTTTAATACTTATTCCATTACCATTATTGTACTATCGAGGACACTCCCGCCTGACCACCACTAAGCTAATTTTTGCATGCACTCGCAACATAGAAACGCTCTCTAGCCCCGCCCTGTTGACTTTGTATAGAAATAATGAATGAAAAGATACCGAATCGGCCGAGCGCACTGACGACGCACGCCAAACGAGAGTTATTGTTATTTTGCGCGCCAAAGTTGACGCTTTCCTAATAGGCCCAAACTTTAAGGGGGCGTGCCTCGGCGCCTCCGCATGATTTAAACAAAAAAAATGAAAACTGGTCAGGCGGAAAGACCACGATAGCTGTCGAAATATCTATCTATCTATCTATTTCTTGTCATAGACAAGAGTCCGGCAAGAAAAAGAAGAAACGCTCCAAGTCTCCGGACACAGAGAGTTCGAGCAGCTCGGAGGGGCAGCAAGACAGCGACAGCGCTAGCTCCGAGGATGAACGAACCAAGAAGAAAAAGAAGGTAATTAACACATCCACTTAATCTATGTTGTTATACTCTCTAGCTACTCAGATAGGACTGCTGCAGTTCAAAGATTATGTTTGGTTTGCTTCAAAGAAACCTATGCTTCAATACATGTTTGACAGATTCATTTGGAACTAAATTCTTAGCTTGATATTTTACTTTTGTTTTCAAACTTTAAATTTTTGTCTTAAGAGCCTATACTACCTCAAATTAGCAAGTCTATTTGTGGGGGTTCAAACTTCGTCTGAATTACTGTTAAAATAACGTTCTAATCAGCTTGCACTACAAAGTGGTTGTTACGTCAGTCACTGCGGCCGAATAGTGCGAAATGAGTGGTTTTTATTCTTTATAAAAATTTGTTCTTCTTTTGGAAAAAAAAAAAAAAAACATAAGACCTGCTCTATAGTTAGTTCGGTTAGTATGCAAAGTTTCATGATCTAATTTGAAGTACTTTTTGAATACCAGCGGTTTATTGTTCGATTTCGAGGTAACTTTGGATTTCTTTTTGAAAATTTTATGGAATCGTGTTTTTGCCAAACATAGGACGTTCACATTAATTCTCAACTTTACCATATATTTATTTTAAAATTAATGCTGCAGTATTTTAGGCGTAACGGAGGATCATGCTAAGCCATTTGAGGTAGTATAGGCCCTTAATGGCAACCAAATTGAAATATTTGTGTTACATTTTGTGTAGTAAAGAGCAGTTGTGACTGCTCTACAGCAGCTGTATGATCTTAGAATGTCGAAAACATAATCTTTGATTCTTGAGATCTAACGTTACTTCTCCGTGTGGGGTTTGGGGCTACAGACTATTCAATATAATACACAACGATGCCTCGTTTAGTTTAACTCGGGGTTCTTCCGCGTGCCTCCAGCCACTCGACTCTACTGCCTCTCAGACAATGTTCCATCATTCAGTAAACTAGTACAATGTTATACTTATAGCGACTTCGCAACGACCGATTAGCTCAAGTAGCACATTGCTTTCTTTACATTTTGTTAATGTGTAACAGACACATTGGCCTGATACAATGAATTTGACATTCTCGGCACCTCCTTTGCATAAAATATTGGCTTCACGAATTTTGGTTTGTGTATAATTTCCTCACACGGCCCTGTCTCCATCTCCCTACTTGCATCGTTCTGTCGAACTAACTGTAGCAGCCTCAGAGTTTACCATTGTCTTAGTTTCCGAGCTTCCGATGTGCATAGCTGGTCGCACCGCGCGACGTTTGAACGCTCCTCTAGCGGTCGTGTGAGGCACACGAATATTATTTAAATATTATTGTCTTCTTACCTCATTTTATTTTATTTTCTGTAAATACAAGAAATAGCCAGTAAAAATTATCTGTTTAACTGTGCATCATTTCATAGGATAGCCATCTTTATCTGAAGAAATAACGTATACTGTAAGTATATCACAAAGCAATAACACTCAGTAAGACACTATGTTAGGTGATACTAAAATTATGTACTCCGAGATAATTTTGGTAATGCATTGTTAACTATCGCATTTGTGACTAACTCTTGATCATGAGATTCCATACAATGTGCGATCGTGGGTCCAAGTGTGCACAGTTACTCATGCATGGTGTGTAGATCTTACAAACAGATGGTGGTTCAAACTTGTTCGTGTTACGCGACTGCGTGTGCTACAAAAATCTGCTCAACGCCTATCATAACACGACACGTTTTCTATTGTGATGAAAAACAATAAAACGATTGCCATTTTATTGATTTGTCTTGACAACACACAAACAAATAGTCCCCTATATTCAAGAGTGAGCATGTTTTCGTAGCACGCGCTAGTTATTAATATCCAGACTGTCTGATTATTAAAATGTAACTAATCCATAACATTCTCCCTCTTCTCATTTACCCAAAACTAATTAAGGATGCTCCACATGTTTAAATGGTATACAATACCACCACCGTTTGTTAAATAAGGTACGTTACCGAAGTGTTATATTTACATTTGATTTTTGTGTATTACATGTATTTATGATTATGTTGAGCCGTATTGTGTTACTAACATCATTATAATATAAGCGAGTAACGCACCGGTGCCAACCGACTCAGTCTCTTCTGTTCTGTTCCCTCTATCTATATATGTATTTATTTACTTTGACTTCACACTTCGAGAATGTTATGGATACGCTATTATATAACATTCTAAGAGATCGTCCAGAGTAATACACTTCCAAACAATTACATGTTTATTTATACTTGCTTCCATCAATAGCTTTAAGTATAATTTTATTTTCTACTATTACCTTTTGTTTGATGCCTCTATTTATTACTATTCCTTATTAGAATGCATGTGTACAAGTGATATATTTTTATTATGTTTCTTTATTGAAATTCTTCATCTGGTTCACATGATCCCCTGAAGAATTTCTCGTGTAAATTTAGTGTACAATGTTTATTTGCCATTACCACTATAGTCTATTGTATTGGCACTGGTGTTGTATGCCCGTCTATTGGAACCATGATCTTTACGCTTGTTGTCGAATTTTGAACAGAAAAAGTCGAGCAGCCGACGACGCGGCAGCAGCGAACCATCGAGCCGTGACAGGTGAGGCATAGCCAATGTCGTTGTCAACATTATATTAAATTATAGCATCGCACTACTAATTCTTGTATCTTTAGTTCCCCAGTGAAAAACACGAAAGAAAAGCACCGGGATCGCTCCGTCGAAGAGAGAAACCACGATGTCCAGTATAGAAAAGCAGACCGAGACCGCGAAGAGCGAAGCAAAAAGTACGACAAGCGAGATGACACGCCCGTGAGAGAGAGAGAGCCGCGACATAACGACCGGCGGCGCGCCTCCCGCTCGCCCGAGCTGCGCCAGCGCTCTTACATCACCAAGATAGAGAACAAGAGGCGCGAGCCCTCCGCCGACTCCGAGCGGCGCAGGAGTGCCAAGCGCTCCAAGCGCGACCGCCAGCGCTCCTCTCCCGAGTCAGAGCCTGAACCCACACCCAAAAGCAAGCAAGACAAAAGAAACAAGAAGAACTACACGCGTGAGTCCAGCTCCTCCCCGCCGCCAGAAAAGAGGCGCCGGAAGAGTTCCTCTCCAGAATACAGAAGGCGAGAAGACACCTACTATAACAGGAAAGAATCAGTCAGAGAAACCAGTAAAAATCATAGAGAAGACAGAGATGAGCGAAGAGCTCCCAGGAGAAGTGAATCTCCTACTTCTAGACATAGCAGGCGCGAGGACTCGCACCCCAGGAAAGAAAAGGATGCCAAATATGAAAAAAATCATAGAAATAATCATGATCGTTACGAAGAACCACCGACGAAGCGAAAAGATAGGGAAACTAATGATGAGAAATCGCGAAGAAAGAAGGACAGGAGTGTCTCTAGGGAAAAAAGAGACACGTCTCCAGAATACAAAGAACGCTCCCCAGTCAGCAAGAGTTACAAGAGCAGAGAGTCTCGGAAAGACACCGAAAAATCACATAAAAGTTCTCGATCAGAAAAGCGGCATTCATCGACAGAATCAGAGCCGGAACCACCGCCTAAACAAAAATCAGAGAAAACTTCAAAAAATAAGGCTCGTTACTACAAGGAGAGAAGTGAATCTCCACCACAGAGAGAACAGCGGAAACGAAGTCCGTCTCCCGAACACAAGAGGAAAGAATCCCCTCCACCGAAAAGTAAAGCAGAGAAATACTTGAAATCAAGTCGAAAATCAGTAGAAAGCAAACGCGAGAGCAGTAAACCAAGGCGGAAGTCACCTTCGCCAGAAGAGAGGCCACGACGCAAGTCTCCTTCACCAGAGGAAAGACCACGACGTAAAGCGTCGCGGAGTCGGTCCAAATCTCCAACTCCACGGAAAAGCTCAAAAAAAGAGAAGCGAAAGAGTGTGACGCCAGTGAAGAAGAGCAAAAAGTCTTCCGAACGTCGCTCTGCGGAGCGTCGCACGTCGCCGACGAAGGCGGAGCACAGGGAGCGCTCGGAGAAAGACAGGACGCACGAGCGCAAGGACGCGCACCGGGACCGCTCCCGCTCCCGCTCGCCGCGCAAGAGCCGCAGCACTTCCAGCTTGAGCTACTCGCCGGCGCGCCGCAGTCCCGAGCGGTACCGCGACATCATAGAGAAACTACCCGAGAAAGACAAACGCAAATACATCAAGTCTCCATCCGATCTACAGCCCAAGAAGAAGAAAAGTAAAGAAGTGTCCGACAACTACAAACCACAAATTGTGTGTATGCGCAGCTCGTCCAGCGAACACGACGACTCCGAGGTCGAGTTCCTGAGACTAGACGACAGGGACCGGCAGGAGGACTTAGATATCAAAGAGCTCAATAGACTGAAAGAAAGACTGGCGCAACTCGCTAAAGTGTCCATGGAGCGGAGGAGGATCGAGGAAGAAGCCGCTCCGTCGACGTCCACGTCGCAGGCCCCGCGGAGTAGCTCCAAGCCGAAGGAACCCGAAGCAGTTGTAGAGAAACCCAAAAAGAAAAGTGTTAGTCCTGTTATAATAGAAGCAGTGAAAGAGAAATCACCAACGCCTCCAGTAGAAGTTAGGAAGAGTCCGGAGGTCAAAGAGACCCCTGTCAAAGAGACTCCTAAAGAAAAAAGTGCGCCTGTGAATGTGGATTCTTCTCCAGAGGTAAAGAAGGTTGAAGAGAAGAGTGGGGCGGGTGCGTCGAGTGTGCCGCGACGTCGCTGGTCGCGGTCATCGTCGCGGCGGTCGCGGTCTGCGTCCCGGCGGTCGCGGTCCCGGTCGCGGTCAAACAACAAGTCATCTCGCTCGCGCTCGCACAACAAGTCGTCGCGTTCCCGCTCGCGGTCTCGCTCTCGCTCGCGATCCTCGCGGTCCAGGTCGCGGTCCTATTCTTCGTCAAGGTAAGTTTTCGTATTTATTATAGTCTCATATTCAGTGAATTTGTTGGGCGCTTTAAGAATTAATTTAAATTGAATCATATTTGACTGTTACAAATATTAATCTTTTTTATATGCCTAGTGTTGTATAGGTATGCTGAGCCAAGAGTACTCGGCAGAGCTCTTTTAACTGATTGTAATAGAAATATCTAATAAATAAACATAAATAATATAGTAGGACACAGACTTTTAGAAAAATTCTTAGTAGAAAGACGTGACTGTCACTCATATCTGGGGGATAGATTTCTATTTAAAGCCATACGAATATAGGACATACGAATGGCCGGGTATCGCACCTACTTCTTGTCGAAATAAAAACACTACTTGAAAAGTATTTAAAATCGTGTTTTTACTTATCAGTTTTGGAAGATTCAGTATAATCTATATTACTAATAATATAAACCTGAAGAGTTTGTTGATTTCCTTGAACGCGCTAGTCTCGGGAACTACTGGTTGGAATTGTTAAATTATTTTTGTGTTGGATAGTCTATTTATCGAGGAAGGTTATAGGCTATATAACATAACGCTACAACCAATAGGAGCGGAGCATAGATTAAAAATGTTGCAAAAACGGGGGAAATTGTATTCCTTTTGTGAGCTTTTTCTCTCATAAGTGGCTCAGACGAAGTTGCGTGGGTCCGCTAAGTATATTATATTTCCAGACCTAGTGTTCACAAACTATGGTGGGTCTAGAACTATATATTGCCCTGTATTCATTCATTCTTGCCCTGGTCTTGTCAAAATTTTCCTCAGACATTTCTCATTCAATACCCGTAATGTGTTGTTACAGACGGTCCCGCTCTAGTCGCTCGTCGTCGTATAGCAGCCGGAGCTCATCTCGCTCGTCCCGCAGCTCGTCTCGCTCCACCCGCTCGTCTAGGTAAACATCACCTTTGAGCTCTCCCCTATATTACGTACGCTAAACTAGTTAGTCCGACGTGGTTCTAAATGAACCTAGATTCTTCTTGTGAAGGAAGATTCATAAAATCTGTCAAATCCAGTATAGTTTTTCAGTATTTTACGCCTCTGACTGCAACAACCCAGAAGCAACCTTATTGTAAACTAGAATAAAGATTGCTTTAGTTTTGACAGACTTGTTAGTGGTAGCAACTTAATACCAACCTTAATAAATGGGGAATAAAGATCAGAATGCAAAATTAGCGGTGATGGATCATTCGATCGTTGATGGGCGACAATACCTCTCTACTTACCTCACGAAGGCCTTTATTACGTTCATTTAGAGATTCTTTAGCACTGTAGTTTGTTGCAATCACTAGCGTTTCTTACGCCATTGACATAAGGTTTAAATTGTAATGGTTTGAGCACTCTTAAAATGCAACAACTATACCAACAATAAAGTTGTGTGATTTATTACTTTGAGCTTTGGACTCTCGTAATTACAAAATTTATTGTAAAAGTAATAATAAAAATTTACATCACTTATAAATTTTACTGTGTTTTTATTTGTTTTCTATACCTTATGATAAGGGTGATTATCAGACGTTTTACGTTACATGACACTAAATAGTGTTTTTTTTTAAAGTGGTGAAATACTTGTTCAATTAGTACCATATTGCATTTGGACACTTACAAGTCATTTCCATTTGACTACGAACTTTATTGTTGGATTTAATATAATGTTATGAATGAATACCGTGTAATAAAAATAACGCAGTAATTCAAGACGGTAATAATTGAATTGTCTCAATATTGATTCTAAACAAATCTCTTTAAGGAGTCACGTTAATATCGTTTGATGGTTTTCAAAACAGTCCATAGTCTAGTATTTTATATTTTTAACATTCCAAATGCAAGAGATGAGTTGTTTCTAATAATGTCTTAAAAAAAAAATATTTGGAAAAATTCATAACAATCAATCAATCAAAACATAAAAGGAAACTGCTCATTTCTCCAAGAAAAAACCAAAAATATTAACATACAATTTCTCTTTCCGCTAAATGAAACTCGGAATACAATCAATGCATGCGATTGGTATCGATCAGAACAATGACCGGCGTATACGCGGATTACCGTAGATCGACCGAGTCGCGCGCGCGCACGCGCTCTCGCTCGCCCTCCATACCGCGCCGGGCTGGCTCGCCCAGCTTCTTGGATAGGCGACGAATCACGAGGTATCACTTCAACAAGAACACTGCTTTTATATTACGCAGCGTCTTGCGATGCTCACATTCGGCCTAAAAATAGCATCCTTTGATTATCACAGTCACAAATATATGACAAGCTAAATTGTGTCCAAAGTGTCCCTATACCTGCATTTATAAGACTAAAAAACGCTGTGATTACAAGACCACCAGTAATTTGATACGAAAGAAGAAGCTAAATAGGGAATATGCATGAATTTTCTTTTTTTTTTATTTAGATACGGAATGTTAAAGTACTATAAAAATAATGACAAAAAGCGAAAACAAGACATAAATCGGCCAAACAACACAAAAGTTAAAACCATTTAAACTTTTATTTCTATCTCTTTCCTAGATAAACGGAATTAAGTATGGATTTTGTACGTCGATGCAGAGAATGACGTCATTCGCTTTGTCGGATCTCTCTGTCTAATCAGCAGTTTCAAATGCTTATAACGTAGTATTTTTTATAGATATTAAAAAAATTATTTCACTTTGCTATTTCTGATGTTATTAAGCTTTGTCTAGAGTGATAAAAAAAATCATGCACATACCCTATTGTGTCGACTCTTGAGGGCTAACACAACTTTACTTGTCATATATCTGTGACTGTTGAGCTCAAAACGAAAGACTTCAAAAATGTACAGATATTATGCTGTCTGCTAAAAGCACTGTGTTCTTGCCAAATAGGGATATTGTAAGTGCAATAAATGATGAGATTCTATTTGATAAATAATAAACATTTATTAGATCTTTATAGAAAGGGGAGGCTAACTGTGGAACTAATGGCGCTAGCATAGTTGGTACCCAAACATCGTCATTGGTTGAAAATGTGGTAATGTCATTTTATATTTCAAAATAGCTTAACCTAATTGGTCAGATTAAGACCAACTATGGTGGCGCCATCTGAGATTTACTTTTCCTTAGCCACCTCATTGTGTTTAAAGCTTGTCAAACGAATGTCACATTGATTGCACTGTGTGTTTTAACTTTTTTCCGTGTGTCGCTTTTATCCTGATTTTATTATAGGTGTGCTTATTATTTTATTTTGCGTGTCATATCATGGTAGCTACATAATTCATTTTAATTAATATGCCATTTGAATGTTTGATGTTAAAAAGGTGCTCTACAACAATGTCTGAATCATGTTATTTTATTTCTAAAAAAAACGCAATAGTTTTATGATTATAAAAATGTATAAACATTAAACTTATATTGTCACTTACGGGATATTTTCCGTGATTATTGTTTGTTTTTGTTATTATAATAATCAAGGAAGATATATCCCATAAAAAGTTTAGTTTAAACCGTGAAAGCTTAAAACAGTGTTTGTATAAAAATAGTTTATAGCATGGTAACAATATCACAAATTCAAATACATGAGAATCTATTGGGAAAGAACCTCATTACCTACTAACACACATAACGTGGTTCTAAAGCACTAGTAACACCATGATACGACATTTTTTTTTTTTCCTATTATCTATTTTTTTTTCATTTTCTTTATAGAAAAAAGTCGCGAAAATATAGCACGAGTTCTGCAGGCACGAGTAGTACCTCCGAGTAGTGAAGTGAATGTGCTAGTGTGAATTAGAAATTAGTTTAAGTAATATTATGTATTGTATTAAAATATTAAGCCCTATTTTCACTTAATATATCGCTAAAGCCTTTTTGTTTCTCTTATTATAATCTGGGTGTCCATAATAAAGAGGCTGACTAGGTTTAAAAATCATGTATTTGAATAGGCTAGTTTCCACCATCAATAAATTGCAAATTTATTTAGTCCGTCATCGTCAGTTAGAGTGTTGGAAAATAATGGACACGTATTTTTTTGTTTTTGTAAATCAATGAATATTGACAAAGATAAAACGAATCAAAACTCAGGAGTGGGGGCTCGTGACGTGACGTCAGAACGCACTAAAATTTATACCACGGCGTGACGAATTGAGAATTTTAAAAGCATCGTATCTTCGTTAACGTAACAAAAGAAAAAATACGGATCAAATATTTTTTGCTAATCTAACTGACGGACGGACTAATTACATTTTTTTAGTCATCTACCCTATTATTCCCATGGGCTGTGAAAGATATTTAAATACTCATTTTTTGTCAGTCTCTCTGCATCTAACTATAACAACTTTAGTTGTGTGAGTTCTTCTAACACTGATCATGCTAACAGGGTGTGCTACTAGTTTTAAGATTTTAATACTTTTCCAATTTATATTTTAAATTAAAATCATTCCCTTTTATTGAATCTCTTGATCAATTTGAATTTTTAACATGATAAACTAAATCACCAACTTCGACTGCTACAGGAACATAATTTAATAGTTGTTTTTCCTCCGTAGCGCACCCATAATAGATCTTACATACCCGCCAAAATTCAAGTGTAGAAGAAGATAACGCGCCAATGAGATATTCACGTAAAGGGAGTTTACACAGATGCCCGCCAGGTGTAGACAGTGTGCTATTTATGTAGAACATGCTGCCAATGTTTTCTGTTTCAAGATTATTATTCATTTTGTTTTATCACATTAAAGTTTATTGCGAATTTTCTGTTGTTTTTTTTTATTTTCTTATTGCTGCATGGTAGAGAAGCTAGAAGTTTCTGTTAAACTGTAGAAGAAGCTTTCGATTGGATGGATGTATTTTTTAAATTTTATTATTTACTTAAAAATAACTTCGAAAGGTAAGTTATTATTTCTAACATTGCATCTTTCATTGTCTTGATTTAACAGTTTTGTTTTGAAATAATTTACTAACTGCATTTGTCTGAGAAATAACTCCAAAAAGAAAATACAAAGTAACTCTTAACTTTCTGAATGTCTCAACTTAATATTTTTTCAAATCAAGTGCTAGTTAATTTCGCTTTCAAAATGTAGCATGTTCATCTAACTGTACCTACTAACGCCCATGCCTCTACTAACACATTAACCGTGACAGCGCGCGAAAGCGTCCGATCCCGTACCGGAGGCCCACGCCGTCGACGCCGACCTCCACGGTCAGTAGCCGCAGCTCGCAGCACAGCTGGTCGCGCTCCCCGAGGCCTGACAACAGAGAGTGACCTACAACCACGCTCATGAGCTCACGACTCACTAAACACGCTTATTTATTACACATATGATGTTATGAATCCTTAAAACTCAAGCCCAACGACTATAATGCACTTAATAAGTTAGTTTTACTTATAATAGATGAGAACATTCCATATTCACAACTCCAAAAAACAAGGTTTATGAGGTTTGAATGTTTGGTCGAAATTGTAAATACATACCGCATGTAAGGTAGCTAATAGGCCAAATTGTAAACTTTTTGATTGATGTTTTATCAAAAAATAGATTTAGGTAATTTTATCTAGTCAAATGTGCATATTCTGCCATTCCTTATTGGAAAGGATTACTTGATCTCTAAAAGTATTTATTTTGTTTTCTTTTTACTTGTTGGTAATTTTATTTATATTATTCTTTAACTTAATTTGTTAACGGAAATACTCTAGTCAAATACCGAGTACCTACTTTAATGTAAAGTGCAATATATTTTATTGTCATCTCATTTACACTCAATTATTTTATTCATTTAATTTTACTAGTCATTTTACAATAATTTATAACTATTTATTAAAATTCTATGATAGAATAGGTGACAACTAAGTTATTCTAGTGATGTAAGCGATTGTATTGTAAACCATTGAAACTGCCTATTTGTTTCAAATATCATAAGCAATAAATATGACGATATTCAATAATAATACTCAAATGTAACAGTAAAAACAGTTTAATAAGAATATCAAAATATACACAGAACTTATACATATTTGGTTTGTATAGAGAAATCTCATCATAATTAAATGCACTGCGTATGAATTGATTTTGCAGATTTGAATTTAGTGACATAGTGTTAGGCAAGTCCACAAAGCCATGTATATTCAAGTAAACACCTACTGGTGCATAGATAATGGATGGATTGCTGTTATCAAATAAAGTTCCCTGATACAATAACATTACCTTTCATTAACAAAACATTTTGCTTCAATCCATATCCCATATCCTGACTAATATTGAAGAATGTTAACATACCTCCCACACTGACAGATTAAATAATAAAATTATCAATACAAGATTAGATAATGGTCCTCTCACCTTACTAATTTAATGTTACATAATTATTAATTACAATAATAATATGTAATTGACCATTCCATCTTAACCTTTGTGATGTTCATTGGGTTTTTTATGAAACTTAACAAAATATGTGAATGCATCAAATGCGGAATATAACTTACTTTATGTTAGAACAGTGTCAAACATATTAGTGTTAAATTAAAGTGTGTCATCTAGCATGGGCACTCACTTATCAGTACAAAAACACTGTCCCATACAGTATCGACAAAACAAGCTAAACAGACGAGTTTACATCACTAGAAAGGTCATCAAACTGGCCTACACCCCTTGATCCCATAAATTAACAACTGCTGCTAACACTTGTAAATATTTATAAAAAGATTTATACAATAATAGAATGTTCAACATTCATCACAGAATATATAACATCCACCACCTTGTGTTGAGTATAAGTTCCTTTCTTCAGTTCTTTTTCTGGCTCTGTTGTCGTCTCTTAGTGGCCAGGAACATTGCCCAGCCAAAGCCTACAAGATTCATGAATAGAACTCGCAACTGTAACAAATTTTATTATTTCGTTAGAAGGCTTATCAATAAACATCCAAATGTAAATAAGAATTGGACACATGATAACTATTAACAAAAGCATGACCCTTATTTTTTTGGAAACTAAGGAGCACTCTGATAAAATATCAATTGTAGGCAAAGTCATCCTTTTTTCTTTTTCATCAGGCTGATTCCCATTAACCCTTCTTGTGCCGGACACAATGGCTTTTTAATTGTTTCTATAAGAGTGGTTAAGGTCGTCCTCACGACTACGCAAATCAAATAAGCATACTTTTGAAAAAAATGTAAAAAATAAACGGAGATGATTCACTTACCATAGGAGGCACAAATGCTAGGTTAATAACTTGGAACAAAGTCAACCATTTCCAGTTAGCTTGTAAAATAGGCAAGTACAGAGCTAACAGCTGCTTGACTGCACCAGTGTGGTTCTTGCCTTCAAACCTAGCCAATGTGTACAGTGAAAATGCTTGCATTACAGGTGCAAATATTAATCTTTCAAACAAAAGTTTCTTTGCCAGTGGGAATGCAACAACTTCTTCAGCGAAAAATCTCTCAATGAATTCATAGAAGTAATGTGGAATGGTGCCACCAAACAATAATCTGAAATATAAAAAGGGTGTTACTATGAATAAGTTAATGAATTCTTGGTGGAAGTTCACAAGTCATGACACAACATATTTAGATAGCATGTGGGTACTATTCACCCAAATAAATATTATTTAGTGCTTTAGATTTACATCAGAAGTAACTGTAATAATGTTTTCGTGAGCGTTGTGTTTCCAACTTTCGAACTAATAAAAACTCATTACTTACCCATACAGACCAAAGGCTAAGATTGGATCTATCCTAATATTTTCACCAGCTACCAGCTGCGACGCAATGCTGCCGGCTGTTCCCACCACGCAGCTGAAATTAGTTATTATTCATGATCGTCAAGCAAAAGTGCAATGTAAAATAGCAATAAAAAAACAAGTTACACTTTGGAATCAAACTTTGTACGACCATGTTATCTAGACAATACTAGTTCTAATTCATGAATTACACAGATATCTTACCTAGTAATCGCTTTCGTTTTAATGGGATGTATGTACAAGTTTTGTAAATACGATGCCAGCAAATTCATAATTGGTTTTGATAATGCCATTTTCGCTTAAGTTCAATGAGAATACGTTACTTCAAGTATCACAGTAAGCTCTCTTAGATCTAATTTTATTATTCTGCACGTAATTACAGAATAACTGATAATGAAAGTATTTTGTTATCGCTTATCAACAAACGTTACAGTGTTCCAACCACTGACGTATAAATCATATGGACTTGAAATGTTTGACTATAGAAAATACAGATATACAAATATGAGGCATATCGACACCGAAATCATAAAAATACTGTTATCTCTTTTTAACTTTTAGAATTTTGCATAAGTGAAAAAGGATAACAGTGTTTTTGACAGTTACTATAATAGCAAACCTTCATTCCTAGCGTCTTTGAAATACCTATTTGCGGCCAGGCCGCCATTTTATTTTCCCGCTGTTTGGCTATTGCTATCTTTTTCTCTCTAATAAAACGGGAAAGAGACGGACGTAAATTAGAGCTGTCACATTTAATTGAACTAATATTGTCGATGTCGACTAAAAACACGATGAAGCGCAAGGCATAAACACATACACTGCCCTTTTAGTAAAAAATGTCGATTCTCTAATTTTAGATTAGTTACTGAACCAGAGAATCGGCAGCAATATCATCCAAACTAAACATGCAAAATGTTAGCTTAATCAAAAACCGGGAAGTCGGTGAAAAATAACTTTTAAGATTTGCTTACATAGTTATTTTGTTAGTTCTATACAAGTGAAGCTAAGAAAAGTGTGATAAAAATACTTACCCGTTGATATTGGACCGTGACAACGTGAAAACATTCTCACAATCTTTTATCTAACATCGATTGTAGAGAAATATCGATATGGGCTACCCTATTAGCCGCCATTTTATTTTCCCTCTTTAATGTAGGTATGTCCACGTTTTTCTTGTAGGTATGCCAAGTCCATAGGATTTATACGTCAGTGGTTCCAACCCAACGAGAATAGAGAAGAATCCACAGAGCATCTATAAAGACCATAAAGACGGGAAGAATCGTAGTTTTGGTTGGCATCTGTCAACTTCCACAGACGCAAGAGAGAGATCAATACTTTTTTGTCATCTAGACTAAAACTGGGGTGGGGTGTATATCCAACACAGTAACTTTCCAAAGTATCTTGGAGTTTCTATGGATAGATCATGGCCTTTCAACAAAAACTGCAATACCATTAAGCAGAAGATGCACAATCGCAAGTTTCGGCAACTAGTCTCTTCAAAGAAAGTGGGTTATTTTCTCTCCCCGTGTGTGGGTGGAGACGTTCAGCCCATGCAAGGTTAATGGATACAGTACCGGATCATCAATGGTTGCGTTAAACTAACCCCGCTAAAGTTCGCAGAGCGGTGGTAAAGAGATGTGTTAGACTAGTAAACGTAGCGTGAGCTTTATGGTTCCGTGTCGACCAGTCCACACTAATCCCGTAAAGTGGGTGCACGTACCCTTGAAGTGGTTCATCTACTTACTGATAATTTGGTGGTTATAATCTAAATCCTAACAAGTGTTTATAATGAACACCACGTAAGCTCTTTTCACCAAAATACACCCTTGTGTCGCAAAGACTGAAAAACTGAAACAGCTTTCTGAAATGTCCCCACTCACTGGCGAGCGATTTACGGAAAGACAATCTGTGGTGGGGTAGTGTATTCCTACAATACCCATTTGTCCACTTGCTGAAAATCTCCCACCTGCACTGCACATCAGTTACCATGGCTGATTGGCTGACCTGGAAGTCTCTATCAGACTCCGGATCCAAGTTGGCCGCAGCAAGGAAAACTGCTCAGGTGGATGTTCATTGATTTGATGACATAACCAATGTGACACTTAGGGGCCATAAATGCCTCAAATAGCTTAGCATGATCCCTCGTTACGCCTAAAATACTGCAGCATTAATTTTGAAATAAATATATGGTAAAGTTGAGGATGAATGCTAGGTATTATGTGTGACGAAAACACGATTCCCTAGACTATTCTCTATAGAAAAAAATTCCAACGTTACCTCCAAATCGAATAATAAACCGCTGGTATTAAAAAAGTACTTAAAATTAGATCATTAAACTTTGCATACTAAACTAACTGAACTACTTAACTGTGTTACGTGTTTTATTTTTTTAATCCAATCAATGGGTTTTTTTTTGTAAATTGCAAAAAACCACTCATTTCGCACTCTATTCGGCCGCAGTGACTGACGCGTCTAACAACCGCTTTGTATTGCAAGCTGATTAGAACTTTATTCTAACAGTACCTACTTCAAACGAAGTTTAAACCACCACAAAAATAGAGTTGCTAATTTTAGGGTTAGAAGGGCCTTAATATCGTGTCCTGTTGTTTGTTCGTTACAGGAACAGATGGACGCTAATACAGGTACACACTGCAAACTAATAGTTCGGTTTGCAGGGCACACTAACATAGTTATTGGTGTGCGTAAAATCAACGTGGTCTGGCTTCGCCTATTTATTACTGTTTGCGCTTCACAATAACCCGTTGTCCACCCAGACACTTGCAATTTTTTGTCACTTGATGTTGCATGAATATGAAGCATAAATTTAGCCATTTTAACAGTCGTCTCCGTGGCGCAATGGTCGGACGTGCGGTTAACAATATCTTACGCCGCCAGCGCGTATCGCCGTAAGTTCGAATCCGACTGCCAACATTTCAATGTTTTTGTATGTTTAATAAAACATTTTACATTTGTTTGTTCAATTCATTGCTTAACTATTGGCAAGTTTCCTTTATTTTGAGTTAGAATATATTATTATAGATCTACCCTCTAAAAATGACAAATCATGTGTAAGTTAGTAGTTTTAAGTTCATCGTCCGGGCTTTCGTTACGTTTTTAGACATTATACCCTGCGTGTTTTGAGCAGTGCTTTTATTTGTTAACCATTAGGAATCACTTATCTACACTTTTAAGAGCTGAGATTATTATTTTGCGTCAGCAAAACGTTTCAATTAGTGAAATTGCGAGGCGTTTAAAGATATCGGTAAGTAACAAAATGTTATTAATATGTTTAGAAGATTAATGTGTTTTTAATATAATCCACATGTTACCTATTGATTGTTGTTATTTGTAACAATATTTTATTATTGTTCACAGAGAAGGACTGTGCAATTGTGGGTCCATCGTTATGCAGATTCGGGAAGCATTGATCCTTGCCGACCGGGACCAAAGGCTGGATTAGCATACACAGATGCCAATGAGCGGCACCGTGATATAGTTGCGACGCACATCGCTGAGCCCTTCCTCACTACTCGTTCAACGGCGACTAAACATGACGTGACATTACAAACTGTACGGAACCACTTGCGTGCAGCTGGTGTGAAATATCGTAGGCCGGCCAAGAAAATATTACTGTCAGATATTCACAGACAAAACCGGGTACGCTTCGCAAGATAATATTTGGATTTCGATTGGTGCAATAATGTTGTTATATTTAGCGATGAAAAATGTTTTAAGTCAGACAGAGACGGTCGCAAAATATTGTGGCGAAAAGATGGTGAACGCTATAATAAAAAAATATTCTTCCATGCAGGTCTAGTGGCCGCATTACTTTGGGATATTGGGGATGGATGTCATCAATGGGTCCTGGTGAATTAGTGCAGGTAGGGGGTCGCAATACCAGTGAAGGTTACTTGGACGTTTTACATAACCTGATGCTACCAAGTGTGCGCGTTGCATACCCGCAAGAACACATTTACTTCGTGCATGATAAGGATAACTGCGCAGTGCATCGCGCGCGACTTGTGCAAAGTTGGTTAAACGTTCAAGAAAATTTTACTGTCACTGAATGGCCATCAAAAAGTCCTGACCTGAACCCCATTGAAAACCTATGGGGTCATATGGTGCTAAATTGGGACTCGTCTGAAGTCAGGTCCAAATCCAATTTAGATGATGTCGCGGTCGTTATGTCGTCATGGGAATCGTTTCGTGGATCTGACTTGTGCAAAAATATGGTTGCTAGCATGAGGACACGATTGCAACAAGTAATAGATAGTGAAGGCGCACCAATCGGCTATTAATAAAAATATCAGGGCAAAATTTGTTTTAAGTGAGTGATGTTATTGTTGGTGAGATAACAATTTAGGATACCTGTATCTTATGGGGCCGGGGAACGTGGATTTGTCCATACAAACGTAATACCAAAATCATTTTCAGTTTGAGCATATTTCCACCTTTAAGCTGTTATTCGGAACAAGATGACCAAGAAGACCTAGGTTTCTATTTTTTTTTTTTTTTCAACATACTTACCAAAAGCGAAATGCAAACAAATTGAATATCTCACATTTTTACAGTTTAAATACGATGTTTTCATCTCATCTGTTCTATATTAAAAACGGTAGTATTTGTAACATTGTTCAAATGGAAACATGTCTTATATTGTTAAGTTAAATAATATTTTAAAAAACATGGAAAAGCATTGAGTTTTCATTCATCATTTTTGGTATTACGGTACACATTCAAATTAATCACAAATGTTCATCGGAAGTCGTGCTATCGCATCAAGCATTGAGCTGGGGCGGGGCGCGGGGCGCGGGACAGAACATTTGGATGTGTTGAGTATAGTGACAAATGTAAATGTGTGCGTGCGCACCTCGCCACCCGGCCGGGCCGGCCGGGGCCGGGCAATTCGTTCGTCAATGTTAGACGATTACTTGATTGCATTGTGCGTGCGTATTTGTTTGCCAATTATATCGTAATATTTCTGACACTTCTTGACCTATGCTACGGATTTGGATTTAGATTTGCCTTGTGATTTGGAATCGAGTAACCTACCCACCTACTTTATTACGACTTTTGTTTTGTTTACGGACTTCAATATTTGCTTACGATTTGGTTAAATTTATGTTACAAAACAGGTACCTATATAAACATAATTATATAAAGGTTAGCAACATGGACTCCAAACGTTGGGATGGGATGTATCTCACAGTAAGTATCTACCTACCTTTTTGTTTTCATCATTTTTTTAAACTCAGGCCAAGAAAATGCCTGACCTACACATATTTTTTCTCGTTCATAATCGAAATTACATTACACTGGGTTAGTGCATACTGAATTAGATGTGTTTATGATTCAAATGTCTGACTAATAGGTTTCATTCATAATCATAACTTAGGGGTACTTATGTACCTACCGACTTAATAAATCACATCTGCCTAGCCTTTTTCCCAACTATGTTGGGGTCGGCTTCCAGTCTAACCGGATGCAGCTGAATACCAGTATTTTACATGGAGCGACTGCCTATCTGACCTCCACAACCCAGTTAGTACTGGGTAATACGATACCCCTTGGTAAGACTGGTTGTCAGACTTTTTGGGCCCCTGACTACCTAACGACTGTCAAAGATCTACAAATGACAGCCGGGACCAACGGCTTAACGTGCTTTCCGAGGCACGGAGGAAACTCGGTATGTAATGGGTGGTCACCCATCCACAGACCAACCTAGGCAAGCACGGCTTAACCTAACGATCGACCCGAGCGGCTGTTATTATTTAGCCACGAGCTCCTCCCGAGCTACCGACTTAATAAATATTATGTTTTATTTTACAAGCTTTGATATAGTTTCACGTGTCCCGATGTTTGTCTGTAATCTGTAAGTAATCAAATCTTGCAAGTAAAATTTGATCCACTTCCCGATTACCGATTGAGCTGAAATTTTGCATGCATATGTATTGTAGGTTTATCGCGTGACAATGCTCTATGTGGCCATAGGAATTCTATAATGTAACGACGTAACCCCATCGAGTTTGAACTTGTTTGATTCGTCGTGAGGAGTACTTTGTCTTTAGGGTCCAGGGTCTGATGATGGAGCTAGAAGGTGTCCATGGGCCCTCCGTTATAAAACGACATAACCCCATCGAGTTTGGGCTCGTATGATTTGTCTTGGTAAGTAATCAAATCTTGCAAGTAAAATTTGATCCACTTCCCGATTACCGATTGAGCTGAAATTTTGCATGCATATGTATTGTAGGTTTATCGCGTGACAATGCTCTATGTGGCCATAGGAATTCTATAATGTAACGACGTAACCCCATCGAGTTTGAACTTGTTTGATTCGTCGTGAGGAGTACTTTGTCTTTAGGGTCCAGGGTCTGATGATGGAGCTAGAAGGTGTCCATGGGCCCTCCGTTATAAAACGACATAACCCCATCGAGTTTGGGCTCGTATGATTTGTCTTGACGAGTACTTTGGTGCTAGGTGGTATCCAGGGTCTGATAATGGAGCTGGAAGGTGGCCATTGGAAGTCCTTAATAAAACGACATACTCCCGTCGAGTTTGGGCTCGTTTGATTGATCTTGAAGAGTAAATTGGTCCTAAATGGTAATCAGGGTTTGATGATGAAGCTGAAAGGGGGGCTAAAGGATCTCCGTAATAAAACGACGCAACCGCTTCGAGTTTGGGCTCGTTTGATTCGTCTTGATGAGTACCTACAGGGGGGTGAAACTTCCATACATTGGCTTCAAACAAAATTTTCATAGACAGTGCTGCCATCTAATGTGGTTAGGAACGCTTGTTTGGCCATAGTTTTATACTTTTGCCAATAGATAGAGCTAGTTGATAACAGTACAATAAAAGTATTACTAAATATATTAATAAAAAGTATTATTTATTATTATTATTTCAACATGTTTTACATTACAGATACATTTTAAAATATTATTGCAAAATAAATAAGATCTTTTCGTTTTCACTTCAAGTAGTTTATTTATTACACAGTAACAGTGGGGGTACCTACATTTGAAAACTTTTTTTAAGTTATGTTTGTTGTTTCGTGGTGTTCTGGTGATCTGTTTTGTGTTCATTTACGATCTAAAACTGTGCTTGTTTTCTTGATATCTGCTATTATAAACGTTGGACTCTCTCCCTTGGACCCGTGTTAAGATACGTAAACGATTGATCCAACGCTGTGTACCATTGACATATATTATATTACTGCGTAAGGACTGGGTGGACCGCATGTTACAATGACGCCTCGAACGTGGTCCCAAAATGGTCTTCCCTATAGCGAACTAAACTAGAACGCGTTCGGCTGTCTTCGGGAGCGGTCGTAAATTTTACAAGCAAAAATGCCAAGTTGCGTCGTGAAGGGATGCGTGAACTACGACAAAAAGCACAATAAAATAAATGATAACATTTCTTATCACCCGTAAGTTAAAAAAAAATATTACATGAGTACATCAACTTCTAACATTATTTAAAACAATTTTCTTTCGTATTTGTCTCAACGTTTGGCAAAGACGACGCGAAGCCGCGTAAAAGTTAGACATAACTTTGCAGCGGCGCGCGTTTTAGCCGATGAAATGAAAAGATTTAATAATTCATATCATAAAATTAATTTTATATGTATAAAATATTTTTTTATTGTTTATTACAAGCAAATTAAAATGTGTTTTTATGTACTTACTGGTAAAAATCTATAAGTACAGTGAAAATACGTATTTAATTTGCAGATTTCCTACTGATTCGGTGCGAAAAATACCCGCTCTTACAAGGTTACGTCTAGGGGCAGACCACGCCGATTGACATCGTAGTTCATAGTAGTTCTAATAGATGGCGTTAGTGTTTCTGTATGGCGACCGCGTTCGGCGAACGTTCGGACGACCGTATCTTTACTATTTAAATCAATGCTGTGTACCCATACGTATAGTGGACCGCGATTTTACCTTTTCGATTTGGATTCGACGATTTAAGTGCTTTTTGGATGTATTGTATTGTATGTAGGTATATTATTATAACACACATTGTAAAAAAAGGAAATAAATTCTTTAAAAAAATAAATATTTTTTCATTTCTATCTATCATTCATTTATTGATATGGTGATTCCTAGCTTAAGATTTTGAAGAGTGATTTTCCTTTTATTGACGACTGATTGTTATTTATTTTGTGAATTAAGTAAATTCTTATGCCGCACACCTAGATAAAAAGTAGCACAACTCAAAATACCTCTTTTTTCAGGAAGTGCGAAAAACGTTTTACTCGTTTTCTATTTGACCGATTTAAATTATTGGTGTATGATGCTGTATATTATTTTACTAAGATATTAATTTGCTCAATTACTTACCTTCAAATACACGTATAACTTTTTTATTATTATTTTTCGTGTTATATTAGTAATCGTGACTAAATCATTATTTAATATTTTTATCAACTGAAATTGATTCCATATTAGTGATTTTTTTCTAATTGAATCCTTTCTTGTTCTCATTTTTTTTAATAATCTTTACAGAAAGAGTAGTGTATCTAAATAATTATTTTGTATAATAATGAAGTAAAACATTATTTTCAGTTAGGACATATTTATTTTGTATGAATAAGGATTATACAAAATAAATATGTCTTAACTGAAAATAATGTTTTACTTCATTATTAGGAGGAGCTCGTGGCTAAATAATAACAGCCGCTCGGGTCGATCTTTAGGTTAAGCCGTGCTTGCCTAGGTTGGTCTGTGGATGGGTGACCACCCTTACATACCGAGTTTCCTCCGTGCCTCGGAAAGCACGTTAAGCTGTTGGTCCCGGCTGTCATTTGTCCATCTTTGACAGTCGTTACAGGTAGTCAGTGACCCAAAAAGTTTGACAACCAGTCTTACCAAAGTGGTATCGTATAACCCAGTATGAACTGGGTTGTGGAGGTCAGATAGGCAGTCGCTCCATGTAAATACTGATACTCAGCTGCATCCGGTTAGACTGGAAGCCGACCCCAACATAGTTGGGAAAAGGCTAGGCAGATGATGATGATGAATAAAGAATTATAATAATTAAAGATAATCAAAAACACAGCACTTGTTTAGCAAATGTCTCGGAAAATAGAATGAACACCTTACATTATTCTAATTTGAGATCCATTAAACTTTGAACAGGTTTAGTAAAACGTTTAAGACAGTAGACATTTTTCTTATAAGTAATTTAGGTATTAACATCTCTTTTTTTGTTTCAGTACTAGACCCGGTAAGTCTACTACAAAATTATAAAAAAACACAGCCCTTTGATAGACATCTTAAGAATAACTTAGTTACAAAAAAAACAACAGCTGGGTTTCTTATCCTTTTCCTACCCCTTTGAAGGCTTTCAGGATCAACAGACTGGTCTATGATCGGTTGAGAGGTAGAAGGTTCAGTAGGTGGATTTTCGTTTAAAAGATTGTGAGAATCCGGCATGGCCGACGGCACAGAGTTACTACCTATTTCTGTATTACTGCTGCTTGACGAACTGCTGGAACTACTAGATGATGAGCTAGAACTAGAGGAGGAGCTGGAGGAACGAGACATTTTTCTTGTCGTTTTCTTAGCCCTTTGAAGGCTTTCAGGATCAGCAGACTGGTCTATGATCGGTTGAGAGGTGGAAGCTTCAGTAACCGGATTCTCGTTAAAAAGATTGGCAGAATCCGGCATGGCAGATGGCACAGAGTTGCAGAGATGATTTGGTGGTGAAGTCTTGCTGGAACTACTAGAACTGGAGGAGGAGGTAGTACTAGAGGAACGATACCTCTTTTTTGGAACGACGAGAGATGGACGGTGAGTTCTCTCTTTGGGAGGTGGGTTGAAGAGCGGATCCGCATCTGAATCGTCTAAATCGCTACCTTCGCTGTTAACCGGTGATATATAGTACGATGGTTTCACCTGGGTGCTGGCTGATGATGGTGCTAACGTTGCTGGATTCTCTTGTAACTCCATGGTGCCATTTTCTGAGATTTCTTCCATCACCTTGGTGGTCGTCGAAGGTGTTGTGGAATTCTCTTGAAGCGCTTTCTCCACATGACTGCTTTCAGGCTCATTTGAACTTGTCTCCATCGCCTTCTGTAGAAGTAAAAGGCCACGGCCCCTCATCATCTGTAGCAACAAAATACGAAGTTAATAAATTTCACGAATACTATATTTAACTCAAAAATATTTTTATAAATTGCAGTATTTTATTAAAGAATTAAAATTTATAAAATCAGTTTTAAAAATACAAAGGCAACTCTAAATATTCCTTTAACAAAATAAACAATAGCATTTATTGTTTTAGAATAAGAGCGAATTTAAATTTAACCAGCAATAACAGACCAACTCAAATAGTGTAAAATAATTTCACCAACACTAAACTATTATTAAAAACAACAATTACTTACATTTGTCAACAATACTGGGGTAAGTGGAAATAATTTGAAGAACACCCAAGAAACAAGACCGATGCAATCACGAATACAAAATCAACTCAAAATAATTCACGCTTGATTACTGCGGTTAGCCACGAATACAAAACTAAGTGGAAATAATTTACTCTTTGTGCGTATTGACAGCAACTTCCCTTGCGGCTGACATGTCGTAACTGGTGATGCGTTACTGTTGTTGGTGGGGGGTGACCGTGGGCTTATCAAAAAGACTGACTTACAGAGCCATCTAGTTTTTTATGAATGGAGTTTGTACACAGGTGTCTTTGGAGTTAGTGTAGTTTTCGACGCTGATTCCGATAATCGCAATATCTAGGTGTGCGATGTGTATGTTTCGAATTCTATATTTTATTTAAGGCAAGACTAGAATAATCATGATGTTGTCATCATAGTAACTAACAAAAATAAAGCAAATAATGAACATGATAACTACTAAAAAGGTAAGTTAAACACCAAACACTACACTACACACGCATAGGTACACTCTATTCACACACGCTCACGCGCGGCTACGCAACGGGCCGGGGAGTGTGAAACAGAGACAACAATATTTCAACGTGTTTTTGCCTTCGCTTCGAATTGCAGTTGCGAGCGGACGGCGCCGCACTCTTAACTTACTAACATGTTTATTCATGTCACTAATAAATAAATTACCCACTTGAATATGGACTTTTACCAGCTCACTATTACCCCACACATCAAAGCGGTTCTTACTTAGACCATATCATTCTAAAATCAAAAAATCCATCCAAAACATTGGTTACTAACTCTGCGCTAACCGATCATCAAGCTGTTTTACTAACAATGCAAATAAGTTCACCTAGAAAAAACTGCGAGCGTAGCTACACTAAAGTCAATATGACAAACCTTGAATGTGACATACGCGGCATTAATTTAACCCTATATAAGTTTCTGCTGATGCAAATATCTCTTTACAATATTTCATCAATTCTTTACAATACGTCATAAGAAAAAACACTTTCACTAAGATAATCCTTAGAAAATATAGTTGTATTAAACCGTGGATCACACCCGGTCTCGTTCGTTGTATAAGACACAGAGACAAACTTCACCTAAAATCCAAACTTGCACCTGATGACGTAATACTTTATGTTACTTAAAAAAGATATCGGAATGTTTGTATTATTCTTTTGAAAAAACTAAAAAACCAGCACGATAAAAATGAACTCGAGAAGGCGGGAAAAAATAGTAAACTTGTGTGGAAATTTATAAAAACAAATACATTGAGGTGTAAAAATTCCGAACCACCGCTTGATTTACTATCAACAGAAATAAACCCATCCGAAGCACTACATAAGATAAACCCATTGATTTAAATAGTAAAGATACGGTCGTCCAAACGTTCGCCAAACGCGGTCGCCATACAGAAACACTAACGCCATCTATTAGAACTACCATGAACTACGATGTCAATCGGCGTGGTCTGCCCCTAGACGTAACCTTGTAAGAGCGGGTATTTTTAACAGACTTGAAAAAAAGGAGGAGGTTCTCAATTCGTCGGGATATTTTCCCCGATTACTCACTCGAAGACGGCTGGACCGATTTGATTTTCTACTGAGATTTTATACTTCAAAGTTGGTCCCATTGTCATTTGGTCACGATCTGATGATGAAATCTTGGAGATCGAGGGAACTCGTCAAATATTATAGGCACATCTATAGCGATTTAGGTATTTTTGATGAGCAGTTGACAATAAGCTATTGTAACTTAGATAGAGATAGACAAACCAACCCACTAAAAACTGAAAAATAATAATTCTTACAAAAAACACAACCGACTTCCCAACGTGAAAACTACTCAAGAACACTTTCCAACAACGTGAAAAATAACTTTAATTTCGGAAGTCGGTGTCAAAAAACTAAAATACTGATCCAGAGACACCGACTTCCGAAATTAAAGTTATTAAATCTTTTCATTTCATCGGCTAAAACGCGCGCCGCTGCAAAGTTATGTCTAACTTTTACGCGGCTTCGCGTCGTCTTTGCCAAACGTTGAGACAAATACGAAAGAAAATTGTTTTAAATAATGTTAGAAGTTGATATAATATTTTTTTTTAACTTACCGGTGATAAGAAATGTTATCATTTATTTTATTGTGCTTTTTGTCGTAGTTCACGCATCCCTTCACGACACAACTTGGCATTTTTGCTTGTAAAATTTACGACCGCTCCCGAAGACAGCCGAACGCGTTCTAGTTTAGTTCGCTATAGGGAAAACCATTTTGGGACCACGTTCGAGGCGTCATTGTAACACGCGGTCCACCCAGTCCTTACGCAGTAATATATATGTCAATGGATAAACCACTATTTTGTCAATGTTGGTAAAAACTTGGCTGAAAAATCCATAAATTTTAGCCGCCTCCCCATTCAAAACCCAATTAGGACATCTTCCACGTTAAATTCTTTTGTTTTATTAGATACGGACCTCAACGAAGTAATTAGAATAATAAACGGCTAGGATGTCTGCGCAACGGAGTGGGATGATATACCCAATAATGTACTAAAGATTTAAACACATACTGGCCCCTCCGCTCACTCACATTTTTCAGCTATGTTTATTTTTAAGGATATTTCCAAAAGTGCTAAAAAAGTCTGTGATCACACCTATTTTCAAGTCCGGAGACAAAATGAGCGTGATTAACTACAGACCCATTTCAGTACTAACGGGCTTATCAAAAATTTTAGAAAAAATAATAAATAGTAGACTGCTAAAATATCTGGAAGATAACAAACTATTTTCAGATAATCAATTTGGGTTTAGGCCTAAAAAATCAACTAGCCAAGCAGTAAACAAATTGATTAATTACATTTCTACAAATCTGGATAGTGGAATGCATACAGTTGGTATCTTTCTAGACCTTGCCAAGGCCTTTGATACTATTTGTTGCACTACTCTTTTGCAGAAGCTTGAATCACTTGGGATAAGAGGAGCGCAGCTTCAACTATTATCTGATTATATTAGCGATCGACAGCAATGTGTTAAAATTGGTCCGAATACAAGTTCTGATCTTTCTAATACTCGGTTTGGAATACCACAAGGCAGCATATTAGGTCCTACATTATTTTTAATCTATATTAATGACCTTTGCAGCCTGCCACTCGAAAATGGTGTTGTAATGTCCTATGCGGATGATACTGCCCTGTTATTTTCAGCTAAATCAAGAGCTGAGGCCTATGAATATGCTCAGAATGGTTTTAACATTGTATCTAATTGGCTCCAGAATAATCTTCTAACACTGAATGCTGATAAAACAAAATACATTTCATTTACAATGAGAAATACTAACACACCGCTTACTAACCTAATCATTTATGCGCATACCTGTAGCACGTACGCTGACACTGCATGTTCTTGCCCTACTTTAGAAAGAGCTGACCATTTGAAATATCTTGGTGTCACTATTGACTCGAATCTAAATTTCCGTAAACATATCGAGTTACTATGTGCTAGAGTGCGCAAACTAATATTTGTTTTTAAGTATTTACGTAATGTAGCCGACTATAAATTAATAAAACAGGTTTATTTAGCGTTGTGTCAGTCTATTCTAACCTATTGTATAACGTCCTGGGGGGGGGCGGGAAATTCGATTCTTCTCCCTCTAGAACGTTCTCAAAGAGCAATTCTAAAGGTTGCTACCTTTCGTCCGTTTAGATTTCCTACACACCTGCTCTATAGAGCATGTAATGTGCTCTCAGTGCGGCAATTATTTATTCTTCACATTATACTACAGCAGCACTCTACACTTCCCTATGACCCAGTCCCTGACGGTAGGAGAAGGAAGGACCTGGTTTGCACAAAGCCTCAAACTAGACATGCTTTTGCTAGTCGATTTTATGGGTTTTAGGACCTCTTCTGTATAATAGACTCAACAAGAATCTAAACTTCTACCGTCTTATTATAAAACTTCCAATAAGTACCAGGTTTAAACCAGGACTAAGAAGTCTAGGGTTGTTACGGTACTAACGTTAGTTCTTTCATTCGTATTACAAATCGTAGACCAACAAAGGACTACTTAGTACCAAAGATAGTCCCTGGTCTAAACATTATCCACAGATTATAAGCAAAAAAATATTTAAACCATTCATTCATTCGTTCAGCGTTCTCTGCACCGTTCCTTTTTACAAAATGTTGTTACGTAATCTAAAGAAAAAAAATTTAGAAATTGTTATTTGTAGTGGTAAAATTTAAAGTTTTGTTATTTATAGGTACCTATATAAATATTCCGACTTGTATTTTTTTTAATCCATAAATCTAATTGTTCTGTTTTGGAACAACTATCGAGCTAGCGCGTATAATGGAATGAACTGGGCGGCGCGCGTAATTCGAGTAATCATATCGAAATATTTATGTTACATCTTATAGTAAACTAAATGTCCGGTTTCACTTCAAGAGTAATAATATAATACAAGTGAAGGCACAGTTCTTTGGGCACAGTATTCTTTGTGGTGTGCATTCAATTAAAAAAAAATGAAACAAACAAAGAAAAAAGAGGTGAAAGTTGGACGAAAAGGTTAGTGTCGTGATAACTGACATGTTAGATTACGTACACAACAGCACAAGCACACAAAGTATTTGATGCAATAAGCTAAACTATGTACCTATGCCACATTACTTACCCACATTAATACAAATAAGTCGACGAAAACCAATATAAATATGTTAAAAAACGAGTTGACAATTTAGTACCATAGTTAAACTAGGGGTCACGATGGTCTAACTTTGGTACCATAGATAGTTCTAGGACTAGCGATAAACTTCGTTTTGTAATAACGTTTATTCAAGGTCATGGTTTAAACCTAGTACTAAACCCGGTACTTTTTTAAGACCACGTTTTATAATAAGAGGGCTACAGTCTTAGTTATAGGAAATGTAGTTTTGTAATATCGGATTATTTAGCGATACTTAATTACACGGACACAGAAAAACTGCTAGAAGTCCTGGTTTGAGTATGATATTCCCTCGTATCTAATTGTACATTATGTATTTTACTTAATTTAGTTTTAATGTTTAATGTTTTTTGTACCAATTTGATTATTCTTAGTTGTTTATAGATTTTATAATATTTACTGTCCTAGTTAATTTGTGCTATGTAAAGTGATGGCCTGAAACACAGGTTTAAATAAACCTAGATCGGGCAGGTCGCTAGCTAACATTTGTGAATTCCACATTATCGTTTCTTGCGACTGTTAAATATATTTTTGGTTATAGTTTACTACCGTGCTATTATGCACTAATTATACCATTGTTTTAGAAATAACACTACTGCACCTAATTGTACATTTTTGTAATACTTTTATTTTTAAATAAATTATTCTTAATTATTCTTATTCTATGAAAAATAACGTTATTTCCTGTCCGACTTAGAATATTTGTCACGCACAAAACTTTTTTATTTGTAATTATACTTATTAAAAAACCTAGTCAATAAATATTGTTGATTTCTTATTACAAATTGTTTAATTTCCACTTCCATATTTTTTTCTTATTATCAGATAAAATACTAAAAAAAAATCAACAAAATGACAACAAATGTTTTTAAAAATGCAAAAAGCTAGTGTCGGCGGCGGGATTCGATCCTACGAACGTTTCTTTATCAGTCGATTGCTTTTACAGCTACGCCACCAGACCAGTTAGTAACATTGTGAAATTTATGCTTCATATTCTTTGCCTACAAAATAGTGTGCATAACCCTGGCAAAATGTTGTGCATTTGAGAGATGAGACCATAAAAAATAATTTGTGTATCATGAGGAGCAATTTGTTTAATAGTAGCAAAATTTGTGTGAATTGTAGTTTTAAAGTTATTTGAGAAAAACACATTTTGCTGGAGTAACGTTTGAAATGTTATCCTGGCAAAATCGATTTTCAAAAATTCGTTCAGCCCGGAACCAAATACATGATTAGATAGCTTTTGTTGCGTAGTAAATGTATTTAAATAGCAAAATTTGTGTGTGATATGGTTCTTGAGTTATTTAAGATTTTGCTGCGGTAACGTTTTGGAATTTCCCAGATCTCGAAAACGGCTCAACGCAGATGATTGAAAAAACTACCAATAAGAGACCTTAATTTGTTTAAATTAGTTTAAACATTAGTTTTTGATTTGGTTGTCGTAAACCAATGGAATTAAATGGTTTCAAAAATCAGATAAAAACGGATTTGCAAGTAAACCAAAACACTTATAACCAAATAAACAGCTGTAAAAAATACCCATGGTAGACACTTATCACGTCAAGTAAAATGGATTATGTAACTATAAACGATATGAAGATAAAAACAAAATTGATTAATTTTAGACTGGTCGTACTTTAGCGATGAAATACGCAGTTCCCAAAACATTAAGAAACGTGGCATACTTTAAACAAATTAAAATGATTCATGAACATTAATTCCTGTTAATTTCAGCTTTCAATTACGGCTGTAATGAAAGTTATATCAAAATCAAGAATTTGTCAGAAATTCTCTAATAAGCCGACCAAATTAAAAAGGTCACGTAAAAGCGGCCGCACCATACGTACGAGTAGTCTTCGCAAATTAGCAACTTAGTGTCCAATGTTTTGTACAGTTAAGCAGAAAAACGTTTTACGTGTAGCCGATTTTTTAATGTTCGAAGTGCAGGTACCTTATTACACATTTTCTACTAGTTTTCTATTTTATAAATAAAATTAAAAATCATGTTAGTTAACAGTAGTTTAACAATTTAATGGTTCTTAAGTAATTATTTAAAGTCAAAGTTACTTTAAAAAGGTAAGTAATAATCTCAGTAAATAATTTATAGTGTGATTTTGATTGACGACGCGTGGTTCATACGTTGATCACCTGTAACAGTCACATGTAATATTGAAATAACCACTAAGTTACACGTTACAAAGCTCATGTTTAAATGCCATACTGTAAGTCGAGGAGAAATGGAGTCCACCTACCACCTACGTGTTTAGTAGGTGCCTAATCTCCGTCTTAAGGAAAATTGTACAACCTATGAATTAACATTGTATTTTAAGTTTAAGCATTGGTACTTGACAAACAGAAAAACATATAAGCCAAATATTAAAATTAAGTACGTACGTAACTTATCTGAGATTTTTTCCTCAATATGTTAAAGCTAAGGCAAAGATATACAATAATTTGTATGAGACTGATTTTTAAATAAAAATAATGAACACCATGACCAGCAACCTACGCAACAGTAACAACAACGTACGTACGCAACTGTACTAACAAAACATCCATATTATCCCATTCATTTAAGATGGTTACGATTATGTATAGTGCGGCCGCTTTTTCGTGACCTTTTCGATTTGGTCGGCTTATTAGAGAATTTCTGACTTATTCTTGATTTTGATATAACTTTCATTACAGCCGTAATTGAAAGCTGAAATTAACAGGAATTAATGTTCATGAATCATTTTAACTTGTTTAAAGTATGCCACGTTTCCTAATGTTTTGGTTACTGTGTATTTCATCGCTAAAGTACGACCAGTCTAAAATTAATCAATTTTGTTTTTATCTTCATATCGTATAAAGTTACATGAATCTATTTTACTTGACGTGTTAGGTGTCTACCATGGGTATTTTTTACAGCTGTTTATTTGCTTATAAGTGTTTTGGTTTACTTGCAAATCCGTTTTTATCTGATTTTTGAAACCATTTAATTCCATTGGTTTACGACAACCAAATCAAAAACTAATGTTTAAACTAATTTAAACAAATTAAGGTCTCTTAATGGTAGTTTTTTCAATCATCTGCGTTGAGCCGTTTTCGAGATCTGGGAAATTCCAAAACGTTACCGCAGCAAAATCTTAAATAACTCAAGAACCATATCACACACAAATTTTGCTATTTAAATACATTTACTACGCAACAAAAGCTATCTAATCATGTATTTGGTTCCGGGCTGAACGAATTTTTGAAAATCGATTTTGCCAGGATAACGTTTCAAACGTTACTCCAGCAAAATGTGTTTCTCTCAAATAACTTTAAAACTACAATTCACACAAATTTTGCTACTATTAAACAAATTGCTCCTCATGATACACTAATTATTTTTTATGGTCTCATCTCTCAAATGCACAACATTTTGCCAGGGTTATGCACACTACAAAATAATCCTAACCGTTTTCAATTACGACGGCCAATCTTAGCGAAGATTAGCCACACACACACACGTGCTGCTGACATATTGTGAGACGTGAGGCGAAGTAATACCAGTTGATTTTACGCACACCAACATTATGTTGGTGTGCTCTGCAAACCGAACTAATTTGATGTGTGTACAAAAGGTGCCAAAGTCGTGGCTCAGTTCTGGGCCTACACAATTTAGATTGCCATCATCTGCATAGCCTTTTCCCAAGTTTTATTGGGGTCGGCTTCCCGTCTAACCGGATGCAGCTGAATACCAGTATTTTACATGGAGCGACTGCCTATCTGACCTCCACAACCCAGTTAGTACTGGGTAATACGATACCCCTTGGTAAGACTGGTTGTCAGACTTTTTGGGCAACTGACTACCTGTAACGACTTGTCAAAGATCACAAATGACAGCCGGGACCAACTGCAGCTTAACGTGCTTTCCGAGGCACGGAGGAAACCCGGTATGTAATGGGTGGTCACCCATCCACAGACCAACCTAGGCAAGCACGGCTTAACCTAAAGATCGACCTGAGCGGCTGTTATTATTTAGCCACGAGCTCCTTCAATTATTTCTTCAATTTAGAATTTAGATTGCCATCGACACTATAAGAAGAGAAGGACTAAAACCTGACGCAACGAAGATCCTTTTCGTAGATTTTGGGTTCTTCTCGTCTACCCCCGCGAGACTTCGTGTGCTGCAGCAGCAAAGAGAACGTTACGTGGTATTTTTCAAAATACAGGTTCTAGACAGACCCTTCACGAAGCCGTCAACCAAGCATTCTGTACCTACATCAAAATAAGTAGGTGACTACGTAACGCAAAAAATAATTGCTGGGGAACGACTTTTTTTGTGGGGTGAAAACTCACGTTTTACGATAATGCTACGGCTCCACCTGCGTGTTAACGTGTAAATTATCACGTTAATTTAGGCGTTACGTAGATGTGGCCAACATAATTAACGTAAATGTAGTCAACGCGCATTTTTAATGCGTTAATTAACGAGTAGTTGGCCATTGCCATTAACGTTAACACTAACCCAGATGTGGGATTAGCATAAAACTCAATGTAACCCTCTCAAAACATTGTGCTGGTGGATGCATTGAATAGTAATAAGGGGATCGTGGAAGTATGCTTGAAGCTCCACGGTAGCCCGCGAAATTCAAATTTTCTTTCGTTTTTTGCAATTTGCAGGTCGCGTCATTTAAAATCTATTCAATCAGGTTACATGAACTTAGAGGGTTGTTTTTGATTGTAATTGCGTGTTACAGCCGCGAATCATATTTTAATCAACATACAACTCTGTCGCCAGACAATCATCAAACCAACGATTCGAAAACATGCAAAAAATATTCCTTACTTATGTATAATCTTTATTTTGTACACTAAAAGGTTTACATGCAAATTAAAATAGTTAATTCGATTTTAAATATATTACTACAAACATACTAGCTACATTATGAAATTCAATTTAAAATATTTTCATCACAACACAATTTCCAGTCACATAATATATTATTTACATTGTTTAGAAAATCGGTGTTAATAAATATTGAATTAATAAAAATTGGAAGTGTGACAATAATTACATAGCAAAGCCAACCTGTAGCCCAATTTATCTAAATGTACAATAAGGCAATTCATAAGTTGTTAGTTGTATTAAAATTTTATCTAAAATAACAATATTATTGCTTTCTTTACAATCTTACTCTATGATTAATTTATTTTCGATACACTATAAAGAATTTCTAATTTTCATCATAAAGTTTATCAAGCTGCTTTTGTAAATTATGTGATGTTACTGCCGGTGTATCAGGGACATGATACTCTCGTTTTTTAGCAACAGGCGTGTTTAGAAAGTTCATCTGTTCCTTCATTTTCATGTACATGCTTAGAGCTCTGTTCCCCATGTCAGCTTTCACTGGCGTGATAGTTTCGTTCGAAACATTAGGCATCGATTTACAGAAAACTTTTTTCCTTAAACACAAATTCTTTTTTGGTATCTTGTATGATGGTGATTTTGAATATGATTTGATTACAGAGCATGGTTTACTTACGACTGAATTTCTTTCGGGACTGCGTTTCTCTGTTTCTATATTAGCTTTGGGAGTCACTTTGGGAGCGTCTTTGGTATCAGTTAAAGTCTTATCTCCATTTTCACAAGGTCTCTTATCATTAATCAGCTTTCTTACATACTGCAGAGAAGTCAACTGAGACTGTTTCATTTTATTCAAAGCAGTAATGCTTAAATCTATCATCTTTAAGTTATTTTCAGTCTGTTTCTCAATTTGCAATAAATCTTCAAGCTCTGTGCTCATTTTGCCCGAATTAGCAACAGATGCTTTATTGAGTAGATCACATAATGATACTATGACGCTCTCTTCTCTCTTGGTGTTCTCTTTACTTTCTGTGGGTTTCTCAAAGCTCATGATGGTGTTATCGTGGTAGACGGCAGAGCTCTCCAATTCACTGGAGTTGTTGAAGTATTCTTGGACGTTTCTGTACTCTTTGAATGGTGTAGATACTGGTGGTGTAACTGCAGCTATATTTTCCAGTGTTTGTTTCTCTGCAATTGCTTTAGCTTTTTCCTCTGCTTCGTTAATCTCCTTTTCATTTTCCAAGAAGCTGGCATCACAGCTCGACTTCCAGGACTCGTTAGACATGGGAGTGTCAGGTACAACAGGGATCACCTTTTTCTTGATCAAGGGCGGCTTTGGTGGAGGAAACTTTTTGATACCAGACTGGTTGGAGACATTCTCCTTGTTTGCTAGTGTCATCCAACTATTGATGGGCTTGTTAAAAACTGGTGTTTCAGCTAAGTTGTTAATGCCACTTATTCTCACATTGGTGCGAGCTAAAAGGAAATACAAAGTGTGATAAGCAAGTATAAAATAGTGATGAGCAGAAGTTATTCAAGAAATAATATCTTCCAAGTACCTTGTAATACAAATAGAGACTTCTTGGGTCTAAATTCCGGCCTTGTGAACTTTGGTGATTCAGGCACCATTGTTGCTCTGATGTTGGAAACAGGCTGTAATTAAATCAAAATTATGCAAATGTTAAAGTACCCATTGCCTTGCCGATGCCGTTATATCAGAAATCAGACACTTACATGTGACATTGTGCAAAAATTATTGATGAGAAACAAATTTTATTTTTGTTTGAAAAATCACTGTTTACATTCAATGTAATACACACAAAACGTGTTTGTGGATACACACAAAACGTGTTTGTGGATGCACACAACAGTGAAAGGGGTCATGGGGGTATTCATCGCATTGAATGTTAGAATTAGTGCGTTTCGTAAATTTCTGGTATGCCTGAAGGAGTGGAGGTGGTCCCCTGTAATCCTGTTTTACAGCCAGAATGCAGATCCACAGCAAAACAACATCATGCGTTTTTTCTTTAGATAACTTTAGTCTAATAATTCATGGATCCACATTCCATTACAAAGGTTAAGCATCTTTTTAAGACTATTATAGCCAGAAACCACTTACTATGAAAAAGGACCAATTTTTTTTATTTGTTTATGTCAGCCTATTCTGTCCCACTGCTGGGCAAAGTTCTCCCCCATAGCTATTTGCCCTCTCCGACTAATCTGTCAAGAACGAGTCCACATTGTCACACCACCATTTCTTGGGCCTGCCTCGATTACGACGGCCGTCTTCAGGCACCCACTATGTGACTATCTTCACTAACTATCGACTATCTTCTATATTATAGAAAGCAATATTCATACTTACTTTAGGCTTGGGTTGAAAATTAAGCACTTTTCTAACAGGATTATGTTTCATTTTTCCATTGGCTGTGTGGCTCACTGTTTTGTCAACTTTTACTGATGAGTTCCAATTCTTCTTTTTAGTACTTGTGGCCCCCTGGGCAAGTCTCCTGGGAGACTGCACTCTTAGGGCTGAAACAGGGTATAATAACAAGTTTTAGACATAAACACACTAAAAGTGTGATGACATCATCATTCCAATCCAGTCCTATTCAAATTTAATCGGGGTCAGGCCATCATATCAATTGTTTGCTTCCATAATTCTTCATGCAGATGAATTAGTAGAAGCATAATAAGGGTACCTAAAGGATTAAAAACAATTTGTGACCATTTATTTACTTTGACCATTTAAAAAAATCAATGAAGTCAGCAGACTTGTTTCACAGGTTGATTACTTACATAGAATGTCAGCTCTCATTTCTGCGATAGTTAGAGGCTTTAGAATCTTCTCAGCGGTACGAGTGTTTACAATTGTTTGACGAGGTTGCTTTTTTGCAGTCAGAGTCTGCATGCTGTCTTTGGACAGGATACCTACATATATAGTAAACATTAATTATACTTTAAGTCCGAGTTATTACGCTTTAGTTCTTGCCTAGTTTTTATAGTACAAAATATATTTTTATTTTACATTACACAAAACTGATAAAATGTCACTTCTTGGAGAGTTCACAAACTTGTACTTACCGCTAAGCCCGGGCAGCAATTCAGCCATTGACTTAGGTTTTATACTCGTCGCTGTATCCATTGTGTTAGATAATATCACTCAGCCACCAATTATATTTTAAAAACAATTCAAATAAACATGAAAACATTCAAATATTTTTATTGTCAACCGTTTAATCTGTCAAACCGTTTTGATTTGGCTTGAATTTTGAATTCTGTTGTACGTAGATATTGGATCTGTTTCAAGGCGCATTAATTTCTATTTTCCAAGCAAAAGTCAAAGTTTAAGTTTATACGTAAAACGGAATGTTTTTTTTTTATTTAACTATGGCAATGCTCACTGCTCAGCAGCGGGTCTAAAATGGCCGCTATAGCAGATTCTACGCAGAATCTTAGCATGAATCACGTTAAAAAAATTAAATTCTTAAAATGGACACTACTAAAAATAAAGTCCATTTTTACAATTTTAAATTTTTTACGTGATTCACAAAACGATTCTGCTAAAGCTGCCATTTTAGACCCCAGCTGCTCCATCGAATCTTCTAACATCGAAACGAATGTAAAGCGCAGGCCACACTGCCATGACAGCGAGCGAGCGAGCAAGGTGAGGCATCGACTTTCACCTCTTTTCATACTTTGGTAATCGTATGTAGTTCGAAGTATGGAAAGAGGCTTGCCCGGCTCACTCGTTTGCTCGCTAGCTGGTGGTGTGACCTTCGCTTTATTATCCATCTAAAGAGGTTGATGTAGCGCTAAATGATACAACTGTCGCATCGCAACATGGTGCTTGACCTAATTATCTTGCGTAGTCTCTTAAAGTTTCACCAGATGTACGCCACGAAACAGCGAATGGCATTGAAAAAGGGAAACAGGAACGAGACAACCACCACTCCTGGCATCATCCGATGATGATGCCAGGAGTGGTGGTTGTCGATACACCAATCGACACGTACTTAGTTAGAGAAGAATTGAATCGAATGTTAAGTTGTTAACATGGTCATGAACAGTGTTGCCAACTTTATTTTTACGAACCCACCAAATGTGGCCTCGTGGCCCACTAGAAACGAAACCACTAAACCTATCGGAATTATAACAACAATATTGTAAAAAGAAATAAGGATTTATTTTTGTAATCACAAAATAGAACTGCCTACTATTTATATATGTAGATGATCATTTTCAGAAGAGTCGCTTTCATTTGCATTTTCAGCATTTTTACACGCTTTATATTAGCTTCACTTGTATGTTTGTTTGTTTGTGTGTTTGTATGTTTGTAACCGACTTCTTAGGGCGCGATTTTGACCCACTTTAAACGGCCAGATTTCATTCAAATTTTGCACACACGTCAAAGACCGATGACAATGAGAGGTTTTCCTTTTGAGGTTTTAAAAAAAGACTTAGTTTCTAAGAACTCTATAGATGGCGTTGAACTTACTATGCCAAAGCCAAAACGCTTGAAAAAAAAACATTGTGTCACGTCACATACTCTCGTTGACTGACACTTTCATTTGCTAATATAACCAACATTTCTCGCGCTTGGTTAAAATCAGTTTTTTTAGGTTCCGTTCCTTGCATTATCATACTTACTCCTAGCGCCATCTATCCAGCGACTAGGGAAGAGCTTAAAAGAAAATCCCTCATTCAAGTTTTTTCAGAATTCAACCCTTTAGGGGGGGAAATGGGGTGACAAAGTCTGAAAATCAACATGGTTATTGTTTGTATGGTGTATCGGGTCGGGCAGGTGTATTACAAAAACAACGATTTTAAGATTTAATGTGTAACTGAAATACCATCATCCCCTGTTGGGGTGCGATGGGGTTAAAATGTCTAAAAATCAATATGGGTGTCAATTCCGAGATTATCAGGGGTGCTGATTACGAATATGGCATTTATTTTGAGATCCAGAAGATTTAGATGATTTAGATAAGATGGCGGATTCGACTTCTAGACAGGGTTATTGTTGATTTATTGTGATGATTGTGATAGTGATGGTGATAGTGATAGTGATTGTGGTAGTGATAGTGATAGTGATGGTGATTGTGACAGTGATTGTGATTATTATAGTGATGACGATTGTGATAAAGATGGTGATTGTGATGATTATGAAATTTGGCTCATAGATAGTTTTTTACCTGGATTAACATGTAGGATACTATTTATCTCTCTAATTTGAATAAATATGATCTCGTGGGACAGTTACCAAACTTCACGCGGGCGAAACCGCGGGCAACAGCTAGTATTATTGATATAACGGTAACCGTGATTTACAAAAAAATCTTGTATAAATCAAAACAAAACATTCAGGACAGAAAACTCATTTTTTTTATTTTGCGGAATAACATTTAGTAATTAGCGTAGCCTTAGATCTACAGTCGTTATAGTCATCAACTTTAGATAAGATAAACCTTTCGGAGAGGCAACCTGAGAAACAGCTACCTCATCTAAAGAAGGCAGCAGGCGCTCGATTTCCCCACTTCCCAGATAAGTTTCTGACTTAATAAATTATAGTTTAAATAACAGTTTTAAAAATTAAAAAAACACGCTTATATAAACCAAACTAAAAAGTAGAAAATAAATAATAGTTTAAAAAAAACTAAAAAACACACTTTATATAGAAAACCAAACTAAAAAATAGAAAATAAATTTTAATAAATTTGAATTAAGAATAGTGTAAAAAATTCTAACAAATTTATATGAATAATTGTGCCGGACGGGCGGTATCCGCTGATGGCGTGGATACGTGTACCTGGTGCTCTGCCTATACCCTATTACTACCGGGCGCACGCTCGTACTATACTTCGCTGCCAGACGGCGCTGACGTCCTACACCTAATTAACTATAGCTGTGGCTGATCATTCTTCGCTATCTCAGGGCGTTGACCTAACGAGGGAGGATAGGGGTTACTGGGAAAATAAGACACTTATTTAACTTTCATGACTGTACAGGAAGCGATTTCAGGATTAATTCGCGCACTACTTTTTCACTGTTTACTTATACATATTTAATTGCCGTACTGATGACTACGATTTTAAGAAAAGTCGAGTTTACTAAGGTACTCCAGAACTTTACTGTAACGAGAACCCTGATTTCGCTTTCTGATTTCGGAAAACTTTAATGAAAATTTGATTATGGAAATGTACAATCTTTCTGCAAATTACAATTTTGAGCTTATGTTTTAACACATTATATACATCGCCACAATTCTACATAACGTTATTTATGTACAGACATAGAAACAACGAAAATCTTTATTAAAATGGGGAAATTATTTCCATAAAACCGGACAGCTTTTCCAAAAGTGTCTGGATGAAAGGTCTTACAGGCTGAATTACACGAAAACTGTTGCTGTGACTGTAAGTATATAATCGCCATATACTAGACGAGTATATGGTCCATCTGAAACTGTTACTTATTTTTTCGTGTCTGTATCTTTCAGCCTGTAACGATCCTTCAACTGAAAATCTGTAAGACAATTTTTTCCCGTTTTTTTCCCAATATGGCCGCGCTAGACCGTCATACTCTCGTCTAAGTGGTTCAACTATAAGCTAAGTTATAAAAAATTACTATATCCAGGCCTAGGTCGCAACCTAGGCTACCTGGACCTCGCCAAAGCGTTAAATTATACTATAAAACTCCACTTGCGAGCCCATATGTGTCTAGCGCGCCTGAAAATTACTATCTAACTATGCTAGATTCACTGATGGCACTTTGTTATTTCACTATATTGCCCATACACTGACTCTACACTATTTTTTAACTATTAATCAACACTCTATGTGTTGGATTGGTGACGTTCGTCGCGAACATTTCTCCCGCCGTGTAGTGCAGTGACGACTCGCTGTCATGTCGGCGCGGCGCTACATCATGCCGGCGAGCGACGACCATAGTCGTGACTCCCGCCGTCACGATGCTCACCGCCTGGACGCCCCGCTGTCTGGATCACTTCGGTAGTGGGACGAGTTTCTTCACCGGACGCTTCAAGGTGCCGCCGGAAGTGCGCACCTCAGCAGTCCGGACTTCGCCGTCGCCCCCGGGGAAGACAGCTACTATGCGGCCTCGCGGCCACGTGTTTCGTGGCAGCTGGCCGTCGGCTATGAGGACGGGGTCATTGACCTGTAGACCCGGCCCGCGGCTGTGCGGCTCCCGCCGGTACTGTAGCTCTGGCAGGTACTCTCGTACCCAGCGACGCCAGAACATGTCGGCGAGAATCTGTGAGCGCCGCCACATCTTTTTGCTGTCGATGTCTTGTTCGGTGAAGGTGCCAGGGGTTGGCAACCTTGCTGACCCGCCGAGAAGAAAATGGTTGGGCGTGATGGCTTCGTCGTCGTTGCTGTCCACTGATACGTGTGTGAGCGGTCGGCTGTTTACTGTATATTCCGCTTCACACAATAGGGTAGACAAAACCTCTTCGTGCGGGTGTCTCTCGTGGAGGACAGCATACAATGCGGTCTTCACGCAGCGGACGAGGCGCTCCCAGGCGCCCCCCATGAAGGGCGCTGAGGGCGTTATAAAGCGCCACACGATGCCACGGCGACTGGCCTCCCATCGGAAGGCGTCTCGGAGCTCCCTGTCGGCACCGTGCATGTTGGTGCCGTTGTCGGAGTGGATCTCGGCTGGGCAGCCTCGACGCGCAGCGAACCAGCGCAGTGCCAGTACTGCGGAGTCTGCGCTGAGGCTGGCGGCTATCTCGAGGTGGACGGCTCTGGTGGTCAGACATGTAAATAGGGCTACGTACCTTTTTTGATGCTGACGACCAACTGTGACTGTCAATGGCCCGAAATAGACAAGCCCTGTGTAGGTGAACGGCCTCTGATAATATGCTAGGCGCGTTCTCGGATGGTCGCCGGTCGCAGGCACGGAGTGTTGCGCCTTGCGAATACGACACCTCCTGTGTGTCTTATCCGGATCTTTATCTGTACTGTTCTGTGTTCTTTTATAGAACATTTCTTCTGTTCTCTTTTGGCAGAGACCTATGAAGCGTAAAACGCAAGCTGTAACACGAAGTAGTCTCTCCCACTTCGAGAATCGTGTCGGATCCGGAACCACTTCTGTTAGCGAAAGGCTATTGTTGCCCCTGCTTTCGGTGACTGTAAGTGTTCTTTCCTCCTCTGTATCTGTATTGATTGGAGGTTTTTCTGTTTTCCCGATGTTGACTTCTTCAGTCCTGTTCTGTGTCGGGTCTATATTTTCTATCAATTTTGCGCTGTTTGATACCCATTTTTTGAGTTCAAATTTTGCCTGTAGGTGAATGTTCTTCACCGCTGTTGCTGTTTTCGTCGCTTCTTCGACGGTTCTGTAACTGTCTAGGTAGTCATCCATATAGTGACTCTGTATGATGGCTTCCACCGCTTCTGGTTGAGTCTCACTGTGCTTTTTCGCGTTCCAATTCTTCGCGTATATAGCTGTGCATGGTGAGCTTGCAGCGCCGAAAATTATTGACGTCATGCGGTATTCTTCAGGGGCGCCTTCTCGTCTGTCGCCTCTCCAAAGATAACGAAGGGCGTCTCTGTCCTGTTTACGCACCTTCACCTGCATGAACATCTCTGCTATGTCGCCGGCGACTGCTATCGGATGTTGGCGGAATCTCATCATGACGCCGGGCAGCGACTGTAGTAGGTCTGGACCCGTGAGTAGGAAGTCGTTCAATGACAACCCTCTAGATTTGGCTGCGGCGTCGTGAACTATGCGGAGTTTCTCCGGTTTCATCGGATTGAACACGTCGAAATGGGGTAGGTACCAAGTCCTACCAACTGTACTTGTTTCGGGTGCCTTTTCGGCGTAACCCTTGCTGATGTACGCGTTCATTTGTTCTGTATATCTATCTCGAAGAGCAGGCTTGCTATCGAGCTTCTTTTCTGTTGAGACGAGCCTGTTGAGTGCTGTCCCGTAGCTGTCTGGCATTTCGATATTTTCGTTTTTCCAGAGCAGCGCTGTTTCTATATGGCCGTCTTCTGTCTGTCTGGTATGACGGTCCAATATGGCTTCCGCTTTCTGTTCCGGGTCGGAGTCTGGTCTGCGGGGGTTAATGACCAGCGATTCAAGCGCGAAAAATTCACGCAACTGTTCGTCGAGATCTTCTTCTTTTGCTGTGAGTCTATTGACGAAATTCACTTGGTGACCAAGTGTTCTGGTTTGCGCGCCGTGTAGAGTCCAGCCCAGTGCCGTAAGTGAGGCGACCGGCTGGTTCTTGGGCCCTCTGCGGACCTCGGTGGCCAGCAAAAGGTGCCAATTATCTTGGCCTATCAGTATCTTTGGCGCGCCGCTGTTGTACGTCAACTGTTGCCTGAGGTCATCCAGATGTTTGCAGTGAGCGATGTCTTCCTCACTGACCGTCTGCGTCGCGAGATTGAGCTTCGGTATGGTGCGCGCTCTGAAGGGCATCTTGTCCTTCACCTGGCTGGAGAGTGTAACTGTTACCCTTCTCGACATGGGTGTGTCGATCACGGTGTCTCCGATGGCGCCTATCTTCAGGGGTTCGATGCGGCCCCTCGCTCCAACTTGCTCCGCGATTTCCTCATCGATGAGCGAAACTGTAGATCCATCGTCGAGGAAAGCGAACGTGGATGCCTCTCCCGCCGGTCCGACGACTCGTACTGGTACCATCTTGAGGTACGCTTGACTGGCTGTTGCTCGTGAACTGGCGACTATTTCGTTTGAAGCTTCCTGTCTCGGCTCCTCTTCCGTTGTCTTCCTGACGAAGTGCAGCAGTCTATGATGCGTGGCTTTGCACCCCTGTATATCGCATTTCTTCGGCTTGCACTTGTGGTCGCTGCGACGACGTTGCAGACAGCGGAAGCAGAGGCCGTGCTTCTTCGCTAATTCCCATTTGCTGTTGTTGGATGCCTCTCTGAACTTCTTGCAATCAGACTCTTGATGACCTTCTTTATCACAGATTCGACATTTTGAAGTCGGTTTTTCTGTGGTCGTATGTGCTCTTTGCACAACCCGCTTTCCCGGATTCTCTGTCGAGTGTATGTTCTCAGGTGGAGCGAAGGCACTGCAGTAGCGAGCTTGTTCTGTAATGAACTCGCTGAAAAGTGACAGATCTGGCACTGACTGGTACTTATCTGTGAATGTTCTGTACCACCGTACACGCAGGGAGTTCGGCAGCTTTTCTGTTAGGATTCTCATTAGCTCAGCGTTGACGAGGTAGTAATCCTTTTTTAGTGCTCGTAGAGTCACTATGCCGCTTCTCACCCGGCTGGCAAATGTGCAGATGTCTTTAGGTGCTTCGCTGCAGCGTGGCAATCCTTTCAGCCTTTCTGTTTCGGCCTGTGCTATTGAATCTGGACGGCCGAACTGCAGCTCGAGTTCCCTCATAATGTCATCTGGCTTTGCGTGTCCTATGAGCTCTGAACTCACTGTTTCCAGTGCTCTTCCATGTAAGCACCTCCTGAGTCTTGCTGTATTCTCGACATCGTTGAAATACGCCCGAGTCGTATCATATATGGCGCGGAATGAAAGCCATTCTGTATGTGACCCACTGAAATTCGGCAGGGTCATGATGATCTTCGACGCCGAGGGTTGATTTGATGTCCCTGTATCTGTTTTTTTGTCGGCTAGCGACGCTATGGCGGACGTAAGTTCCGTAATAAAAGGACGTAAATCTCCCCCCCTGTTGTCTTTGATCTTCTGAGTTGGTTCTATATTGCTTTGCACGTTTCTATCTGTAGGAACTGTAGGATGTAACGATGGTGCCTGTCTCTGGTTATCTATATCTGTACTGTTGATGACCGCAGGGGGGGGGTTCTGTTTATCTGTAGGGTTCCCCTCGGCGACGTCATCTTGCGGAATCCGCGCTGCGTCGGGCGCTTCTTCCAACCAGGAACGCACGTACTCATCGTTAGAGTTTCTGTCATCCATATATTCAGCTTCGGTGTCCTCTTCTTCGGCCCTCTGAAGTGCTATTTGTGCAAGCTCCAACTTAATCTTTAGTAAAGCCTCGCGGGCTCGTGAAATTTTTCTGTTTGGTCGCGTCGTCCTGTTTGACGGCGACCGAATCTGTTCGTTACGGGCGTCACCCCGGGTAGTCATCGGTACGGCTCTTGATGATTCCTCATCCTGTATTTTTCGTGCGCTATCTGAAGGCTTGACTGTTCTTTCCGAATTTTCCTTGGACCTGGTTCTCCTGGTAGCAGCTGATGAACCAGGTACGCTTTGAGCCCCCTGTGTAACAGTAGGGCGAATTGCCAGCTGTTCTATAGATGACGGTGATCGTGGCGGCAACTGATGATGAATAGCTGATGCCGACGGTGTCTCTTGGCGTGGCTCAGCGTACGATTTGCCTTGCGATCTTGTTACCGGCATCTTGGTTTCGGAATTAACTCTTAATGTTAACTATTCGCTTCAGTATATAAGTATAATATATGTATATAAGCCTCTCTGTAAACTCTCTGTAAACTCTATTGTATAACCTTCCTGTGTAAATAAACAATCTTTACTCTATATCTTCACTGTATAACTATCAACGTAATATAAGCTTCCCTGTAAATTTCTCTGTATAATCCTTCTGTGTAAATAAACAATCTTAACTCTGTTAGCTTCTTATAAACTTAACTTATGTACTTGTGTTATATACTTTCTTATGTACTTAAGTTATGTACCTGCTTATATACTTGGCTTATATACTTGGTTATATACTCGCCTTATATACTTGCTTCTATACTCGCCTTATATACTTGGTTATATACTCGCCTTATATACTTGGTTATATACTTGGCTTATATACTTGTTATATACTTGGCTTATATACTTGACTTATATACTCGCCTTATATACTTGCTTCTATACTCGCCTTATATACTTGGTTATATACTCGCCTTATATACTTGGTTATATACTTGGCTTATATACTTGTTATATACTTGGCTTATATACTTGACTTATATACTTGTTATATACTTGCTGTTATACATATACTTGCTGTTATATACTTGCTGTTATATATGTACTTGCTGTTATGTACTTGCTGTTATACACTGGCTGTCAAATATATCTGCTTACCTCACTATTTTCTGTCCCTCGTATTATCGTCGTTATATACTTCCACTATTCACTGTCACATAAACTGTTCACTGTTCTTATATGCTGTTATAAACTTTACTGTTGACTGTCACATATGCACTGTTTACTATTACATACGTACTGTTCACTGTATACTGTCACATATGTACTGTTGTTAAACACTTCACTATTTACTATCACTTGTGTACTGTCGTTATATACTTCACTGTTTACTAAAACTTATGTGGTTAAACCGTTATACACGTGACTATTAACTGTAACCTATGTACTTGACTGTGTACATAAGCCTTTTTGTGTATAACGTTGAGGTACTGTTCACATAAGCTTGGTATATAACGTTGACGCACTGTTGACACAAGCTTTGAGTATTTAACTTTGATACACTGTTCTCGTAAGTTTATAACTTCGTCGCACTGCTATTACTTAATTTTTGGAATGTATATAACTTCGATTCACTTTCACATAGGTATCGACACTTCGACGCACTGAGATTCGCGAGAATAATCCGGCTCGAAGGACCAAAGAATGTGCCGGACGGGCGGTATCCGCTGATGGCGTGGATACGTGTACCTGGTGCTCTGCCTATACCCTATTACTACCGGGCGCACGCTCGTACTATACTTCGCTGCCAGACGGCGCTGACGTCCTACACCTAATTAACTATAGCTGTGGCTGATCATTCTTCGCTATCTCAGGGCGTTGACCTAACGAGGGAGGATAGGGGTTACTGGGAAAATAAGACACTTATTTAACTTTCATGACTGTACAGGAAGCGATTTCAGGATTAATTCGCGCACTACTTTTTCACTGTTTACTTATACATATTTAATTGCCGTACTGATGACTACGATTTTAAGAAAAGTCGAGTTTACTAAGGTACTCCAGAACTTTACTGTAACGAGAACCCTGATTTCGCTTTCTGATTTCGGAAAACTTTAATGAAAATTTGATTATGGAAATGTACAATCTTTCTGCAAATTACAATTTTGAGCTTATGTTTTAACACATTATATACATCGCCACAATTCTACATAACGTTATTTATGTACAGACATAGAAACAACGAATATCTTTATTAAAATGGGGAAATTATTTCCATAAAACCGGACAGCTTTTCCAAAAGTGTCTGGATGAAAGGTCTTACAGGCTGAATTACACGAAAACTGTTGCTGTGACTGTAAGTATATAATCGCCATATACTAGACGAGTATATGGTCCATCTGAAACTGTTACTTATTTTTTCGTGTCTGTATCTTTCAGCCTGTAACGATCCTTCAACTGAAAATCTGTAAGACAATTTTTTCCCGTTTTTTTCCCAATATGGCCGCGCTAGACCGTCATACTCTCGTCTAAGTGGTTCAACTATAAGCTAAGTTATAAAAAATTACTATATCCAGGCCTAGGTCGCAACCTAGGCTACCTGGACCTCGCCAAAGCGTTAAATTATACTATAAAACTCCACTTGCGAGCCCATATGTGTCTAGCGCGCCTGAAAATTACTATCTAACTATGCTAGATTCACTGATGGCACTTTGTTATTTCACTATATTGCCCATACACTGACTCTACACTATTTTTTAACTATTAATCAACACTCTATGTGTTGGATTGGTGACGTTCGTCGCGAACAATAATAATGTTAATAAGAAAAAAATGTTTTAGTTAAAAAAAAGCGTGGGGTGCTTTTTAAGATATTATCGAAATGATAATCCTTCTTCTCATATCTGTCAATGAAATATTTATAACTATTGACACCATGCACCCCACGCTTTTTTAAAAATCGTTTTGTGAATCACGTTAAAAATTTAAAATTGTTAAAATGGACTTTATTGTTATTGTCATTAAGTCCATTTTAAGAATTTAATTTTTTTAACGTGATTCATGCTAAGATTCTGCGTAGGATCTGCTATAGCGGCCATTTTAGACCCGCAGATGCTATTCTATCCACAGAGTACATTGAATCCGACTGTCAGTGTCAATGTCAAGCCATACTGTCTGCAGTGTTGCCAACTCAGCACTTTGAGTGCTAGATTTAGCACTATTTTCATGTGCCTAGCACTGAAATTTAAGAAACAGCACCCAGCACTAAATCTAGCACTAATTTTGATGTTGTCTGTTCGCTCACAAAATGCAGCGGTGGCTGAAGTAACAAAACGCAAACTAGTGTAGTCTGTAATCTGCGGCACTTCGGTAGGGGATTCCCGTGAATGTGAAAATAAAGGCGTGTATGGCAGACGAGGCGAACAGTGCTAAGTTTGTCTTTTTCTCTAAGATAACTCCTTCTTTGTCTAACCTTGCTTGAATTTCGTTCATTTTTGTTTTTCATGAAAGAGAAACACATTTAAATTGCAAAAATCCGCTATAAATGTAAATGAGCCACAGCCATCCACCTCAACAGCTGTACACGGAACCACAGCAGAGACAGACGATACAAGTAGTGAGGATGATTGGATTTAAAGATACTTTTAATTTAGTTTTTAAAATTTGTATGTTTTTTAATTTGTAAAATTGAATGGTCACATTTTCCAATTTAACTATATCTTTGTTTGTTTTTGTTTTTTAATATAAATGTAACAATAATTCGAAAATTAAAACATATTCTTTTATGTGTTCTTTTATAGTAAATTCATATATTTGGCACTCTTTTTGAAACTTTCTAGCAATTTAGCACTATTTGAGATGTTACTTAGCACCCAACCGTGGCATTGAGTTGGCAACCCTGACTGTCTGTCAAATTTATCAAAATAATCTCGCTCGCTTTTCGCGTGTCACTCATTCACTGTAGAGATGGGTCGTCGACGCATTTGGCGTAAACGAAACTAGACCGTCCATTTAAGTTCATCGACTAGTTCATAAACTAGTTGAATTCGTCGACTAGTTTATGCGTCGACTTGGTTATGCAGTCGTTTAAATAAACGTTACAACGAAGTCTACGACGGTGACGGCGACGTAGGCAGTAGACTAGAGACTGCTCTGTGCTGTAGCCGCTGTAGGTACATATTAATTTGAACTTCCCTTCATACTCGAGTACATAGTAGGCAAGTAACAAATGCATTCATCATTAAAATAATCACCCAATTAAATTTTAACTCTAAATCAGTTGATATTTGTACAGGACGGATGTAATTTACACTCGTATACAAATATCAACTCTCTCATGCTAGATTTAGAGTTAAGATTTGTTTGAGTGATTATTTTATTTCTAAGGACGAATGAATTTGTGCTATGTGTGCCTACGTTCTTGAGTCAGTCCGTCGCGTCGTCGTCCAGTTCGAGCGTTTACGCGTTTACTCGTTTAGCCGTTGTTGATCGACTGCCGTTGAGCCGTCGACGGATTCGACTAGTCCACGGATTGTTGGTAAACCGTCCGTTCGTTCACAGTCCGTGGACGGTCGAATAAACTGGTTCGTTCATTCAACGCTCATCTCTAATTCACTGCAATAATCATTGCAAATCGTTGATTGTGCCATAGATTAGAATAATTGTGCCGGCGACCGTATCGGACTCATTTGGGGTTTTTTATTGAAAATGGTGACTTCTGTTGAAATCCATGGGTATGCAGAGTTCGAGAAATATGCTGAAGATATAGATCCAAATGGTCCTCCAGTAGTTTTTTATTTTAGTGGTAAAAAACTGCCTTCTGGGGAAAGTTGGTGTAGCGATTGTGTTGAAGGTACGTGCAAGCATACGCCTACAAAAGTTGTCACATTAATTACATTAAGTTATTGCCTATTCACCACTGAAAATATTAGGTCTTTAGTGTATTGCTATTGCTGTAGAAGATTAATTGACATGACAAAATAACATTGCATTGACAACAACAAATTACAGACTAAAAATCCCACAGATTTTGGATGCCGCTGTCCTTTGAAGGAGGTCGTATAATCCCCAAATTGAGACCTCTTTCAAGATATGCCAAAATATCTACTTGATTATCTATTATTTATTTTCTTGTCAAATTTCTGTTTTTTCCTGCAAAATTATAATAATTATAATTAATAGGCAATAACATGAAAGAACTTCAAAATTATGAGCAATTTACTCAGTTTGTTGATAAGCTACCAAACAAAGTATCTAAAGTTTATTTCTTTTTTACTGGTAAAAGAAAAGATAATGGCCGCAGTTGGTGTATGTACTGCCAATTGGGTAATAGTAGTTCTTGAGATGAATAATTTATTATCATCTCAGGGTAGTTCTTTCACATTACCATTGCATGATTGTTATTATTGTACTTCAAAACTGTTACACAACTCTTTTTCAATATTCATGAAACTAAACTTATACTGTAACTTATACATTCTTCAGTCAACCTGTGATCATGGTCCTTGCAACAGCGTCGAAATATCGATAAGGGATATCTTCAGTGTCACGGAAGATAACCCTTATGTGACAGTTTATGAGTTTTAAACCGTAAAAGCTTTAACAGGTCTTGAAACCATGGGTGTAATGGTGGTCTGTTATAGATCTTATATCAAAAATTTTTGTTCACAGCTGAACCTGTAGTGAAAGCATACCTGAGTGAACTGAAGAGAGATGTTCAATTTGTCTACGTTGATGTTGGTGATAGGGATACGTGAGTATTGCATAATGTTTTTCTATGCTAGACCAGGGTTTCTCAAACTTCTGGCTCCACGTACCCCCATTCAAGTTTCCAGATGACAGCAAACCCCACCCCCAACAAGAAAATGAATAATATAAAGTTTATTATTTGAATAAAAGGTAACAAATACAGGCCAAAAACAAATATCTTAATCATATTAATGCGATGGATGGCTTGTTTCTTGTCACAAATTGAGTCAATTTTTGGAATAATATTGGACAATTTAAGCCTTAATTGCGCGCGCGCCTTCATGCTTTCCGCACGCACCTACCAGTCACCCAGCCGCCATTACGTAAATTTTGTTGCGAACCCCTACCGTCGCATGGCGAACCCCTAGAGGTTCGCGAACCCCACTTTTAGTAACCCTGTGCTAGACCATTCAGCAGCAGCAGTAGTATATCCAGCCTATAATGTTCCCACTGCTGGGATACGGGCTCTTCTCTATAAAAAAAAAACACCTGGCTCAGTCATCAGAACATCATTACCAAGTTCAATCTACTGGCCTCTTCACACCTAATCATACGACGGTAACTCAAGGAGTTTACTTGTGCCGCCATGGGATCTGGAGGCGATAGGACTCGCGCGCGCCGTGTCGAGACGGCGCGTTCGTGTTCCGCGCGCGCCTCAAAGAGATGTCAGCAAAAGGAAGGGGTCCCAAAGGCCGACGCCTGCCGGGGCTGCGGGACTGTTCGAAAGAGGTACCGTGGCCCCGGAACACAAAGGGCATAGAAGGAACATAGATGGGTTTTAGTCAGTAAAAGTCTGACCAGAGCGAAAGGGGTCATTTGATGATTTCCCATCCGAAAAAAAGAAAAGGATTTGTAGCCACTGAAGCATTCCACTATTCACCTCCTGGCTGCATCATCAGATCAGGTCCAAGATACCAAATTATAGTATTTTCATCCGAACTACATATTGTACTCATCATCATCAGCCTATTAATGTTCCCACTGCTGGGACACAGACCTCCTCTCTATGAGTAGGAATGGGCTATAATCCACCACGCGGACCCAGTGCGGATTGGTAGATGTCACATGTCTTCGAATTTTTTCTAGGACATGCCGGTTTCCTCACAATGTTTTCCTTCACCGTTTTGAGAGCAGTGGTGATGAAATAAATTACACAAAGTAAAGCGCCTGTCTGGGTTCGAACCCACGACTTACTGTTTGTAAGTCGGGGCCGCCACCACTGGGCCACCGCTGCTCTACATGTACTAAACCGTTTTTATTAAAGATATTATGGGTTGGTTATCAGCAATTTGATTGTTATTTTTCTTTCATATGAAACAACAATATAACTAGGACCTTAGGGCCCTTGCCTTTCAACCTTTTAACCGTCAGAGCATAAACGCACGCGCGTGCCCGCCACGCTAAGCCACAATTTCACCTACCATTTTATCACATTTTTGTGTCGTTTGGCATACAGGGCACGCGCTTGTGTCTCGTTTATTTGAGTATCAAGTATGGCAGAACTCTTATCGGGTTTGACGCAAAATGTGCACTTCGCAAAATGTGCACTCCTCAAAATAGTACTTCTCAAAATGAGCACAGTTTATCAAAATGTCCACTTCTCAAAATGAGCACTACAGAAATAAAAACGATTGTCTACTATTTTTTATTTTATTTTGTTTGTTCGATTTTTAGGGTGATCCCATTTATTTGATGTAGAATTGGCATGATCATGCTAAAAATTGGTCAAAATAATTTAAAAAATATATTACGCAAACGGTTATTATTTTTGCAGTGCTCATTTTGAGAAGTGCTCTTTTTGATAAGTGCTTATTTTGAGAAGCGCACATTTTGCGAAATGTACATTTTGCGAAGTGCTCATTTTGCGTCAAGTGCACATTTTGCTTTGTGCAAAATCTGCGTCAAACCCCTCTTATCCAATTTATGGTACCTATACTTCAACAGGCTGGTGCCCTGAACTTAATACTGAGTTCATGAAAATGCGTAATTGTACAATTTTATGACATCTTGCAGGTGGAAGGACAAAGCTTGCCCATTCCGGACAGACTCCAGGTTGAAGCTCATGGTAATTCCCACAATCGTCCGATGGAAGGGAGTGCAGAGGCTAGAGGGCTCTCAGTGTAACAAAAGAGAACTACTTGAAATGCTCTTTGAAGATGAAGACTGAAGGTGGTGATTTAAAAAAATCTGGTGGAATTTTACGTAATCCTGTACATAGCATGTATTATTAAGAAAGGTGATTTATTGTTTATTAAACATTTTATAAACTTATGTCAGCCTTTTAATTAACTGTATTGAGTAAGTTCATCTATCTTATATAAGTTCATATCTTTTCCAATGATTTAGATTTGGTAAAACAGGATTATTGTATAGTTGCTGCCAGTTAAGTGACAATAGTGGTCTGCCCTTTCCCTAATATCTCTTCGTACGAACCAAAACAAATAACCATGTATCGTTTTTCATTAGAAAAAAAGAAAAACACTGGACTGCCGATAGAAGTGAAAACTAAGTAACTTGTGAATTGTGTCGTCGAGCTGTGTGTGCATTTTTTTTGTTCCTTTTCTATTCACCCCCCCTCCCCACCCCCCTCAGGCCCCGCCCCAGTCGTAGCACTGCTAAGGGTAGTGCTCCGCGCACGGCTAGGTGGTACTACGCCGTAGCGGATCGGCTACGAGTGCTACGAAAAGCGTACGAGAGAGTCACGCGAGTTCCATGATTTTTGTTCACCCAAAAAGTGTTCAACGCGCCTAAAGAAGTTTTCACTTCAATAGAAACAATGTTGAAGATCACGATTATCGTGATCACTATAGATGACTATTCAAGACTTGAACAGGCTTATTTTTGGTTTTCAAAGTTAAGAACTTTAATAAATGTAGTTGGGTCAATGAGGGTGCCGATTCCCTTGTTCACAAACTAAACTAAATTTACGTTGAATGCATCTTTTTCTTTCTATTTCATTATGAAAAGGACAGAAGATAAATATTTGTATAATCCTGTCAAATTAGTCAGCACCTGACGTAATTTGACGTAATTTTAGTAGTCAACTTTTTAATCGCGTCTAAAACTTGTATGGCGCTGATTAATTTGACAGAACATAACTAAAATTTATCTTCTGTCCTTTTCTTAATGAAATAGAAAGAAAAAGATGCACTGAATTTAAATTTGGTTTAGTTTGTAAACAAGGGAATCGGCACCATTGTCATTTTAACTGGCAGCAACTATAGGTGAATATTGGGAATGCCATAAGTTATGGCATGGCACAGCGCGTCAATGACCCTTGGTTATGGCCCATAACCAAGGGTCATTGACGCGCTGTTGGATTTGGAACCGCAAGTAGAAAATGGTGTCGATTAACAGAATCGACACCATTTTCTACGTGCACAAACTAAACTTAATTTAGGCTATTGCTATCTTTTACCAAAAGGTAGTGCGAGAAAAGGACGGCTATAGCTATGAACTAAGTTAGAGATAAAGAAGTGAACTAGTTTATGCCTTGCGCTTCACCGTGTTTTTAGTCGACATGTTTTTACGTGCACCCTTCATTTGTATGGAAATATTAGTTCAACTAAATTTGACAGCTCTAAATTACGTCCGTCTCTTTCTCGTTTTATTAGAGAGAAAAATGCAAAAAAGCAATAGCCTAAATTAAGTTTAGTTTGTTCACAACAGAATTCTTTCGACATTAATTATATCAAGTTTCAACCATCTTTGTTATTCGAAACTACAACACGTTTATACAAATAGTTTGCATGCTATTATAATGATAAACAGATTTTAATAAGTACTTATACTTAATGAAATTCATTTTTTCTTATCATGTATTATTAGGAAATGCCAAGTAAATGATACAGGAGTGAGATAAAAAAAAATGCTTGTGTAATAAATGTTTATTTGCTATTACATTAGTAGACAATTCCGTTATCTAAAATAATCTAAATCTAAATTATACTTATTATAATTGAGCAATCATTGTCTTTGAAGAAGGTATTGAAATGTACAGTCGTTGCGTCTTAAAAATTAATAGTCATTTTGAAAGGCACAATGATTGTAACTTAGAAAATATCCAGTTTGTGCAAGTACAATTTCGTATTACCACAAAAGTAATTATTTTGTCAACAATTTCATTCGTAATCGGAATATTATTTATGGAGCGAGAAAAACCTGATAGGTACACAATAGGATAAAAGAGTATTGTTTTCCTTTGATAAATGCTTATTATTTGTGAAATGCATTAGACAGTATTATTATTTCGATAAGGGGCGTTCCCATTGTTTATCGCTATCATATCGTCCCTGCTTACTTATTTTGTAAAAGACCTGTTGACTCATATTGCATGTTATAATCTAGATTTGTTCCATTCCTTAATTAAAAAGTCACCTTTATCTATATAGTTGGAAACTATCACAGAAATGCTTCCGTTTAAACATGTAAATGCATTACATTTGTTCTTAATTTCCTAGCTTATTATATTATATTACCATCTAACTCCCATAAATCATTATAAAACATTTTTTTCTTAATAGTTGGGTAACTTAAAACTTAATTGGGACGTATAAAAGAACAATTAATTAACATACTTATTATAGTAACATTAATTAGTCTAAAAATCACCGAAACTATTAAATATTTGTCAAAAAATAGTACTTCTTTAATCAAAATACTAAGACCTCACTATTATTTTACTGAGTCATGATTTTGTATGCCATAGTTACCTATTACCTACATGACATTTCATTATGGAGAAACCAGTGTGACTATGTACTATATGAATGCAAAGCGGTAAAACTTGTTCTGTGTAACTAAGGAGGAAACAGAACTTTATTTCCTGTATTGATTCAAATGTGCATTGAATCACGAGAATCCATTTCTGAGAGACTATTCTCTATACAGCGAAGCCCGGTTTCCACTGCAAGCGGAGGGGACCCATTAATGACTTCTTTTACTTCGCAAGAGAAAACTGCTTACATGGTGTTTCCACCAACAATGAGACGAGCGAAGATGACTCAGCGGGCAGACGCAAAAAGTGTAATAAAAACGAGCTCGGTCTGCTCATTCTTGTTTCATTTCTCTTTTGCGGTGGGAATCAGAAGACTAACGACGTCTTCCCCGTGCGTGACGTCTTTCTCTTTCTTGGTGGAAAGGCAAACCTATTTCATGAACGAACGAAGTCCGCTTCGCTTAGCCATTTCCGACTCTTTCGCGGTGGAAACCGGGTTTTACTATAGGTCGCGGCACGTAACTCTAGCACTGAACAAAACGTGGAGGGGATAGTTGCGCATGTTCAATTCCAAGACATTCTTATTTTTTTACTTCTGCGCAATAACGGTCAACGCTAGGGTTTCGTGCCGCGACTTGTAATCGTATACATATTTTTCGTCGTCAGTCAGAAGGCACATACTTAAGTACAGCTTGGCAAAAAAGAGTGACGCGGTGATAGTTGGAACTACAAATTTCCTACCTGGCAATACCGCGTTTTCTGTCAAACTGCAATGTCATTGGCTTGCCACTGCTCAGGGTTGCCAGAAAGTCACAACAACGCCCTCATTTTTCCATGTTCTATTTTGCCAAACTGTATGTCCTTGGATTGGATGATACTACTTTCGTCGATCTGTCATAGCAGACGCGAGAGATTAAACTGTTCTAGAAACTGTTATTGATGATGTTATCAGATATCAAGTATTACCAAGGGATACCTGGGTGTTGGAGATCAGATAAGCAGTCGCCCTATTTTAGAAAGTAGGTACTGGCATTCAGCTGCCTCCGGTTAGACAGGAAGCAGACCTCAACATAAGAAAGGGTTACCCACAGTGGCGTAGCTAGCGGGGGGCGGCAGGGGTGGCCCGCACCAGCACCGTGAACATCACAAGTGCCACCTATAAAAACCGGCCAAGTGAGAGTTGAACTCGCGTGGAGAGGGTTCCGTACAATACCAGTCTTATATTAAGTTTTCCACTTTATTCTTTTTTTCAATTGATAGTATTTTCTGTATAAATCGACAAAATGACTCCTTGTACGAATAGACAAACGTAATTTTTATTTTAACTGTTTTGATTGATTTTTGGGGTGACACCTACAATATCCGCACCGGGTGTCACCCATGCTAGCTACGCCACTGGTTACGCAGATGATGAGGATCCATGTTTTTACAACCATTAAGGTGAAAGCGTCAGGGTACCCTGCGAAATTCAAAATTTTCTTACGTTTTTTGCAATTTGCAGGCCAGTGCTTGATGAAAATACGATTCGCGGCTGTAAGACGTGTTTAGTTACAAAATTATAATCATCAATACAACCCTCCAAGTTCATGTAACTGTCAAGAAAGAGTATCTCATGAAAAAGTCAAGAAAATTTGAATTTCGCGGGCTACCCTGGAGCATAATGAATTTGCAGTAGAAGCTGCAGTTTTGACAGCTTCAACCTAGGTATTAGTGCCGACGCTACGACGCAGTGACCGCGGTAGCTTGACTGCAGGCAGTTGGTACAGGCTGCAGGTCTTCGGTAGGGTCATCACTACCGATGTTGAGGTCTTTGCTCGGTATGGAGATGAAAACGTCGTAGAAAACCTTTTTGCTGCGCAGGAACGCGCTCTTGTTGTCGAAGATTATTGAATCTGTTAAAAAAAAAGGTTTCAAATTACAATGCTACAAAGTGATACTAAGATAAATAGTCAATTTCTCGGACATGAATCTTTTTTAAATTGGAAATGTGGATAAAATTGGAACTAATAATAATAATAATATATTTATTTAATTTGACAACATTGGTCCACTGGTTAGTACACAAACAAAGTTATCAACTAAGGGTTAGTATTTATTAACTAAGTACATAATTATTTCTGTTATTTGTCATCCTAATGCCGCCATCTTGTTTTTTGGAAAATCAGCAGATGACCCCTGTCATTTGATGATTTCCCATCCGAAAAAAAAATAGTAACTCACAGGTGGCGGGACCAGTGACGGCCATGACGCCGACGTCGGAGGGCCCCTCGGTGAGCTTGCGCGGGCCGTGCACGACGCTCTCGTTGCCCTCCTCGTCGCGCCGCTTGATCACGAACTTTATGTCGTGGTGGTCTACTCCGCACTCCCATCTGAAATCGAAGTGTTGAAGTGGTTTTATGTTTGTAAACCGATTTTAATTTACTACCCTAGCATGAAAACCGTAGAAACGGGTTTTGTCGACGAAAGGATCGACTAAAAATGACAGATGAACAAAAGAAATCTGTAATTTTTGTCAATTCTTCCGTCGACAAAACCCGTTTTATCGTCATCGTGCTGAGCGGGCTGGTTGACATTTGGGTTTAATGTGTAGTACCAAAGGTGCTGAACCAACAGTTTGAATGTGAACCAGATTGTAGAAAGATGAAGCCTATTCTAATGGTAGATAGTTAGGTACCTATGTAACTATGTGGGTACTTTTCCGATGTAAAATAGGTACCATTTTCTCAAAAATTTCAGTCTTAGAAAATTAAGTCATCATCTGCTTATAGCTTGGCAAAAAAAAGTATGGAAAAAATGAGGGTGTTGTCAGCGACTTTCTGGCAACCCTGAGCAGTGACAAGCCAATGAGATTGCCGAGTTTGGCAGGAAATGCGGTATTGCCAGGTAGGAAATTAGTAGTTCCAACTGTTACCGCGTCACTTATTTTGCCAAGCTGTACCTACTGGCCTAGTCTTTTCCCAAATACATAATTACAAGGTGTAAAGTTGTAAACGGATTTTTCACGAAGCCGTCAACCAAGCATTCCTCTCCGCAAAAATTATCGCTGGGAAACGATTTTTTTTTGGGGTAAAACTCGTTTCCCAGCGATAATTTTTGCGTAGAGTAAGGTACGTTTGATGTACCATTATGGATTGAATAGTACGGGGGTCGTGAAGGTATTTAAAGTGAAGTTATGACAAAACATGTAGGTATTTACAAAAAAACTTGTGAAAAAGTTAGAACTTTGACCACCAATATCTCCGTAACTAGAAGGTTCCCAGTTATGGCGTAGAATAAAGAAATGAGTGCAATGGCGGGGAGAACAAGTGCCTTTCGTTTTTACACACTTCATATTGCAGTCGGCTTCCTCTTTCTCCAGATGCAGCTGAATACCAGTATTATATATGGAGCGACTGCTTAACGATATTGAGAAAAATCAGTAATAAGTTTGATTGACTTGAACTGGTGTTCAAATCCATTCAAAGGTAAAATATAGATGATACTCACTTCAAAACACTGTCACTATCTGAACACAGCAGGTCGATGACATGCTTCTCGCCAGTCTTGATGGTGACGCGCTTGAACTCCTTCTCCGAGTCGAAGGTCTGGTTGCTGGAGTAGTAGCTTTTAGGAACTTTGCCACCGGGCTTCACCTGCAAACGGAAAAATATCTATAAAGCTAAGTACTTCCAAAGCACTGGACCTCTATTCAATGAGTTTTAGCTTTAGCAGATTTTGCTTTTTTTATTTCCTCTTTTTGGAAGTCGGTTAAAAATGCAACCTGTCTACAAATACTCCAATAATATTGATCCAAGCGCACATACCAGAAGATAATAATAGGGTAAATGACAAAAATATTGGACACATATTTTTTCTTTTTTCACATAAGTAAACAAGAAATGAAGACGATACAGTGCGACCAAAACTCGTGAGACGTCACATTTGAGTACATTTTTTATTCAAATGTGACGTCATAAGCCCCCCACTCATGATCTTCGACACGTTTTATCTTCGTCAATTTTTATTAATTTGATAAAACAAAAACACGTAAGTATCCAATATTTTTAGATAATATGACGGACTAAACAGGATCATATTTTTTTTTTTAGTCAGTCTCCCTATTCCTGATGAAAAGCTAGTTCCACAATTAACTTACAAATAGAGCACATCTAGGATCTCCATTCTCATCCACCATGGTCCCGCCGTAGTGTTGCGGCAGCTGATCCTTATCGATGATGGAGAGCACCTGCGGCTGCCACTTCTTGGCGTCCGTGCCGTAGATTTTAATCTTGGAGATCGTGTACTCGTGCATGAACTTCTTGATCACTGAGAAAGCTAGGGAGAACACTTTTGGAGCTGGAATAGAAGGAAAAAGGAGTTACAATGATCAAAAACAAAGAAGGTCCTGTGAATTCTTTTAGCAGACGGTATGCCACACTACTGGGCCTTTTTTTTTTTTTTTTCTCATGGGAAATCATCAAATAACCCCTCCCGCTCTGGGCGGAGCAGGAGGGAGTGTCAGACTTTTACTGACTAAAACCCATCCATGTTCCTTCATCGCCCTTTGTGTTCCGGGGCCGCGGTATCTCTTTCGAACAGTCCCGCAACCCCGGCAGGCATCGGTCCTTACCAACCCCTTCCTTTTTGCTGACTCTCTTTGAGGCGCGCGTGGAACACGAGCGCGCCATCGACACGGCCTGTCGTCATGAGACGGACGGACGGCGAGCTAGCCCATAGCTCACCGTCCACAGGCCCGCGCCTACGGTGGCCGGGGGCCACGTGGTGTTGGCCCCCGACGCCCGGGGCGTCTCCCGAGGCGGCCGAGACGCTGAGAGGTTCTCTCCCTCTCCCGTTCCGCCACCTCCTTCTCTAGCATTACTGCTTCGCAGAAGGAGGTGACGGCGTCCCATTCCGTCTCGCTCCGGTCCATGGCTTGCACCAGGGCCGGACGCGAGAGGTCGCCGCCGCCGATCGCCGCTTCGAGGACACGGCGGTGCTCCGCCCACGCGGGGCACACCTTCACCGTGTGCTCCACCGTGTCCTCCGGTCGATCCTCGCAATGGAAACACCCGGGCGTTTCCTCCCGCCCGATTCGGTGCAGGAACCTCCCGAGAACACCGTGTCCGGTAAGGACCTGCGTCAGGCGGAAGGTGAGGACGCCGTGGCGTCTCTCAAGCCACTCCTCAAAGAGGGGACTTATCGCCACAATTGTGGCGTGCCCTGCACGGGGTTGCGACAGTCGCTCTCTCCATGTCGCCATGAGATCCCGCCGGAAGTCTGTCCGCTGAGCGACAATTTGTCGCGGCAGCGGAGTTTCCCCCCGGCGTAGCGCCTCCGCGCGCCATTCATGCAGGCGCGCGAGGACTATCGCCTCCAGATCCCATGGCGGCAATCCGGCAAACACTACTGGGCCTCAAGTCTGCTATTACAATAGTGTCAGAATGGTCTATCATTGATTTAATAATTGTTTTTTTTTTTGACAAGTTTGGTAATCTACTAATATGATGGCGTCATTATGACTTTCCAATGGTCAACCAACGACACTCCATTGAAAGAAATAGCATAGAATGGTAATCTCGTACGTATTGACAAATTAATGACTGGTGCTATTTACGAACGTCTTACGTACTTCAGATTGCTTATACATAAAACCTATGCTTCTAACACTAATAAATAATAATTATGTAAAAATATATATAAATGAAATTTTATAATAATGGCAATACCACAATATCAAGACCATTGACCGATCAATGATCGACCATTAGGAATTTAGCAGATTACGAACTTTTAGCAAAATGACGATGGGATCGTGTTGGAATGACGAATTTATAAAAATAGCAGACTTAGGCCCCAGATCTCATACGGACGGCTCCATTAATTCGTTACCCCTTTGATTGGAGTGTCCAAATGCGTGACGGATTCCTAATTAATGCAGCTGCCTGTACATTCGAAGTCAGAAAGGTTTCTTTCCTTGTTTGCAAAAGAAGAATTTTCCTGATCTCGTGCAGACGCAATTTTCAACAGACGACGGTAACAAGAACTGAGTTGAGTTACTCATAGGAAACAACGTCAACGTCAAAAATCAACAGAGCGCGAAAAATCGCCCGTGCTAACAACACAAGTTTTAAGTCGGGATCAGAGCAATGCTGATAGTAAGCCCCTCACCTAAGCTCGTAGACCTATTTTAAGAACATTGACAAATACTCATCAATTGGGCCCCATTCAACTTTAGGTAACAAGAACAACCCATAACGTCCACTGCTGGACATTAGCCTCTCCCATGATGGGAGGAATTTGCCGTAATCTCCAGGCTTGGCAGGCGGATTGGAGATCGCAGTGATGAAAGACTAACAGAAAACGCTGCTGCCCATTCTCTGGTCTACGGAGGCGCAAGGTGTTCTGCCTCAGACACTAGTCGCCTTATACGACACCCGTGAGTGTAATGGGTTGGTTCTATTCTACTCTGCCGGATACCACACGGCTGAGGTAAGCTTCAAGAATATATGGATCACTCATCACATCGTCATTTCATACAAGGTCCAACAAAATAAGCACGTACCGTTAACAATGTAGCAGATCTTCAAGATCTCAGGGTAGTTGGCTTCGTACAGCTGCAGCAATGTGAACACCATCTCCGCTGCCGGCTTCCACGCGTACTGCTTGATGTTGAAGCCTTCCAGGTCGAAGATTACCGTCACCTGGAGATTTATATTTGTTTATTTATTAAAACTTTATGGTTTAAGCACATGTAAGGGCGTTTTGGGGGACCGTTTCTTGTAAATTTCGACGCTCACACTTTCAGCTCAATTTGCATATAGACTTGGTTGCTTTTTGCAAAGTACAATATTATATACGTAAAAAAAAAAATACCCAAAGCAACTAACTTAACAATATACTAAAAAATGGTGTCACTGTCGATACTGTCAATAAAACTTCTCTTCAACGCAAAGTTGAATTTACAAACCAGTGGATAAGTATTATTAAATGCTACCAAATACTGTCCGGAAAAAATGGTCCACGGTATGAATGGTCTATAAAGTGCCACAAAGGGCAAACATACATATTCATGTAGCATGTAGGCTGATAAACACATTACCCTCCTGGTAGTGTGTTTATCAGCCTCAGTCGGGTAAAAAGGCGTCTGCAGCCCGCGTAGCATGACCACCGTAGAAACGAAAGAGACTCGACATATCTTTTGTTCATCTGACATTTTGTCGATTGAATGACAGATGAACAAAAGATTTGTCGATTCTCTTTCGTGTCTACGGTGCTTATGCTAAGCGGGCTGGGATTGCTCCGGGGTTCTCGGGCAGCATTACATTTAGGTATCTACCAAAAAAACATAATCGTGCAACCAGATAAAATAAATATTCTGGTCTAGTTCGGACTGACTTGGCCAACACCTCTATCATTGAGCCAGGTCAGTTTCCACAAATGGTTTAATTATGACCATAGTAACTGGAAACTTGATACATCGTTATATATAGTAGGTAGCTATCTACAGGCTTTCAATCATTATCAGGCAACTAAGGCCCATAGATAAAATACACAAAATTACATTTAACAAAAATAATAAACTACTTAATACATATTTTAAACCGAAATATAACTACACTACACACAGACACACAAACATGATATAATCAAAGAGTACAGGTTTCATAGGTAGTAAAGAAGTTAAACTAGCAACAGTTTAACTAGGTAGGTACCTAGTTCGTAATTTGCAGGTGGAAGTGGTGGAACTGTACGGCTGCTGTAATTAGGCCATTTTCCTCAATTTATATAGTTTGCTATAACAACACAGATTAGCAGTGATTACTGACTGATCGTCATTATAAGTACCTACCTACCTAATCTATAATTATTTTCGTCATCAAATAGATAATTACATTAAAAACAGTGGCATTAAAATACAAGGCCGAAAGAAATAGGCATGACGACAGTATCAAAAAATTGCAAATCTATTTAGTCCGTCAGTTAGAGTATTTGAAAATAATGGACACATATTTTTTGTTTTTGTAAATCAATGAAACTGATAAAGATAAAACGCATCAAAACTCGGGAGTGGGGGCTCGTGGCGTCAGAACTAGCTAAAAATTATACCAAGGCGAGACGTATTGAGAATTATAAAAGCGTCGTATCTTCGTCAATTTTGGTTTACGTAACAAAAGAAAAAATTAGTGTCCAATCTTTTTTGAAAATCTATCTGACGGACTAATTCGATTTTTTTTTGTCGTCTCGCCTATTACCGAACGAAACTGACGTGATGGGGAGGACATCCAAACAGAAAAATAAAAAGTTTTTTTTTTGGGTCAATGCCCGCAGTATTGTAAAACTTTTTTTATTTTCATGAGTATAAAAAATCGGTTATTTTCTTGTTTTGTAAAGAAAAACAAAAAGCAAGTTATAAGTAACCGTGGGAGTACGGGGATAAAATATAGCCTATGTTACTCGCTGATAACGTAGCTATCCATTGCTGAAAGAATTTTTCAAATCGGTCCAGTAGTTTTTAAGTTTATTCGTTACATACAAAAATACAAATCGCGGGACGTCCGCTAGTAATATTATAAAGATATAATATTACTAGCGGACGTCCCGCGGTTTCACCCGCGTTCGTTTCCCGTTCCCGTGGGAACTTCGTACGGAGATAAAATATAGCCTATGTCACTCAGGGTGAATGTAGCTTTCTAATGGTGAAAGAATTTTTTAAATCGGCGTTATTACTTCCGGAGATTACCCCCTACATACAAACTTACAAACAAATGTTACCTCTTTATAATATTAGTATAGATTATTATATTATGGTACCTAAGTAATATTCCAAGTTACCTACCTTTTTTATTATCTTGTTTGTACTTATTTCGCGTGCGCATTATTATTATTTTTTTTTTTTTTAATTTAACTAGCCCCTGTAATTACAATTACGCATCACATGTTTGAGAGGTCTCTCCATAACATACCTTCAATGCAGCCGCTCCATGCTCCTCCGCCTGCTTCCTGGCGGTGGCGAGGTAGTTCTCCAAGAGCCTGAGGATCATGCGGATGACGTCCGTCTTGGTCACGGAGTGCAGCAGCCCCCACACGTCCAGCCCCATGATCGGGACGATGATAACTGGAAAGATAATGGAATAACAAAATTAATCAATATCTTGGATCTTGGGAACGTAACGAAAAACGAAAGAAACCGTATTTTTTCGGCATACCCACAAGTGCACAAAAAAAAAACCAATGGTTTGTATCTCACGGCTGCGCCAAATAGGCCCAGTTCAGCAAACTTAGAATGTTGGAATCCTGGAAAAAGGACGCAGGCTAAGGGCTGGTCTGGAGTTTTAGACTCGGCTAGCCAATGTGCAAAATAGATACTAGGTGGTCTATGGTTTATATTCCTTCCCAGGTTGCTGATTAGGAAAGTATGCGAACTAGAATGTGGAAGTGCGTACAGAAGAGAAGAACAAGCCCTCTATCCTATGGTATTGGACTACACATGGTGTAAACAGACCCTTCACGAAGCCGTCAACCCAGCATACGGAACATGCTGGTAAACGACTTTTTTTTTTTGGGGGGTAAAAAATTACGTTTTACAGTAGGACTCAATGTAACGCACTCAAAACATTGTGCTGATGGATGAATTGAATAGTACGGGGGTCGTGGAAGTGTTTAAGGGCAGGTAGACCCAATTTTCCCAATTTTTCATAACTTTGATTCAATAGTAAACAAAGAAATAGTGATATTTTAAAGCCAAAAAAATAGATATTATAGTTGACTATATTTACTAAGATAATTTGTGGTTCAAAACATGATATCAAAAACTTCACTCGATGAAAAAAAAATCCGAACAGGAGCCTAATTCGAATATTTTTTTATGTTTTTCTTATTTTACTTGAAGAATATGAAAGTTTTACTTCCAAAAAAAATATCTAAGCAAAGTTAATAACATATAGAACAATTATTTGTGGTTAAATTTTGCAAAACAATTTAATCCTTTTAATAATAAATTATTATATAAGAAAACGGCTTGCGCACGTGGATTCAGTCGCCCGCCAGGCCTTGACGAGGTAGGACCTATGTCCCTTTTGCTGGCGCACGGCTGTCCCGCCGATTTATCGAACGATTTATTTAAAGAACGTAGTGTAATTATAACAGTACAGTCTTTTTTAACCGACTTAAAAAAAGGAGGAGGTTTCACAATTTGACCGTAGGATAACTTCGTCGTTTATGAACCGATTTAGATGATTATTTTTTTGTTGGAAAGAATATATTCCAAGAGTAGTACCATGACCATGAAACTAGGATCTGATGATGGCATCTCAGAGAAATCGAGGGGAACCTTTGAACATCGTAGTGCGACTAGTGCGTTTGTTTTTTTGTTCATTGTGTATTTTAGAGCACTACTATTTAAAGAAAGTCTGGACTCGATCTGATGATAGAACCCGAAGACAGTCGAGGACACTCCTCAACGATTCACAATAATTACCTGGTGTTTGGGCTTGATTAATTTGTATTGATGAGAACTTTACACCTAAATGGGTTGTGATCATCTTTAGGGGTCTGATGATAAAGACGAAGGACAGTCAAAGGAACTCCTCAACGTTTTACAGTAGCTACCTTGTGTTTGGATTTAATTCATTTCTATTGATGAGAACTTTGCACCCATATGGGTTATAAGTGCCATTAGTTACATTAAGTGCCATTGGTCTGATGATGATGAAAGTACGCTATTGCCGTGTTTGTGATTCTTTGTCGAGTACTTTCTGTTATTATTAGTTTTAAAAGTAAGTAGGTACAAATTCCCTCGAGAATAGTCTCGTCACAGGTGCGCGTACGCAAACTGAAGCACAACGCAAAACGAAGCTAACGTTTACACCTGGAACTTTTGGTACAGGGCGGTTAGTGGCTCAGATTTGGTTCCGTTATAGTTTTTGAATTTCCAAACACGAGTCCACCCGTCTGGTACAAAAATAATTGAATAAATTACGACTTGTAGCAATTTGCATTTACAATATCTATTCAAATTAATTTATTACATTTAAATGTTAGGTTTTCGCAATTACTGCCTATTATAATAAATCAAGCTGACAATTTAATAAAATAAGTTGACCTACTGCCTACACGACACGCTTACCTATACTGTGACACTTCGCTCAGCTTTGGGTTCAAGTCGGCGACGTAAATACCTACTTTGCTTGGCGTAGACGGCCTTAAGGCCGTCTACGCCAAGCAAAGTAGGTATTTAACGCTACCACCCTTTACGCGAAACGAGTCGTGCACACGCGTCGCCGACTTGAACCCAAAGCTGAGCGAAGTGTCACAGTATAGGTAAGCGTGTCGTGTAGGCAGTAGGTCAACTTATTTTATTAAATTGTCAGCTTGATTTATTATAATAGGCAGTAATTGCGAAAACCTAACATTTAAATGTAATAAATTAATTTGAATAGATATTGTAAATGCAAATTGCTACAAGTCGTAATTTATTCAATTATTTTTGTACCAGACGGGTGGACTCGTGTTTGGAAATTCAAAACTATAACGGAACCAAATCTGAGCCACTAACCGCCCTGTACCAAAAGTTCCGGGTGTAAACGTTAGCTTCGTGGAACGGAGAGGTGGGTTTGGAAAATACTGCACTATTATTGTAGACGGAGAAGAAATGAAACACTATTTGACTATGGTAAGACACTACAAGCAGACAATACTGGAAAAACTGAGCTGAAACTATAATCGGAAAGAACTGTTAACTATTCGGATATCGAAACGAAACTGACTGCTTGAATATCGTAAACAAAACTGACTGTTCCAATGTCGAAAACAAAACTTACTATGCGGTGCCTGCGCTGTGCTTTCATACTATTAGCAGACACACAAAAAATATTCGCGAATCCTCTAGCGGTGTGTAGTATTTGTTCGCTAGACAATCTTTTAATTCATACAAAAAGCATGAACAAAAAACATTAACAAAAAAATACAAAGGAAACTATAAGCAAAAGGATAATAAATAACTCGAACGGAAGAAGGAAGTAGGTACTTTACGCTCTCGGCGTACGGTCGAAATTAAATTAACATTTCTCGATGTTTTTTATAAGTAGTTTGCGTACGCGCACCTGTGACGAGACTATTCTCGAGGGTATTTGTACCTACTTACTTTTAAAACTAATAATAACAGAAAGTACTCGACAAAGAATCACAAACACGGCAATAGCGTACTTTCTCGAACGTTCTTTCTATAGACTATATAAAAACACTGTTTTAGACACTTGTCGCGAACAATTTGACTAGGTTTCTTACATTGTTTTTATCTCACGAAGAGACACATGCTTTATTTGTTGTATGTGTCACCGTAAAATTGTAAATACCGTTAGATTATAATCTATCTCGTGAGATTGTAAACTCGTTCGTTGAGGAATTCCCTCGACTGTCTATGGTCTCCATCATCAGACCAATGGCACTTACAACCCATATGGGTGCAAAGTTCTCATCAATAGAAATGAATTAAATCCAAACACAAGGTAGCTACTGTAAAACGTTGAGGAGTTCCTTTGACTGTCCTTCGTCTTTATCATCAGACCCCTAAAGATGACCACAACCCATTTAGGTGTAAAGTTCTCATCAATACAAATTAATCAAGCCCAAACACCAGGTAATTATTGTGAATCGTTGAGGAGTGCCCTCGACTGTCTTCGGGTTCCATCATCAGATCGAGTCCAGACTTTCTTTAAATAGTAGTGCTCTAAAATACTCAATGAACAAAAAAACAAACGCACTAGTCGCACTACGATGTTCAAAGGTTCCCCTCGATTTCTCTGAGATGCCATCATCAGATCCCAGTTTCATGGTCATGGTACTACTCTTGGAATATCTTCTTTCCAACAAAAAAAGAATCATCTAAATCGGTTCATAAACGACGAAGTTATCCTACGGTCAAATCGTGAAACCTCCTCCTTTTTTTAAGTCGGTTAAAAAAGACTGTACTGTTATAATTACACTACGTTCTTTAAATAAATCGTTCGATAAATCGACGGGACAGCCGTGCGCCAGCAAAAGGGACATAGGTCCTACCTCGTCAAGGCCTGGCGGGCGACTGAATCCACGTGCGCAAGCCGTTTTCTTATATAATAATTTATTATTAAAAGGATTAAATTGTTTTTAAAAATTTAACCACAAATAATTGTTCTATATGTTATTAACTTTGCTTAGATATTTTTTTTGGAAGTAAAACTTTCATATTCTCCAAGTAAAATAAGAAAAACATAAAAAAATATTCGAATTAGGCTCCTGTTCGGATTTTTTTTTCATCGAGTGAAGTTTTTGATATCATGTTTTGAACCACAAATTATCTTAGTAAATATAGTCAACTATAATATATATTTTTTTTGGCTTTAAAAAATCACTATTTCTTTGTTTACTATTGAATCAAAGTTATGTAAAATTGGGAAAATTGGGACTACCTGCCCTTAAAGCTAAAAGCTTACATTAAAAACATGTCATTGTAATTTAAAAAAAGTTGTAAAATGTTGGAACTTTGACCCCCAATGGTGTCGATTCTGTTGTGAACAAACTAAACTTAATATAGCAATAGCCTAAATTAAGTTTAGTTTGTGCACAACAAAATCGACACCATTATCTCCATAACTAGAAGGTTTGGTCTGAAACAAAAAAAATATCGCCATGACGGACGTGGAGAACAAGTGCCTTTCGGCTTCGTCAAGGGTCTTTTTACACCCTTTATTGTATACTTTGATGCACTTCGTTTTAGACACGTGTCATGGCAGTCTACCTAAGCGCCAATTTATGACTTTCTTTCACCCACAAAAATAGCATTGGAATAAATATTCTATTCTTAGATGACCTTACGAGTATTTCTATATTTTTATAATCATTAAATTGTAACCTTACATCGCTCACCAAGTGTTCATCTTATTTCCTAACTACAGATTAGAGTGCCAGGGCCAAGGCCTACTATGTAGAAATCGAGAGGAAGTTCACGTCGCGTAACGCCACCGTGTGTGAGTGTGAGTGACAGTGACAATGACCCAATTGTTTCGCAACCGGCGCGCGAGCTTGAAATGTGGTCTGTGTTAGACAAAAATCATTTTTACAAAACTAAGAAAATAGCATCCTAACTTGCATCGATTTAGCTGTCATTCATTTTATTATGAGAATGTGTGAGCGAGCAAAGTGAGACAAAAAATGTGTAACTGTTACCATGACAAGCATAGGTAATAACTTAAAGGGTTTAAATTTTCATCGAAAAACGAGCGAAGCGAGCTCGAAAATTTGGTGCTTTCTGGACCACAAATGGTGAAGCCTTCATCAAAGAGCAGGCGCGGATACAGGATTTCCTTTAAGGAGAGGCAATTTTCTGGAAAATTCATAAAAAAAAAAAATGTTTTGATAGTAAATGGACGTTACTTTACAGAAATCCATGATATGCAAGATATAAGGGCGCCGCCAGCTTTTGTGCCAGGCCCCCCCCCCCTCTACGCTCCCCCGAGCGTAGCGAGAAATTCTTACGACACCTTGAACGAAAACTTGTTTCGAACGTTCATATAGGAGCTACTTGGTCGAATTTTAGATAATTTCAAGAGAAAGTAATCTGTAGAGCGAGCGAAGCGAGCTCGAAATTTTAACACTTTTCCTACCGACCTACTGGAGTTACCTGGGCCTCCAAACCCTGGGCAGACAAAGTTAAGGCTCTTGAAAAACTAGGCTTTAATAGCATAATAAAATTATCTGAGACAATGTTGTAAAAATTTCGAGCTAGCTAATAATTAATAATAGTATAATTGCATATATAAAGGGTGTAAAACACCTCTTAACGAAGCCGGAAGGCACTTGTTCTCCCCGTCATGGCGTCATTGCGATCTTTTTTTTTTTCTACACCATACCTGGAAACCTTCGAGTTACGGAGATATTGGGGGTCAAAGTTCCAACTTTTTGACAAGATTTTTATTTAAATTCAAGTTTATAATGTAAGATTTTTACTCCTTACTCCCCTAAACCTCCACGACCCCCGTACTGTTCAATCCATCAATCAGCACAATGTTTTGAGTGCGTTACATTGAGTTCTACCACAAAACATGATTTTTCACCCCAAAAAAAAAGTCATTTCCCAGCAATAATTTTTGCGTAAAGTTACTTAGTTTGATGTAAGTACTACATAATGCTTGGTTGACGGCTTCGTGATGAGGTCTTTTACACACTGTTTAGAAGGCCTCGGGGCCCTCGGGGCAAGGGGCTCCTAATTAATTTCAGGCTCTGTCTAGTGTATAGATCGATCATGCAAAAATCCATAGGAGTGCCAATCCTGAGGTAGAAAAAAGGAGGCTTTTTTATAAATATTTTTTCACAGGGTTAAAAAATATCTTAATTTAAGTGATTCCATTTTACGCTACAACTTAGTTCGTATAAGTATACCATTCTATGACGTCAGGCAGGAAAAGCTATAACTTTTAAAAATCCTGAGCCTCTAGGGGCAGGGGCAGCTGCCTCCTCCTGGCGACGCCCATGACAAGATATACAACTAGAATATTTAGTTTCCATTCCGTCAAACTAGTTCAAGCTTGTCTAATGACGTATTTGGTCCGGTTCAGGGGGGGCAATTGCACCCAATGCCCCCCCCCCCCCCCCCTGTATCCGCGCCTGTCAAAGAGCGAGCGAAGTGAGCTCGAAATATTGTTGCTTTCTGGACCGCGATAAGTTATGTTTTCGTTTTATCTTTTATCAAGAAGAATATCTGAGGTTGGTAGATGGTTTTATGATTTTTTTCCTAATCCCTTGTTACTCGGGGGCCCCATATCATTGATACGGATCAGCCGTATCAATTATATGGGGCCTCCGAGTGGTACAGTGGTAGCTATGCCCCTGAGGTTACTGTTACGACATAGACTATATTGAATACTTTTTTGGAACAAGCCCGCCACGAAATGGTGTGGCAGGCCAATCCCAAAGAGTCCCAGTAACTCCTAAAAGCCAACAGTGGTGATCACTAGAACAGCGCCGAGGCATCGAAGCTCTACTAGTCCGGGAGAAACGAATAGCTTGGTTTGATGTCATGCCAAGACAGCGGATTATAGAGTGCAAAGTGTTTGTGATACAGGGACACCTAGTACACACTGATGTATTGAACAATCATTCGTCAATAAAGATTTTTTATTTTTATTACATTATTAAAGAACTTACTTGGTGATCCTTCTTTATCGAAGCCAGTGCTTCCACTAGGACAGTATTTCAGTAGAACCTCTGGGACCTGCCACGCTGGAAGAGTTGTATCAATGCCCCACTTCTCCCGCCACTTCTGGGACTGAAAATGAAAGAAAAGTATTTATTTTATTTGTTATTTTTAAAATAGTTTTTGCTGTTATGCACGTGGTAGGTACCTAGTACCTACACATATTATTGACGATGGACCTGTCGGTCGTAACGTGTTAGCCGGCTGTACACTCTCGCCGAGACAGTCCGAGGCAGGGCGAGCGCGAGAGTGTAGACGGTAGCGCCCGCCCGCCTCGGTGTTCCTCGCTAGCTCTCCGTCCCGAGTCGGTTTCGCCGCGCGAGTCAAAGGGGCTCGCGCCGCGCCGCCGCCGCGCCGCCGCCGCGCCGCCCGCCTCGCACGAACTGTGAGTGCGTCGCTGTACACTCTCGTTTCTCCCAGTTGCGATTCCGATACATCAATTAAGAAGTCAAATTAAATTCTCGTACCCATGTTTTATTACGATGAATTGTGACCATCCACCATCTTTGTTTACGCCACTTTTTTGTATATATTTTTTCATAATATATACGTAAGTAACGGTAATAACTGATGGCACATAGTGCAACAGCATCAGCAACTTCTGTTTCGTCCATGCCCTCGGCGTCCACAATTGAAAATGACAAGTGACCTCCTCAGTCGGCGAGAGTGTACATGGTCACTCGTTTCGACCGAGAGGCTCTCGGACGAGGCACAGCGAATGCTCTCGGGCGAGAGTGTACAGCCGGCATTACGGGATTGGATTTTGCAGTTGATTATGTAGGTATTCCCGCACAAAGCACAGAATTAACACGGGATGGATGAAATGGCGGCAGGTCACGGGAACAATCTGCGACGGGAAGATTTATAAAACAATGGTTAGACCTGCTGTCTTGTAAGTATGGATCAGAATGTTGGGCCACAAAAGGGATGAATAAAAGGCATTTGCATGTCGCGGAGATGAGGACGCTAAGGGGGATGTGTGGTGTTACGCGAATGGATAAAGTTAGAAATGAGTATATAAGAGGAAGTCTGAAAGTGGCGCCGGTGACTGAAAAGTTGTGTGGTAATCGGTTGTCGTGGTATGGGCATGTGATGCGGAGGGATGAGGAAAATGTCGTGAGGAAAGTTTTGAGTATGAATGTGGATGGGTATATGAGTAGAGGAAGACCAATCAACGATGGATGGACTGTGTAAAGAATGATATATGGCAAGAAAAGAAGTGTCTGATGAGATGACGAAAAATAGAGAAGTATCGAAGAAGACATGCTGCGCCGACCCCAAATGAATTGGGATAAGGGCAAGAGAATGATGATGATGATATGTAGGTATTCCCGCGGTTGACGATCTGATCATGTTCGCAGGAAAAACCTGGCCAGAAATTGCACAGAACAGAGAGGGGAGGAAGGGGATCTCTTTGCCTAGCCGTGAGACACAAAGTAGGCTACAAAAAAAAAGCCCGCGGGGTAAATAGTAGATTTTACAACCAGTGCACAAAACGAACCATTCTTATCCGAGATTTTAGCAGCCCGAGCCGAAGGCGAGGGCTGATAGTAATGTCGAGGATAAAATGGTTTTGTGGACGAGTTATAAACTCTGCTTTTCACTTCGATTGCGAGGAAATAAAACAGTAGTATAAATTGAAGAATTTAATAAACATGCGAAAACAAGAGCTGTTTCCCGCCGCTTTCTTTTTTTGAAATCTTACGACATTGATATTAGGGCTGCAGACCTATACAGCCTACTATTAAATATTGGTTATTATAATAATTTTCTTAAATTAATTAAATGACCTACCGTAGGTACTTGAATTTAATTTCTTATGTCTTTTATGTCTAAAAAAACACATAAGGCAAATAAATTAAAGTAAATATTATAAAATAACAAATTCTATATAAGAACTTCTTATTGCGTTTGGCTGTATGGCTCATTTTCTTTGCCTTAATATAGATACATTTATGAGTAGATACATTAATGCCCTTGTGCACAAAATTCGATTTTGTGCAGCCTATATCCTGCACAAACAAGCACTTTCAGAGCATGAGAAGTGAAAAAGTATCATAGGTAAAAAGTATCATACTAATCCAGGTTTTATATATGTGTGCCTAATTTCATCATATCAGTTTACCTAGTAGTTTTTACGTGGAAAAGAAACAGACATCCATTAATTCATCATTTAATTTCATAACTCAAGTAACATAATTATACCATCACGCGTATATTCCACGACGGGGTAGACAGTGGTAGGTAGAGTAGGTACCTATACTATGATAGGTAGATAGTACACCCACTTGACCAACATTTCGCCTTTCTATAACTCCCGAGTTTTCTTGTATAATTAGGAATGTTGTTTACGAAATATTCGTCCACATTATTATTCTGGTATTGGTAGTGCGGGTCAATCACATCACAATCACAACACATGAAGTCAAACTAGTTTCTACTATGTAATTGGTTCAAAAACTAGTTTCAATATTTTAAGTTTATGTATAAAATTAATCGTAGGACGTATATACCTACTTATACATATACCTAGATAGGAAATAAAAAGTGTCTTTGAATAATTCTTGGTTTACAAAACTTTCATTTTTTTTTCCGTTTTTATTTACCTATGTAAAACAAAATACAGTACTCGTAGGTACTCTACCAATGCATCCCACTTAAGTATTTAAGTGAATACTTAAGAGCGGCCAACCCGCCATACTTTTCGCGAGAATTTTGACTATAGTTCTTGCGTGATTATGCCGTTGTTAGACATATATCTTTGAATTTTTTTAACTAATAGGTATCTTGTGGACTATATCTAGGCTTCTATCGAAGCAGAAAATAAAAATTTGTAGAAACAAATTCAGTATAAGCCTCCAAAAATTGCTGTTTTGTACAACTTTTACCTCAACTTTGGCCGTTTATAATGTACTTATAAATTGTAAAAGTAAAGAAAGCATCCTGATAGAAGCCTTGCAAATGTAGTGGAGATTCTAAATAATAAATATTTATTTCACATACTTGTAAGACTAATTCAAAAACACGTATTTCCTGGAACAAGTTTTATAAATTTTCGAATAATATTTTGCGTTCAATGTCCCCGCGTTAAGCGGTATGAGGTACGCGGGAGGCAAGTCGTGCGGATTCGGGGCTAGGTAAGACAGGGGAGTTGAAAGAATACCACCGCTGTGACTCTGGATGAAACAACAAGCTTTTCGACCACGCTCGCGTTGACGAAAGGCGGGCCGGGAAGGGCCCTCTTAAAACACACATCTCGAGACTTTAAGACTGTAATAAACGCGGGTCATTACCTAATTAATTTTGCAATTTGCATAAATTATTTCCTAAGCGTGAAGGGCGTCAGTCTATCAGTCCTTTTCTTATATTAAACTGCTGTTGCCCGCGCGACCATCGCCCGCGTAAAATTATTAAAAAAAAATACTAGCTGACCCCGCAAACGTTGTTCTACCATATAAAAAATGGTGTGAAATATACTTTACGACCTATTCTCATATCTACCAAATATACATTAAAAAAATCATAAAATTCGGTGGAGCCGTTTCGGAGGACTGCGACCACAAACATCGTGACACGAGATTTTTAAATAAACTACTATTGCACTGAACCCTAATCCTTATTCTAAAATAAAGCCTGATTTACTCCTTATAACATCAGCTAACTGCCAGTAAAAGCCCCTTTAAAATCGGTTCAGCCGTTTCACCTCTTCAAAAACGCTGATACATGTAATTAATAATTACCAACCAAAAGGCTAAATACAAATTTCATGATATTAGTGATTTGAACACAAAGAAAAAAAAAACAAAATTTCACGCCTTTTTCTTTGTGTTTTTTTTTTACTCATCAAAATGACTCCCGCTCTGGGCGGAGCAGGAGGGAGTGTCAGACTTTTACTGACTAAAACCCATCCATGTTCCTTCATCGCCCTTTGTTTTCCGGGGCCACGGTATCTCTTTCGAACAGTCCCGCAGCCCCTGTTCACCCCCTTAAGGATTGAAATTCTAACAACACCGTTGCGTTAGCTTCCAACCATACGCCTAGATAATAATTTTTGTGATTATTACTAATATTACTTCGAAAATTAAGGACTTTCCATACACAACTTCATTTCCTTTTGTAACCCTTTGGAAGTGGAATTATCAAAAACGATGAGACACGTATAAATTAATTTTCAATCGTCAGCCTAAACACAAAATTTTAAGATCCTAACTTTAAAACTGATAGACTTTCACACAAACTTTCATCCTCTATTTAATCCCTTAGGGGTTGAATTTCGAAAAATCCTTCCTTATTCCTTATCTACATTATAAAGGGAACCACTGTGGAAAATTTCAGTTTTCTAGGTCCAAGGGTTTGGGCTGGGCGTTGACACTTTTTCGTGCGTGCAGCCGTTGTTCATCGATTTATAAGACGTTATCACGTCAAAAATGATTTTTGGTATAAATATAGTAGTTATTTTGAAATTACAAATAGACACTTCGAAGTTATTTATTTATACAGATAGGGAACTGAACTGCGTTATTACATCATCAGCAAGTATCTACCTAGGCAACTTTGTTTATCTAGGCCTTACCTAAGTCTCCTACCATAAACCACAAAACCAGGTTATGGTTGATCATTAAATACTAAGTGACTAGGTTTATTTTATGTAGTAGTCGTAAACGTACAGGTCATTACATAGGTCTTACATTTTGTTACATAACACGTACCTAGCTATGTAGTAGCTAAGAACAGAGGTACCAATGTTTTAAGTCACGCGAAGTATCGCTCAGCGAGGAAAAGTGGCTTTTGTGTTTTTTAAGTCATTACGTTTATTTTGAGATCTTTTTGAATGGGACAAAATTACTGTTTGGGAATCATTATCAAGGTAAATTAACATATTTCTTTCAACCAAATCGAGGCGAGACACTTTCGCTTTTAAAACAAGGACAGAGCGATAGTTTCATACAGTAAATACTTCGGACAATAAGAATGAGAACCATTTATTTAAAAAGTAGATATTACAAAAGTGTACTTTTAGGTGCAGTAGTGTTATTTCTTAAAGAATTGTATAATTAGTGCATAAAAGAAAACTATGACCACAATATAATACACGGTGTTTGGTTTATGGACCGACACAATTTTTCCAGGGATTTGGGAGGTCATTAGCTAGGTTCTATCTATACACCCTATGTCCTAAATGTCATGGTTGGTTACGTATATTTTTTTATTCAAATGAAAAAAATACCCAAAATGTTTCCTTTAATGCCAAATAACTTTTTCGTTTGTGAGTGTAATGGCACAAAATAAATTTTGTTGTATTCTCCAAAGTCTTCTAAATCTAAATCAATCTTTGTTGGATAGAACTGGTTTCTAGAAAATTTCTTACGAGCTACCAAAGTTATTTTCTTTTTTAAATGTATGAAATTGTACAACTTCAAATTTTTTTATAAAAAAAACTAAAAGCCATTTTGAACTTAGTTTTATTTAAAAAAGTTCTTTAGTTGATACCCTTTCTAACGGTATGCGACATATCACAAAGAACCATTCATGAAGTAGTCAAAATGTTAGTTAAGAGAGCCAGGATTAAGAAAAGACTTATAAATGTTAGTATGTTTTTATAAACTAAAGTTATAAATCTTTTTAAAATTTGATTCAAATTAACCTAATATTACCCATACATCCTATGTCCCAAATGTCACGGTTGGTTACATATGTTATTTTTTTTTATTGAAAAAAATATTCGAAGTGATTCCTTTGATTCGAAATAACTTTTTTGTTTGTGGGTGTAATGGCACAAAATAAATATTGGTTGAATTTGAATCAAATTTGAACAAGATTATAACTTTAGTTTATAAAAACATAATAACATTTATTAGTATTTTCTTAATCCTGACTCTCCTAACTAACATTTTGACTACTTAATGAATTGTTCTTTATGACATGTAGCATACCGTTAGAAAGGGTATCAACTAAAGAACTTTTTAAAATAAAGCTAAGTTCAAAATGGCTTTTAGTTTTTTTTTATAATAAATTTTGAAGTTGTACAATTTCATACATTTAAAAAAGAAAATAACGTTGGTAGCTCGTAAGAAATTTTCTAGAAACCAGTTCTATCAAACAAAGATTTATTTAGAGTCAGAAGACTTTGGAGAATACAACAAAATTTATTTTGTGCCATTACACTCACAAACGAAAAAGTTATTTGGCATTAAAGGAAATATTTTGGGTATTTTTTTCATTAAAAAAAAAAAAACATATGTAACCAACCATGACATTTAGGACAGAGGGTGTATGGGTAGAACCTAGCTAATGACCTCCCAAATCCCTGGAAAAATTGTGTCGGTCCATAAACCAAACACCCTGTATAACAGTTGCAAGTACAAAATGTCGAATTCAAATGTCAGGTAGCGACCTAATACCTAGCGAATACCTAGCGAATAGCACTTTGATAGCACTTTGATATCTCTGAAACGTGACACTTTCGGACTTTATATCTCATTCAAAACTTGTTTGTACTGATACCAGCTATCGAGTTAATCGATTAATATAGGTGCTATGCATGGCCGCGACTTTGAAAAGAAAAAACCAAAATGGCGGAAGTTAGGCCTGCCATTTATTTCAAACCCCAGAAAATTTATATCCTGGGGAGGGACATAGGCTATGTCTTTTTTTTTCACACATAAACATCAAAATTTCTACGCGAACGATGTTGCGGGCAACATTTGTAATAATTTTCGAAAACTGCTCTTACGATTTCGATGAAAGTTGCATTATAGGAGTTTAAGGGGGCGAAAAATCGATCTAGCTAGGTCTTATATCTGGGAAAATTCGTTTACTCTATCGAAACTCAAGGTACAGTACCCTGAAAAGCCTAGATTCCGTAGCTGGACATTACTGGACAAAATAATCTCTCTTTAATTTCATGCAGAAACGCGAGCATTAATCTCCACGTATTAAAAGGCCTCCTTATAATATATCAGGTACTAAAAGTAACTTTACGCAAAAATTATTGCTGCGAAACGACTTTTTTTTGGGGTGAAAAATCATGTTATGTGGTAGAACTCAATGTAACGCACTCAAAACATTGTGCTGATGGATCACTTGGATGGATTGAATAGTGTGGGGGTCGAGGAGGTGTTTATAGTAAAAATCTTGCATTAAAAACATGTATTTAAAAAAAAACTTGTCAAAAAGCAATAACGGGGAGAACAAGTCGTCCCCGTAGTTGGAAAATTAAATAAGTCCGATTTTGGCGATTTTCACTTTTCCCTATTTTCAAAACACCTAAAACATGCCGCATATTTGAGCCTTACAGGCATTTTCGTATCTTAATCCGTTCCAAAAATATAGCCATTTTTGACGGACAGATGGAATAATAAATATCTTCAGACAAACACTATTTTTTTAAAGGAAAAATAAATAACTCAGTAAATAAAACAATAACTGTGGTCAATGATAAGTTGAATGTCAAATAAATTAAATAACATGAGTTGTTGAATTTTTCCTCAACTTAAAAATTGTTTCACAAAACTAACTAAGTTCTAGGAAAACTAAATAACTCTATTTATTTAATTCTGCTATTAATAATTCTAATTAAAACGTACCTAATTTATAAATACTTGATGTTATCTATTTCTTCTACAACTAGATAGTGATTAATTTATAAGATGCTAGGCAAATAAAATTAAATAAATTAAGTTGTTTATAATTGCCATAAAACAAAATACACCTGAGGAAAGAAACAGCCCTGCTCTGGAAAAGCGAAAACATCGAATTGCCAGACAGTTACGGGACAGCACTCAAGAGGCTCGTCTCAACAGAGAAAAAACTCGATAGCAACCCTGCTCTTCGAGACAGATATACAAAACAGATGAACTCGTACATAAGCAAGGGATACGCCGAAAAAGCGCCCAAGACAAGCACAGTTGGTAGGACATGGTACCTACCCCATTTTGACGTGTTCAATCCCATGAAACCGGAAAAACTCCGTATAGTCCATGACGTCGCAGCCAAATCAGGAGGGATGTCACTGAACGACTTCCTACTCACGGGTCCAAACCTACTACAGTCGCTGCCCTGCGTCATGATGAGATTCCGCCGACATCCAATAGCAGTTGCCGGCGACGTAACAGAAATGATCATACAAGTGAAGGTGCGTAGACAGGACAGAGGCGCCCTTCGTTGTCTTTGGAGAGACGATAGAAGAGAAGGCGCCCTTGAAGAATACCGCATGACGTCTATAATATTCGGCGCGACAAGCTCACCGTGCATAGCCATCTACGCAAAAAATTGGAACGCGAAACGGCACGGTGAAAGTCAACCAGAAGCGGTGGAAGCCATCATACAGAGTCATTACATGGATGACTACCTCGACAGCTACAGAAGCGACACGCATATCAACAGCGGTGAAGAACATACACCTACAGGCGAAGTTTGAACTCAAAAAATGGGTTTCAAACTGCACAGAAGTTCTAGAAAATATAGACCCGACACAGAACAGGACTGAAGTAGTCAACATCGGGAAAACAGACAGTACAGAAAAGATACTAGGACTGATATGGAATCCGAGTGAGGACACGCTAGGCTTCAACCTTACGTTCGTACGTCTACCGAGCGGCATCTTGGACAAGGAGGCGCCGACGAAGAGAGAAGCACTGAAAATCGTCATGTCACTATATGACCTGCTGGGCCTCGCCTCTCCAGTAACTATTCGAGCCAAACAGATTCTCCAGGAGGCTTGGAGGCGAGGAACCAACTGGGACTAAGCGCTCGAACCAGACCTGTCCGCCTAGTGGAGAAGTTGCGACAGCTCAAGAACGTCGACTTACCAAGATGCTATCCGAGATACAGTGAAGCTACAGAAACAGAAGTCCACGTCTTCACCGACGCAAGCGAGATGGCGTACGCAACAGCTGTCACTGGCGATCGACAACAGCAGACGGTAAACAGCACGTCACTCTCGTCATGGCAAAGGCGAAAGTGGCACCAATCAAACTACAGTCAAACCGCGCCTCGAGCTACAGGCCGCGGTATTGGGAACCCGCATAGCAGCAGCCGTCATAGAAGAACATGGCATTAAACTCGCATCAATGACGTACTGGACAGACAGCAAAACCGTCCTCATGTGGATTCGAAGAGGATCGCGAGTATACAAACCGTTTGTCGCCCATTGCACAGCATCTATAGAAGAAAACAGCAAGGTCGAAGACTGACGATGGGCACCTACGAAAATAAACATAGCTGACAGCGCCACTCGCGACGTACCACACCACTTTGACTCGCATCATGAGTGGTTCCGTGGACCTAGTTTTCTGTACGACAAACCGTCGACGTGGCCTACAGAGACACCTCCAATCAACAAAGAACACTCACAGTCACTGATAGAAAAGGCAACAACAACCCTTCTCTGACAGAAGTTATTCCAGATCGTTAAGAAGTGGGAGTGACTATTTCGTGCTGCAGCGAGCGTCCTACGCTTCATATATCCCTGTTAAAACAAAACGGAGAAAACGTTCTACAAATGTACACAGAAAAATACAGAAAAGGATTCTGACTGGAGAAAACAGAAGAAGGCGACCAAACCCCTTCCCAAGATGACGGCGAAGACATGAGACACTCGGGTCGAGAAATACACTATTGAAGCAGAACTTCTCCGAAAAACAGAGACACTACTCATACAGGTCTCACAGCAACGACTGTTGCTCTCAAGAAATATCAAATCTACAGCAACAGAATTCCATAGAAAAGGACAGTCGACTGAGGCCGCTTCGTATAGAATTAATAGACAATGTCATACGGCTGAGAAGTCGTATCGCCGCCATCCACGAAATAGCCGACTGACAGAGCCGTCTACCTCGAGATCGCCGCCAGCCTCAGCGGAGAATCCGCTATACTGGCGTTGCGCCGGTTCGCCATGCGTCGAGGCTGCCCTACCGAGATCCACTCCGACAACGGCACCAACATGCACGGTGCCGACAAGGAGCTTCGAGACGCCTTCCAATGGGAGGCCAGTCACCGAGGCATCGTGTGGCGCTTCATAACGCCATCAGCACCCTTCAGGGGGGCGCCTGGGAGCGCCTTGTCCGCTGTGTGTAGTCCGCCCTGTACGCCGTCCTCCACGAGAGACATCCACATGAGGAGGTGTTGTCCACCTTATTGTGTGAGGCAGAGTACACTGTAAACAGCCGCCCGCTCACGTACGTATCAGTAGACAGCGATGATGACGAGGCCATCACGCCAAATCACTTCCTTCTCGGCGGGTCAGCGAGGTTGCTAACACCTGGCAAAGTATCGACAGCAAAAAGATGTGGCGGCGCTCACAGATTCACTTGTTATAATTGGTGTAATTTTGTTTATTTTTTTAAGTTTGTGGTAAGATAAGTATTCTGATTACAATACACTTTTTTCTAAATTTGATTGTACTTTTCTATTTTTTCCTTAATATAACTTTATTAATATCATAATACAGCTTTTATTTTATATGAGACCAATAATAGTTAAAAAAAATATCAAAGTAATAATAACGTACAAAGCCACTAAACTTTAATATTTCGAGTTCGATAAATTCAATTACTGCATTTATTTCTCCAAATTTTACTCTACCAAATGTATTTAGCTTGTAGGAAAACTAAATAAATAGCCGAAATAAGTAGCTAATTGTAGTTACGTTATAAATAACAGTTGTGGCAAAATTAAACAACTTGATTTTTTATGTGTTATTTAGTTAAAGTTAAAGATAGAGTTCAGTTTGTTAAAGCATAATGTAAAAAGTAATCAGGTCCACAAAATATAAAATTACCGACAGTGAAATTGTCTCACATTTTTTAACAAATGTACATTAACTAAAAAAAAACACTAAATCGCGTTTATCTCAGAACTACAAAATCAGAGTTATTTAATTTTCCAACTACGGGGACGAAGTGCCTTTCGGCTTCGTTAAGAGGTGTTTTACACCCTTTATATTTTTTTCAGCAATTTCTCTGATGTCCAAATAAAACTTAGAAAGCAAGACAAAGTACCTTCCAAAAATACAAACATACGAATACAGAAAGTCACGATATTCAAATGTATCCAAAAATACATTTTGTGCAAGACCTATTACTTAATGCAATCTATTAATAACTTCGCATTTTGATAGCCACCAAATAACCGGAAAGTGTTACCTAACCGTGGCCTTGATTTGAACGTATTTTGAAGCGAGTATTTTAATTTCAACGAAGTTCAGTTCAGGTCAAGTGTAGCGATGGTGTCGGTAAACTTCCATTTATTTAAAGTTTTGGGGGTCGTGTGTGAGGTGTTTTAACCCTTTAAACCCCTAAGTGAGTAGGTACTGTCAGTACTGTCACTGTCTGGTTGTAGAAGGTTGCGGGTCCATTAAATCAAAGTCCTTTTTATAGGTTACTAGCTGATGCGCGCGGTTTCGCCCGGCCGCAAATTATATAGGTACTAAAACCTTCCTCTTGAATCAATCTATCTATTAAAAAAACCGCATCAAAATCCGTTGCGTAGTTTTAAAGATCTAACTAAGCATACATAGGGACAGACAGACAGACGCAGCGGTGGACTTTGTTTTACAATAATTATATAGTGATTGATTAATGTCCATGTTTATTTCTTTTGTAAAAACAAAAGGTTGTCGACCCCTGGCCTAGCCTATTCCCAACTTCGTTGAGGTAGGCTCATCATCGGCTGTCTAACCTTTTCCAACTACGAAATACGGTTATATTCTATAAATATATAAATATCACAAACTGTGGTATGTAAAGACTAAAGATTTTTTACTTGTATGATTAATTATTTCATTGTATGAATTTTCTGGAATAAATAATTATGAGTATGTAGATAGGTACTTACATCTCTGAGCATTTTTTCCGCCGCCTCTGGATCCCATTGTCTGGCTGAAAATAAAAATATTAATATTAGAATTAATTTTTAAGTTTTTATTAATGATAATTACCAGTTTTTGGTTTAGTTAATTGAATACAAAGATTTTTTTTCTAACGACATTTAATCTTTTATTTTTCAGAGAAGGTTGGGTCATAATATTTTTGGGGTAATTCACTGCCAGCACGAAAATGTTTTCAACAAAATTCAATTAGCACCTACGCTGATACAAAGTTGTAGGGCCAATGTGAAATAACTCAAGATAGGTACTAAAAAACAAAATAAAAATTCACGGTCAAGTAAAGGGCTGAAGTTACTTAGCGCTACAGAAACTGCGTAGCGCGTGCGTAATGCCGTAGTCCGATCGCTACGTAATTTCGGTCTACGACGTAGCAGCGTAGACCCAAATTGGGTAATTACAGGTAAACGATGACTGAACATTAGTCTGGTTTTCGAAAACCTATACTTATAGTCCTATTTATTTTCCTTATTTACTTTGCTCGTTTATTTTACCTAGTATCTTCTTTATTTGCTACACTTATTTCAAAGGTCAGGTTGACATTGATAATGCATTAACTTCTTGTGTAAAGGGATTATAGGTACTCATTTATCAATATAGTGTCAAGTGTCAAGCGTTTTATTACCAACAACTGGGGATAAGGTTTTGTTCATATAAGTACATCTGTTGGCTTTTTGTATCTCTATCAACTCATAAGTTATTTGTAAATATCAGGATTAATAACAGTCAACTTACCTCTGAGCCAACGCAGCAGATAGTGGTCGTTGTGTTCCGGCTTGAGCACATCCTTTACGCTCCTTCGGAACTGAAACAATTTACAACATTTATTAAAATAATGAAAGATAAAATTAAACTACAGAAAAACCCTCATCTACATAAAACGTTCTGGCTGGGCTGGCCGAGCACATATTTAGAAAGAAACGTTGCTAGGCAACTATATTGACGAGACACGAGCTTGTCAAAACTAGTCATTACGATCAAAAGAGATATATTTTACTTATTTATTTTCGTATCAATCAATGTGAACTATAAATCATGGGAGAAGCAGGAGATAATATATCGTCGTTTAGTGCCGATGGCGGCCAAGACACCGTCGGGCTTCCGCGCATTGTGATGGTGACGGAAGGCTCCGACACTTCGATCTCGTCACCCTCGTCTACCTCCCCAGAAGAAGACAACTGGGCAGACCTCATCAAGTCATCAGAGATACCGCCAGAATACTGGCACATACAGAAACTCGTCAAATACATGAAAGCTGGAAATCAGACCGCTACTATGGTAGCTTTATCTTGCCTAAAAGACCACGACCTAACAAAAGAGGTTAATCAAAGAGCAATACAAGAGATCGGAGGACTTGAACTCCTCGTTAATTTACTGGAAACCAGAGATTTGTGCTGTATTTTGGGAGGTTTGGCTGTCCTCAAAGATATTACTCCCAACATTGAAATACGAAAAAAAGTAACGGACCTAGGAGCAATCCCATTATTGGTGGGACTGTTATCGGATCCGGCAAGAGACGTCCAGATTCTGGCAGCAGAAACAATTGCTAATTTAGGAAGAATAAGAAAGAGCCGGAAGTTCTGCAGAAAATTTGGTGGCATCCCAAAATTAATTGATTTACTAGATATTAGAGATAAGTAAGTTAATAAAATGTGGAACACATACTTTTACTATTTCTTATGTTTAAACAATATTATTACTTTTAGGGCTTTGCAATCACCTCGTGAAGAGTTAAATCTGAATGAACTTCAGTTTCTGGATATCGCAAGAGCAGGAGCAAAAGCTCTTTGGTCAATGTCTGCTTCCCAGAGGAACCGTGAAGCTATGAGGAAGTATGGCATGATACCGCTGATTGCCAAAACGATGAAAACTATCCATCTTGATGTTGCCATCCCCGCAGCGGGTTTGTTGCAAATGTGCGCGAACGAAACATCTTTCCAACTAGCTATTCAGACTGAGAAGATGGTGGATGATTTGATCAAACATCTAGCGAACGAAGACAAAGATTTGAAGGTATGCAAAGTTTAGTCGAGGTTAGATTTTGAAATTCCATTAATTTGCTCATAAATAATATTTAAACGCTTAATGCATTAGGTCCGCCACGACAGCTCTAAACATTTGATTTGTGTACTTTTAAGATTAATAAATATTAAATTGTGCGCAATATTTTTAGACGTACTGCAGTTTAGCGATCTACAAGTGTGCAAGCGATTCTTTAACGAGGGACATGATCCGTGAAGCTGGAGGGTTGGAGTTATTAGTGGAAGCCGTGTCAGACACCACTAACAGACCAAACAAACCTTTGATGGCCGCTGCAACTGGTGCTATATGGAAATGTGCTAGAAGCGACGCTAGCGTCCAAAGACTAGACACCCTCGGAACCGTTCCAATACTGGTCAAATTGTTAGACGATGAGAATGACGGAGTATTGACGAATGTAGCTGGTGCACTAGCAGAGTGCGCTAAGTTCCCACCCAACAGGGATAAAATTAGAATTGCTGGTGGAATTCCGATGCTTAGTAAGTAGCCTATGGTTAACAAGTACGGTAGTTCAGATATTGTGTTGTCTGAAGGTTTTACTAATGGCATAGCACCAATGTAGGTATGAGACTCCAACTTGTTTTATTGCAGTTCACCACCTCAACAACACTTTCAAGCCGCTGCTGGAAAACGTTCCACTAGTTCTCATGGAGTGCGCTAAGGAACAGAACTGCATGCACCAGATCGACGAGTTGGACGGCGTGAGACTAATCTGGTCTTTGCTGAAGAACGACTCCAAGAAGGTGCAAACGAACGCGGCGTTAGCACTGAGCCCCTGCGTGCAGAATGCAGCAGATTCTGGTGAAATGGTTAGGTCCTTCGTAGGCGCTTTGGAACTTACGGTCGACTTATTGGATTCTGATGACCATAATGTTCTGTCAGCCATCTGCGCTGCCATTGCTACTATCGCAAAGGATCAGGAGAATCTGGCGGTTATTTCCGATCATGGTGTTGTTGGTAAACTGTCTAAACTTGGTGAGTACTGGTTCTATCCTACTTCATTGTACGCACGTGTTTGATCTGAAGTTTTCGAAATGTAAGTAATTCTTCCTTATTTCCTTTTCAGTGAACACGACGGATGATCATCTTCGAGCGAACCTCGGGGTCGCGATAGCGTACTGCTGCGATTGGGCGCAGAACCGTCAGGAGTTCGGCAAGCGCGGCGCCATCACGCCGCTGGTGAACTACATGACGTCCCGCGACCCCAACGTGCACAGGTCTACAGCTTTGGCGCTGTACCACCTCTCCTACTACTCGCTCAACTGCGTTACCATGCATGCCGTAAGTAGAAATGCAGAACCTTATATTTGAAACTTTTTTTTTATGGGACAAACCAGCACCCTATTCCCAAACAACTGCAACTCCTGAAAGCCACAAACAAGAGTGGCAACCAACAGAAAAGCCCTAGACAATGAAGCTCGATGAAGTCCTAGATAAATAATTTAACCGTTTCGGATCCCGCAAAGAAATTAGTTAGGATATAATAGCGGAGGAGTTGGAATTTTGGGAGGCTACCAAAATGAATGTACAGTAACAGTCAGAAGTCGACTGCCAATCTCGCAACACAATGGCAAAGCATATTGGTGGTACTTATGACCTTCTTCTTAAATATGCGTATGTGTGTATAGGCGCCGCCGCCCGTATAGCGCAAACGATAATGTGCATTGCGGTGGAAGTGGAATTTTGACCTTTGACTGTACCAACAAGGTAACTTTTAATGAATTTTTGCTCTTTATTGAGTCCAGTAAGAAACATTCTTCTAAAATTACAATTTGGTTGTCTACACCTCTAGTTTTGATAGTCTTAAATAAATATTATTTCTTTGTTTGAAGTTGTGAAATGAAAAACTCACACAGAGCCTACATGATAAAAAGAGCGTGTCGGGCCACGCTCAGTGTAGGGTTCCGTAGTTTCCCGTCCGTCACAATAAGTGTTCCCACTTATGAGTTTAAAGGTGGGTATCCATTATGTAAAAATGCTTGCATATACGGATATACTACAAACTTAGTCCCAGAAATTATTTTGTACAACTTTTGGTCTTTTTTGTACAAAAAGTGTTGTGTCCATCAAGTTCAAAATAATTTTCCTAGAAAGTCCTTATAAAGTTCTACTTTTCAGATTGTTTTCATATTTTCTAAACGTATGGTTCAAAAGTTAGAGGGGGGGGGGGGACACATTGTTTTTTACTTTTGGAGCGATTATTTCCGAAATTATTGACATTACCAAAAAATGATTTTAGGAAACCCCTATTCTTTTTTAAATACCTTTCCAACAATATATCACACGTTAGGGTTGAAATTAAAAAAAAAAATCACTTTTCACTTCACATATAGGGGGGCTACCCTAATAAAACATTTTTTTCCAATTTTTATTTTACCACTTTGTCGGCGTGATTGATATACATATTGGTACCAAATTTTAGCTTTCTAGTGCTAACGGTCACAGAGATTAAGCGAGGACGGACGGACGGACAGACATGGCGAAACTATGTATAAGGCTTCCTAGTTGACTACGGAACCCTAAAAAAGAATGGCCAGACATTGAAAGTACGATAGTTTTATAACATTGGAGCGGACATATCAAAGAATTGGTCTAGGCGTCTAGGAAACACTAAAACAGGTTCTGATTTTTGTGTCTGTAAATTAAATCATGTTTTATCAAATCAAGTTGTATAAAATCGAAGTCAAGTTTTATTAATATTGTATGAGAGGTGCGCTTTCAAGGCCATGTTTTTTACCTCCTTTTTATCAAATAAGTTTTGAGGGTTTGGACAGAGTAACAGAACAACTAAAACGTGGAATTTCTATAGAAAAAACGGCAAATAAACACGATCACTTGCAAACAAGTGCAACTTCATTAAACTTTAAACGAGTTCAGACATGAATTAACAGAACCAAGTTGAACGTTGACAAATCGAAAAGCCGTTGGCACCTATAATCTGTATCGTGCTGTTTATCAGAACTGCCCGAGTTTGGTTGAGGAATATTGCAATTTTGGAATATTGAGGTGATTTGAGCACAATTTCAAGCCGGGGGCATTCATTAATCCCGCCTCATCATCATCTTCCTGCCCTTATCCCATGTTACTTGTGGTCGGCGCAACACGTTTTCCTCTTCCATTCTCCTCTGTCAACCGTAACGCAATCATTTACACCTTTTTCCCTCATATTATTCCTCACACAATCCATCCATCTTTTCCTTGGTCTTCCTCTCGCTCTCCATCCATCCACATTTATATTCATCACTCTTTTAGTCACATACGATTCTTCCCTCCTCATCACATGCCCATACCAAGACAGTCGATTCCCTTTATGACTTTTATGTAACTGGCGCAACTTTCAAATTTCCTTTGTTATACTTATTCCTTATTTTATCCATTCTTGTCACACCACAGCACACATCCACCTCAACATTCTCATCTCCGCTACATGCAATCATTAATCCCGCCTCTATTATTTTAAATGATCCACTGGGATTAAAAGTTTTGAAGACAATGACGCGTAAAAAACGTTGCAGCACAGGCAGGCTAAGAAAAAAAAAAGAAAATATTGTAGGTATTCTTTAAGATCATCTGGGAATGCAGACCTGTTTTGGGCTGATACAAATAGACCACGTATTTTTTACTGCCCTTTCAATAACCTTGCAGAACTATAACCCTTTATGAAAGACAAATACGTTTATTCGAAGGATATGGTTCGATACAAGGTTGGTATGTCATTCATTAAATAAAATAGCTACATGCTCGGTTTGGCCTTCATGGTTTATTTTTGTATGTGTTGTAAAGATAATCTGCGGATAAACCCCGGTTCTGATTTTCTGAATGTAAACATCTGTGACTGTGAGTCATCCTCATCAATCATTATCTGTTTCGTGATGACTATTATAGTCATTTACCCCTATTTTGCACGGATGCAATAGCGACACGTCAAAACATCGTAATTTTTGTAAGATACAAAACTAATTAATACTAGGAACTAGTAGGTATTATCCAATACCCATAAACCATCGGGAATTAGTTCGAATATTTACAATATTATTTTACGAATTACAATATTGTCGCCCCTAATGGTATGGTACCACTGATTTAATAAAGAAGGAGATATGCTACGCAAGACGAAAATGTATCGGAACCCTGTGTCTTCACTTTGCCCCTACCACACGGCAACTACTACACATGCAGTTCACGAAAAGTAATAGATACGCAGTTGCGCACACACCCGCATTTCTTACAACTGAACGTACTACACAATCCATTATAAACCTTATGACATCAAACACAGCGTGTATTTACCATGCACCGTACAACTTACCCACACAAAAACATCACTCCCTATCGTTGTGTTGTGTAAAAGCATAAGTACGCTAGTGATTGACTAAATCGGAAAGTTATCGAATCTTTCATTTATTATTGTGTAATTTATTTTTGTGGTCCTGAAAATAATGAAATAAAAATAATGTCCAGAATATAATATTATAATAAAAATAAACAATATGTTGCTAAAAAATATATTATGAAGTAAATTAAAACAATAAAATATCCGGGTACGTTGGTTTAGGCTGTCATGGCCTAGTGAAACAGTAGTTAGTAGCACTAGGTTAGGGCATAATATACGATAATTCAAAGCCAAAAACACTCCACCGATTAAACCTGAAATTTAATTAACTTATTTTATGAAAGTTGGTTACGCATTTCTCTACTATGCTGTAAAATAATCAAAATACATAAAAAACATTATTTGACATCGATCTTCCAACCGGGTTAAAACGGTTGACAAATTGAAAAATAAAACTAAAATAGTAATATTTAATTCGTCAATCGACATTGTCGATAGCCTACATTAGTGGATCTGCACAAGCCCATCATTAACTCGTCGCGAGAAGGAGCGGCCGTACTACGTGATTCATCCGCTTAGTGAAATATCGTTTTGTGATTTTTACATTGCTTGTTCAGTCACTTAGAGCGACAAACTTAGGTAGTGGTTAAGGAGTAATGTATTTATTGCAAAAATAGTACACTCGCTGTGATATTTGAAAACAAACATTATCATAGTAAAAGCAACAAATATTTTACGATTTGTTGTTTTTCTTGATTTTAAAGACAAATATAGTAAAATACTTGCACTTATATATGATAAGTAATTCCGTGATCAACAAAGTTTAGGTTTATGCTTCGGTTTTTACAAAAAACCCTTGAACAACACGGAATTGCTATAATTTGTCACGATCGCGGTCGAAAGTACACTAGTTCGCGGAGACGGCCATTTGCCTATGACATGGCCGACTGGACATGTCGCGCGGACACCGACACGCCCCCTTACCACTTCTCCTCTTTTTTAGATTTCTGTGTATGGTACTGTTCACTTGTTTGTTGTGCTTGTGTCACTTGTTTGTATGCATGCCCTATATGGTAATAAAAATCTGGTCTGCAAGAAAAGATCAACATAATATTATCATATATGGCATGTTTACATAACACGTCTTTGTTTTGCCCTTTATGGCAAGACTTTAAACATTTAGTTTTACCTTATAGAGCAAGTTACTTAAGTAAAGTAAATGTTTAAACTTGATCTTTTGTTAGTAAAGGCGTTGGGCAAACAAAAACGTAAAATAAATGGATAAACGTAAGTACCTAAATGTCATTGCGGTCCGGTCAGTCACGAGAATTCTGTTAAACTTGACTTTTAAAGTGTTGATGAACTTTTGAAATTGATATGAAATTTTTTTTTTGTTTTATTTTGCCGAACTTTTCATTGTAGGTAATTCGTTGTTTATTTTGTTTAAGGGCATTACATTGCCCAATGACCTTGAGCATGCTGCCCCGTACTAACTTACGACGAAACGACGAGAGAGAGCGAGCGACAGCAGGGGTGCTTGGTGGGGAGTTTTGTAATGATTAACGTTTTAAAATAAATCTGTCAAAATAAACAACACAAATTGTTAAACAGGGTGTAGTATGGTACGTTATATGACCATACCAACGCTATACGGGAATTTAACCCGTATAGTAAGGCAGTTAAGCACTATGTAGCGAGCAAAGCGAAGCGGGAAGAATGAAGGCGATAGACGTCGAAATGAAGGATATTATTACAGATGGATGAAATTATTATATTAAGCTTATTACATTAGAACTACTAGATTTACAAAAACAGTTTGACAGTAAGAATTTAGCGTAACAATATTATGAGCGCGGCGCGACCGGTAAGCTAGCTAGTTGGAAGACCACTGGTGTCCGTAGCACGGCGCGCGCGCAGGCAGGGTCTTGATCACGCAGTCGTCCCAGCGCTCGAGGTCGTTGCCGGCCGCCGCAGTACAATAATCACGCGCCAGTAGTGTGCTTGCTGCGCGTGTAAGCCTCGGTGCGTTCGCACTCGACGACAAACAAGACATCACCTGATTTATGACCGCGGTACAAGCTCATAGGCGGTAGCGGTTTTCTTCCGCTTGTAAGGTGATTGACTAGGTCATGTTTTGCCACATATTCCCCCCGGCCAGACCGTAACTACGGTCGATAATACTCAGGGAACTTTACTCGCCGCCCGCTTCTCGTCCGCCTCTCTTCGGTTGTAGTGGTTGTTGGAGCAGCCGTTGGTGTTGTCGCGGCCGTTGGGGCTGGCGCAGCTGTTGGGGTTGGCGCGGCCGTTGGTGTTGGCGCGGCTTCTGGTGGCTTTTCTTCTTCACGCATTTTGTAGGCTGGTTTTAGTCGATCGACCGATACGTTACTTGGCTTGCCTTGTATCTCGATCGTGAAGTATTTAGGGTGCCTCTGCAGTACCTTGTAGGGTCCTGCGTACGGTGGTTCCAGTGAGCGCCGTACGTAGTCTCTCCGGAGGAAGACGTGGGAGGAAGAGTGAAGGTCTCGTGGCACGTAGAAAGGCGTTGTAGTATGCCACGCAGTAGGTTTAGGAGTGAGGTTGGCCATGTGACGTCGTAGCCGGTTTGCGTACTCGGTGACGTCTGCTGTTGTGAACTCTGCCTTCGAAGATAGGAACTGGCCAGGAAGCTGAAGTGCTTCCCCGTAGACGAGCTCGGCCGGCGTAGCTTGGATGTCTTCTTTCCACGAGTTACGCATGCCGAGAAGTACCAGTGGGAGAGCTTCAGTCCACTGGGAGGAGGTGTGGCACATGATGGCAGCCTTCAGCTGCCGGTGCATTCGTTCCACGATGCCGTTCGCTGCGGGATGGTAGGCAGTGGTGCGGAAGTGGTCTGCCCCCAACAAGGCAGTGAGAGCCTTGAACAGGTGGCTCTCGAATTGGCGACCACGGTCTGTGGTAACCCGGGCAGGACAGCCGAACCTGGCTATCCAGCCAGACACCAAGGCAGCAGCACAGGCCTCAGCGGTGATCTCCTTAAGCGGGTACGCCTCAGGCCACCGAGTAAATCGGTCGATGACAGTGAGGCAGTATCTGTAATCATAAGAAGGGGTTAGGGGCCCTATGATGTCGAGGTGAATGTGGGAGAAACGAGAGGATGGGGTCTGGTATGAGGAAAGTGGGGATTTCGTGTGACGTGTGATTTTACACGTCTGGCATTGTTCACATTGCCTTGCCCACTCTCTACAGTCTCTACGTATCCCTGGCCATACAAAGTGTTGTGAGACCAGTCGCGCTGTAGCGGAACGTCCTGGATGATGAATGTTGTGCAACGATTTGAAGGCTTGCTTTCTTAGTTGTGGTGTCACATATGGGCGGTGCGTCGGCGTTGAAGTGTCGCATAAAATGTTTGCGTTTCCCGTCAGTGTGGCGACCTTTTCCAGCTTAAGTGAGGAGCCGTTTCGAATCAGGTCTTGCAGTTCTGGATCTGTTTCCTGTAATTTTGCAAGATCTTCGAAGTTTATTGCCGCTGACACCTCTTCGACCCGTGACAATGCATCAGCGACGACGTTTTCTCTGCCTGGTATGTACCGTATGTCAGTAGTGAATTGCCCTATGAAATCTAGGTACCTGAATTGTCTTGGCGAATGGCTGTCTCTGTTGGTTTTGAAGGCGAACACTAGCGGTTTATGGTCGGTGAAGATGGCAAAGTTCCTCGCCTCTACCATATGTCGAAAGTATTTTACTGCTTCATACGCCGCTAACAATTCGCGGTCGTATGGGCTGTATTTCTTTTGAGCACCACTAAGTCTGTGGGAGTAAAATGCTAGAGGTTCCCAGTCGTCTCCTTTTCGCTGTTGAAGTACAGCGCCGATGGCGGTATCAGACGCATCAGTGACTATGGTCAATTCCGCTGATGTATCTGGATGAGCGAGGAGAGTTGCGTTGCATAATGAAGTCTTAGTGTCTTCGAAAGCTTTTAGGAGTTCTGGAGTCATGTCGACTGGATGTGATCCTTTTACCTTGGGGCCTGCAAGGACAGCATTCAATGGGGCTTGGAGTTTAGCTGCGTTTGGGACAAATCTGCGATAAAAATTTATCATACCCATAAATCGACGCAGTTCCTTGACTGTTTTGGGGACTGGATACTCCTGGATAGCCTGTATCTTGGTCCCGAGAGGCTTCGTCCCTGCGGCTGACACACTGTATCCCAGGAAGGTTACCTCTGAGTGTCCTATATTACACTTTGATGTGTTTACTACTATTCCGTAGCTTTTCAAGCGGTCGAACAGTTGCCGTAAGTGCTGTTTGTGCTGGTTTGGAGTTTGTGAAAATACGAGGATGTCGTCGATATATCCGTAGCAGAAGTCCAAACCAAGCAGAACTTCGTCGATGAACCTTTGGAAAGTTTGGGCAGCGTTTCTCAAACCAAAAGTCATGTAAGGGAACTCGTATAGACCAAATGGTGTAGTGATGGCAGTCTTGGGAATGTTGTCTGGGTTAATGGCTATTTGGTTGTATGCTTTGACCAGATCTATCGTGGAAAATACTGCACACCCAGATAGCTGGTAGGAGAAGTCGTGTATATGGCGGATGGGGTACCTGTCTGGTATCGTTCTTGCGTTTAGTGCTCTGTAGTCGCCGCATGGTCTCCATCCGTCGTCCTTCTTCCTAACCAGGTGTAGTGGAGCAGACCAGGCACTCTCCGAGCGTCTGGCCACGCCACTCGCTAACATGTCTTCAAACTCTTTCTTAGCAGCTAAAGTTCGAGCAGGATCAAGGCGTCGTGGTTTGCTTGCTACTGGTGGGCCTGGAGTTGTCCTTATGTGATGCAACGTGTTATGCTTACTTGTTAAGTGTGTTCCTGGTGGTCGCGTGATTTCCGGATACTCGCGAAGAATTTCGTGGTAGTCTGTGTCACCAACTACAGCCTTCACGGATGCAATATCGTCCGTTGATTTGCAATGAGCTCCTGTAACTGATAGTGTCGTTGTGTTGTCTATCAAGCGTTGGTTTCTGCAATCTATGAGTAAGTTGTAGAAACTGAGGAAGTCGACCCCTATGATAGGTCGTGACACATCTGCCACTGTGAATTTCCACGTGTAGTCTCTTCTGAGACCTAAGTTAAGTCGTAGCTGTACTGGTCCGTACGTGTGTATCACAGTGTTATTGGCAGCGATTAGATCGAATTTTGATTGAATGACAGGCGTCTTTACTGCCGATCGAGGGAAAACACACAGGTCTGAGCCAGTGTCCACTAGGAACTGCATTTTCGTAGTCCGGTCGGTGATGAATAAACGGCCTGTTGAAGTGGGGCAGTCGTTTGCCGCTACTTGCGACCGCCCTTTGGGTTTTCCGACGCGAATGTACAGGGTTGCTTACATTTGTTTGCTTTTTCCCCGAAGGTGTAGTGGTAGTAGCAATGCGGGTGATTTGGTGGTGGCTGCTGTGATTTGGAGCGACTGCGATCATACCTTTTTTGGTTTCGGCGGGTTTGCGAGCGTGAGCGGGAACGTGCTCTCCAGTTTCTGTTCCTTTGTGATGTCAGTAGTGCCACTTGCCTTGTGAGCTCGCTTATTTGCTTGAGCAAATCTGGTGAAGTGCTGGTTGTTGCTGAGGTGGCAGCGACTTGTGGAGTGGATGGTACAATTTCGTACACCCTGTCAGCGATCTCGGCCAGTTTTTCTACCTGTAAGTCGGCAATCTGTGAAGCAATTACGGTCTGTATATGTTGTGGCAAGCGGTTAGTCCAGAGACTCTTCACAAAATCCGAAGCTCCAGCGGGTCCAGCTAGGTTTTGCAGGTGCCGAAGAAACTGTGACGGCCTGCGGTCACCTAGCTCCTCATGGATCAACAGTTGCTGAATTCGCTTCTCCTGTGAGGCGGACAGGCGATTTATTAGCTCACTTTTTAATTTGTCGTACCTGTTTGTTTCCGGTGGTTTTGTGATGATGTCCTTTACTTGGAGTGCATATTTCGTTTCCAGCTGTGTGGTCACGAAATAGAATTTTGTTGTGTCGCTGGTTATCCTTGACAGGATAAATTGGCCCTCTAATTGGGCGAACCATAAAGCCGGCACCTCTGGACAGAATGGTGGACAGCGTAATGGCAGTCCTACTTTCGATACTTCTCCAAGCACAGCAGGGTCTGCCGCTTTAGCGTCAGCATCGGCAAAAGCCTCTGTATCGGACATGTTTCAATAAAATATAAAATCGCTCACCGCTTATGTTTTTGGACCACCGCCTAATTTTTCCTTCGCTCCGATGTAAACAAACTGGCCACCACTGTTCTTGTTTCACTGCTACTGCTTGCTCCTTCCTTGCTGCACACGAGTCTTCAATATGCGCGATAGTCGAGGGTCACCAATGTAGTATGGTACGTTATATGACCATACCAACGCTATACGGGAATTTAACCCGTATAGTAAGGCAGTTAAGCACTATGTAGCGAGCAAAGCGAAGCGGGAAGAATGAAGGCGATAGACGTCGAAATGAAGGATATTATTACAGATGGATGAAATTATTATATTAAGCTTATTACATTAGAACTACTAGATTTACAAAAACAGTTTGACAGTAAGAATTTAGCGTAACAATATTATGAGCGCGGCGCGACCGGTAAGCTAGCTAGTTGGAAGACCACTGGTGTCCGTAGCACGGCGCGCGCGCAGGCAGGGTCTTGATCACGCAGTCGTCCCAGCGCTCGAGGTCGTTGCCGGCCGCCGCAGTACAATAATCACGCGCCAGTAGTGTGCTTGCTGCGCGTGTAAGCCTCGGTGCGTTCGCACTCGACGACAAACAAGACATCACCTGATTTATGACCGCGGTACAAGCTCATAGGCGGTAGCGGTTTTCTTCCGCTTGTAAGGTGATTGACTAGGTCATGTTTTGCCACAAGGGTTTTTTCTTTCTTTTAGTATAAATATCATACAAAATGGCCCAGCCGTTCTATAGACAATTTAATATTTAGTTTTAATAAGACCTGTTTTCTCAATTTTTTTGGCAACGTTTAAAGTTTATAAAAACTTTAAACAACACAAAGTGTTTCTCGTATACTCTAGTTTATTTGTATATTTTTTTTATAGTAAAAGCATTAAGGAATTCGTCTAGAAATTTCATTTTACCGAGCGTATTTTTAGGGTTTGAGCAATGTAATCCCCTTAAGGCGACTACAAGAGCTAAGCGCGAGTTTTATAATGCAAAAAAGCATATGATTCACTGCAATAAACAAACCAGAAAAATATATGATATTCTTCAGGATATAATATGCTAGTATGATAGTGTTTTGAAAACATAATACAACTAATTTTACTCGATAAAAAAAATCACGAAAATCAAAATAAATAATATAAAAGTCAAAAAAAATATTTTAATGAGTATAAACCATACTAAAATACATGCGATCAAATAAATTAAAATATAATTCCAAAAAAGCACTCATTTCGCACTATTCGGCTCGCAGTGACTGACGTCACAACCACGTCAACCACTTTGTAGTGCAAGCTGATTAGAACTTTATTGTAATAGTATTTCAAACGAAGTTTGAACCACCACAAACAGAGAAGCTAATTTAACTCCTGTAGTCGCCTTAACGCATTAACAAAGTAGAGATCCCATGATCTCGCGTTTGTATTTCCGAAGACAGACGATGATTTATCGAAGCGCAAATGTTTACTGTGAGATATGTACAGTACAGACACATCAAACCGACAAATTTCTTTTATAGATTTTCAACTTTATCGTTATAGCATTAAGTTAAGTTCAAGGTCTTTGGAAAATTTGTCAGATTCAGGTAGCTAGATGTGTCTGTGTGTGATGTGTGTGTGTGTGTGTGTGTGGTGTGTGTGTGTGTGTGTGTGTGTGTGTGTGTCTGTCTGCTACATTGGCGTTTTATTTGTCTGAACAATACGTAATTTAATAATTTTTTGTTTTGTCTCCCAGGCTGGCGTGGTCCAATTCCTCCTGGAGACAATAGGATCCAAGGACCCAATCCTACAAGAGGCATCAGCGGGTTGTCTCTGCAACATCAGGAAACTAGCACTGGCCACCGAGAAGGTCAAATTAAAACAGTAGAGGTTTATTTTTAATGTATTTTGTAAAGGCCTCGTATTAATATTATTGAATTAAATGTTATGACTAAAAAAACGGTTATTTAATTGGATTTTTTTAAATGTTATCGATCATTTTAACGGATTATATCGTTATGCATATTATTAAAAGCTGCAGTTATGGGCACTCAAAAATATCGATTGATATTAAAGATACAGAAAAAACTTGTTTTCATTACCACGTTATTCAAGTTTTTACTTTGATCAGTTTTTGTAATTTTGTATATTTCGATAAGCAAATTCCACTACAGGGGGTTTAAAATGGCCACTTTAGCAGAATCGTAATATGGATCAAGTTAAAAATTGAAAATTGTTAAAATGGACTTTATGATTATGAACATAAAGTCTATTTTAAGAATTTAAACATTTTAACGTGATTCATATTATTATCCTATTATGATTCTACTAAAGCGGCCATTTTAGACCCCCTGATCATGAAATAAATTAGAACTCAAACTAGTTTGACCTACGTATATATAATTAGCGGACTTCAAATTCAAATTCAAATTCAAACAGTTTATTGTGGATCATAGGTTCATAAGATGTTGGGTTACGGTTACGCGGTTTCACACGCGTAGTTCCCGTTCCCGTGGGAGTACGGGGATAAGATATAGCCTATGTTACTTATGGTGAATGTAGCTTTCTAATGATGAAAGAATTTTTGAAATCGGCGCAGAATTTTTTGAGTTTATTATGTGGCAGAAAAAAGGAAGGCCTATACCCAGCAGTGGGGGATTCTAGACTGATATGATGATGAAATACAGTGTGTAAAAGACCTCATCACGAAGCCGTCAACCAAGCATTCTGTACATCAAACTAAGTAACTTTACGCAAAAATTATTTCTGGGAAACGACTTTTTTTTTGGGGTGATAAATCATGTTTTGTGGTAGAACTCAATGTAACGCACTCGAAACATTGTGCTGATTGATGGATTGAATAGTACGGGCACAATATAAAATTGTGGTACGGGGGTCCTAAAATCTTACAATAAAAATCTGTATTAAAAAAAATGACAAAATGTTGGAACTTTGACTCCCAATATCTCCGTAACTAGGTACGTAGGTTCCCAGTATGGTGTAGAACAAAAAAATGATCGCAATGACGGGGAGGACAAGTGCCTTTCGGCTTCGTTAAGAGGTGTTTTACACCCTTTATTAGTATCAGGTTTCCGGCGACTGGGACCGCAATTAACTGGGTCCGTGGTCCCAGTCGCCGGATCCGTAAAAAATAAATATTTTTCTTCCAGCGACTGGGACCACTCATAGATAACTTAAAAAAATCTATTATTCAAGCCAAAATTAGTACAGTCAACAATTGACTGTACTAATTTTGGCTTATCTATGAGTATGAGTATGAGTGTGAGTTTTAGTTACCTATGAGTGGTCCCAGTCGCTGGAAGAAAAATATTTATTTGTTACGGATCCGGCGACTGGGACCACGGTCCCAGTTAATTGCGGTCCCAGTCGCCGGAAACCTCCTATAAGGTTACCTTCCCGGTAAATTGTATTTGGTCTTATATTTTGGGGTTAGTTAGTACAACAAAATTAGGTTCAGAAAATTAAATTAGTTAATAGATTATCTATTATCTTCTAACCTAGTATTTTTGTATTATTTACCCCTTAATGGCAAGTTTATGATCGGAACACAACAACGTAGTTGTGTTCCTATTATCACGTTATTATGGTCATTAAACAAACTTAATGGCATCAAATAAAAACTTATTATTCTTGAATCATTTTACTGTTGTGAGTAAATAGGTATAATTACGAACAAAGTTCAAGTTTATCCGATTCTAAACTTAGCAAAACACTTCATGCATTTCAAAATGCATCAGCAATACAAGCAGCGGGGTTTCGTAAGTAGGTACCTAAATTAAAATAAATAATTTCAACTGAAGCCGTTTCTAGCAAAAAAGTAGGAAGCATAATAAGAAAGGCTATATGTGCCCATTGCAGACGCATCGGACCACAATGCATGGGACCACACATCTAGGTATACAAAATACAAATAAATAAAATTGAAATGTATGTTTGTAATTTCAAAATAAAAGCTGAATGCATATGAAATAATATACGGTGTTTATAACAAAAACTATTTTTTTTTAATGTCGTGTGTTTTGCTGTCTGTTTGTTCCGGCTAATCTCCGAAACGGCTGGACCGGTTTTGACGGGACTTTTACTGGCATATAGCTGATGTTATAAGGAGTAACATAGGCTACTATAAAAAGAATTGGGTTTCCGCGCAAAAATAATAAAATCCATGGAATGGTTAACAAAATCTGAATCAAATATTTAGGGAAGTAAATTTTTATAAAAAAAAATCTCACTTTCGTGGGGGCACTACTACAACAGCCCATAACGTCCACTGCTGGACATAAGCCTCATGATGGGAGGAGTTTGCCGTAATCTCCACGCTTGGCAAGCGGATTGGAGATCGCAGTGATGAAAGACTAACAGAAAACGCTGCTGCCCATTCTCTGGTCTATGGAGGCGCAAGGTGTTCTGCCTCAGACATTAGTCGCCTTATACGACACCCGTGACTGTAATGGGTTGGTTCTATTCTACTCTGCCGGATACCACACGGCTAAGCGACACGGCGTGGGGGCACAGCTAGTTTTAATATAAAGACGACTAGTCTGTAGTATGGGATGGTCCTTACAAAATATGCGAATGTGATGTCGAAAGATTTTTACAATGTGCGTTGGCCTTTTAAGTAGTGGGTATTTCGAAACACGATCTAACCATGATAATCATACATTATAAGCCTATCTATGTATAAGGGTTTCGGTTAATTATTATCTACACCATCTACACTAATACTATAAAGAGGAAAGATTTGTATTTTTGCGTGTGTGTGTTTGTAATGAATAAACTCAAAAACTACTGCGCCGATTTCAAAAATTCTTTCACCATTAGAAAGCTACTTTCACCCTGAGTAACATAGGCTATATTTTATCCCCGTACTCCCACGGGAACGGGAACTACGCGGGTGAAACTGCGTTACGTCCGCTAGTCGTACATAACTCAAGGCGTTCACACATCATTGCATTCATTAATCACGGGCTTAAAAGAACTAATTGTTGATTAACTAACCAATAATCGAATAAGTACCTCCACACGTATGGAAATGGGCATGCCAAATGGTGAATCACGTTAATTTACGTATACAGTCACGTCTTAATTACATATTTTTTGGAGATTAGGTACACAGTTGTTATGCATACAGACGTAAATAATTAATTCATACAAAAACTATGTAACATTGTATGAAAACAGATGAGGAAACCAAGCATTGTGATCACGAAGTTTGATCTTTGACATTGAGTTTTACAATTGCTGTTCATAATGATTGCTTCAACATTGTACCTACCTATATGTACGTACGTATATACAATTTGTGGTCATAAGTAAACCACCAACAAAACTAAAATTGCTTCATACTCACAAGTAATGTTTATTAAGCCCTTTTCACCTTACTGATTGAGATGAACTTTAATCTTGAAGGTTCAGAGCTTCAGGCAATTTGTTACGATAGAGCTTTGACAAAGGTGTCCTAGATGAGAACTGGAAGTGAGCTGTCTATAGTTGGTGCCAGTTGAGATGAGAATAGCGGTCATTGCCCTTTCCCTAATATCTCTTAGTACGAACCAAAACAAATAAAACATGTATCGTTTTTCATTACAAAAAATGATGAAAATAGAGTGGAAGCCTGTGTCCCAGCAGTGGAAACATTATAGGCTGCAATTATGTTATGCTGATTGTACTTACTTAAGTAGTTATTTTTTACAAGCTTTTATTTAAGGCCCTTCTAACCCTAAAATTAGCAACTCTATTTGTGGTGGTACAATACAAACTTCATTTGAAATACTGTTAAAGAATAAAGTTCTAATCAGCTTGCACTACAAAGCGGTGGTTGGTTATGTCAGTCACTGCGGCCGAATAGTGCGAAATTAGTGTTTTTTTGCAATTTACAAAAAATCTATTGATTGGACTAAAAAAATAAAACACGTAAGACCTGCTTTATAGTTAGTTCAGTTAGTATGCAAAGTTGCAAAGTTTCATGATTTAATTTGAAGTACTTTTTGAATACCAGCGGTTTATTGTTCGATTTGGAGGTAACTTTGGATTTTTTTTCTATCGAGAAAAGTTTATGGAATCGTGTTTTCGTCACGTATAGTACTTAGCATGAATCCTCAACTTTACCATATATTTATTTCAAACTTAATGCTGCAGTATTTTAGGCGTAACGGAGGATCATGCTAAGCCTTTTTGAGGCATGTTAGGCCCTTAAGTTCAAATCTTGCAACTGAATTTTAAGACAGTAATCCTTAACAGATTGAGTTGAAATTTTGCATAATACGTTTAGTTCGGACGACAATGCATGGTTAGCTTAGTGACGTCATTCTAAATCCAATATAGCGGGCTTCCAATCCAAAGATGGCGCACTAGTTACTTCAATGCACCCGCATGATATGGGTTTCAATCAATTCAAAAGTAATCAAAAGTCAATTAAAAGGGTTTGCTGGTATAAATACGAAAAAAATTACGTCACACCTGGATATTTAAAATCTTGTTTAAAAAATATTTATTACTAATACAAAGCTTTATTTTTGTACTATGTTTATGTTATCCTGTGTCTTTGTGTTTTTTAATAATTTTAATAATGTTGTTAGTTTAATATTTTCTAAATTGATTGCAAGTATATGGTGTAGGTTTAGTTTAAGTTCTTAGCTGTCGCATTAGGGTAAACCCTTTTGCTCACCATTTTCGGAATACAGTGTTTTGTTTGCTCCAATTGCATAATTAACTGTTCAGGATTGAAGTTGAGTAATCTACTTAGTAAGCAAGTTACAAAAGTAACTTTCCTTTCTGAGTTAAGCGAATGTCTAATATTTGTTCGCGAGAGATCCTTCTTACACATACACACGTTATGCACTTGCTGAATATACTTCATCGTCTAATTTATGCTTAAGTTGTGTTACTGTTAATTTAAAAATGTACCTAATTCTGAAAAACCGGCCAAGTGCGATTCGGACTCGCACACGAAGGGTTCCGTACCATTGACTATATTTAGTATTTGTTGTTATAGCGGCAACAGAAATACATCATCTGTGAAAATTTCAACTGTCTAGCTGTCACGGTTCATGAGATACAGCCTGGTGACAGACAGACGGACAGACGGACAGACAGCGAAGTCTTAGTAATAGGGTTCCGTTTTTACCCTTTGGGTACGGAACCCTAAAAAGTAGTGTCCATTTCATTTTGTGTTTGTTTACAATTACTTCTTTATTGAAATGAGATGCACGCAGCCGTTCAAATAACAAAAAAAACCGGCCAAGTGCGAGTCGGACTCGCACACGAAGGGTTCCGTACCATTGACTATATTTAGTATTTGTTGTTATAGCGGCAACAGAAATACATCATCTGTGAAAATTTCAACTGTCTAGCTGTCACGGTTCATGAGATACAGCCTGGTGACAGACAGACAGACAGACGGACAGACGGACAGACAGCGAAGTCTTAGTAATAGGGTTCCGTTTTTACCCTTTGGGTACGGAACCCTAAAAAAAAGATACTTAACTAGATTATTTAAGTAATTAATCAATTTCCCGGATAATTAACTGCCTTTTATGATATAAAGACACCTCGAAACGATTATTATAAAAAAAAAAAAACACAAGGATAGAAGGACAAGGATACAAGGATAGATATAAATACCTACGTTAATACTTAGTCAGTGAAAAAAATCTAACCACCAGTCTTACCAAGGAGTATCGTATTACCCAGTACAAACTGGGTTGTGGAGGTCAGATAGGCAGTCGCTCCATGTAAAATACTGGTATTCAGCTGCATCCGGTTAGACTGGAAGCCGACTCCAACATAGTTGGGAAAAGGCTAGGCAGATGATGGCAGATGATAAGATATAAATACGTTGGAACGTTGGTATAAATACGTTGGTGTTCTGTATGGTGTCGGACGTAAAGAATAGCACCGTCCCATATCTTCCCGTGGGTGTCGTAAGAGGCGACTAAGGGACTTACCAGAGAATGGGTAGCAGCGTTCTCTGTGCTTTTGTATCAACCGTACTGCGATTGCCAACCCGCCTGCCAAGCGTGGCGATTATGGCAAAAACCCCCCTTCGGGGGATGCCCATGTCCAGCAGTGGACGTCTTTCGGCTGAAATAGTAGTAGTAGTAGTACGTTGGAACACTTGATAACGTGTCCGGCCCGTTGCATGTGCTTTTGCTTGCACATTACAGGAAATGGGGGCCTAAAGTGACCGCTTTAGCAGAATCATAATAGATTAATAAAAAAGAATTACGTTACAATTCGTTAAATGGTCACAAAGAGGCCGCCTCCACGAGCGAGCGAATCGCGGCGATTCAACGTATTTCTATACGAAAATATCGCCGCCATTATTTCGCTTGTGGAGACGGTCCAAAAGAGAGTGTATAGAAAAACGTGGCAAGGACGATAACATCGCCGTGATTCTCTCGCTCGTGGAGGCGGCCCCAAACTGTCAGTTTGTGTCTGGAGAATTTTAACGTGATTTATATCACCTACTGAAGGTGCAAAAGTCTTCGTAATATTTCGGATACCTAATGCCATCGAAGTGCTAGGAAGATTGTAGGTAAAATAAAAGCTTGCAATGAACAGCGACAGGATAGCCAAGAGAGCAACTTCATTTCTGAGATACCTGTACCTGGCAGTATGTGTGGCACTTTTGCAAGATTGTAGGCTTAGTAGGCCTATATCGCAACTTTAGCTCGTTACACGTATTCACTGAGATTTCCCCATATATATAAGGTGTAAAAGACCTCATCACGAAGCCGTCAACCATGCATTCTGTACATCAAACTAATTAACTTTACACAAAAATTATTGCTGGGAAACGACTTTTTTTTGGGGTTGAAAATTCATGTTTTGTGGTAGAACTCAATGTAACGCACTCAAAACATTGTGTTGGATGCATTAAATTACATATTACATATAAAACTATACATTTACATTTAAAACTTGTATTAAAAAAAAAATCATTTTTAAAAAAGTTGTAACTTTCACCCCTAATATCTCCGTAACTAGAAGGTTGCCAGGCATTGGTGTAGAACAAAAAAGTGATCGAAATGACGGGGAGAACAAGTGCCTTTCGGCTTCGTTATGAGGTTTTTCACACCCTTTATATCTAAGGGCGAAATTCACTAATAAATCTGATCGCGATTAGCGTATCTAAACCGCGTTTAAGAGCTGTCAGTGTCAATATACCATAGCAACAAGCTGCTAACACTGTTTGCTATACGATGGTCACGTTTTGCATCATTGTTGAAATTCACCATCAAATTTTTAATGTGTAAGCGCCAGGGTAGCGGCCACAAATCATATTTTGTTCAACATAAATCCTGACACTGACCGGCAAATTGCAAAAAACCTAAGAAAATTTGAATAGGCTTGTGTCCTGAAAAAATCTAATAAGTCCGTCAGTTAGATTATCAAAAAATATTTAACACGTATTTTTTCTTTTGTTACGTACGTAAACCATAATCGACGAAGATACGACGCTTTTAAAATTCTCAATCCGTCACGCCCCGTGCTATAATTTTTAGTGCGTTGTGACGTCACGAGCCCCCACGTTTCGAGTTTTATCTTTGTCAATATTCATTGATTTAGAAATACAAAAGTACGTGTCCATTATTTGACTAAATACAACTGGCGGACTAAATAGATTTGCAATTTATTGATGGTGGAAACTAGCCTATTGCGCGGGCTATCCTGGCGCTTCAATCTTAAGCCCAAAGACGAGACATCATCGACGCGTCTGGAAGGCTGGTTAACACAAGTCACACCAGAGGAGTCAAGAAAAACTAATTGTGTCTACAGAAGTGACTATTGTCCCACTCTTTTCTCGTTTGCATAGAGAGTTGTGCAACTATCATTATTTTTATAAAACAATAAAATAACAATATCATATGGGCATACCGTAAACGTATTGCAGTTTCGATTCGCAGCACTTGAGATTATTACTTCATTCAGTTTCCACTGGAAGGTGAATGAAAGGAAGGTTGCAATGAGTGCAGTGCCAACACCTCGTTAGCGTTTGGAACACAACTCATTCTGCAAGGACATACGATTTTGTAATATTTACATCACTCTTATGCAGTATTACTTAGGGCCTATAAAAGGGCTGAGACTAATTAGCTAAACGTTGTTGTTCCACAGAAGTGACTTTTTTGTCTTCGGTAAACTGATCTGTTTAAAAAGGATTCTGGCCGAATCGATTTGCATTCCGGTGATCTTGGACCTTTTGCTTCTCCTGCTTTTCCACAATAATATAAGCACTCAACTGAAAACCAGCGCTGTGCTGTGGGCCCCCCATATCACAGCAAATGGTAACCTGTTGTACGTGCAAGCTGTCATTTTTAGGGTTCCGTAGTCAACTAGGAACCCTCATAGTTTCGCCATGTCTGTCCGTCCGTCTGTCCGTCCTCGCTTAATCTCTGTGACCGTTAGCACTAGAAAGCTGAAATTTGGTACCAATATGTATATCAATCACGCCGACAAAGTGTTAAAGTGAAAAAAATGTTTTATTAGGGTAGCCCCCCTATATGTAAAGTGGGAAGTGATTTTTTTTTTAATTTCAACCCTAACGTGTGAAATGTGTCCCCCCCCCTCTAACTTTTGAACCATAAGTTTAAAAAATATGAAAAAAATCTGAAAAGTAGAACTTTATAAGGACTTTCTAGGAAAATCATTTTGAACTTGATGGAAACAACAGTTTTTGTACAAAAAAGACAAAAAGTTGTACAAAATAATTTCTGGACTAAGTTTGTAGTATATTCGTATATGCAAGCATTTTTACATAATGGATAGCCACCTTTAAACTCATTAGTGGGAACACTTATTGTGACGGACGGGAAACTACGGAACCCTACACTGAGCGTGGCCCGACACGCTCTTGGCCGGTTTTTTTTTTGTTCTGCGGGCTTGAGATGGCCGCTTTAGCAGAATCATAATAATATAAATGACGTTAAAAACATTAAATTCATTTACAAAAATTAAAATGGAGTTTATGATCTTATAGTCCATTTTAAGTATTTTAAATTTTTAACGTGATTCATATTATGATTCTGCTAAAGCGGCCATTTTAGACCCCCAGTTCTGTTGTATTCTAAATGTTTGTTATGCGTTGTATTTTTATTTTTTCTAATTTTGTTTGTAAGCACTCCATGTCCCTGCAACAAATATTTTATTTTTCCTTCTTTCTTTCTTCACTCTGTAAGGTCGTTTATTTATCTTACGTGGTTATGCAAAACTGCATGTCATCGTTCGTCCGATCGAGTTATGAAATCCGTAATGCATCACCAGTTATTGCTGAAGATGATAACTTTATAGAGCCGTTCTCAAACATTACAAATTCTTCAATATTTCTACAGGTTTGCTTCGGTCAACTAAGAAAATAAAATAAAATTTTATTGACCGGTTTTAAAAAAAGGAGGTTGTCAATTCGACCCGTATCATGTGTGTAAAATTTTTGGAATGAGGGATTTTCTTTTTAGCTCTTCCCTAGTCGCTGGATAGATGGCGCTAGGAGTTAGTATGATAATGCAAGGAACGGAACCTAACAAAACTGATTTTAACAAAGCGCGAGAAAACTAGGTTATATTCGGAAGGTGGTGTCAGTCAACGAGAGTATGTGACGTGACACAATGTTTTTTTTTCCAAGCGTTTTGGCTTTGGCACCAACTATCACAGTAAGTTCAACGCCATCTATAGAGTTCTTGGAAACTAAGTTTTTTTTTAAAACCTCAAAAAGAAAATCTCTCATTGCACAGTAGTCGATGAGTTTTTTCAATTTTGGAAGTTGGCTGTACTTTTATGCAAAAAGTTTTTATAGTGGACATACCAAAACTAAGAATGAATTTAAATAATATTCTTGAAATAAGACCATTGATTTCACTCTGTTTTATTTAGCCATGTTTTAGCTGACAATCAAATAATTCCACTAAGTATTTATATTCTTTTGACTAGGTAACGGATACGGAACCATAATTTATGCACGCTCGGATTCACACTTGGCAAATTATTAATTATCACTAAGACGCTAATGTTCGCAAGTATTTCATTTTTTACGCTTTACAAACCATTTCATTTGGCAATGCAAGTAACGTTGTACAAGATTGCGTAATTAATAGGCAGTGATAAATTATTTGGATGTGAAAATTATTTAAATTAAATCCGGTCTTCCGAAAAGCTAGGGTACTACAGACATGCATTTTAATTGCTTGCTTGCAATGTTATTTTTCTACTTAATTATGAAATGGTGACTTAATTTAGGTAAGATAAGGGAATTGCGCTGTAATTACTGATGAACACGCCAAGATTAGTTTTAATTTCATAACCATTACGATATCAGATTAATTAGTGAACAATCAGCGCCGTGCGACGTGCTAAGACTCGGTAGTCATGTACCTACAGGATATTTAGCGAGTTATATTATACGACTGGTCTCATGAGCTACAATAGGAATTACCTTTACAAATACCAAATATTTTTTAATCAATTACATATTTTTTATTACTTACCTTTTTTTAATCGAAGTTGGACTCTAACCAAATGAAGTCATTGGTACGAGTGTAGTGAAAGATAAAGGTGTCCCCAGAGATGGAATTGGGACATCGTCGAAATATCATCATCATTCTCCTCCCTTATCCCAATTCATTTGGGGTCGGCGCAGCATGTCTTCTTCTTCCATACTTCTCTATTACTAGTCATCTCATCAGACACTTCTTTTCTTGCCATATCATTCTTCACACAGTCCATCCATCGTTTCTTTGGTCTTCCTCTACTCATATACCCATCCACATTCATACTCAAAACTTTCCTCACGACATTTTCCTCATCCCTCCGCATCACATGCCCATACCACACAACTTTTCAGTCACCGGCGCCACTTTCAGACTTCCTCTTATATACTCATTTCTAACTTTATCCATTCGCGTAACACCACACATCGCCCTTAGCATCCTCATCTCCGCGACATGCAAATGCCTTTCATTCATCCCTTTTGTGGCCCAACATTCTGATCCATACAAGACAGCAGGTTTAACCATAACATCGTCGAAATATCATCATCAATAAAAAATATTATCAACTAAATACACATTGGTGACAATGTAACTAATGGGATAATTATGTTCTTTTCAGAGCAAAGGTACACCATCATCTCGCCTGTATCCCCAAAGAATTAGACAGAAGTGTACCTAATGGAACACTCACATTTGACCAGTTATGTTTAAGTCCCGTGTAATAGGGGACGAGCCTATTACCATCAATCGGACACACTCCAGACTCCATAGTTGCTTCTGAGAAATTATTGATGGAATAACCCAATAACACTTTGCCCGACCTAGGAATCGAACCCGGGACCATGAGCTCAGCAGTCACGTTTGCGACCACTAGACTAGAACAAAGAGGCAGTAAAGGGCGAGTCAGAAAGAGAAAGAGAATATTAAAGCAGGTAAGAGTGGAATACAAAGGTTCATATTTGCATTGTTGTGTAAAATGGCCTTGATTCCACGCGGACTTTTTACACGTCTATATTTACTCGTATACGATGCTAATAGAGATGACTAACCTCTACTTCGTCGAACCATTCCGAAAAGCAATCGTAATTAGCTAACTCTTTTATCGCTATTTTTTCATGGTTTTATCCGACGGGTATTCCCATTAGACTATATTCTATGATGTTGTGCAAAATGACTACATCCTTACTTGATATTGTGTTGTTGTAGCCTGTCTGTCAACAGAGTAACAGGGGCCCAAGTCTGCTATTTTATAAATTCGTCATTCCAACACGATCCCATTCTCATCCCATTGTCATTTTGCTAAAAGTTCGTAATCTGCTAAATTCATAATGGTCAATCATTGGTCGTCGAGTGTCAGTGGTTGACCATTGGAAAGTCATAATAACGCCATTACGTATATTAGTAGATTACCAAACTCGTCAAAATCAACAATTATGAAATCAATGATAGACCATTTTGACACTATTGTAATTGCAGACTTGAGCTGTAGTGAGCTACAATAGTTTGTTGAAATTAAAGGTAAACTAGCTGTGAAATCTTACTTCCCTGTTTGAATCAAGAGCAGGCCCATATTGTAATTAAAATAAAATAAAACAGTTTTTGTTAACAATTTCAAAGGGTTTTATTTTTTTGTACGGAACCCTAATTATTTTTCTTAAATAAAAACCTTTGTTAGACCTTATAACATTATCATCTGCCAGTAAAAGTCCTGTCAAAATTGGTCCAGCCGTTTTGGAGGTTAGCCGAAACAAAAAGACAGACAGACAAAAATTTCAGAAATGTTTTTTTTTTCCTATATAGGTATTTTCATATGCATTCAGTAAAACCTGTTAGTTTGGAATTACAAACAGATATTTTGATTTTATATATTGCGTAAGTAGATAAAAATTTGATAATTATGCTAATCAAGCAGGTGGATTAAAGATTTATCGAATAATTGCAAAAATCATACCCGATAAACCGCTATCAACATTTTGAATACCAGCTGTTATCATTCATGAAACATGATAAAATAATCGATTAGAGAAAGTATTTCTATACCATTAAACGACAGTTACCAGTGTTACCACCGTATTTGGACACATTTCTATGGAACAATTTATGGGCGTCAATCAACATTCATAGAGACAGGAAAGCCTTCCGTTACTGCGCGTTCGAACAAACATTTGTCATGTATTATTTACAAATGTTGGAGCAAAAAACAGACGACAAATATTTGACGAAACATTACTCTTGTAAAAGTCGTGAGAATTGACCTTCACCGATTTACACCTGTCTACAGTATTGACAATTTATTAAGCCGATTGGCCTTGGAATAATTTGCGAGTTGGAAAAAGCTACCGAGTTTTGCCTGCACCCTTAGGTTTTTAAGGTTGTAGAAAGCATTTATATTATCGAAGTCACTTAAATTCTGTATTCAAGAAAGAAAATATTAAAAAAGTAACTGGACACAGATGTGACTTCGTTAGCAATATTTGCAGAATAACACTGATTATTGAAAATATCATATTTTAACGTGAATTTTCATCGCTGTTTAATGCGATTCATTAGTTAATCGTGTTCTTTATTAACCCATATTTAATGCCAGGAAAATGTGTGAGCCTAAATTAAACAATCGTTTTAATAAATAAAAAGTATCGATTGTTTACTAACATACTTGACTTGATTAGCCTTGACTGTTATTAACAATAAGTACTTAACAATGTACTTAATCAATTAGCTTTCTTTTTTATGTCCGTAGCTAACAATAGAAATTAAGGCTACGTTATTGCATTTTATTTGGTACATTCCCAATTCCCATTGCAATGGTAAAGACCATTGCTAAATAAACATCCGACAAAAAATAAAAACAAGCGTTCAGATTATTTCGTAAAGACACACACACAGGGACAGGGAACCCTAAAAAACGAAAAGTGTACATATAAAGTTAAGGGCAGGTAGTCCCAATTTTCCCAATTTTACATAACTTTGATTCAATAGTAAACAAAGAAATAGTGATTTTTTAAAGCCAAAAAAAATAGATATTATAGTTGACTATATTTACTAAGATAATTTGTGGTTCAAAACATGATATCAAAAACTTCACTCGATGAAAAAAAAATCCGAACAGGAGCCTAATTCGAATATTTTTTTATGTTTTTCTTATTTTACTTGGAGAATATGAAAGTTTTACTTCCAAAACAAATATCTAAGCAAAGTTAATAACATATAGAACAATTATTTGTGGTTAAATTTTTCAAAACAATTTAATCCTTTTAATAATAAATTATTATATAAGAAAACGGCTTGCGCACGTGGATTCAGTCGCCCGCCAGGCCTTGACGAGGTAGGACCTATGTCCCTTTTGCTGGCGCATGGCTGTCCCGTCGATTTATCGAACGATTTATTTAAAGAACGTAGTGTAATTATAACAGTACAGTCTTTTTTAACCGACTTAAAAAAAGGAGGAGGTTTCACGATTTGACCGTAGGATAACTTCGTCGTTTATGAACCGATTTAGATGATTCTTTTTTTGTTGGAAAGAAGATATTCCAAGAGTAGTACCATGACCATGAAACTGGGATCTGATGATGGCATCTCAGAGAAATCGAGGGGAACCTTTGAACACCGTAGTGCGACTAGTGCGTTTGTTTTTTTGTTCATTGAGTATTTTAGAGCACTACTATTTAAAGAAAGTCTGGACTCGATCTGATGATGGAACCCGAAGACAGTCGAGGGCACTCCTCAACGATTCACAATAATTACCTGGTGTTTGGGCTTGATTAATTTGTATTGATGAGAACTTTACACCTAAATGGGTTGTGGTCATCTTTAGGGGTCTGATGATAAAGACGAAGGACAGTCAAAGGAACTCCTCAACGTTTTACAGTAGCTACCTTGTGTTTGGATTTAATTCATTTCTATTGATGAGAACTTTGCACCCATATGGGTTGTAAGTGCCATTGGTCTGATGATGGAGACCATAGACAGTCGAGGGAATTCCTCAACGAACGAGTTTACAATCTATATTGAATAAAGCATGTGTCTCTTCGTGAGATAAAAACAATGTAAGAAACCTAGTCAAATTGTTCGCGACAAGTGTCTAAAACAGTGTTTTTATAATAGTCTATAGAAAGAACGTTCGAGAAAGTACGCTATTGCCGTGTTTGTGATTCTTTGTCGAGTACTTTCTGTTATTATTAGTTTTAAAAGTAAGTAGGTAGGTAAATACCCTCGAGAATAGTCTCGTCACAGGTGCGCGTACGCAAACTACTTATAAAAAACATCGAGAAATGTTAATTTAATTTCGACCGTACGCCGAGAGCGTAAAGTACCTACTTCCTTCTTCCGTTCGAGTTATTTATTATCCTTTTGCTTATAGTTTCCTTTGTATTTTTTTGTTCATGTTTTTTGTTCATGCTTTTTGTATGAATTAAAAGATTGTCTAGCGAACAAATACTACACACCGCTAGAGGATTCGCGAATATTTTTTGTGTGTCTGCTAATAGTATGAAAGCACAGCGCAGGCACCGCATAGTAAGTTTTGTTTTCGACATTGGAACAGTCAGTTTTGTTTACGATATTCAAGCAGTCAGTTTCGTTTCGATATCCGAATAGTTAACAGTTCTTTCCGATTATAGTTTCAGCTCAGTTTTTCCAGTATTGTCTGCTTGTAGTGTCTTACCATAGTCAAATAGTGTTTCATTTCTTCTCCATCTACAATAATAGTGCAGTATTTTCCAAACCCACCTCTCCGTTCCACGAAGCTAACGTTTACACCCGGAACTTTCGGTACAGGGCGGTTAGTGGCTCAGATTTGGTTCCGTTATAGTTTTTGAATTTCCAAACACGAGTCCACCCGTCTGGTACACAAATAATTGAATAAATTACGACTTGCAGCAATTTGTATTTACAATATCTATTCAAATTAATTTATTACATTTAAATGTTAGGTTTTCGCAATTACTACCTATTATAATAAATCAAGCTGACAATTTAATAAAATAAGTTGACCTACTGCCTACACGACACGCTTACCTATACTGTGACACTTCGCTCAGCTTTGGGTTCAAGTCGGCGACGCGTGTGCACGACTCGTTTCGCGTAAAGGGTGGTAGCGTTAAATACCTACTTTGCTTGGCGTAGACGGCCTTAAGTTTGAAAAGTACGTAGATACACTGACTTGCGCAAGTGCTCATTGAGATTGCGTTCAAGTAGCGTGAGGTAGTGAATCCTGACCTTCGCCAATGAGGTTTTGCAACGTGAAGACAAAACCGTCGTAAACATCGGCGACACTGTGCTGTGACAATGGCTTAGCATGGACACTTTGTGAATGACGTGACGTCACGGTAAAGGCTTGCGCAGACGAGGGAACTTTTGTCGGTTGGGGAAACAAAAATCCCTGAGATGTGGGAACGTTAACGTTGGTCCTGGCTATCATTTGTAGATCTTTGACAGTCGTTACGGTTAGTCAGAGAACCCTGGAAGACTGAAACCCAAGGGAAAATGTTACCTAGTGGGTGTGGGTGTTAGATAGGCAGTCGCTTCACTCCATGTAAAATTCCAGTGTTCAGCTGCATCTAGGGTTACCATCTGACCGGATATATCCGGTCTTGACCGGATTTTTAATGCCAATACCGGACTTCGCCCGGATTTTGTGACAGTTTGGATTTTTCGACTCATGCCGGACGAAAGAATGAAACAGACTATCAGTGGAGTCTATTAGAGCCATCGTACTTACGAAGTATAAATAAGTGGAATGATTATTTGTGAGCAATTCATAAATCAAATTTTTGCGGTCAAAACCATATTTTAAATGCTATTTCTAGTAATAAAAATATAATAGGCATGATGACAGTAATTGAAAATTACTAAAATATTGTATTTATTTAATAAGACTTGAATTGTGGAATACGAAACACGCATTATTTGTATTATTAAGAGCGGGATTGATAAATTATACGATAATTAAAATCTACAAAATTCCTATGTCCGCCATATTAAGTTGAACACCAATCACAGCGCATGACGTCACTTTTGATAACACGCGGTAAATTTAGGTAAACAAATGGTCGAATTTCTGTGGTTTTGTGATTTATCTTATGATACACGGATCATGGAACAAGAGTATAGTAAGGCAAACGGTGCTAAATTGACTAAAATCGATGTTATGATGTTGGGAGTTTTTTTTTTTGCATCGTAAACGGCCCAGTTGACCCGTTTTGCCTTTAGTCTTAGTCTGCAACACGCATGGCGACGAGCGATACGCTGCTACGAATTTAGATAAAAATGCCATCGTGCGTGTTCGGAAAGTGTAGGTCCTGTACCAATCATGATACCGAAGTAAATAAAACACAAGGGATCTCATACCACATGTACCTAACTACGCAATATACTTTGATTTATTAATATTTTTCATTTATTTTCCTAATATTATGATAATGGAGGATAAAAACAGACAGAGATGGGAAACGCATTTTTGTCGTGAGTACGACAAGGACGCGTGCACTACAGACATAGAACAACACTGTCTCTTTTTTCTTATTGGTTTTATCGAAAATACCTATCTGTTTATTAGAATATCATTGTATAAGTACCTTTAATAATACTACAACACATTTTATAAATGTAATCTATGTAATCATTTTAAAATCACAATATTTTGAGTATTGTACATGCTATGTTGTATGCAGTAATGCAGTAACTTTATTAATAGATGAAAAGCAAGAGAAAGTAAATTCAGTCGAATGTCACGATTGTGTAGCTTCACTAGGAGCACAGAATAAACAAGTACAGAAGTGGCACTTCGCGCAACAATTAATAGGAAAAGCGACTCTCGCTACTAAGCAACAAAGTGCAATTCAGCTCGCATAAGCGCTTAGTGCCTATCGCGATATTAACCTAAACGTTGCCGCTCTCTTCTAACGCGTAACTCGGTCGCTGTCTGGCGCGGAGTGACGCGCTAGCTGTGGCACTAGGGTTGTCGGCTTGCCGCTGCTACTATAATATTTAGGTAAGGTAAGGTTTCAACAAGGGGAGAAAGGGTTTGTAGTTTGAATTATTTCATTTCAAATAGAAACAATAAATAAATATCTTTTTGCAATTATCGAGAAAGTTGAACGTGGTCAAACAAATAGTGCGCGCGCGTGTCTTCTTTCGCTTGCGACAACCTACTAGCACAGAATAGATAATAGTACTAGCGTACAGAAGTTGCACTCCTTTGATCTTGAAGAAAGCCGACATTATAAATACCTAAACTGGACCCGCTTGATCTAAATTGTGCCTTGACGCATGCTTGACGCCATGCGTTAGCGTATTTTATTCGGCGTCTCACTGCTTAATGGTCAGTCCGACTGACCATTAAGCAGTGAGACGCCGCAATTGTTTTACTCTATTATAATGTCTCATATACCTATATCTTGCCGTCTCTAAAATTACGATTACTTACTAAATTTAATAGCAGCATAAATGCGAAATCTAACAAATAGGTAATTTTAAAATAAACTCTCGGGAAGCATGGACATGAAGCAGTGAAATTTATATAAAAAGGACCATTTTTTTCTACATTTATTAACAGCAACAGTTTATCCAGCTTGTCATTTTCACTAGTAATGATTAATGATCAATAAATCAGTCAGTTAACAAACACGAAGTACGAGTAGGTAGGTACGCGACGCAAGGTCAAAAGAGCGCGACAGCCCTAGAGAGCTTGCATATTCAATATGCGCGAAGCGGTAGCTAATTATCTCATGCCTACACACGGAGTGCAATAGCTCTGCTAGGAGGCTGTAAACATGCCATAGCTTTTTTGATGTTGATGCATCGCAGAAGCGAAGAGCCATCCTGTACATCTATCGAGTGTTATTGGATTAAATCCAAACTTTCCAGAGTTGGGACTTCAGACATAAATAACTTATTTGGGGTTTGTATTGAGGTGTTCCTGCACTGCGGGACCGCACAACACCTGTACTTTTTCGAATTCATTTTAATAATCGCAATTCGCAAATTATTTAAATGTATAGACGTGCAAAACCTCTAGTTTTGTTGTGGTGACGTTTTGCACTCGTCAAGTGTGACGTCACCAGCGACGCCATGACACTGGAGAGCGTTTCGGTGGAAATTTTAAATCGAAAAACTAAAATGTTCTTTTTTAACTATTAAACCATAACTGTGGCCAAAAATATGAAATTGATTTTAAATAATTTACGTTTCCGAACATTATAGGACAGTTTTTCAAAATTTGTCATCATGCCTATTAACACTTTTACGTTTAACTTTTGATTAAGTACTGAACATGATTTATTGTTTTTTTTTTCTAACGTTGAATAAAAATGTCTGTTTGATCGCAGGTAAACTTTGCTAGACCGGACTTTTTTTGTCGAAAATCAGGATTTTTCATCTTCCAAGACCAGATTTCCGATTTTAGGCCCTGGTAACCCTAGCTGCATCCAGTTAGACTGCAAGCCGACCCCAACATAGTTTTTTGTTTTTTTATAACTGTTGAACACGAGTTTCTCCTGTATCGTGGGTGCGTTTACAAACATTTACATTCACATACACAAACAGCCAGACCCGAAACAACTACCTGTAGGTCATACAAACAGTTGCTCCGTGCGTGAATCGAGCCCGCGACACGCAGCACGCAGCGTAGAGTCAATCACAAAGCCACAGATAATATACTCAGCTACCGTGCTGCCAAGGCTAGGCAGATGATGATAATGACTATAGGCGCTCTCTGTTGTCATGTTTTTAATCATTTGATTTATATCAGTGATTTAAATCGCGATTACTACTACATCAGCCCATAACGTCCACAGCTGGACATAAGCCGCTCCCATGATGGGAGGAATTTGCCGTAATCTCCACGCTTGGCAGGCGGATTGGAGATCGCAGTGATGAAAGACTAACAGAAAACGCTGCTGCCCATTCTACTATTACGGAGGCGCAAGGTGCCTCAGACATTAGTCGCCTTATACGACACCCGTGAGTGTAATGGGATGGTTCTATTCTACTCTGCCGGATACCACACGGCACCGCAATCGCGATTATGATCAAGTGTTATTTTTATAAAAATCGATGATTTAAATCAGTACTTTTTTACTGCGACCAAATCTGCCAAAAATGTGTCAAGTTAACCCCCGACATAAACTACGGCGCGCAATGCAAAATATGAAAAAATGTAGGTACCTATAACCGAAGAAGAATATAATCAAGAAACTGCTTTGCTTATTCCACTGGGGTTGAAAGAATATTTTCGGCTTTCAATTTAGTGCACAGCAAAATAAGAAATAGATTAGGCGCCAAATATCATTTTTAGGCACCGAGAAGGCGGCCAAATTAGTCTTCCTTTTGAAAAAACAAAAACAACAAACAAAAAAAACACAAAAAGAAAAGGACAAAAAAATACACTAAAAGAAAAACAAAAAAAAAACACTAAAACAAAACCACAAAAAAGTGAAAAATAACTTTAACTTCAGAAGCCGGTGAGAAAAACACCAAATCAATCAAAGGTCAAGTTTCAGAAGCCGGTGAGAAAAACACCAAATCAATCAAAGGTCAAGCTTCAGAAGTCGGTGACCTTGTTTAATTGATTTAGTGTTTTTGTCACCGACTTCTGAAACTTGACCTTTGATTGATTTGGTGTTTTTCTCACCGGCTTCTGAAGTTAAAGTTATTTTTCACTTTTTTGTGGTTTTGTTTTAGTGTTTTTTTTTTTGTTTTTCTTTTAGTGTATTTTTTTGTCCTTTTCTTTTTGTGTTTTTTTTGTTTGTTGTTTTTTTTTTGAAGTCGGTTTTATTTTTGGCAAAAAAGTTTTATTTTATTTTTCCATTTTTAGTTGTAATATCCTATACTTACAAATATATGCTATGCATTCATTGTACATGGTTAACAATACATGTCATGGTAATAGGCTTATCCCCAATAAATGGAACATAACATGCCATAACTGTCGAAATCTGGGTGTACTGTACACATCTATGTACCCCTCAGAGCAAACAGGTGTAATGTTACGTCATGATGTTGTTTAAACAATGAACATCCAACCGATTGGAGCTATCACAACAGATTTGCCGTCTATTTTTGAAGAGTTCCATTGTATATCTCCGAAGATCAGCATCAGATCTTCACCAAATTAAAATGGGACTACCTTAGGAGTATACTCTTTCAAGTAAACAAAGAATTTTGAAAATCGGTCCACAAATGGGAGAGAAATCAGGTAAATTGTACACATCTGCGTACCACCTCAGAGCATACAGGCGTGATGTTACGTCATGATATTGTATAAACAATAAAAATCCAAGCGATTGGAGCTATCATAAAAGATTTGCCGTCTATTTTTGAAGAGTTCCATTGTATATCTCCGAAGATCAGCATCAGATCTTCACTAAATTAAAATGGGACCACCTCAGGAGTATACTCTTTCAAATAAAAAAAGAATTTTGAGCATCGGTCCACAAATGGGAGAGAAATCAGGTAAATTGTACACTTCTGCGTACCCCCTCAGAGCATACAGGCGTGATGTTCCGTCATGATATTGTATAAACAATGAACATCCAACCGATTGGAGCTATCACAACAGATTTGCCGTCTCTTTTTGAAGAGTTCCATTGTATATCTCCGAAGGTCAGCATCAGATCTTTACCAAATTAAAATGGGACCACCTCAGGAGTGTACTCTATCAAATGAAAAAAGAATTTTGAAAATCGGTCCACAAATGGGAGAGAAATCAGGTAACATACATAAAAAAAAAAAAAAATACATACACACGAACATATAACCTCCGCCTTTTTTGAAGTCGGTTAAAAACTAATTATTTTCCTTGTTCATTAGGTAAAATTACAGTGTTTTTTTACTAAGTGACTTGATTTTATGTGAAAAAAGATGTATGGGTATATAAGTTGTGTTTTTATTTAATTAATAACTGACTTTCAAATTAAAAAAGACCAGACTGTAAAAAAATAATAATAATCCGATTTAAATCAAAATAATCCGATTTTTTTGATTTTTATAAAAAAAACATGATTTTTATCAACCCAGGCAGGGTTGATAAAAATTATGTTTTTTCCCCGTCCGGAAACAGGAATGCGTGATGTTATGTTGATTAGGAAATAATCATCGGCAAAATGCATAAATAACGCAGCAAATCAGCTAACACGCACTCCGCATACTCTTAGTATAAGACCTAAGAAAAAAATACATATGGAGCGGATTTATTTTCATAAAATTATTTTGATTCCGAACATTTTTGATTTTGTCACTCGAATGCTATTAGTACCTAACTGGTATTGGATTACGATTTTCTTCATCGTGTCGTGCCCCAACAACAACACAACAACAGCCCATAACGTCCACTGCTGGACATAAGCCTCTCCCATGATCGGAGGAATTTGCCGTAATCTCCACGCTTGGCAGACGGATTGGAGATCGCAGTGATGAAAGACTAACAGAAAACGCTGCTGCCCATTCTCAGGTCTACGGAGGCGCAAGGTGTTCTGCCTCAGACATTAGAGTACATGGTTTGGCGTACAATTGTAAAAAGTCTGTGTTCATGGTCTTTAAGGCGGGGGGTAAAAGCCCTGACAGGGTGCCTCCTGTACTACTGTATGGCACACCTTTGCAGAGAGAACAGAATTTTAAATACCTTTTTTTTTTTTTTTTTTTTTCGGATGGGAAATCATCAAATAACCCCTCCCGCTCTGGGCGGAGCAGGAGGGAGTGTCAGACTTTTACTGACTAAAACCCATCCATGTTCCTTCCTCGCCCTTTGTGTTCCGGGGCCACGGTATCTCTTTCGAATAGTCCCGCAACCCCGGCAGGCATCGGTCCTTACGGACCCCTTCCTTTTTGCTGACTCTCTTTGAGGCGCGCGTGGAACACGAACGCGCCGTCGACACGGCCTGTCGTCATGAGACGGACGGACGGCGAGCTAGCCCATAGCTCACCGTCCACAGGCCCGCGCCTACGGTGGCCGGGGGCCACGTGGTGGTGGCCCCCGACGCCCGGGGCGTCTCCCGCGGCGGGATGAATTTTAAATACCTTGGTCATATATTGACCCCTGACCTTAAGAACGATGATGACGTTGAACGTGAGCGGAGGGCATTGTCGGTTAGAGCGAACATGTTGGCTCGCAGGTTTGCACGCTGCTCACTTCCAGTCAAGATCACGCTCTTTCGAGCGTACTGTACTTCTTTTTACACGTGCAGCCTGTGGGCTAGGTGTACGCAAAGATCGTACAGTGCTCTCCGCGTTCAGTATAATAACGCGTTTAGGATGCTGGTGGGGCTGCCCCGCTTCTGTAGCGCGTCGGGGATGTTCGCAGATGCGCATGTGGATTGTTTTTACGCAACAATGCGTAAAAGGTGCGCCTCCCTGGTGCGCAGGGTGTGGGGCAGCACCAACAGTATCCTATGCATGATTGCCAGTCGCCTGGACTGTGTTTATGTGGGTCGCTGCTGTGCAATTACTCATGGTTTATCGCAGCAGTAATTCACCATTATTTGTTGTATTGTGTGTTTGATACCTTAGTGTTTACTAACATAGTCGTAAGTTTTACTAACACCTTTTTGAGTCATGGATACTTGAATAAATATACATTATTATTATTATTATTACTCGCCTTATACGACACCCGTGAGTGTAATGGGTTGGTTCTATTCTACTCTGCAGGATACCACACAGGTAACGTGCCCCGCTCGTATATATTTGAATAAAACCCCTCGTCTGCAAATACCCTAAGTCATTAATAGGTAAGTACCAACAACAATTAGCCCTTGGGTCAACTGAAGTTACTCATTGTTGACATAATGACATACGATACAATTATGTTCTCTACGCGTTTATCTATCTTGTGTATCATAGTACATTTTGATACAAGTGGAGAAAGTTTGTTATTGCATCCGAGGCTGAATTAACTCCCGAGGACCCGAGCCGTAGGCGTAGGTTTTAAAAAAAGCAAAATGTTACATGTCACAATCGTATAAATATTACACCAAAAACTGAATGCAATAGGTTCTATGTCACATTATCTCTTGAAAGAAATAAATATACCTAGTACTTATTCTATTCTAATCTCAAACTATTAGAAACTAAGTCACTATAAAAAATAATATTGCCGTAACCCAATAGTCTCAACAAAAAAGTGTTTTTCGCCTCTCCTTTCTATCTCTCTCTTATCTGTTTTCTCATAGTGTCCCATTGTCATAGGGGGCGAGCCTATTGCCATCAACCGGGCACACATTCAGAACGTGGCTGCTTCTGAGAAACTCGTGATGAAAAAACTCGATAATATTTGCCCGACCGACCTGAGAATTGATCCCAGGACCTTATGCATCGGCACTCTGGCTAGCGATACTCGCCATACCTGGCGAAATTCGGGTGTACTGTTAGGAACACCTCTGCTTAACCCTTCGGGGATTACGAGCGTGGTGTTATATAAGTCCAGGCAATGAGTAAAACAAGTAGCGTTTAAGACTCCTATGTAAAGTGTATTTTTTTTTATTGGGACAAGCCCGCCACACTATTCCCAAACCACTGTAACTCCTGAAAGTCAGAATCAACAGTGGCGACCACCAGATAAGCGCCGAGACAATGTAGCTCGACGAAGTCCCAGAGAATGAATTTAACTGTCTTGGATCCCTTAGTAAGGTGTATGTACTAAGGTAAATTTTGGTTTTTAAATTGTACTATGTTTTCTGAACTGAATAACGTTTTAAAATTTTTCAGGAAAAAAAAATGAGCCGTTAAACATTTAGTGCATTACGTGTCACAGAACCGGGCAGAACAAATTAGAACAGATATTGCACATTTGCGGTGCAGAGAGTGCACATGCAATACACTACAAAATGGCGCGCTAGCTTCTAATATAAAATAAATTTAACATGTTTCCTGTGTTACGTGCAGCTGCAGTAATGACAAAGTAATATTACAAGTATCAGCAATGGTTGATACTGGTCTTTTACATCAATTTTACCTTCTGACAGCAGCAATCCAATCAGAACTTTATCGTGAAGCGAAAAAGATCACTGTGATTTGATAGTTGTGCCAAATCTGAGGTAAAATATCTTTGGAAGGACTGTTACTATTACTACCAGTGTGCCTATATTCTTGGAATTTTAGGCTGGACATAAAAAATACAGGAAAGAGTCCCAAGCCCATCTTCTAGCTGGCAAGTATGAATCTTTCGTAACAGTACACATAGGCATTGTGAAATGTATTGAAAAACAGATGGCCTTATTTCAGACTATATTTTGCTCTCGGATTCGCTTCCGTTATGTACGGAAATTAATCCAAGGAAACGTTTTAAATATAGCCTATGACTCTTGGGTAACAATGTAGCTTTCCGTTAGTGATTGAATATTCGGGATTGGATCAGTTACAAAAATTAAGTAGGTACTTCTATTATTTATTACCTCTTTATATTATTAATATAGATTCTGGTTATACCAGAAGAGCTTTTTACAACTTAGGTACCTATACTTAGAGTAGGAGAATTGAATTTCTACTCAGATAAAAAAAATCATGTACCTACCCAACCCAATCATGTAGGTATGAATTATTGAGTGCATGCAACATTTCAAATAATTGATTAGACTGGTTGTCAAATGAATAAAATGCTTATCGATGCATAAACGATTAATTTAATAAACTTGATTGACGTTGTAATTACGCTGACTCACTAATTTGTCCACATCGGGCAATCTCGACTTATCCCCGTTCGGTCTGTTTTCTTTGTTGATACTGTGAAACATCTATCGGGTAAACTAAAAAACAAATGAAAAATTAGTGGCGAACGTGGCGATCGAACTCGGCCCGAACATTACCGACCTGTTGAAGCAGCATATGATTTACAACAAGCCAGCTGGTCTCGGGGCACAGCACTGGGTTACAATCTGGTGACTTTTAGTTCGATTCCAGCATAAAGATTTTCCTTTTATGATACAAGTCATTTTGTTTTTATTTTCTTTTATTTCATGTGTTTGTTTTTTATATTGACTTTTTTTTAAGCACATTATTTGTACAAAATAATTTCGATGTTTCACATCTGTCAGGCGTCCCGCGACGGTTCTCTTTTTTACCTATATCAACCATGTTACGGAGTCTTATCAAGTTAACAAGAGGTTCGCTTCCTCTTCGATCAAAACTGAGTCAGCTTATTGTATTCAAATTAGCGTAATTACCTTAACTAAATCATTTATTTATTCGTCGAATTTATATGTCCAATTAATCTATTAGTCACTATTAGAATTACAGAATGAACATCAAAAACGCTCCTCGCGTGGTTTTTTATTTTCGTAAACGAAAAAACTTATTTCATTTTATTGATAAACCCAACTACTTGTAGTCAATTCACTTCGGAAGATTGTCTTTTCCAAATTATCTAGGACTTACGATACAAAACCTTTAAATAACGCAGTACGTACGCTGTCAGACAGCAATCAAATTCATTGTCATGTTTGTTGGATCAATTTGTGAGTACACTAATGTCTGGCTCTTTAGTAAACTGATCCCACACAGGCGAATCCTGCAGGATCAAATTCAAATTCAAATATTTATTCATTGCAAACAACAAGGTCCATAGGGGTTAGTAAAAATAGTACTTATGACTATGTTAGCGGTGAGAAATTAGGAAATTTTGTTACATTCATTATAATTCTGATCATTTTTCAAATAATAAATTAATAATTCTATCATTTCGTGTTGTTCATTTTTGTCAGTACCATAATGTGATGACATAAAATAGGGCAGTCAAATTTGATCAGTCGACCTAATGAATTTTTGAATTGGTCAACTGAACCCGTTGACCAATTTGAGGATAGGTACTAATAAATCTCCGTCAGTAACAAGACACAGGAAGAGCCGGTGTGAGTGAACCGCTAATGAATGCAGATTTCCATAAATTAAATTATGTACTTAGTTCCCGATTAGTCTTGAGCACAGACAGGCACATTCTGACACATTCATAAAATAGAAATTGCGCTTGTGTCGGAAACAATTTAGTTACTTACATAACTCAGATCTAGATAATATCAGACCAGACATAATGATCTAGATGCAGTAACTCTTTTCTTTATATCACGTGGTGTTTAAAGTTATATCATAAGTGCAACTGTGCAAGCAAGCATGTAACTACCTACTGTAAGGTGTGATAAGAGACTTTATGCTTATGTCAATGATTTATTGTGATAATGGTGGTAGGTAACTCAGTTAAAACGTAACTGCAGATTACAATATTATGATGTAAGTAAATGTGAGAGATTGGCCGGAGAAAACGGCATGGGGAGAAGAATGGAAGGCTATGGGGGAGGCCCTTACCTGGGAGTGGGCAATATAAATAATACCAGTCTATTACTGTCTCACTGCTGGGCAAAGGCCTCTTCTCAACAGAGAAGGCACGACCATTGACTAAGAAAAAAAAAATGTACCATTTGTTAGGTCAAATGGTACAAGACTTACAATTTTTTTTTGGAGGTTAGTAGGTAGGTATTATTTTTATACCTATATGATTAAAGGTATTTAAAAAAAACAACGATGTATCGTAGGTACTCAAAAATATACCATATCCAAAAGAAGCCATGTAAAAACATCATTAATGAATACCTACACAAATTACCGTAAAAAAAGAATAACGACAAAAAAACGATAGGGAACCTAAGTTATTTAAAAAAAAAACAAAACTACAGCCTGTTGTTTTTTTATTCTATCAAATTTTTATTAATAAATGTTAATTTAGTTTAAAAAAAAAAGTTGAGTTATTTATAAAACACGTTCCTTTTAGCTCGTTACGCGGTTTATTTCAATACAGATGATTACTATTATCGTCCTGGGCCTCAAGTCTGCTATTACAATAGTGCCAGAATGGTCTATCATTGATTTCATAATTGTTGATTTTGACAAGTTTGGTAATCTACTAATATGATGGCGTCATTATGACTTTCCAATGGTCAACCACCGACACTCCATTGAAAGAAATAGCATAGAATGGTAATCACGTACATAATGACAAATGTATGACTGTGCTATTTACGAACTTTTTACTACTTCAGATTGCTTATAAAACTAATAAAGTAACAATATCGGAAAAATATTACTTATCTAGATGAAATCTGGCGACTTTTTACAAGACCATTGACCGACCGACCAATGATCGACCATTATGAATTTAGCAGAATACGAACTTTTAGCAAAATGACAATGGGATGAGAATGGGATCGTGTTGGAATGACGAATTTATAAAAATAGCAGACTTGGGTCCCTGGAAGTTGCGTCGTCTTCCCTTAGTTTCCACTCCCCGGTTGATTTGTATTTATAACTGTTTTTTATTGCCAAATCTGTGAATTCAAACACGATGACATTGTCAGCATAATTAGGTGCCGGTCACCTCGCGGTCACATGATTCAGCTGGAATTTTGATTTGCAGGTAGGCAAGTTAATTAAAATTTACATTCATTCATAAAATACTTAACATAAAGAACAAGAGGTACTATCGAGGACACTCCCGCCTGACCACCATTAAGCCCATTTTTGCTTGCCGTCGCAACATAGAAACGCTCTCTAGCCCCGCCCCGTTGACTTTGTATAGAAATAATGAATGAAAAGATACCGAATCGGCCGAGCGCACTGACGACGCACGCCAAACGAGAGTTATTGTTATTTTGCGAGCCAAAGTTGAGGCTTTCCTAATAGGCCCAAACTTTAAGGGGGCGTGGCTCGACGCCTCCGCATGTTTTAAGCAAAAAAAAATTAAAATGGTCAGGCGGAAAAGACCCCGACTGTACATGAATTATGCTGATGTCATTACGAATAATTACCAGCTTAGCTACCAAATTATTAAACTACTTTACATACCTACCGACTTTGACTTTTTATTGTGAGAATTTTTGTTTGACACATATACGGTTAAATTACCCAAGACAAACGTCCGTATTTATCAGAAGAGTTTAAAAATAGATTTGTAACAATTTGTACGACTCTTTATGTCTCTACCTCTACACAACTCTCCCTCCAAATTGTAGAAAATTCAAAATTGTCGTATCCAATTATCACCGCTTTTTTAAACGTTCGTCTTCGAAATGTCCCCGAAGAATTATGTAATATCTCCTAGATCACTTTTAAATGCATCTAAAGACAATCGGAGTAAAATTACAAGATTCAAGAAATGCAGATTGTAGTAATTATAACTGCCTCGTCGGTCTAGTGGCCGCAAGCGCGACTGCAGCTCTGAACATCAGGGTTCGATTCCCAGGTCACGCAAAGTGTTATAGGGTTTTCTATCAGGAATTTCTCAGCACAGTGTCTGGATTTGTGTCCTGTTGATGGCCACATCAACATGCTTGCCCTCGGTTACGTAGGTATTCACATGACTAAATGTATTTAGAAGAACTATTAGAAACAGCTCTACCTATAGTTGGTGCCAGTCAAGATGAGAATAGCGGTCATTGGCCTTTCCCTAATATCTCTTCGTACGAACCAAAACGAATAAACCATGTATCGTTTTTCATTACAAAAAATGTTGAAGAACACGATAGATGACGATTCAAAACTTGAACAGGTTTATTTTTGGTTTTCAAAGTTAAGAAGTTTAATAAATGTAGGTGGGTCAATGACCGCTATTCTCATCTTAACTGGCACCAACACCTTCGGGGATATCAAACGTGATTATATGTTACGTTTGCAGTCATTATCGGTTTGTAGATAATCGGCTGTTTATCTCATCATCGATAAGTATTTAGTAGTACCTATAACTCGCGTGATTTTCTCAAGGATGTTTTTGAAATTATTTTGCATAAAATGTCTTAAAAAGGACCCTGGCCCTAATGTATAGTGCAGTTGTTAGTTATCTTGTCTTTGTGAATCGGCAAGACAAGAATCAAATATTTTTAGAACGTTATCCTTAGCTATCCTGATTAATCTGATTATTATGAGTACATATCACCCTATAGTACCTATACATGTAGCATGTTACTAAAGTCGATACACACTAAACATGCACAATTCGACACGCTTCACGCGTAGTGCAGATATGTATGAAAAAAATATTTATGGTCTACAGTCTATCACCCTGCCTAGCCTTTTCCCAACTATGTTGGGGTCGGCTTCCAGTCCAACCGGATGCAGCTGAATACCAGTATTTTACATGGAGCGACTGCTTATCTGACCTCCACAACCCAGTTAGTACTGTGTGCTGACGATATCCCTTGGTAAAACTGGTTGTCAGACTTTTTGGGCCACTGACTACCTCTAACGACTGTCAAAGATCTACAGAGGACAGCCGGGACCAACTGCTTAACGTGCTTCATTCAGTCTGCAGCAGATGAAATGCTAAAATATTTTGTCTATAACCTACCACTAAATAATTATTCAACTTTGGGTGGTAAATTAGCACTACCTTTTTCGCGATGTCATATTTTAGAATGTGTGGAACATCCAGGTAAAAAAATATTGGCTGTCCCATTCATTAGTGGTGAGTAGAGGGATTGAAAGTACAGAACAGCTGAATATAATGTTTTCTTGAATACGATTTTGGTAACATTATGAAAGTTGATCAGTATACCACAACTTTATCTACATTTGACCACACATTTCTGGTACACGCACGCTGTATAGCATTGATTGCGCACTCGTAGGTACTTATAGCTTTAAGAGCACTCGTAAAATCTCTTGAAAGTATTGCTGAGTAAACATTTTCGATGAGATGGTAGGTACATGCTATCTACTATTTATTGTCATTAGATAGACCAGATAAACCATAAGCGATGGTGTTACGATAGAGTAGAAAGTTATGAAAGTAACAGTAATAGTGCACTCTCATGTAGAGCCTATTGCGTTTCTATATAAAATAACATTGAAGCTATGCCCGTTTTCACCGAACGATCCCTTATGGTGCGATCATCCATATGGTGGATCCGATCACTTGGTGAGCCACGCACGGTGGTGTCACTTAAGGGCCTATAGTACCTCAAATGGCTTAGCATGATCCTCCATTACGCCTAAAATACTGCAGCATTAATTTTGAAATAAATACATGGCAAAGTTGAGGATTAATGCTAAGTACTATGTGTGACGAAAACACGATTTCATAAAATTTTCTCCATAGAAAAAATCCCAAACTTACCTCCAAATCGACAATAAACCGCTGGTATTCAAAAAGTACTTCAAATTAGATCATGAAACTTTGCATACTAACTGAACTAACTATAAAGCAGGTCTTATTTTTTTTATTTTTTCCAAAAGACGAAAATCTAAAGAATAAAAACCACTCCTTTAACACTATTCGGCCTGCAGTGACTGACGTAATAACCACTTTGTAGTGCAAGCTGATTAGAACGTTATTCTAACAGTATTACAAACGAAGTTTGAACCACCACAAATAGGGTTGCTAATTTGAGGTAGTTTATAGGCTCTTAAGCGCCACGTAACCAGCAGAATTCAATTTTTTTCAAGTTTTTTTGCAATTTGCAGATCAAGATCAGGTTGTATTGTTGATTAAAATATGATTTGCGACCGTATCACGTATGTATTTACAGAATTATAATAATTAAAATCATCAATACAACCCATCTAAGTTCATTAAATCCCATTGAATGACAATTTCATGAAAAAGTGTTGTAGAGGGTTGTAATAATGAATTCAAATTATAATGTCGATTGCCGAAAATTTGAAATAAGCCAGTGCTATTTTTAAACCGACTTAAAAAAAGGAGGATAACTTCGCAGATGAGTACAATACACCCAGATTTCGACAGTTAGGTATGTTCTTTTCCATTTATTGGGGATAAGCCTATTACCATGACATATAATTGTTAACAATGTAAAATAAATTCATGGCAAATATTTGTTTGGGTAAGTCGGTGACAAAAAAAAACTAAATCAAACAAAGAATCAGCATTGCCATCCAACGTGGCAATGCTGCCAGCCTTCTGGGCACTTTTCCTGTTGACAGCGATGTGGACGAATTTTTCGACGCCCTGTAACCCTTTTTGATACTTGTAAATATTTTTATTTCTATTATTAGAGCTTGTAAATAATGTAAATATTATAGAAAACAAATAAAATATTACTTATACATCAGAAAAAAAAAAAAAACAATCATGGTCACCGACTTCTGAAGCTAAAGTTATTTTTCACTTTTTTGTGTTTTTTGAAGTCAGTTTATATATAAAGAACAAGAGGTACTATCGAGGACACTCCCGCCTGACCACCATTAAGCCCATTTTTGCTTGCACTCGCAACATAGAAACGCTCTCTAGCCCCGCCCCGTTGACTTTGTATAGAAATAATGAATGAAAAGATACCGAATCGGCCGAGCGCACTGACGACGCACGCCAAACGAGAGTTATTGTTATTTTGCGAGCCAAAGTTGAGGCTTTCCTAATAGGCCCAAACTTTAAGGGGGCGTGGCTCGACGCCTCCGCATGTTTTAAGCAAAAAAAAAAAAAAATGGTCAGGCGGAAAAGACCCCGACTGTACATGAATTATGCTGATGTCATTACGAATAATTACCAGCTTAGCTACCAAATTATTAAACTACTTTACATACCTACCGACTTTGACTTTTTATTGTGAGAATTTTTGTTTGACACATATACGGTTAAATTACCCAAGACAAACGTCCGTATTTATCAGAAGAGTTTAAAAATAGATTTGTAACAATTTGTACGACTCTTTATGTCTCTACCTCTACACAACTCTCCCTCCAAATTGTAGAAAATTCAAAATTGTCGTATCCAATTATCACCGCTTTTTTAAACGTTCGTCTTCGAAATGTCCCCGAAGAATTATGTAATATCTCCTAGATCACTTTTTAATGCATCTAAAGACAATCGAAGCTACAAGATTCAAGCAATGCAGATTGCAGTCATTAAATAACTGCCTCGATGGTCTAGATGAACACAAGCGCGACTGCAGCTGAGCATGAGGGTTCGATACCCAGGTCGCGCAGTGTCTCTTCGTACGAACCAAAACAAATAAACCATGTATCGTTTTTCATTACAAAAAATGTTGAAGATCACGATACATGACGATTCAAGACTTGAACTTGGCTTATTTTTGGTTTTCAAAGTTAAGAAGTTTAATAAATGTAGGTGGGTCAATGACCGCTATTCTCATCTTAACTGGCACCAACACCTTCGGGGATATCAGACGTGATTACATGTTACGTTTGCAGTCATTATCGGTTTGTAGATAATCGGCTGTTTATCTCATCATCGATAAGTATTTAGTAGTACCTATAACTCGCGTGATTTTCTCAAGGATGTTTTTGAAATTATTTTGCATAAAATGTCTTAAAAAGGACCCTGGCCCTAATGTATAGTGCAGTTGTTAGTTATCTTGTCTTTGTGAATCGGCAAGACAAGAATCAAATATTTTTAGAACGTTATCCTTAGCTATCCTGATTAATCTGATTATTATGAGTACATATCACCCTATAGTACATAGGTACTATAGGGTGATATGTACTCATAATAATCAGATGTCATGTATAGACATGTAACATGTTACTAAGGTCGATACACACTAAACAAACATGCACAATTCGACACGCTTCACGCGTAGTGCAGATATGTATGAAAACAATATTTATGATCTACACTGCAGTCTATCACCCTGCCTAGCCTATTTCTAACTATGTTGGGTCGGCTTCCAGTCTAACCGGATGCAGCTGAATACCAGTATTTTACATGGAGCGACTGCTTATCTGACCCCCACAACCCAGTTAGTACTGTGTAATACGATACCCTATGATAAGACTGGTTGTCAGACTTTTTGGGCTACTGACTACCTGTAACGACTGTCAAAGATCTACAAATGACAGCCGGGACCATCTGCTTAACGTGCTTCAGTCTGCAGCAGATGAAATGCTAATATATATGTTTGTCTAACCTACCACTAAATAATTGTTAAACTTTGGGTGGTAAATTAGCACTACCTTTTTCCCGCGATGTCATATTTTAGGATGTGTGGAACATACAGGTAAAAAAATATCGGCTGTCCCATTCATTAGTAGTAGAGGCATTGAAAGTGCAGAACAGCTGAATATAATGTTTTCGCGAATACGAGTTTGGTTACATGAAGAAAGTTGTTCAGCTTGATGGTCTACAGTGTCTACACTCTACAGCTATACCATACCACACCTTTATAACCACATATTTCTGGTACACGCTGTATAGCATTGATTGCGTACTTATAGCTTTAAGAGCACTCGTAAAATCTCTTGAAAGTGTTGCTGAGTAAACATTTTCAATGAGATGGTAGGTACATGCTATCCACTATTTATTGTCTGTGGATGTCATTAGATAAGCCATAAACGATGGTGGTCGATGGTGTTACGATAGAGTAGAAAGTTATGAAAGTAATAGTGCACTCTCATGTAGAGCCTATTGCGTTTCTATATAAAATAACATTGAAGCTATGCCCGTTTTCACCGAACACTAGATCACTTGTCTTATGGTGAGCCACCCACGGGGTTTTTTTTTTTCTATTAATAATTCTATTTTTTTCACGTTTTTTTCAATTTGCAGATCAGGACCAGCAGGCCTATTACGTATCTCTGTTGACAGCTCGAAATGATAGTAACTGGGCTCAGTGTCCATCAAATAACTGTCAAAAGGTTAGTTTCGTATTATGTATGACCAGTCGCGATCAAATATGACGTCATTGGTTGTCATCGTGGCTGATAGTCACCGTAACTCATTTTGACAGACGCTTTCGTATCGATACTTCTAATATTGTGATTATATAAGCATAGTGGACATCAAATTGATGACAAATGAGTTTGAAGTGGCTTTCGTGAAAGACGTTACACCGTGCCCGGGCTGTTAGTCACCATAAAGTGATATCCACTCTGTGTAATACGTAATACCATTATTTTGACATTCTCGGTTGTCATCAAAGTTCGGTGTACAACCGAAGCTTGATAGTCACTGGATATCAAAAAGATACGTAATAGCCCTACATGTTGTATTGTTGATTAAAATACGATTTGCGACCGTAACACGTATGTATTTACAGAAATAATTAATAATTAAAATCATCAATACAACCCATCTAAGTTCATTAAATCCCATTGAATGACAATTTCATAAGAAAGTGCTGTAGAGGGTTGTATTAATGAATTTAAATTATGTCGCTTGCCGAAAATTATAAATGAGCCAGCGCTATTTTTAACCGACATAAAAAAGGAGGTGTTCGCGGATAACTTGGTCGTTTATGAACCGATGTTGATGATTCTTTTTGATTTACAAGAGTATGCTCCTAAGGTGGTCCCATTTAAATTTGGTGAAGATCTGATGCTGATCTTCGGAGATAATATACAATGGAACTCTTCAAAAATAGACGGCAAATCTGCCGTGATTGCTGCAACCGCTTGGATGTTTATTGTTTATACAACATCATGCCGTAACATTACGCCTGTATGTTCTGAGGGGGTACGCATAATTGTACAATACACCCAGATTTCGACAGTTATAGTACCTATGTTAATTTCCATTTATTGGGGATAAGCCTATTACCATGTATTGTTAACAATGTAAAATAAATTCTTGTTTGGGTAAGTCGGTGACAAAACCTAAATCAATCAAACAAAGGTCACCGACATCTGAAGCTAAAGTTATATTTCACTTTTTTGTGTTTTTTGAAGTCAGTTTATTTGCAAAAAAGTTTTTTATGAATGGAAACGGGTTTTAGACGCCACCTAAGTACTAATAGTTTTTTTTTCTTATCAATTTTGGTTTGTGATCAACGACCAATAATGAGCTTGGTATTCAAGAGGTCAATTGAAGGATTCTGTTAAATTAATTTTGTATTCAAGAATAAATAAATAAGCTCTGAAGACAAAATGTTTAAATAGAAACCTGCTTAAAAATAAAAGAAGTTCTAACTAGATATTTTATTAATTTTTGCATATATTAGACTGGCCTGCTCTTGACCTCAATCTTGTCAGAGATGAGGTCGGCGATGGAACGAGCTAACTTAAAAGCTTGCAACTTAGCTGACGGCCTAATTTATTGACTAGCGGGGCGAACAAGACCAGGGGACCTAAAATGGCCGTATTGGCAGAATCATACAAGGTTAATTAATTATATAAATTACGTTGTAATTCGAAAAAACATGCGGGGCAGTCTGGGGACTGCCGATAGGAGTGAAAACTAAAGTAGGTAACTTGTGAATTGTATCGTCGAGCTATGTGTGTGAGTGTGCGGGTGGGTTTATGTGAAATGTATATGTATTGTGACTAAAACATCATCATCATCTGCCTAGCCTTTTCCCAACTATGTTAGGGTCGGCTTCTAGTCTAATCGGATGCAGCTGAATACCCGTATTTTACATGGAGCAACTGCCTTTCTGACATAACCACACAACACACAACCCAGTTAGTACTAGGTAATACGATACCCCTTGGTAAGACTGGTTGTCAGACTTTTTGGGGCACCGACTACCTGTAACGACTGTCAAAGATCTACAAGGCGCCATCTTGGATTTTCATTTTGACCTCATTTTCATTGTCAGCGACCCCAAAAACCATGAAAACGACACCTATGAAGGAAAAACCGAAGATTTTCGCCGGCGCCATCTTGGATTTTCATTTTGACATCATTTTCATTATAAGCGACCCCAAAAACCACGAAAACGACACCCATGAAGAAAAAACCGAAAATTTTCGTTGGCACCATCTTAGATTTTTGGATTTTCTTAACCTTATTTTCATTATCAGCAACCCCAAAAACCACGAAAACGACACCCATGAAGAAAATACCGAAAATTTTCGTCGGCGCCATCTTGGATGTTCATTTTGACCTCATTTTCATTATCAGCGACCCCAAAAACCACGAAAACGACACCCATGAAGAAAATATCGAAAATTTTCGTCGGCGCCATCTTGGATTTTCATTTTAACCTCATTTTCATTAGCAGCGACCCTTCACCCCCTCTTGCTTCCACCCCTTCCCCATCGTTCACTTCCCCTTCCCCCTTCGTCTCCGCCCCAGTCGTAGTACTGGTTGTGCCCCGCGCATGGCTATGTGGTGCTACGCCGTAGCTGATCGCCTACGAGTTACGAGTGCTACGAAGCGTGACCACACGATACGTTACGTGACGATGAATTCAATGTTTTTCCTTCACCCAAAAAGTGTTCAACGCGCCTAAGGAAGTTTTCACTTCAATAAAAACCGGCCAAGAGCGTGTCGGGCCACGCTCAGTGTAGGGTTCCGTAGTTTCCTGTCCGTCACAATAAGTGTTCCCACTTATGAGTTTAAAGGTGGGTATCCATTATGTAAAAATGCTTGCATATACGAATATACTACAAACTTAGTCCAGAAATTATTTTGAACAACTTTTTGTCTTTTTTGTACAAAAACTGTTGTTTCCATCAAGTTCAAAATGATTTTCCTAGAAAGTCCTTATAAAGTTCTACTTTTCAGATTTTTTTCATATTTTCTAAACTTATGGTTCAAAAGTTAGAGGAGGACACATTGTTTTTCACTTTTGGAGCGATTATTTCCCAAATTATTGACATTATCAAAAAATGATTTTAGGAACCCCTATTCATTTTTAAATACCTTTCCAACAATATATCACACGTTAGGGTTGAAATTAAAAAAAAAATCGCTTCCCACTTTACATATAGGGGGGCTATCCTAATAAAACATTTTTTTCCAATTTTTATTTTACCACTTTGTCGGCGTGATTGATATTGGTACCAAATTTCAGCTTTCTAGTGCTAACGGTCACAGAGATTAAGCGAGGACGGACAGACGGACGGACGGACGGACAGACATGGCGAAACTAAAAGGGTTCCTAGTTGACTACGGAACCCTAAAAATGGTCACAAAGTAACAATTCATAATTTTAACTGCATCTGTAACCATTTTAAGAATTTGAACTAATACTTGTAAGAAAATTTGAATTTTGCGAGCTACCCTGGAGCATCCACCTATCGATTTCACGATAGCATTCACGATCGCGTAGATCGACCGCCGCCCCCCTTAAAAACCTGGCTCAAACTGGATGCAGAAGGGCGGAGGGATACTGTGTCTGTGGCGCAGGCGCAGCTTAGGCGAGTCCTGTATCCAGTAGTGGACATTTGTGTTTATAATAAGTAAAATATATTTATAAAAAAAAAAATCGGGGCAGTCTTTGGGGACTGCCGATAGAAGTGAAAACAAAAAGTACACAGGCCCCGCCCCAGTCGTAGCACTGGTTATGCACCGCGCAGGCCCTATGTGGTGCTACGCCGTAGCGGATGCTACGAGTGCTACGAACGGCTACGAAACGTGACCGCACGTTACGTTACGTGACGATGAGTTCAATTTTTTCCTTCACTCAAAAAGTGCTCAACGCGCCTAAAGAAGTTTTCACTTAAAAAAAAAATAACTTCATAATAGTTGATCTCTCCCATGCTATTATTACTCTGTGGCTGATCTCAATTTGACTGCATCCGAAAAGTTAATTTCCATGGAGAAAATTTTTGTTTAAAAAATTGAGACAGCAACTACTTTTATAACCTAAACGATGGATAATAAAACAAAACATTAGTAGATCAGACGGGTTATTCCCAGTTGTCCCCACTGTCAACGCCACCACTGGTGACAAATGGGATTTCTTTCGATAAAATGTCCCATTTGCCACCAGTGGTGGCGTCACCAGTGGTGGCGTCACCAGTGGTGACAATTGGGAATGGCCACTTTTTTTGTTCCCAGTTGCTACCAGTGGTGACAAATGGAAAAAGTAAAATGATACGCCTCCATATTAGTACGGTACACAAAACGAGAGAAATAAAACATTGCAAAATCAAGGTTTTACTCACAAAAAATTACATATTCTCTACTCTACTAAGGATGTCACAGATTTACACTTATTTATACCTACTATTACACAATCATTTACTTCGAATTTTCTAATTTACATCAAATAAATCAGACAAGTCCATTTTTTTTAAATACGTAATCCCGTAATTCCTAGGGTTTTATCACATAGTTACAAGTTTCAATGATCAACTGTCTTATTATTATTTATCACAGATCAGTAAATTATTCACAATAATTGACGTTTTATAATATTCTAACTTACCAGCTATTATTTTACTCAGTTGTTTTCCAAGATGGACAATTACGATAAATTACAAAAAAATATAGCTACTTACTTCCTTTTTATAATATCACACAATAATTGACTTCTCATATTTGTCTGATTTTGGTATAATACTTTAAAAATTAGCGTAACTTTCACGCTCCTATCCTGTCGAACAACCCCCTCCACTTGCTGTTCTCAGTTCATAGACCAGTGACGTAACATTCATCAGTATATTTCTAACAATGTCAGGGTCAAGAGCGTCGTGCAGTTCTGGTGAAGTTTCGTTAGTTTACATAAAAAAAAGACGTCACGGAACTATACTGCTTCGCGCAGGATTCCAATATCATACCAAAAGGAAACACAAAAGTGGGTTAACAGTATGGGAATGCACCAAACGAAAAACCAACTGTAAAGGAATTATTAAGATCAAAGTAAGTTTTCAGCTTTTGTTTGAAAATTATATTATTTGTTACATAGTTTTCAAGAGTATATTTATGTTGTCAAACGATGTATAAATTATGGCAAAACAATCAATACTTTTTAAGGCGCTCAGATTTATAACAAAATACCCTCAACTATTAAAAATATAAACTCATTGAACGTATTCAAAAAGAATCTTGCTCAACACATGATATCTAATAAATTCGTGACTAAAATAAAATGAGTGTTCCTTTTGCTATACTAACAAGATATAGGTACGAAATCTCTAAAATCCTTACTATTATTATAAAGGTGTTTTTTTTCGGCCCAGACATGTACCGAGGTACAAATTACTATTAAAATTCCTTCCAATAATTTGTATTTTTAGCAGTATTTAAAATTCTTCAATACTAGATAGAAAAAGAATATAATTTATTGTAAATACTGCATTGATTAATCTGTGATAGACCATCTTGGAAAACAACTGAGTAAAATAATAGCTGGTAAGTTAGAATATTATAAAACGTCAATTATTGTGAATAATATAGGTACTGATCTGTGATAAACAATAATAAGAAAGTTGATCATTGAAGCTTGTAACTCTGTGATAAAACCCTAGGAATTACAGGATTACGTATTAAAAATTTTGGCTTGTCTGATTTATTTGATGTAAATTAGAAAATTCGAAGTAAATGATTGTGTAATTGTATACATAAGTGTAAATCTGTGACATCCTTTAGAGAATATGTAAATTATTGTGAATAAAACCTTGATTAGTCTGTGCAATGTCTCTCGTTTTGTGTACCGTACTAATATGGAGTCGTATCATTTTATTTTTCCCATTTGTCACCACTGGTGGCAACTGGGAACAAAAAGTGGCCATTCCCAATTGCCACCACTGGTGACGCCACCACTGGTGGCAAATGGGACATTTTATCGAAAGAAATCCCATTTGTCACCAGTGGTGGCGTTGACAGTGGGGACAACTGGGAATAACCCGATCAGACGGTTAGACGCCAGACATCCTTAATTCGAATTTAACTAAGTAATAATTACTTATTACGTAAGTATGGATAACATGTTAAACCAGCCAGATACCTAGATTATAAATTATCTATACATATAATGAAACAGTAACGAAAGAAAAACTGTACCTACATTGAGAATTTTCTAGAAAACTTAAGTGGCGTTTGTTAGAAAAACGTAACTGATGACAAAAAGTGACTTTTTAGAATTTTTGTCTGTTTGTCTGTGTGTATGGTACGGCTTCACGCCAAAACTACTGGATAGATTGAATTGAAATTCAGCAAAAATGTTCTTTGTAAACCAAGGAAGGCTTTATGCTACATATTATCACGCCGTATGTTATGGGAGGTAAGCAATATTGATTTTGAAAGGTTTTTGTTCGTTATTGAATGCACAAAATGACATGTTATAAGCTATTATGTGACGCAGACGAAGTTGCGCGGGTCAGATAGTGACTAAATAAATGCAGATCTAGTTTATTGTTGCAAGTCTAGACGGTCATTGCACTGCAATAACACTTCCTGCAGTTATTTATAAACTTCAGTTGATCAAAGTTATCTAACTAATGGTCCACTTTCTATGTTTCTACAGCTATTTTTAGATATCGGTGTCTGTAAAGTTCAAATCAGTTTCAGTACGGCTTACATGTAATTGATTAATCTGAACTGCATTTGATTGTAACATGTTATAAGGTTTTTTGATGTAGGTGATAGCGAAAAAAAATCGGTAAGCACTTCTAAGCCGTGTGGTATCCGGCAGAGTAGAATAGAACCAACCCATTACACTCACGGGTGTCGTATAAGGCGACTAATGTCTGAGGCAGAACAACTTGCGCCTCCGTAGACCGGAGAATGGGCAGCAGGGTTTTCTGTTAGTCTTTCATCACTGCGATCTCCAATACGCCTGCCAAGCGTGGAGATTACGGCAAATTCCTCCCATCATGGGAGAGGCTTATTTCCAGCAGTGGACGCTATGGGCTGTTGTAGTAGTAGTGTAGTAAGCACTTCTTACCCGACTGAGCGACAGCAAAGACAGGGCTTGTGTCTATTATGCGTGTCTATGTCTTTGTTTGTAAGTGTGATACTTTATACGCTCGAAGCATACAAATGGCTGGGTGGATGCATGCAGTCTGAGGCTTCGTAGGTTTTTAACTCAAGGATATGCTAGTCACTTGAAGTTGAGACTACATGAACGAGCAGCACACCAAAGTTCTCCTAGAAAGCCATCGAATGCAGTCTCTGTGGCCGAAATCTATTAGATGCCAATTTCATCTGGGGGCACTGTAGTGCCCCCGCCAAGACGAGCCAAGCGAAGCGCAAGTACGGTTACCAGGGCTTAAAATCGAAAATCCGGTCTCGGAGGATGAAAAACCCTGATTTTCGAGAAAAATGTCCGGTCTAGCCTTAAATTTACCTACGATCAAACAAAAAACTGATTTTTTATTCAAAGTTAGAAAAAAGAAAAACAATAAATCATGTTTAGTAATCAAAAGTTAAAGGAACGTAAAAGTATTAATTTTATTTTTTACTAGCTTCTGCCCGCGACTTCGTACGCGGAACCTGTTGCTTATGCCAGCGACAACGGGGTCGTCAAAATCGAAGATCTGATACGTCTGATGTCGAAGCGCAATTCTCTATCCGTGAACGTCTCCGACTCGCGAGACAATGCGTGACGTTCACGATCAACAGTCAGTCGCGCATCACGTTCCCCACTTGTCTCTGGATACCTAGAAGTCGATGTGTAGATACGCTGAAAACTCAAGCGTAATTCTCTTTCCGTGAATGTCTCCAACTCGCGAGACAATGCAGACGTTCACGATCAGCGGTCAGTCGCGCATCATTTTCTTCACTGGTCTCTAGACACCTGGATGTAGATGCGTAAATACGCTGAGAACGCAGGTGTGCTTCGCGATCCGAAGAGGTTTCCACGGAGCAAGTTGAAGCCTGATGTTCTCGAACAGCATTAAGTCTCTCCTGACGCTCTTCGGTAGATTCTTGGGATCTTATGATCCTCAATCTTTTAGCTCCTTTGGAACACTGGGAAAGATTTGACCTCTTTCTAGGCATGGTTATAGTTTTATTAAAATCTAAGTGACTGCCCCGCTGCGTTACCGGGTAGGCTACCGTGCCACGTAGATAAATAGAAAAGGAAATTAAACACTAAAATAACATAAGCCGGAAGACATAGTTTTGGCCAGTAGAATCAAAGGACAAGACTGAATTAGTATGGAGCTTGGTACTTTATTCAAATTGAACGCAACCACAGATTTTACTGTATTAATCGGAAGAGGATAAAATATAGTTTAACTTAACTAAATCCTTATCACGTAAATATCCTGCAAAATAAAGATATTCATTTTTGAAGTTTTTTATTTTTAGTTCACAATGCAACACAGGCAGATTTTGGTAACACCGTGTTTTACGTTCCTATCCTATCCCAGCGCTAACTAAGAATTGTGACCATCCGGTCGTACTGAAACGCATTTTTGGTAATCAAAGTAATAATAATAAGAATGGTTACGAGAATATAATGAGGAATAAAAATGAAAAACAAGGTGTACCTACCGACATGTTTGTGCTTTGAGCAAATATACTTAAGAATGCATTCAGCGTAATTCGGAACTCGCTGCGCTGAATGACATTTGAAAAAAGCTAGATGTCAATGTCACAATAGATAAGTCCGTCAGAGAGTTGAGACAGTTAGTGATTTGACTGCGTGCGTACTGTTCAGTGTATTATTCGGTGCAAAAATAGAGTGCATCATCTATTTAGAGAGATAAGAATACCACCAGTGCATATTTGTAATCATAAATTAGAATTGGGCCCAAACTCAGCACAGCGCCATCTATTGACATTATTAAAACTTCTCTACATCTACACTAAATAGTAGATCTTTGGACATAATTTTCTCAAAAATGCAGGCGATTTTCAGCTTGGAACTTGAGATTAGGCAGTCTATTGTGCAGTATTATCTGTGTTAATTTTCTTTACAGTGGTTAGATTTTCTCAGAATAAAGTACCAAAAAAAACCATGTCCTTTTCAATGATACACCATTATCATCGAAAATCAGTCCTAAACTGTTACCACCTTGACCGCGTGGATATTTTATAATTATACATTGAAATTAGTGATAGCTTTGATTTCCACATAAGACGTTTCTGATCTTCAATTTTTATAAGTCAACAGGAAATGCCCATCAGACCGAACAACTTTTGCTAAGACGTCATTCCTATATGTGTTATGGTGTAGCTGGGCTCTCGGAGTTCCACAACAGGTGTTCCAGATCTTCGATTTTTATAAGTCAACAGAGAGTGCTCATCAGATTGAACAACTTTTGCTAAAACGTCATTCCTATATATATGTAAGTGTAGCTGGGCTCTTGGAGTTCCACATCAGGTGTTCCAGATCTTCGATTTTTATAAGTCAACAGAGAGTGCTCATCAGATTGAACAACTTTTGCTAAGACGTCACTCCTATATGTGTTATGGTGTAGCTGGGCTCTCGGAGTTCCACAACAGCTGTTCCAGATCTTCGATTTTTATAAGTCAACAGAGAGTGCACATCAGATGGAACAACTTTTGCTAAAACGTCATTCCTATATATATGTAAGTGTAGCTGGGCTCTTGGAGTTCCACATCAGGTGTTCCAGATCTTCAAATTTATTCTCTCAGCAGAAAATGCCCATCACGTGGAACAATTTTTGCTATGGTACCATTTTTGTATCTCTTATAGTTCAGCTGGTCTGTTGTGGTTCTGCATCAGGTGTTCAAGTTTCCAAGATAAATTATAGCCTATATCCTGCCCAGACTTAATACCTATACAACAACAAAAAAATCATTAAAATCCGTCCAGTAGTTCCGAAGATTAGCGTGTACAAACAAACAGACCCACAGACAAACAGACAAACAGACAGATTTTTTTTTTTGGATTCGTGCTCTATTACTGTTTCTAAAGCCCCCTCAATTATTTCTTTTTTAATATATTCAATGTACAGACACAGTTTTTTTACTGTTTTATTATATGTAATAATAATAATTAAGAAATAGCTTTTACATTTGGTTTTGACCGCAAAAATTTGATTGAAGAATTGCTCACAACTATAATCTTTCCAGTTATACTTCGTAAGTACGATGGCTCTAATGGACTCCACTGATAGTCTGTTTCTTTCTTTCGTCCGGCATGAGTCGAAAAATCCGGTCTGGCACAAAATCCGGGCGAAGTCCGGTATTGGCATTAAAAATCCGGTCAAGACCGGATTTATCCGGTCAGATGGTAACCCTAAGCGCAAGGACACTACCAACTTTTTCTCGAAGCGCTTCGTCGTTTTTTTTTAACCCTCGTAACTTGGGTTTGGATTATACCAGATAAACAAAATTCTCGGGATATGTTGTCAATAGCGGACTTATTAAACCTATAGTTTTAATTGCATGGCTCTGTTATTTTAGATTTTATTGATATCTAAAAAACTGATTTCGTCACTGACTGATGATTATCAAAATTCTTAGGGTATTTCCTAATGTAATAGAAAGTCCTGAAATTTGGTATGTAAGCTATTATTAGGACACAAACAACAACAAAAAAAAACATGTAACTTTTATCCCCCAACCCCTTAAACTAGGGGAAGGTAGTTTGTGAGTTTCTGAGATAGGGGGAGCCTTTTGGCCTCGTACAGGAATAATTTCGTTTATTTTTTTTTCTGTTTGATTGTTATTAGTGTACCTACTGATAATTTCACATTTTTTTTATTTTATGTGTATTGTCCTGTGCGGGCTAATAAATGCTTTTTCTTTCTTTCTTTCCATGAGACTTGTACAATTTTGACGCCAGAGATCTGAAAATTGATGAGCTAGAGGCAATGAGGTCTGATAAAAAGGCGCCTCTGATGTGCAAGAAATACACCCCCAAAAAAATTGTCACAAGCAACTTACAAAAATAAATGAATTCCCACCAAAAACATTTTCATGTAAAATGTTGCCATATGACTCGCACTCGCACTGTCAAAAAGTTATCAGATCTCACGTAGAGCGGTAGAGCCAAGCTTCTAACTCTACGCGCCCTAACTCTACAAGGTCTAACTTCACAAACTCTACACCTTAGTCAAAATATGTAGCTTGGCAACATTTTACATGAAAATGATTTTGGTGGGATCATATTTTCAACCTCCGATTGATCACTGCTCAGCATGATTTATGAGCATTTCTTTTGAGTTTATTTTATTTTCTACATAATCCAGTTTCCACCTTTTTAGTTCGAGTGTTTGGTTTAAATTTCCGTTTTATAAAAAATAATATTTATGTACATAAATAGAACTTAAGTGCATATTATTTATTTAAAAGAAAATTAAGTGTGAACCAACTCAACGTTTTCATTTTCAGTGAAATGATTAATTTTCGCCTAAGTACAGAACAGTTACGTATTTTGAAAGTTTTAAGAGGATAGCCCTTCTAAGTACCTACAACACAATGTTGCCATCAATAAAAACGTAAGCACGTAACTTTAGAAAAAAATATTTCGTAACCGCATAGGAAAGTGAAGGTACAAAAAAAGTTAAGTAAAGAACTTAAGTGTCGCCGCGATCGGTAGTTGTCATTGATGTTGACATAACGATCACTGCTACACGGTCGCAATGCGCTTACGTTCCCTCAGATTATGACTCAATCACTCAGCATCATACGAAAATTGACGTGTCTTTGGTAATTCCGCAGATAGAGCACAGTACTTAGTCGATAAGTGTGACTAAAAACACAGGTAGGTAAAGATGTACACAAAGCTTTTGGCGAAAATGAAAACCATCGACACAATTTCCTCAGGACAATTTCACAAAGGTCTTACCAAGAACGCCTTCCTGTCAATGTCATTCAAGCGTCAGAAGATCCATGCACACTGTAGGTACCTATCATACAAGATCACTAATACTGCGAATGATGGAGGTTACGAGGACATGATAATGTTATTCTCATATTATCATTAGAGCCAATCACAATACAAGAGAAAACATTCTTAACTGGCTCAAACCTCATTGTCGGCATTCTTGATGTGCAATCAGCAAAATAATCGATCATAGACTACACATACTTATTCGTTAATCTATTTTGAGGATATTGGGTCATGTAGGTAGTCTAGCATGAATCTAGCTGTCTGCTGTCTAAGTTCGTTAAAGAATAGGTTAGTTATGTAACTGTTACTGTTAAACTTTCGATGTGCAGTTATGTTGACGGTTTGTACTAGCCAGTTAGTGCGAAATGCATAGGTACCGACATTTTGTAATAGTTACTTGCATCACGTCATCTTACTGGAACTACCGAAGCCGTGTAACAAGTTGGTAAAACGTACAGTTTAGATTCATACTTAAAATGTGCGTGAAACCACTCGGACATTAGTATTTTTGTTTGTGTTGGCAATTGTCTATTGCCAAAGTTAGCGCGCGAAGTTATTCAATGAGTTACCTGCTAAAAATATCGGCGTTCCATTCTTAAAAAAATCTTTACAGTAGGTTTACTAGGTTTATTTATTACTTTGGCTAATTAGCATACGTATACTAATTGCAATTTATGTGAGACTTTACCGTTAAAATAACAGTTTAAAAGCTTGAATGACGGTAGTTGCGAATAAATGTCTATTCATCCATAGATATTTAATTAGCATAGATTTTTCAATGGACGATTACAAACAGCTTAATCGAATACGTTTATTCTATTAAGTTTTATTTTTATTTACAAAAGACACTTTCAAATTGAATTAAAAAGTGAGTAGCCTACTTGAATTCAATTTCGAAAGTAATTTTTGACATGTTGTGTATGTTCCGAAATTACTTTGTGAATGAAGTTCAATGAGAAAAACGTTTGGCCATTTGGAAAAAAATGTCTCGTGATTTTGCATAATATTTTATGTTTACGATTCCTTTTCAATGTCACACCGGCACGAGAATTTAAATCCAAAATAAAATTGTTATTGTATATGTATGTCAGACATGTATAAATGGCCTTAGTATCGGCTGATTTCAAACAATCGACGGAAATCACATTGGTTTTGTTCTCTAACTTGGGTTATCAATGATATTTGTGTGAAAAACGCTTGGCCCTTCGTCGACCATTTGCGGTCAGTCGCCACGAACAATGATTTTGTAACGGGGCGTTGCATAACTTTAAATGAGAGGGCCTAAAATGACGCTTTAGCAAAATCATTAGGGTTACCAACTGGACACGAAAGACTGGACACACGTGTGTCCAGTTGGTGTGTAGTTGGCGAAAACATAAAAGTGATTTAATTTAAGTTTCACTATGTGGACACGCGTAAGTCTTGGCGTGTCCAGATGACGAAATAATAAGTGATACCTACTAATTATGAGTTTCACCAACTGGACACACGTGTGTCCAGTCTTTCATGTCCAGTTGGTGAATAATCCAACCATTAGAGGATAAATTGTTACTTGTATGATTACGTAACAGTTCGTAAAATGGTCGCAAAGTGACAATTCATAATAAGTATTGCTCTGCATCTGTGACCATTTTTTTTAACGTGATTCAGCTACTACGCCTATGTTGATGATACTATTTCTTGTTGATGTCCAAAAATCCCTTAGGAGAATTTGCATAGGATAGTTTGGAAGAGCAGGTAAGTACTCTTCCGAGATCAGGTAGTCCCATTTGAGTTTTGTGAAGAGATCTGATGACGAATTTCGTAGATAGAGGACTCTTCAATAATTGACAGCAAATGTGTTGTGATTGCGGCAACCATATGTAAATGTATTGTTTCAACAATTCCACAACATCACGCCTGTATAGTCTGAAGGGGTGACAGACACAGACGTGTGCAGTACACCCACATTTCGCCACTTAGTTACGTTTAAGTTCCATGTTATTAATTAATATAAGTATAATGATGTGTAATGTTAACAGACTTCTAAAATAGGAAAAACTTCTCAATTCGTGGCAATCTTCCATAAAATGGTCGTTACGATTACGACAAGTGATTTTTGGTTTAGCATCTTTAGAAACACGCATTTAAATGCTTATACTTCTTTTATGTTGATAACGGACCACGTCTGTGACGTTGTGGATAGTTACAATACATACCTGCATATAGTACCACAACTATAAAAGGAAAAATAAAATGTCGGTGACTTTTGATAGCTTTTTTGATTTTTCGTCACCGACTTCCGAAATTAAGATTATTTTTCGAAAAGGACAGACGGACAAGGTTACTTTCGCATTCCATAATAAGAATATTATATAGGTACTAGCGGAAGTCACGCGGTTTCACCCGCGTAATTACTGTTCCCGTGGGAGTACGGGGATAAAATATAGCCTATGTTACTCGCTGGTAATGTAGCTATCCATTGCTGAATTTTTAAAATCGGTAAAGTAGTTTTAGAGTTAAATCGTAACAAAAACACAAACAAACAAAAAATCAAATCTTTCCTCCTTATAATATTAGTAGGTATACATGGATAAGTTTATGTAATTATATCGTCTTGTATTTAAAAATAATTGCCAAAATGCATTCCGGTTTAACATTTTATATCATGTTTACATAACCACCAGACTGCCTAGAGCTCATTCATTTCTATTTACAAATAGTATGCAACTGCATCCATTTATAATTAAAACCAGTCTAGGTCGGTCAATTTTAATTAAACTGACTTTGAAAAAGTGGAACAAGATTACAAGTTTTACTGTTTTGCATGTCTGGTGTGGTCTTAAAACAGGAAATAATTATGAAACTAAAAATAGCCATTATTAATAGCCAGTTTATAACGTGTTAAGCGTGACTTAATATTATCATCACACCTTCATGCATAGGAGGGATACGAAGAGGTGGTGGCATCATGATATTGCAGCATTTATAAATTTAGTCTTATCATTTAATTAAATCTAATGCAATAAAAGGGGGCGAGCGATAGTTTATTTCATCACCAGTGCTCAAAAAACGGTGAAAGAAACTGACATTACAGCTAAAAAAAATATGTACCTACGTACACATAGCGTTGCCATCCGTCCAGATAAAGCCGGAGTATTAGGCTTTTTGACCTCTTGTCTTTGCCAATTTAGACCGAAAACTTGTACAAAGACACCAAATATTTTGACATAAAAAAAAAGTGAGAAGTCACGAGACACCTAGCAGATGTGAAACATCGAAATTATTTGACAAGTAATATATTATGCTTAAAAAAGGAATTATAAAAAACAAACATAAAATAAAATAAAACAAAATGACTCGATTCACAAAAAGAAAATCCCTATGCTGGGATCGAATTCGAAGTCACGAGATTATAACCCAGCGCTGTGTCCCGATACCAACTGGCTTGTTGTAAACCGTGGCGAATATGTAGATCTTATGCTACATCAACAGGTCGGTAATGTTCGGGATTGTTCGGGCTAGGTTGACAATTTGACAGTTGGCGACGCGTAGCCACGCCATTTTTTGGTTTTACCCGCGCCTATAGATTTTTCACATAAAAATCTTTCTGAACGGAGGGAAGTTTCTGAAACTAAATATTTTAGGACAGAGAAACATCAAACCACCTGCCACCTGGTTGACGACGATCGAAAAAGATCTGAAAGAGGCTAATTTAGATCAAGACGCGGCACAAAATCGTGCTAAATGGAAGATGCGGACAAGGAAGGCCGACCCCAAGTAAATGGGATAAGGTCTAGGAGGAAGAAGAAGAAGAGAAACATCAAAAATCATTTTTTTCTAGCATCCGGCTTTGGGACTCAAAAATCCGGCTTTGTTAGCAGGGAGTGTCCGACTTTCTGATTTTTAGAGATGGCAACGCTACGTAGACACAGTGACATCCACCGATCCACATTTGGGCCGCGTGGTCCACCACGCGCTCGATCCATTTTCTCTGAGATCATAGAGAAAAAAACAGGCCAAGAGCGTGTCGGGCCACGCTCAGTGTAGGGTTCCGTAGTTTCCCGTCCGTCACAATAAGTGTTACCACTTATGAGTTTAAAGGTGGGTTTCCATTAGGTAAAAATGCTTGCATATACGAATAGGTATACTACAAACTTAGTCCAGAAATTATTTTGTACAACTTTTTGTCTTTTTTGTACAAAAACTGTTGTTTCCATCAAGTTCAAAATGATTTTCCTAGAAAGTCCTTATAAAGTTCTACTATTCAGATTTTTTTCAAATTTTCTAAACTTATGGTTCAAACGTTAGAGGGGGGGGGGGACACATTGTTTTTTACTTTTGGAGCGATTATTTCCGAAATTATTGACATCATCAAAAAATGATTTTAGGAAACCCCTATTTATTTTTAAATACCTTTCCAACAATATATCACACGTTAGGGTTGAAATTAAAAAAAAATCACTTCCCACTTTACATATAGGGGGGCTACCCTAATAAAACATTTTTTTCCAATTTTTATTTTACTACTTTGTCGGCGTGATTGATATACATATTGGTACCAAATTTCAGCTTTCTAGTGCTAACGGTCACAGAGATTGAGCGAGGACGGACAGACGGACGGACGGACAGACATGGCGAAACTATAAGGGTTCCTAGTTGACTACGGAACCCTAAAAAACTATATCTATGGTCGAACAGAAGGAACGCTACAGACTTCTATTTAGGCGTATCAATTTTATTGTGTGCATTATTTTATACTTAATCAATTAACGATTGTACCTACAATTAAACAAAGACTTTGTTGTAAGTCTGTACTTAGTAAGTAATTGAGCACAATCTTCAAGTCAGTGGGTCGGTTAGTACTTGTAAGCTGTTTTTGTGGACCATTGTTAAGAGTTGTTAATGATCATTTCAATGGCAGCCCAAACTTGTTTGACTGGACATTAGTGGTCATCATTGTTTAAAATTTCACACTCACGTAACATTTTCCAGTTTTCGAGATTATTTGGGTATTTAAATATAACTTAGCCGAGCACTGCTTGTCTTTAAGGGGACTGACTACAGGAACTAAACGCGAGTTTTATAATGCAAAACAGCATATGATTATTAAGCACATAAATATTATGTATGAACGATACTAAAATACATGCGATCATTCTGATTTTTTGGCAATTAATTCTACAAGCAACATACTTATATTATAGCATGATTGTGTTTTATTTTTTTAGTCCAATCAATAGATTTTTTGGTCAATAAATCGCAAAAAAAAACACTCATTTCGCACTATTAGGCCGCAGTGACGTAGCAACCACTTTGTAGTGCAAGCTGATTAGAACTTCATTCTAACAGTATTGCTAATTTGAGTTGCTAATTTAGCTCCCGTTGTCGCCTTAATCCAAACTAAATTAGTTGAGTATAATAATTGGCTCGTAGGTCGAGTGGTCGCAAGTACGACTGCTAAGCATGTGGTCCTGAGTTTGATAGAAAAATGATCCCGAGATTTGTGTACAACCGGTACACAAATCTCGGGATCATTTTTCGTCGTACTTGCGCTAGTCGTACTTGCGACCACTCGTGAAGTCGTGACTCGTCCTACGAGCCAAATATTATACTCAACTAATTTAGATGGTTGAAGCTCGCCCCCTATTACCTTAAAAAACATAACTGGCTAAATGTGGTTGTAAAGAAAGAAGAAAAAAATATTTACTGTAGGTACGTCAATACAAAACGACAAAAAATAAGAATCATACAACGCCTAACAAATACAGGTGACTTTTTTATCACTTTCCAAAAAAATTGGTAAGTATAGGAGAAGAAGCAAATGGCATACTAGCTTTGCAGGAAAATTACTTACTTGTCAAAAATGTTAAAAGAACAAGTGCAATTTTAAGAAAAAATAATTTTCCTACACCTTTTTGTTTTTTTTACCTTCCTGTTAAGTTGATGTGTTTTTTTTCGATTTTGACCAAGTTAAATTAAATTTGAAGAATTTCTAAGCACAGATGCAGGAAAATTACTTGTCAAAAATGTTATAAGCACAAGTACCTACAATTTTAAGAAAAAATATTTTTCGTACACCTTTATTTTGACCTTCCTGTTGATACATCTGTAGGTATCATTGATACATAACGTGTTTTTTTTTTCGATTTTGACCAAGTAGGTATGACGAGATTAAATTTGTTGCCCGGTTATGGCGGCTGGAAAAGTTGGCAACACTGTTGGCCTGGACATCCCACATGGGATGTTTTATCCCTGTAGTATTGTGGCCACGTGAGCCCACGTGAGATAATAATTTCCGAAGTCCACGCGAGCGAAGTCGAGGGCAAAACATCATTAAAAATGGGGGAAAATATAAGTAACTTTGTGACCAGACCGCTAACATCTATCACCTAAAATATCAATTGATCACCAAATTTAGTAAATTGAGTAGGTACTTAACAAACATTAATGAGGTGGTTGATGACAAACTAATTTTGCCTAGGCCGACACGATGTTTTTATAAACCATTCAGAAGTAGGAGCCCCGCCGAGTCTCCCTCGACTCGGATACAATCATACAAGAGCATACTTAACAGTAAAATTTCTAAAAATCAAGGTCATTAACTAAAAGGTTAAATTTTTGGTTCCTTCTAATTACACGATAAAATGGGGATTAATATTGGTGACCATTTACTAATTTTGGCAATCAAAAGTGATTATATTGCCGTTAGGTACCTACATTTTGCTAAATCTGGTGGTTCGTTAATTATATGCCATTAAAAATTTCCAGTTTCCAAGATTTTAAAATGTAGCTGTTTCAAAATAACTAGGTATGTCTAACATTGTATTTAATGCTCATAGGTAATTATGTTAATGTCGCATTCAAAACTAGTTTGTAGTTTAATTCAGTAGCCTTTGATACCGCTATAATTAAAGATAAAACTGAATTATAGCTCTGCAGTGATTACCTACCAGATGACTTTGTAAGTAAACACAGCTTACTGCTTAGGTACCTACTGGAATTATGCATATATTTTTCAATCTAATATTTACATAATGTCCAATTTATCTAGATATTTATAAATATTATGCTATGCAGTAAGCGGAAAACCATTGAGTAAATAACTACCTATCGGTCCACTATCATGTACTATCGGGGTCTTTTCCGCCTGACCAGTTTAATTTTTTTTCGCTTAAATCATGCGGAGGCGCCGAGCCACGCCCCATTAAAGTTTGGGCCTATTAGGAAAGCGTCAACTTTGGCGCGCAAAATAACAATATCTCTCGTTGGGCGTGCGTCGTCAGTACGCTCGGCCGATTCGGTATCTTTTCATTCATTATTTCTATACAAAGTCAACGGGGCGGAGTTAGAGAGCGTTTCTATGTTGCGAGTGCAAGCAAAAATTAGCTTAGTGGTGGTCAGGCGGGAGTGTCCTCGATAGTACATAAGTATTTAGTTAATTACCTACTCAGTGTTAAATTAGGAGTACCTCTAGAGTCTAGGTATTCACGGAATAAAAATTACATTAGTTTAATCGCAGATTAAAAATATTACTAGGTACTTATCTAGACCTATTTATCATCCTACTTAATTAAAGGATTTGTTTCCATAACAATTTTATCTCTAAATCTCCTAATGATAAAAGGATTTTTCAGTAAATATAGGTATCTACCTATATTTACTGAAAAATTCTTTTAACATTTATTTAATGTAGCTATCTACCCAACTTTAGAAATATTTGGTTGCGCATTATTGTGTATTCTGCGGTCGTGCTTAGGATGACCTATTATTTCCAAAAATTGATAGTCCTGACAAAAAGCCGATCTGTAAAAACCGTCCATTTTACTTTTTGACCTATTTATCTGTTTTCAGTACTAAGTACCTATATATATTTACCTATATACTACCTATATATTTTTTTTTTGACGACCCGAATGGCGCAGCGGTAGTGAGGCTGCCTTACGTTCTTAGGGTCCCGGGTTCGAATCCCGGTAGGAGCAAATGTTTGTGTGATGAGCATGGACATTTGTTTCCTAGTCATGGATGTTTATATGTATAACAAGTATGTATTTACAAACAAAAAGTATCTATGTAGTATATCAACTATCTGGTGTCCACGACACAAGCCTCGTTGCTTAAGTGTGGCACTAGATGGTGCTGTGTGTTAATGTCCAGCGATATTTATTTATTTATTTATAATAAGTTTTCTTAAAAACCCCATAGATGAATAAGTCCGGACAGTGCCAGACGGGTGGTAAACTTATTTGCGTTTTCCTACAGCCATTGTCGTTATTTGGGCCCGTTCGTTATCGCCCGAGATTGATGAACCCGATATGGAAGTTATTATGGAAGCTGCGGTTGCACTTTCATTCCACAATTAGTCGAAGATGCTTCTTACATAATTGAGACTAGTTTTTACTCGCAGCGTCCACGATTTGAGATTCGGAACTATCCAACGGGAGTGTACAGGGGTCTAAAATGCCCGCTAGCAGAATCGTAATATGATTAATACGAATCACGTAAAAAATTAAAATGAATGTATTGTTGTTGTATGGATGTTTATATGTATTACTAGCGGACGTCCCGCGGTTTCACCCGGGTAGTTCCCGTTCCCGTGGGAGTATGGGGATAAAATATAGCCTATGTTACTCAGGGTGAATGTAGCTTTCTAATGGTGAAAGATATTTGAAATCGGTCCAGTAGTTTTTGAGCCTATTCATTACAAACAAACAAACAAAGTTTTCCTCTTTATAATATTAGTATAGATAAGTGTGTAGGTATTTAAAAAGTACAAAAAAAAAAGTAAGTACCGTATCTATGTAGTATATCAACTATCTGGTGTCCACGACACAAGCCTCGTTGCTTAATGTGGCACTAGATTGCGCTGTTTAAAATGTCCAACGATATTTATTTAAAATTCTTAAAATGGACTTATTAGTTTAGTTTTCTTAATTAAAAGTCCATTTTAAGAATTTACAATCGTGATTCATATTACTAAGATTCTGCTAAAGCGGCCATTTTAGGCCCGCTGTAGGGGAAATAGGTGTCATTAAAGTCTAGTTAAAGTAGGTGCCGTGTACCTGTGTGGCAAATTTCATCAAAATCAATTCAGCCGATAAGGCATGAAAAGTATCAGAGAATAGACAGACATGCAATTACTTTCGTATTTATATTATTAGTATGGACGGGTACAGTCGACCGCATCGAAGTAAATAAATAAGGGGCTAGCTTAAAACTGGTTTCGTAAGTAATGACGTGCAGCTTACCGTACTTGAGCATTTCCAAGTTTGCACTACGAAGCCAAACTGGATTATTATTTATTTTATTGCTTGCATGCATGATTCAACCTTGAGCTTCATTTTTTTTACTAAGTGTTTTTTGCATAGGTTTCGAGTGGCACCTAAGTTTGGCTTAGCTGACTTATTATTATTTAATTATTTACCTCCTAAATTATAATAAGACCTTGTATAGATTATCGATAAGAAAATAAAAATTACGATAAATCAGAAGAATGTTATCAATTCATTCAGGGCATGTCTTTTCTTTGTCGAAGTTATTACAGAAATATGTGATGAATCCGACCGAGTACAATAATTGCGTCGTTGAGTAACTAATAGACCACTTTTGTAACCTACTGATACCGATTCGAGCCAAAAATGCTGACAAAGAATTTAGAACATAAGCAAAACTGCTACATTCCTATGCTTTTTCGCGATTTCTATAGCATTTAACCGCGTAAACAAATGAAGACCAACACAGATTATTGTATAAAAACGAAGTATTTCTCATAAAACCTACCTTCATTAGCGCGAAACGCTGATCATCATCAATTCCAACGACAGCATTGGAAGAAGGTGCCATTTTCACTTTTACGAGTTTTTTATCGAAACTATTCGTTGTACTTCTCGCGATTAAAAATATGACGATACACGCAACAGTCGCGAGCGCGCGCGAACGAATGAGCCAGTGAGTTTGCCAGTGAGCGACTGAGCGATATAGCTATAGCGCTATGTAACTCTATGTTCGTTCGTTTTGAATCGCGCGCTAATCGACATCACAGAGTACTTATCGACACCGAAAGGTCATTATTTCGTGGTAGGGAGGGAGCATGGACCTAAAGTAAGGTCTCTTCGAGAAACAATAAAAAATAAAACCGACTTCAAACAAAACAGTGAAAAATAACTATAGCTTCAGAAGTCTGTGACAAAAAAAAACTAAATCAATCAAACAAAGGTCACCGACACAGATCATAGAAACAACAGGTCACCGACTTCTGAAGCTAAAGTTATTTTTCACTTTTTTGTGTTTTTTTGCTTGAAGTCGGTTTTATTTTTTGCAAAAAAGTTTTTTTTTTCCATTTTAGTTGTTCCCAAACAAATATTTGCCATGAATTAATTTTACATTGTTAACAATACATGTCATGGTAATAGGCTTATCCCCATTAGATGGAACATAACATACCTGCTGAAACTAAGCTGTTGAAATCTGGGTGTATATTGTACACATCTGTGTACCCCCTCAGAGCATACAAGCGTGATGTTACGTCATGATGTTGTATAAATAATGAACATCCAAGCGATTGCAGCAATCACGGCAGATTTGCTGTCTATTTTTGAAGTGTTCCATTGTGAATCTCCGAAAATCAGGAGTAGATCTTCACCAAAAAATGGGACCACGAGGGAAGCACCAGCTTTCAAATAAAAAACGAATCATCAAAATGGGTTCACCCAGTCGAAAGTTCTGAGGTAACAAAAATAAAAAAATACAGTCGAATTGAGAACGTCCTCTTTTTTTTAAGTCGGTTAAAAATGAAGGATTATTCCATTCTGCCCCAAACTAGAATGTTTAAATTTTTTTGATCTACTAGGGCCGGTACATAGAGCAGAATGTAAGAGAATTAAAAAAACACATGATTTATTTTTAAAATTAAACGAAACTGTTTGTTAAGGTTGTTCCGTACCTCAAAAGGCAAAAACAGCCCATAGAAGACTTTCTTGTCCGTCTGTCAGTGTCACCACCGATTTCTCAGGAACGGTGGACCTACTCAGTTGAAATTTATACCAGATACTATGGTCTATACGATAAAAAGATATTGGCAAATTTAGATTTTCGCGAAAACTTGTAAGTACCAAAATTTACCTTAATTTTCATTTATTTTTATTTTTCGGACTTTTCCCTTTACTTGTGCTGTAAGACCTTGCTTTTAACCAAAATTGACAATTCTAGGTCAACCGGAAGTACCTACCATAAAGGTTTTGAGTTGAAAACCTTTAGGGTAGTTCCCGTTGACCTGGAATTACGAAATTTGGGGAGAAGCAACAGCACATGTAAAGGGAAAATCTGAAAACCGTAAATATGTAGTTTAATAAGAAAAAATAAGCGATTTACTATTACAAACTTATTATTTGCGGTTGGTGTAATAGCCGTTTTCATGGGATCGAACAGCAAAGTTAAGTTTGTCCTCTAAAAAGTTGTACGGAGTATGTGCCTCTGTGCGCGAGTCCGACTCGCTCTTGGTCGGTTTTTTTTTACTGACTGACTTTTCTTCTTGAATTCTCACAGAATTAAAAATCGGGATCGTCGTCCTGGTCCCGAAAGACCCCCGACCCGTTGAAAGTGCAGCGAAGCATGACAAGAGAAAATCGTTAGTCAAACAAATGTCTTTTGCAAAATTAAGCAAAATTAACAACCTGACAAGACGACCTGATTGGCGCAGCGGTAGTGAGGCTGCCTTACGTTCTTAGGGTCCCGGGTTCGAATCCCGGTCGGAGCAAATGTTTGTGTGATGAGCACGGACATTTGTTTCCGAGTCATGGATGTTTGTATGTATATTAAGTATGTATTTACAAAACAAAAAAAAAGTATCTATGTAGTATATCAACTATCTGGTGTCCACGACACAAGCGTTGCTTAGTGTGGCACTAGATGGCGCTGTGTGTAATGTCCAGCAATATTTATTTATTTATTTATTTAATTGGAGGTTTCTGGACCATGCTAAGTTCTATTTTCATTTTATCTTTCTGAAAAATATTTGAGATTTTATGATTTTTTTTCCTCATCAGCCCCAGTTACTCGGGTACCCCGTATCATTGATACGACATATACAGCAGTAGCTATGCCCCTGGTAACACCGCTGAGGTTGATGTCAGTAATGGCTGATGATCCAAGGAAGCTACAAAGGCGAGTTCAAGTGCGCGGTCAAGTGCATAAGGAAAGTCATGATTTAAATAAAACGTGTTCTCTGATCAAAATACTTTATTTTCTTATAAATTATTAGCCTTATTCACATAAATTCAATAAAAAACAATGATGTCTTGAGCAGGATCTCAGATCCTTCAAGGCTTGGTTGAGATATACCTTTGATTTCATTTGATTTTTCTCAAGAATACAGTTTTTATGTCCTTCTGACCAATTGTGGTACTGGCCGCCAATCTCAGCCTATAATGATAGTGTCTTCATAATAAAAGTATGGAATTAATAATCACTGCATAACAGTAAAAACTACTCCTCCCCTGTCAGGTACTTCATCCTCATCATGAACCTCCTTATCACTCCCCTCAGGGTCTGATACATCAGAGTCATCACTATCTTGTCTATATTTCCCAAAGCTTTTTCTATCTACTGGCATTTCCTCCATTTTGATTCCCGCCCGAGCCAATAGCTTCTCTGCTGCATGATGTGCCTCTATTTCTTTCAAATGTGTGTTATGTTCTTTTTGGAGTTTCAATGATTCTTCTATTGACAACACTTTGGCTGGACCATAGACACTTGGTGGAGGTGTTGCAGCGGTCACTTCCCAATGTTTGTGCTTTTTCCTTAATATCTCTTTCTCTGGTTTATGGGAATTATTTATAGTGGTCTGATATGGTTTGAAGTTCCCTGTAGTTTTAGGCTTAAGAATGACCTCAGTTTTATCTATTAAGTACTTTACATGAGGTAACTCACCAATTTTTAATAAGTCTTCAGTGGTTATTAGGGGTTTTTCCGGTGATAATACTTTGACTTGTTTCTCTAGAGCTGTGGTTTGACTGAGGATATGTAATACATCTTCTGGTTCACTGTCATCATCAGAGTCAAGATATGACTCCTTTTTACCTTCTATCTTGCCGACCCATTCGACTTGTTGCACCACATTTTTGTCTACTCCACTTAATTTCAAGTTATCCAACATACGACATACTTGTTCCTCATCGTGTTTAGCCTTCAGTTCCTTCACGATTTTATCATAAAAAGCTTGGATCTTTGCACCCTTGTCAGGCAGCTTGGATATAAAAGACTTATTATTCAAGAGTTTCAGTTGCCTATCTCGTAATTCACAAAGTTCGAAAGTGTTCTTTGATGACAAATCACCGATCTTTCCGTCGATTTCAGTTTTTGGCGGAGGCGGTAATATACCTGGGATTTTTTTAATAATTGTCGTCATAGTTTATGAGAGAACACAGATTGTCATAATAATAATGTTTTTTTATTTAACTATAGTTAATAAAATAGAAATTAATAACTCGAAGAACGTTTACTGGCTTCGTAATTCCCCGATGACGACGTTTTGTTTACAGTTTACGTCAACGTCAATCAAGTTCATTTCACATTTTGTTCAAGTAGCCAGTGAAGTAGCATCAACAAGTCGCAGATTGACAATTTTGTTTTAAAAAACAATATAACGTTACTTTTGATGCAGCATCGTGTCCTCTTTATTCATTCCATCTGTGCGACACCGTCTATGGCTACCAATCAATAACATCATTCATTCGTCTTATCATAGGGTGCATTCCGTATTATAAAATAATCACTCACAGCAGTGCTTACAGCGCTCACATCGATATTTTGCGTTCCGATTTAGATATCACGATTATGACAGCTAAGAGCTGTCATCAATGAGGGATTTTCTTTTTAGCTCTTCCCTAGTCGTTGGATAGATGGCGCTAGGAGTTAGTATGATAATGCAAGGAACGGAACCTAAAAAAAATGATTCCTCTCGGTACCCACGCGAAGTAACGGTAAGCGGGACCTGCCGCACCACTTAGTTACGTCATCGCATGCGTCATCTGACCTCGCTCACAAAAACACTTATCGCTCGAGTTCTACTAATCCTTATCTCAAACCGTAAATATATTCGTATTCGTTATGAACCAGACCTTGTATTATTAAATAAACGAGACTTGTAAAACCACTTCAGAATTAAAAACATGAGTTATAACATAGATGACATGGGAGAATTTACCTGTGGTCGTATCTTTTTTTTTTTGGAAAAACTAATGATTCAATTTACAGGAAACTTTAGAACTAATGTAACAAATACACAAGTAGCCTAATACATAATTCATATTAATAAGGGTCATACTGATACATTCTTATCAGATTCTAACTAGATTCCAACAAAAAGTTTGTATACGGTGAACTGTCATTTTATTCTCATTGACCTTCACTTGAAAATACTTTAAATCTATAAAAAAATGAATATTTATGCCTCGAATAAGTAGAAATAATGAATCATAATTAATTCTTACCTTGCTATTACTGTTTCCAAGACCATATTTCATTTTAGAATAGTCAAATTCACATTTTCAATTGTTCACTCCATGTTGACAAAAAAATCTTTCGACGAAAATTTTGTTGGTTTAAAAAATACTTTAGTCATATTTTTCTACCTAATTTTTTTACTACAAAGTAGCATTATACTATAATAAGGTACCTAATAAACATTCACTTCGCAAAGTTTTCAAGCACTTAAGGTGGATGCTCAAGGGTAGCCCGCGAAATTCAAATTTTCTTACGTTTTTTGCTATTTCCAGGCCAGTGCTAGGTTGTATGTTGATTAAAGTATTATTCGCGGGTGAAAAACGTATGTAGTTACAGAATTATAATTGACTGTCACTCAATGTTTACCTCAACGACAATGACGCGCTTCTATATATATTTTTTTTAAATTGCCCGTTTTAAGTTATTAGTGTTTGGCATCGTTCGAACCGACTATTGTCAGGCACCAGAGGTAAAAATTGCCTAAAGATTTAGAACCGTATGTGTAGTAAAAATAAGGTTTGAATTTGTTGGTACGAGGTGGAACGAATACGTGCCGGCGGCGGCGGGGTTCAACGGTATGTTCGTTGTGTGGAACGTATAAGGGCGCGTCGGTACCGAGAGGCAAAGCGCAAGAAAACTAGGTTATATTCGGAAGGATAAGCAAATGAAAGTGTCAGTCAACGAGAGTATGTGACGTGACACAATGTTTTTTTTCCAAGCGTTTTGGCTTTGGCACCAACTATCATAGTAAGTTCAACGCCATCTATATATATATATATAGACTTCTTAGAAATTAAGTTTTTTTTTAATACCTCAATCAAAAAGAAAACCTCTCATTCGGAACGCTCGTGAACGCGTTGACAGTGAACATAACCTCAAACCAAAACATTTCACATGACCTATTTTTGAAAATGGAAGTTATGTTGGTTGACTTTATCTACTCTGATAACTCAGATTTTGAGACAGAGAACGACGATTCGTCCAGTGATGAAAAGGATAACAAAGCGTTTAATAGCGTATTTTGCTCCAGGCAAAGATTTACCCCTTAAATAAACCATACGAATTACAAATTACATAGATGCAAGTTTGAAACTCATTTAATTTTTTTTTTCAATCAAATTAGACAACGCAACCTGTGAAAACAACTGTCATTTTTGACAGCGCTCACGGTGATATTTATTTGGGGCATGGTCGGTGGTGTAATCCATGTGTAATCTGGTGTAATCGCAAGATGGCGCATGTCATGACGTCATATAAGACGATTCAAGGGACATCGATATCGCGCTCACGGTAAGTCGGTACGGGTTTATGGACGCTCAAATCGATTACAACATAATGAGGGATTTTCTTTTTAGCTCTTCCCTAGTCGCTGGATAGATGGCGCTAGGAGTAAGTATGATAATGCAAGGAACGGAACCTAAAAAAACTGATTTTAACAAAGCGCGAGAAATGTTGGTTATATTCGGAAGATTAAGCAAATGAAAGTGTCAGTCAACGAGAGTATGTGACGTGACACAATGTTTTTTTTTCAAGCGTTTTGGCTTTGGCATAGTAAGTTCAACGCCATCTATAGAGTTCTTGGAAACTAAGTTTTTTTTTAAAACCTCAAAAGGAAAACCTCTCATTCAGAACGCAGCCATACATTCATGTACTGCTGTCATTGCTGTCAAAGTTGTGCATCGACCATTGACATTTGACATATAAAGGGTATATAAAATATATGTTCTCAGTTCTGTCTGTGGAAGTATCTATAAGGCATCGACTTTTCTTCGCGTTTTGTGTTGAAATACTGATTTTAGTTTTCCAGATTGTGCTTTTCTTCAGAAATAATGGGCCATTCATGATGTTAAGAGTTCCATTGTGCACAAATAATATAAGGTGTATGTGTTGATCATTGTGTTTTCGAGAGCAATAACCATGGACGACACTACGGTATGTTGACTATTTTTTTTATTCAAGCAATTCTATAGCTTATTTTTCTCGTCTAGATGTTTAGGTTTCTCTTTTGGTTTCCTTTTAAACCTGTAAAGTTATATGCAGCAGTAACTAGGTATAGCATAGTGTCGTAATGTGTATCTATTTGTCGTAAAGATCGATCAATACTTGACCTCTTTTGCAGCTGCCTCTACACTTGGAGCCTTTTCAACACGGCGAAGTGTCCGACAAGCGGATCTGGATCGGGAATCTCGACACCAGAGTTAATGAGTATGATTATTTTATCTTTAAAACCGATAATTTATAAAATAACAGTATCAATGGCTTCTTGCACTTTTAGGGTTTCAAAATCATACATTAAAACTTTCTAGAAGCTGGTTCAGGAAAAGTATATGTTGATAAACTTTAAGTTAATACCAATACTTAACCTCAGTCAATTAGATCTTAAACTTTCTGCACTAAAGTTCAGAGACAGTATGCTATCCTAGGGAACTCCAACACAATGAGCATTAGCCCTAGCTAGCAATATGAAATGCATTAATTGTAGTATTTGTGGTTACCAGTCACAAATATTTTTTGTTTACTATATTATTGTACAATGGGTGATGGTCTGTACTAACTCCACATCTAAGGCTTATTTGGTAAAAGGGAGTTTTTGTCATTACTACTTATTATAATTAAAAATTAAATTTAAATTAGAAAAAAAGAACAGATATAAACTACCGATTCAAGAACTTGCTCTGGCTTCTAGGCAGACAATCGTCACTCTCCCTGAGTAACAAACTTAGAGTTTATTGTTCCATCATAAAACCAATATGGACATATGGGATTCAATTATGGTCTTCAGCAAGCAAATCAAATATCATGTGCATTCAAAGAAGTCAAAACAGTATCCTGAGGGTCCTAGCAGCGGCACCCTGGTACGCTCGCAACTCAGAAATCCATGAGCATTTGGAAATTCCAACGGTCCTAGAAGAAGCGAAGTGCTACCTAGAGAAATACAAAGATAGATTGACCAATCATCCAAATCCCCTCTCACGTTCACTATTGATGCCAAATCATACCAAGAGACTCAAGAAAGCTGACATTGTGCTGCCAGATTAAGTAGAATTTGGACACTGGTCCTGATTCTGTAAAAATGTGATGCATCTTTCCACACATCTGATCATAGACAGAGATGACTGATAGCAGATATGAGCAATACAAAAAAAAAACAAAAAAAATTACTACTTATTGGTGTCAATTCTGTTGTGCACAAACTAAACTTAATTCAGGCTATTGCTATCTTTTACTAAAAGGCAGTGCGAGTAAAGGATGGCTATAGCTATGAACTAAGTTAGAGATGTCAAACTATTTTATGCCTTGCCTTGCTTGACTAAAAACACAGTGAAGCACTGTGTTTTTAGTCGACATGTTTTTACGTGAACCCTTCATTTGTATGGAAATTGTAGTTCTAACAAAATTTTACAGCTCTAAATTACATCCGTCTCTTTCTCTTTTTATTAGAGAGAAAAAGATAGCAATAGCCTAAATTAAGTTTAGTTTGTGCAACAGAATCAACACCATTGTTAAGGCCCGGGTTTTATTCTTTAGTCAATAATCTAAAACATTGTTTTTAACAAACTACCTTTTCTCATTACCGGTATCAACTACTGAAAATGGTCCGTGTGTATGGAAACATCGAGAAGTTTGACATGCTGTTTCATCGGAGTGGTCCCAATGTGGGACAGCCACGGGGCTTTGCCTTTGTCACGTACAAGCTGAGACAGGACGCTATCAAAGCCATGACCTCTCTCAATGGCCAGATGCTTGGAACTAAACGGATGAGCGTCAAATTCGCTAAGAACACTGTAAGTTGAATGGTATTTTAGGAAATAGTTAAAAATATGTTTAAACACAATTCTTTATTTTTGCTCTATTGATTTAAATACCTATATTTACTGGAGTCTGTGGAGCTTGTGGCTATATAATAATAGCCGCTCGGGTCGATCTTTAGGTTAAACCATGCTTGCCTAGGTTAGTCTGTGGATGGGTGACCACCCATTACACTCCGAGTTTCCTCCGTGCCTCGGAAAGTATGTTAAGCAGTTGGTCCCAGCTGTCATTTACACAGGTAGTCAGTGGCCCAAAAAGTCTGACAACCAGTCTTACCAATGGGTATCGTATTACCCAGTACTAACTGGGTTGTGGAGGTCAGATGGGCAGTCGCTCCATGTAAAATACTGATATTCAGCTGCATCTGGTTAGACTGGAAGCCAACCCCAATAAAACTTGGAATAAGGCTAGGCAGATGATGATGATTTACTTGAGTCTTTCTATTTTACAGGATGATCAAGAAAAACCTAAACCAGAGCTTGGCATCGCAGTTCTGGCAGGTGCAAAACCAGAACTGAAACTCAGCAAAAAGACCGCGATCCAGTCCATTGAAGCGAAACTTAAAATGATGGAGAACATGAAAGCCGGAGACGACTTTGTCATCAACAAACTAGCAGCAAACGAGACTCCAGTCATCTCGCAGTATCAATCGAAGCAATACCAACCTCAGAACAAGTCTGCTACGTCGTTCAGAAGACGGCATCCTTACCATAAGAAGAGATAAACTGATATTAACTTAATGTAATATTATTATGATTGCCTTAATTATTTATTACAGAGCAAGCAGACGCTACTGTGTAGTTTAGATTTAAGGTTTTTGTAATCTCAAGCTTTGCTTAATTTATGGTCTCAATTTTAAACTATTTTAATGTTTGCTTAATTTCGTATTGTGTTGTGGTACTTGTGGTAAAGTCAAAGTCCGATATTGGCAGCACCTATGCTAGGCTGTTGCTCGATCGTAACAATATTACAGAACAATTTCTGATATTACTTATTAACTATATTATTGTATAAAATAATCAGTCTTGGAAGTTATTAAAATACCTAAGTAATAATCAATTTGGTACTTAACTTCAGGCAACAATTAGCGAATTTATTGGTGTTTCTTTTGTAAATCAAAAAGAAATGTATGCACTTTAGCTTTTACATTATATGTACAATAACTAAATCTTGTATTGTTTAAGACACAAGGGTGTCGATTCTGTTGTGCACAAAGTAAACTTAATTTAGGCTATTGCTATCTTTTTCTCTCTAATAAAACGAAAAAGAGACGGACGTAATTTAGAGCTGTCAAATTTAGTTGGAACTAATATTTCCATACAAATGAAGGGTGCACGTAAAAACATGTCGACTAAAAACACGGTGAAGCGCAAGGCATAAACTAGTTTGATCTCTAACTTAGTTCATAGCTATAGCCGTCCATTTCTTGCACTACCTTTTAATAAAAGATAGCAATAGCTTAAATTAAGTTTAGTATGTGCACAACAAAATCAACACCAGTATCACAGTAGCGTCTAATAATATTAGTATTGTTTTTTTGCAAATAATGCTAGTTTCGACGTTAATACGTTACATGTGATTTATTTATAAGTATTGCGATATTCAATGTTAGTTTTTAAGTGGAAATGTTTCAAGGTAGTTTCAAGTGATAGAAAAATCGAAAACTTATTGAGAATTTGTCTATCAGGTTAATATTAGAGAGGAGTTATTGTATAATTGTGATTTTAAAATTAGCTTTTGAGAATGTTGTCTTGTATTCTTGTATACAAAATATAGTTTTAAGCCTTGTACCATCAGTGTGTTCATTTATGTGAAAGTAATCAACGAAACGCTTTTAAGTACACATTGACAAGATGGCGTGCAAACTTATTAATACTCGTAGTTCAAAATATTAACGGTTACCTTATGTGATTTGTGTGCAGGTTGTTGTGAATAAATTTAGCTTATAACACATTGAGATTGCTTATTTGCACCTCCAAAATTAAAAATAACGCTAAACATTACGTCAGGCTTGCTTCCCCAAAGGTAAGCAGAAGTATACCTCGAATACACCGACATGAGTATGTTTTTAGTCCCATGTAATACAGGGGCAAAATTCTTAAAATAGTCTTTATGAATATGAAAGTAAAGTCCATTTTAAGAATTTTAAACGTGATTCATATTATGATTTTGATAAAGCAGCCATTTTAGGCCCCCAGGGGTCGAGTCTGTTGCTATCAATCACACAAATCAATCAGCTACTACTGGGAAATTAAAAAAACCCAGTAACACCGCCTGGCGAATCGAAACACAGCACAGCTAACCCATTAATGTGAATGAAAAGTTAGCGTCAGCGCACACCAAGAGCAGAGCAGAGCATTTTCTGAGACTATGTACTGAAAAATGAATCTTATGACGATTCCATACGTTGCAAAATTAAATACACGTCCAAACTTGATGCTGGACAATGCTCGAGCTTGCAAGATGCATATACGAGTTTGCGTTAGGTATGCAACGTATGAAGTTGTCATAAGATTAATTTTTCAGTAGGTAGTCTCAGAAAATGCTCTGCTCTTGGTGTGCGCTGACGCTTATTTTGCGGAAAACCATGACATTAAGGGCCTGCGCAGCCGACAGACTATCCGTGACGCACTGTTTTGTCTGTGAAAATAGAACCTAATCAATTATATGCAGTAACGCATACGCGCAAACAGTCCGGCGGCCAAAAAATCCGTGTCATTCTGGCAGACACGACGCGCCGCGCCGCTCAAAAAAAAAAATAGAACGTTTGCTTCAACACGACGCACTAACGCAGACGGCGCTCACTTTTATTATGCAATCTGCACTATAATAGAATGATCGAAGATGTGCGTCGTGTGCGTTGAGTCTGCGTAAAATCTGCGACGGACTTTTTGTATGCCATGCAGACATTTTGTGCGCCACAGACAAAACAAAAAAAAAGTCAAAAGTCTGTCGTCTACATTGACTTGAGAAGTAGATGGACTGGAAATACCTACAAAAAAAAGGTGCCACAAAATTTCTCATAAAATGGCTGCCAATGATAGGGATGTACCAATTATGGAATATAGTGTTACTATAACAAGTATCGATACTAATACGACATAATAGTTTTACGAGTCTTACTAGATATCACGTTGGAATCATATTTATAATTTACTAAGCACATCGCCCGCGAAAATTGTGATAGCTCGGCTAATTTGCATGGCATCAATATAATTTATATTCTATGTTACTCGGTAGAAATGTAGCTTTATAATGGTACTTAAAATAATTTTTAACAGTAGTTCTTGAGTTAAAACGTAATAAACACACAAACAAAAAAGCAAATCTTTCCTCTATATTATTATAGCATAGATTCTTAGTCTGTTGTAACAAAAAAATGAGTAAGTTTAATGCTCCTCTGATATCTGACCGTTAATTAATGTAGTGTTTTTTCTGCACAGAATTTATAAACAATTTTAGTCGCATCACTTTTGCGCCTCCGCTTATTTTATATCTGGTTTGTAGCTTCTAGTAGGTATGCGGACTAGGTTTGCCAGATACAGTAATTTCATTTCCTGGCCAATTCGAAGGATACTAATTTGGTGGGTACGAAAATAGTTATTGGTCTTTGTAAATTGCATTTCTTGTAATATTTTACAAACATACCAATACACCTAGGTATGTCAAAAATTAACATATCAGCTTTAATTGCTCATACTATGCAGATTATTTTGATAACACAAACATTAATTGAGTATCGCACCTCCTTTTTAGTTATTCATTAAATAAAACTTCGGTAAAAATCAACATGTGTTTTATTTATTCAATAAACATTTGGTATGAAAACAACAATATGCATATCAAAATAAAACTTAAACTACCTATTCATTTCTAAACAATGTTAGTTTGTTCAAAAACTGCTTTCCGAGCCACGCAGGAAACTCGGTATGTAATGGGTGGTCACCCATCCACAGTCCAACCTAGGCAAACACGCACACTTTGCAAGAAGGCCAGCGAATCGTAAAACGGTCGACTTCTAAGTAGATGGAGACATAGGTACCTCTTTGTGCATTGTTTCCACAATTAGATGGGGTAGCTGCAATGGAGGCATTACAGTAGATGTACAAGAAACATCCGATTTTTTAACGTTGCTCGTCTCACAGAAAACATATGGCTCTTGATGTTGTTTTTTGATGGATGCCTGAAAAAAATAGGAATTTCGTTATGCAATATTTGTTTTGTATTGTGTAACGGGCTGGTGTCCGTAACTCCACGTCAAATTCGTCAGTCAAAACGCGTACCTAATTTGCGTGCGAACAATAATAATTATATATATTCGAACCGATTAGCACACGTATGTACTATACCGATATCGTACCAGCACAGCGAAGGAACTAGTATCGGAAAATATTACAGCAACGGTACTACACTATTCCACCATGACATATTATTGTAAACAAACGAATGAAATTATGAAATTAAAAAAAAGGTCTGTTGGACGAAAATAAGCCCAAATATGAACACTACAGCCATAAATTCACGATCCCTTAGCATTTTTTTCCTCAAAAGTGTATTACTATGTGTAATAATTCATGAAAACCGGCTACTAACCTGTGCAAAGACAATTGAGGTTGATTTTCCTTCTTTCTTGCACCACACTTCATAACACAACACGCAGGCATGTTGAATAGCTGTTTTCCACCATATACGTGCAATTTTAAAGATAAACTCTTCGTAATTTTCTCACAATTATCACTAAATGCAAAAGTAAACACTCATTTGACAGCAGAACTACCACAAAACTCGTCGCATAATATGGCGGATACGGCACTTACCTACAACTGTTACTACGTCACAACAAAATGTTGTCATTATGAGCAACAGCTGAAATATTGTTGTCTCTTTTATCAAATACGATTACCACATTAGATAGAATGAAGCAAAACGATATTTCACATTCTGTTTCATATTTCAGTCACATTTGTCTATGCAAATGTAGGTATAGAATATCGGGGCCTCTCCATATTTCTTTCTATCTCTATGGTCGTCTAGGCCCTTTTTTATATTTATAGTCTTCCTTCGGACATGACAATATTTCTTTAATATTCATAAATAGTTCTTTTGTTGTACTTTTGCGTGTCCGTTTGCCAGGTGACAGGCCCTCGTCCAGGCCCTTAATGTATACAAAATAATTCGTTTTCTGCGAAAAAGATCCAAGATCAAGAAGCAGCACCTCCCTCATGCCCGCAGGAGCAAAAATGGCAGGAAAAGCAATAGTCAATAGCATACCATGCATGCAGGCCATGCACCCAGACCTATACTTACTTTTATGTAATAACTCGCCTATACTCAAAACCCAAACCGAACTTAAACCTATATTCAATTTGAGTAACTTTTTTCGCGGACTGAGAACTAACTATTTTGCATAACATTTTAGTCCACAATACTGCGCCCCAACGTGCTCTGTTGGATTGTGAACGATCGTTCGATAAGATTTTCGTTTTTTTGAAGTGAAAACTTCTTTAGGCGCGTTGAGCACTTTTTGGGTGAAGGAAAAGCATTGAACTCATCGTCACGTAACGTAACGTGCGGTCACGCTTCGTAGCCGTTCGTAGCATCCGCTACGGCGTAGCACCACATAGGCATGCGCGGGGCATAACCAGTGCTACGACTGGGGCGGGGCCTGTGTACTTTTTGTTTTCACTTCTATCGGCAGTCCCCAAAGACTGCTCGGATTTTTTTTACAAACAAATAACGCCCGTGTGATTTTGGGAGCTCATAATAAAAATTACAAGGGCGTATGTTTAAAAAACCCGTACACGGGTCAGTACGATATATTCGCTTCAACAAATAAAAACACCTTATTCAATAAATAATTTTTAATATGTAGTAAGCTTAATGCATTGCAAAAAATGTACATCAGTCGCTTAAACTATGTAAAAATATACATAACAATCAAACAAATTGTACTAGTTATTGAAAATATAAAATCTATTTACATGCACTGAGGTTAGTTATATTTTTAATAATCTTTTAAAACAAAACATATTCAAGCAACAACTGATTTACGATGGGGTGTTTGAATAGTGACTACTTATTGATTGGCTTTACAATAAGCAATCAACTCTCAATATCACAGGATAATGAGTAGTTTTTTTAAGTAATTAATGACATAATTGATAGATTTTCTCATTCAAAAGTTATTTACCACAAGCTTATAGATGCTTTATTTAAATAACTGGTGAATATAAGTAACAATTTCATCGCCAACATAGAGCTTAAAACTTAAATATAAAATCAGAAATTCGTCACTGAAAGCTAGTAACTGTTTGAGTATAGGCTGTTCCAGTTAAGATGAGAATAGCGGTCATTGACCCACCTTAAACTTCTTAACTCTGAAAACCAAAAATAAGGCTGTTCAAGTCTGGAATCGTCATCTATCGTGCTCTTCAACATTTTTTGTAATGAAAACCAAAACATGGTTTATTTGTTTTGGTTCGTACGAAGAGATATGGCGGAAAATATAATGACCACCAAAAATAACTTTGTGACCACTAACACCTATCACCTAAAATATCAATTGATCACCAAATTTAGTAAATAGAGAGCACCTAATTTTAATGAGGTGGACTTGGGGCACCCCGACACGGTACCTACACTTTTTTTATAAACCATTCAGAAGTAGGACCCCCGACCAGCAGCCTTATTCATAACCATTCGACTCGATTCCGTACCGAATCGAACGTCTAAGATATCGAAGATGTCCTCCAAACGCAATTCACAAATCCGAAACCGAATAATTTTGACAGTTCAAATTCGATTTGAAGACTCGAATCTTTCCGAAAGCTGTTTGCTATCGGGAGTCATATCGAACAAAAATAAAACGAAGAAATAAATCATATTTCCAGCTTATTTCAGTGAAATAAAAAGACTGTAAACTTTTTAAACACTGCCTAAAGTAAGTAAATGAAGTTTTATTATTGTATTGACAATATTTCATTGATTTATCCGCATTTACATAAATTTACAGAAATGTGATATTCGTTCTAGATTTTAGTTAACATTATTTTTGATACTTTGGTAGATGGAGTGTGTGATTGTGCGAGCCAGAGACCGTCGGCGTGCAGAACAACAGAGGCAGGAGACGTTATCTCTTCATAAAGGATATGACGAATACTTTTGCCGACCCGCGGTTTCAGTTGGTTTATAGACTAACACCCGACATGGCCCTTAGCCTCATTGAAGAAATAAGGCCCTATTTCCCTGACACGCAATCATCCGCCGTAATCCCCAAAGAAAATTAATTATTGTTTGACAATGAGCAAATAGCAAGAATTGTATAATACTGATATCAAAAATACTTGCAGTATTTTTTCCTTTTTTAATTAAACAAAGCTATATAAAGTTATTTAAGAATTATGAAAAATTGTTTTATTTAAAAAAAAAAACACTTTTCGCGCTTTGCCAGTTTGACAGACGGCTGTTTACAAAGCAGGTTTATTCGAAATGAAATAAAGTTTATTTTGGTTACTAATAAAATCATTTTATATCGTTTGCTGTCTATTAAGTTACTAGCTGTATATTCCTTATTTAAACGGAACTAAATATTCAAATAAACCTATTTTATTTACTATTTTAAATTTTCTACCACGGTCATCTATTTACTACCATTTTGTAGCGTTCCCCATAAACACAATGGTCAATGGGATAGAAAAAACTTATCCGTTCGGATCTGTGAATAGCGTTTTGACAGTTCTTCGGTTCGGAAATGAGATTGTCGAATACGGTTCCTTACCGACACGGAAACTTATCGAATTGTTTAGAATACCCCTGCTGCAGGAGTATTCACGGAAACTTATCGAATTGTTTAGAATACCCCTGCTGCAGGGGTATTCTAAACAATTCGATAAGTTTCCGTGTCGGTAAGGAACCGTATTCGACAATCTCATTTCCGAGCCGAAGAACTGTCAAAACGCTATTCACAGATCCGAACGGATGCGTTTTTTTCTATCCGATAGACCGTTGTGTTTATGGGGAACGCTACAAAATGGTAGTAAATAGATGATCGTGGTAGAAAATTTAAAATAGTAAACAAAATAGGTTTATTTGAATATTTAGTTCCGTTTAAATAAGGAATATACAGGTAGTAACTTAATAGGCAGCAAACGATACAAAATGATTTTATTAGTAACTAAAATAAACTTTATTTAATTTCGAATAAACCTGCTTTGTAAACAGCCGTCTGTCAAACTGGCAAAGCGGAAAATGTGTTTTTAGGGTTCCGTACCCAAAGGGTAAAAACGGAACCCTATTACTAAGACTTCGCTGTCTGTCCGTCTGTCTGTCACCAGGCTGTATCTCATGAACCGTGACACCTAGACAGTTGAAATTTTAACAGATGATGTATTTCTGTTGCCGCTATAACAACAAATAAAACAGAATAAAATTAATATTTAAGGGGGGCTCCCATACAACAAACGTGATTTTTTTATAATAATTGGTACGGAACCCTTCGTGCGCGAGTCCGACTCGCACTTGTTTTTTAATGTAAAACTAGTTTTCTTTTTTCATAGATAACTTTAATAACTTTGTTATACAAAGGAAAAAATACTGCAAGTATTTGATATCAGTATTATACGATTCTTGCTATTTGCTCATTGTCAAACAATAATTAAATTTCTATGGAGATTACGGCAGATGATTGCGTGTCAGGGAAATAAGGCCTTATTTCTTCAATGAGGCTAAGGACCATGTCGGGTGTTAGTTTAGAAACCAACTAAAACTGCGGGTCGGCAAAAGGATTCGTCATATCCTTTATGAAGAGACAACGTCTCCTGCCTCTGTTGTCCTGCACGCCGACGGTCTATGGCTCGCACAATCACCACATACTCCATCTACCAAAGTATCAAATAATGTTAACTAAAATCTAGAATGAATATCACATTTCTGTAAACACTTTGAATTTATGTAAATGCGGATAGATCAATGAAATATGGTCAATACAATAATAAAACTTCATTTACTTTATGCAGTGTTTAAAAAGTTTAGGTACAGTCTTTTTATTTCACTGAAATAAGCTGGAAATATGGTTTATTTCTTCGTTTTATTTTTGTTCGGTAGGACTCCCGCTAACAAACAGCTGTCGGAAAGATTCGAGTCTTCATATCGAATTTGAACTGTCAAAATTATTCGGTTTCGGATTTGTGAATAGTGTTTGGAGGACATCTTCGATATCTAAGACGTTCGATTCGGTACGGAATCGAGTCGAATGGTTCTGAATAAGGCTGCAGGTCTCCCTCGACTCTGATGCACGAGCATAACAGTTCAATTTCTGGTGGTCATTAACTAAAAAAATATTTTTTAGTTCTAATTTCACGATAAAATGGGGATTAATTATGGTGATCATTTACTAATTTTGGCAATCAAAAGTTATTTTTTTGCCGTTTATTTAGCTAAATCTGGTGGTTCGTTAATTGTATGCCAAGAGATATTAGGGAAAGGGCAATGACCGCTATTCTCATCTTAACTGGCACCAACTACCTATAGTAACATATTTTTCCTATGAACTAATAAATATTATATAAATATGTTTTCACTGGTTCTGAAACCTGGGGAGATGCCATTGGACAGGGATGTTGCCAGTCGTTGGGTGGGACTGGCCATCATTAGATAATCGTCATCTTCTTCTAATTTCCTCGTCATCGATGAGTACTGGGTTTCGTCATCACCTTGCTTCTGCCAATCTTTGTAGTCTATGCATAGCGGCCATATTATTTTACCAGATCTGTGAAAAAATATTGAAAATTAGAAAATGGTTACCATGAAACTAAATACTTTTTTTAAAATTCTTAAGTGTGTTTGTAGACACGAATCTCAAACGCACCTGTAGGCTATACCAAACACCACGTGGGAATTGAACCCGCGACCAACAGCGCAGATTTCATCTCACCCCCTCTACACCAATGTGTCTTAATTGTTTTAATTGAAATCTATACTAATATTATAAAGAGGTAACATTTGTTTGTAAGTTTGCATGTAGGGGGTAATCTCCGGAAGTAATGAACCGATTTCAAAAATTCTTTCACCATTAGAAAGCTACATTCACCCTGAGTAACATAGGCTATATTTTATCCCCGTACTCCCACGGGAACGGGAACTAAGCGGGTGAAACCGCGTGACGTCCGCTAGTCAGTAATATTGCTACTAGCCCACACATAGACTACTGCAGAGAGGTAACAAATTAAATTTTAACAATGCCTTTGTTAGAGTGATTTCCATAATAATATTGCAGATGTGTGATTGAATGTTCTTTCTTATATAAAAAAGGTGAAGGTTGCGGAGATCCGCTGGATGCGAGTCGCACGGACCGATCAATGTCGCGATATTTTGGGGGAGGCCTATGTCCAGCAGTGGACGTCTTTCGACTGAAATGATGATGATATAAAAAAAATTGGCAGACAATATAGTTGCCATTGGGGAGAAAAATTGGATGACGCACAGGAACGTGGAGATTGGCACACGAAAAGAGAGCTATGCCCAGCAGTAGGTCAATTCAGGCTGTGTATGATGTTGATGATGATATAAAAAAAAACCGTGCGGTGCAGTCTTTGGGGACTGCCAATAGAAGTGAAAACTAAGTAACTTGTGAATTGTCCCGTCGATCAACCCAAAATAAACTTTACCTTAATTGAATAAGGTTGATTTTGACTAACCGTTCCATGAAAGCGGTGACGATGACGCGATCCATTCCATGATTTTTGTTCACCCAAAAAGTGCTCAACTCGCCTGACGAAGTTTTCACTTCAAAAAACTTATTCAAGAATCCACAAAATACTTACAAAGGTAAATTGTAAGGGTCATAAGGGAACCACTCGTCATACTGTTGCACCGCCGTAGACTGTAGCGTATGCCTCGCGTTCTTCTCGATGATACCCTGGCAGTACACGACCTGGTGCGACCGCGTTATTGACGAGAACGCCCGCGTGACCTGAGGTGGGCAGGTCCGGAGAGGATTTAGTGCGCACGTCACTAGTCGGGGTAAGTTTAGCGATTCCACGAAGTTTACATCTGAAAAAAGATAATAATAGTTGTAGAAACATGATAAAAATCTCAGACGCAAATAGGCTTGTGTACTGAAAAAATCTAATTAGTCCGTCAGGTAGATTATCAAAAAATATTTGACCGGTATTTGAAAGCATGTTAAGCAGTTGGTCCCGGCTGTCATTTGTGATCTTTGACAGTCGTTACAGGTAGTCAGTGGCCCAAAAAGTCTGACAACCAGTCTTACCAAGGGGTATCGTATTACCCAGTACTAACTGGGTTGTGGAGGTCAGATAGGCAGTCGCTCCATGTAAAATACTGGTATTTAGCTGCATTCGGTTAGACTGGAAGCCGACCTCAATAAAACTTGGGAAATGGCTAGGCAGACGATGATTTAATAATATTTTTTTTTTTATGATTTAATTTAGTTTTTTTTTTCTTTTCCATGATTTGACCCGTATTTTTTCTTTTGTTAAGTAAACCAAAATTGACGAAATTTGCTTTTAAAATTCTCAATACGTCACGCCGTGGTATAATTTTTAGTGCGTTCTGACGTCACGAGCCCCCACTCCCGAGTTTTTATGTGTTTTTATCTTTGTCAATATTCATTGATTTACAAAAACATAAACTACGTGTCCATTCCAATGCTCTAACTGACGGACTAAATAGATTTACAATTCATTCATGGTGGAAACTAGCATGTTGTTGTATTGGAATGCGCATGTGATGTGGAGAAATGAAAGTTTTGTATGTTGATGGTTATAAGAACCCTCTTCCTACCCAAATTCCGTCTGTTACCTTCTGACAGACTTCCCTCTCGTATAACTAACGTAACCTACGTTTGGTGTGGTTTGTATGGTAGGCTAGGGCGTTAGGGTAACTTTTACTAGGGTGCTAGGTAAGTAATTACTGTAGGGCTAGGATAACTAGGGTGCTAGGTAGTTACTGTGGGGCTAGGTTTGGCGTCAGTTGGGCTTTAGGTACTGATTCAGGCTCAATTGTCTCAACCGTAGTCACATCGTACGCACTTGGAATAACGGCCGTACTAAGCTGTAAGTCCCGGTGTGTACATTTGGTATCACTTCTTTGGTATTCACCAATACCAAAGAAGTAATGGATGGAGTGTGAAAGATGATATGGCCAGAGAGAAGGCTACTAAGATGACGGCTGATAGAAAAATATGGAAGAAGACCCCAAAACAAATTGGAATAAAAACAGGAATTATGATGGTGTCATAATTTTGACAATGTAAAATAGACCTTACACAAACAGACAATACTCACTTTCTTTATTCATAAACAGCAAATGATGTTTAAAGGCAACAAGGTAGAAAACTGCATGGCAGATAGCATGAAACGCTCCATGGGCTTTCAGATTATCACTCGCCGTCGTCGACTCCTGCGTCGCTGAGATATATGAATGACACCAGTCCGCCATGTTCTTCAAATACTTGACCAGCCTTGTGTTAGGTACCCGTACGCATCGTGCGAGGAGGCCTGCTAAGTGACTAGCTGCTGTACGTCGTGTGGTTAGGGCTCCAGGACCTAGACCTTGCAAGCCAGCCGCTACTATCCACAAGCTGTCTAGGACACGGTCAGCGCACTGCTGGTTGATTGATATTGTGTACAGGAGGAGGAACTGGACGTGTCTGTAAGAAAGAGTCGGTGTTACGAGTTTTTAAATTTAGGCCAATTTAATCAGCACTTAACATCAGAATAAGTACCCAGACATGTCAATGTTACAAATGTGTTATTGGAATATCATTCAAAAATGTAATTTATTCAATTAAATAATTGGATTGAATGTTGAATATTATGATTAGTTAATTAAATTTAAATTAAATATTGAATTGAATATATAATTAAGTATAAAATATAATTAAATGAAATCATGAATAAAAAAATATATGTCTAAATAATAATACAAAAATAAATAATATAAAAGAATTTAAAAATAGTATTGTACAAAGATCAAATCAAATTGAAATCTAATAGAAAATATTGATGATTATGTGCATGAAAACTGTTTTGGAACTATGTATAACTATTATTTTGGGAAATAAAGAGACTTTATTTATTTTATTTTAACATCAGAATTACATGACCATCCCCCAAAACGCTCACCATTCTCGCTTTTAGCTGGGACGGAGTGGTGTAAGGTGTTTGTTGTCATAACAGACATAAGTTTTTCTGGGGACTCGGACTGCTCAGGTGTCTTTAAGTGTCCAACTCGGACATCGACTCGGACTCGGAACTCGGTCGAATAACCAACTGGTTATCGCGAATCATAAGTGTGAATTATATCAGTAAACAATACAAAACACTTGATAATATTATTATTATTGTCTGTTGTTTTATCTCGTCTTGATTATAGGAATGCAAAACAATTTTAAAATTCCGTTTTTGTAGGGTTAGTGCCTAATCTGCGGGCCTAAAATGGCCGCTTTAACAGAATCTACACAGAATCTTAGTATGACTCACGTTAAATATTTAAAATTCTTAAAATGGACTTTATTGGTATGAAAGTATGGTTCATTTTAAGAATTTCAATTTTAACGTGATTCAGATTACGATACTGCTAAAGCGGCCATTTTAGACCCCCTGGTGTCAGTTTTTATGCCGCCTCTGACTTGGCTTTACATGCCGTCGAGAAATATCTCTCTGGTTTGGTTTCAACACGATATTTTCCTTCACCGAAGCAAGCGATAATTATACAATACGCACATAAATCAGAAAAATGAGGTGCGTGTCATGGGTTCGAACTTGAGACCTATGACTTGGCAATCGACGGTCAAACCACTAATGTCGCTATAACACAATCATACGTAGGTACTATCGAGGACACTCCCGCCTAACCATCAATACGCTAATTTTTGCTTGCACTCGCAACATAGAAGCGCTCTCTAGCCCCGCCCCGTTGACTTTGTATAGAAATCTATACATATAATAAAACAGTAAAAAAACTGTGTCTGTACATTGAATATATTATAAAATAAATAATTGAGGGGGGTTTAGAAACAGTAATAGAGCACGAATCCAAAAAAAAAAGTCTGTCTGTTTGTCTGTTTGTTTGTACACGCTAATCTTCGGAACTGCTGGATGGATTTGAATGACTTTTTGTTTGTTGTGTAGGTATTGAGTCTGGGCAAGATATAGGCTATAATTTATCTTGGAAACTTGAACACCTGATGCAGAACCGCAACAGACCAGCTAAACTATAAGAGATACAAAAATGGTATCATAGCAAAAATTGTTCCACGTGATGGGCATTTTCTGCTGAGAGAATAAATTTGAAGATCTGGAACACCTGATGTGAAACTCCAAGAGCCCAGCTAGACTAACATATATATAGGAATGACGTTTTAGCAAAAGTTGTTCAATCTGATGAGCACTCTTTGTTGATTTATAAAAATCGAAGATCTGAAACACCTGTCGTGGAAATCCAAGAGCCCAGCTACACCATAACACATATAGTGACGTCTTAGCAAAAGTTGTTCGGTCTGATGGGCATTTCCTGTTGACTTTTATCTTGGAAACAAACACCTGATGCAGAACCGCAACAGACCAGCTGAACTATAAGAGATACAAAAATGGTACCATAGCAAAAATTGTTCCACGTGATGAGCATTTTCTGTTGAAGATCTGGAACACCTGATGTGGAACTCCAAGAGCCCAGCTATACTATAACATATTTAGAGGAATGAAGTTTTAGCAAAAGTTGTTCAATCTGATGAGCACTCTCTGTTGATTTATAAAAATCGAAGATCTGGAACACCTGTTGTGGAACTCCAAGAGCCCAGCTACACCATAACACATAGGAATGACGTCTCAGCAAGTGTTGTTTGGTCTGATGGGCATTTCCTGTTGACTTACAAAAATGAAAGATCTGGAACGTCTCGAATCGTCTCGCGCATCCCGTTGTATTCCCGTCCCCGGGCTCTTAAAATTCGACATCAGACGTTTCAGGTCTTCTATTTTGACGACCCCGTTGTCGCTGGCATAAGCAACAGGTTCCGCGTACGAAGTCGCGGGCAGAAGCTAGTAATGAATAAAAAGATACCGAATCGGCCGAGCGCACTGACGACTCACGCCAAACGAGAGTTATTGTTATTTTGCGCGCCAAAGTTGACGCTTTCCTAATAGGTCCAAACTTTAAGGGGGCGTGGCTCCGCATGATGTAAGCGAAAAAAAAATTAAAATGGCCAGGCGGAGAAGACCACGATAATACATTAAAAATGCCACGTTTATTCTCACCTAATCCCGTAAGTAGGTAGTATAATCCTGTCGAAAACACTGCAGAGTATGTTCATAGTGAGGTCCCTCTCATCCTCCAACCATTTCAGAACTTCCAGCATGCTATAGTCCAGGGTTTCAGCAACTTCATCCTGGTCGTCCATTTCCATATCGAACATTGTTTCAGATTTAGGTTTATTCTTTTCACTTTCTACTATATTTACGTCCATTAGTATCATTCTGGAAATAAATAAGATTTTCTAAAAAGATTTGTTTTATTATCTTCGAAAAAAGGTTTTGATGACAAACATTGAGCTATTTATAACTACTACGTTTAATGCCCGATCCAGACTCTCCACGAGGCTACACGAGGGAACGCGAGTACGAGAGTGTGGATTCGACGATGCGCTCGTGTCCTCTCGTCTTCCCTCGCCTCGCCTCGCTGTCGCTCCGTTTTGTGTCGGTTTTTCGGACGCGAGTCAAAGGACGCGAGGGGTGAGTCGAGGGAATCATCCACACTCTCGCGCTCGCTCACTTTGTAGTAACTGCTGCAGAGTAAGGAAACAGTTGTTAAAAATATTTGTTAATCAAGAAAGGCTGCTTTACCGTTGAGGAATTTAAAACTGACAAATTGGGAATCGATTGATTCTGAAATAATATTAACTTGACGTACCTAAATGTAAAATAATATTAGGTGCTACATTACCTATACCTATGACAAAAATGATTGAACGAACTGATAATAATGATTAATTATAAAATAATAAATAAATGATTGAATAATGTTTTGTTTAGTTAATGTAATATAAATAATTTTAATATAATATTTGTAATGTAAACAATTTTAATGTAATTAATTGTAATAATTAGAATCAATATTTTAAGTAATCTAATAATTTGATTTATAAAATATTTTATTTTTTATTTATATTTTTTTTAAATATATATATACCTATATATATATATATATATATATTTTTAAATATTTTTATTTTTATTTAATATTTACCCTTACAGGGTGCATGTCTTAATACTGTGTCATGAAATTTTAATGCATGCCTAATAACCAGTGATTTACATGTTAGCAAATAAATAACTAAATAAATAAATAATATTGGTAGGCACATAAAGTAGCCGCAGTCACTTCAATCTGTGCAACAAGAGCGGCAGTGCGAGGCGCGCGGGGCGGCTAACCCCGTATATACACACATCAAAAGTGTCTAGGGATCAAGCATTTTTATGCGGATTTCTTGAGATTGAGATGTGGCTTTGTAATAAATTTATGATTTTATAAATTTATATGGATCCTTTTTGGTGCATTTCATAATTTGAATCAGGAACTCTCAATCAAATTCGAGTAAAAGATGAAAATAAGCTGTCAATATTTTTCCTATAAAAACATACAACGCATTGAAGACATTATTAGTGCTACTGTTTCCCTACTACTGATTAAAACCAACGTTATTATGGAGCGGCGACGTCATTTAAGCAGGGAAGAAATGCTCAGAGCCGTGGGAATGATAGAAGCTGGTTCCCGGCAACGTACTGTAGCTTTAGCTCTGAATACAAGTCAGAGTGTTATCAGTCGACTTTGGACACGTTACCGAAGCACTGGTACCGTGGCTGAGCGCCATGGAGGACGGTATCGCTGCACCACACGGAGACAAGACCGATACATTCAAATCTTAACTCGAAGAGCTCCAACAATAACCGCCATGATGTTAGCCGTGAGGCTTCATCACTCTTCAGGGAACTTAATTAGCGACCAAACAGTCAGAAACCGCTTGCATGAAGTGAACCTTCATTCCCGAAGACCGCTACGGGTACCATCTATAGCAATGCACAATCGTAGGATTCGATATCAATGGGCTCTTGAACACAGAAATTGGGCAGAAGAACAATGGCGTTTCGTGTGCTTTTCTGATGAGTCTCGTTTTGGTATGAGACCGGATACAAGACGTATACGACACTGGAGAACCCCTGGACGCCAACAGCGATTAAAATCCTGCCAGGAAGTCCATCCTTATAGTGGTGGAACCATCATGGTATGGGCGGGTATTTGGATCGGCGGAAGAACTGAGTTGATTTGGATCAGAGGCAACCTCAACGCTCAAATTTATGCTGAGACGATTGTATCAGACGTCATCGTTCCTCTACAAGTGCAAATCGGTCCCTTATTTCAGTTAATGCATGATAATGCACGACCGCACACCGCAAGAGTTGTAAGACAGACTCTCGCCGCAGCTAACATCAATGTCCTGCCCTGGCCTGCTCAGTCGCCAGACTTGAACCCGATTGAGCATGCACGGGATATGCTACAGAGAAGAGCTCTGCCGAATATGGAGGGTATCCAGTCGCAAGAAGACCTTTTTTTGTTGTTGCAACGAACATGGGCGGCCATTCCACAGCGTGATTTGGATGAACTCATTTTGAGTATGCCAAACCGATGTTCTTGTGTTGTTAGTGTTCGCGGTAGAAACACGGATTATTAATTGTTTAAGTTACCCAATAAAATTTTAAAGAAAACTGTGTTTTCAGTCATTTTTTCGAACTTTAATGTTAGTGGTTCAAATGTCAAAAATCCCTTTATTAGGAAAATGGCAAATTTCTTTATTAATGCAAAGGTGACTTGGTTTATCGTTACTGTGACAAACGAAAACACTTTATTTGATGAATCCTTAAAGAAAATTTTAATTAATATCAATCAGGAGAAAAGTTATTGCAAAAATATATGTTGATCCCTAGATACTTTTGATGTGTGTATAAAGGGTGTAAAACACCTCTTAACGAAGCCAAAAGGCACTTGTTCTCCTCGTCATTGCGATCATTTTTTTGTTCTACACCATACCTGGGAACCTTCTAGTTACGGAGATATTGGGGGCAAAGTTTTAACTTTTTGACAAGGTATAGATGTTCTGTAGCGAGCAAGCGACTGAGTGAACTGCGGCCGGCCGACCGCAGTTGAACGGGGCACAGATTTTGTTCGCGCTGTCTTCTATATCCGTAGTAGTAATAGCTCAATGATGACAAATTACATTTACAAACTATCAAGAAGAGTGAGAGAGTGTATTGCACAAGTTTTTATATGAAAACTAACTCAAGTTTACTTGATTCTTGATGTAAGGCGCGGGACAAATACAAGAAGCGTTGGGCGCACTTCTCTGTTTGTATAGAAGAGGTGAGGCGCGAGACATATGTACTGAGACGGCGATGGCGCGGCGCCCGCGCCACACCCCCGCTCGTCGCCTCTTGTATTTTTCCCGCGCCTAAGTGTTTCCTCAAGCAAAGTTGGCAAACTGAATATCAGTAATTACAGTGCCGGTTTTAGCACTACCAGCGCCCTGGGCGAGATTTCTAGCGCGCCCCCTAATTGCAATTTTAAACCCATACGAAAAAAAGGCAAAGGTTATGTATAATGAAACAAACCAATGCCATGCCATGTAATCTTTTTTTAACTAATTTAAATTTACTTTTCTAGCCTTTCTATCGGCGAACTCTTTTATTAAGTTATCCATTAAGTTATCAAAGTCGATGTTTTCAGCAATTTCATTTTCAATTGACAAAGTTGCCAAGTTTGTCAATCTAGATTGACAAACTTGGCAACTTGGCCTTTGTTGGGTGGGTCAGCTAGTTTAGGATATTTACAAGTAAGTAGGCCTCAGAGGCAGGACCGTCTTTAACTATTGGGGGGCCCTGGGCACTTGAGAATAATGGGGCCCTTGTAGAATGCAAGAGCGAGCGAAGCGAGCTCGAACTTTTTTGCAACCCGCCTGGGGTAGTTTAGATTTTGCTTGGCAAAAATAAACGGGTGTTTTTTTTAGCGGCGGAGAACTTTATTTGTAAATAAAATGCAGAAAAACATTTTTGATGATAAATGCATGAATATGGTTTCAGTGATGTGGCCACTGCGGCTGGCGCGAACATGCCCAAAACTGGATGCTGTATTTCGGCAATAATGCGTTGAATGTTGGCTTCCAAGTGCTCACTGTTTCTCATCTCATTTCGTCAAAGGTTCAAAAACGAGGATGGTCGGAACTTACAGTTAACTGCGAGCAGTTTAAAGACATGAGAACTAACTATTCGTGTGACAATTGCAAGGCATTAATGTTGCAGGCATGTGGTTTCAAACGTCCAAGTCTGAGATCCATAGGTCAAAATGGGAAGAATGTAATACTTGTGAATGTTTTTTTCGCTTGAGTGCCAAAGGAAGGTTTCATTACCTTCTTTATAGCAAACAAACATTATTGGCATACAATTATCAGTCAAATAGAGCCAATGACAAGGATTTAAAAACTTTTTTCTGTGTTTTGTTTCAATTTAAAGTTCTCCGCCGCTAAAACACATCCTTAAAAGTATTGACTTATGCCAAAAAGCGAGCGGAGCGAGCTCGAAAATTTTAGTATTCTGTGGTCCTGCCTGGGATATAAGTAACAGGAACTTGGGGGCCCTTGGATCGCGGGGCCCTGGGCACGTGCGTCGTGTGCCCTTATGGTAAAGACGGTATTGCTCAGAGGGGATAAGGAGGGGCGCCTGCGGCGCGCGGCGCCCCTTCATATTCGGCGCCCTGGGCGGTCGCCCACCCTCGCCCCCCCCTAACGCCGCTACTGAGTAATTATTCACTCTCTTCTTCTCAGTGTGTCGATGGCAATCTAAATTGTGTCGGCCCAGAACTGAGCTACTACTTATATTTATTACTATTATTGACACTGAAGATACAAGACATTTCCTCGAACTAATGATGCTAGGGGTATAAGGAACAGGATGTGAAATTCCTCATCCCCGATTGTTAAGTGCCACTCCGACCAGACCAGTGTAATGTCTGGTGGGCTACTGCCCGACAGGCTATGTCGCTACAATTCCAAGAAATAAAAATAAATAAATATCGCTGGACATTACATACTAAGCGAAGAGGCTTGTGTCGTGTACACCAGATAGTTGATATACTACATATATACTTTTTGTTTGTAAATACATACTTAATATACATATAAACATTCATGACTAGGAAATAAATGTCCATGCTCATCACACAAACATTTGCTCCTAAAGGGTCGCGCCGCCCCTATGTGCGAAGTGTGCGGCGCACACAGGCGCCAAGACAATCGCCGCCATCGAAATTATTTTTGTTACACTTACACAACAACATATTCTTTGTAGTGAAGTATCTAAATAAGTTGAAACATGAAGATTCGTGAAAAAAAGAGGCGCTTCATAGGTTTCGCTACCCTAAGAGTCAATTCACACCGAAAGAGCAGCGAAGGGCAGCGAAGCGGAGCGCACATGTGAATTTTAACTTTATTTTCATTAATACTTATTATCGCTCCGTTTATGGAATTCGCCGGCGTTCCCGCGGCGCCGCGGGCATCCGCGCGACTCGTTCGAGTTTCTCATGCGATAATAAGTATTATAGTAATGAAAATTAAGTTAAAATTCATATGTGCGCTCCGCTTCGCTGCCCTTCGCCGCTCTTTCGGTGTGAGTTGACCCTAAGAACGTAAGGCAGCCTCACTACCTCTATATACCGCAATATTTTGCTTGTTTAAATAACTCATAAAATCAAAAAATCAAAATCAAAATCAAAGCATTTATTTCAAGTAGGCCAGTTCCAGGCACTTTTGAATTGTCGAAACAAAAATGAAAATTAAATGTAGCTACAGTCACAGTCACAAGACATAAAAACTGTGAAAGTACTGTAGTTGCCCATTCCCTAGCGTAGATCTCTATGGAGAAGAACGGGCAAGAAACTCCATGGACACTCTTTTAAATCAAAATGTTGTTACAAAATCTTGGTTACATCATTCATGTTAAGATGGTATATTATGTGAGAACAATGTAGCAAGATGTGCACGTTAAAAGTGTCCATAGTAAAAACAAAAAATACAATTAATAAATAAACATTCAAATAAGCCATGGCAACTAAGAGATGACCAGTCGCAACTGACAGCGCCCGTTCACGAACATGACGCATGGATCAGCACCATTCAGCTCAACCATTTCGAAGGGAACTAAATGATCCAACACACGCGCCACCATCAGCGAGACATTAGAGTGAGCATGACATACTCTCAACCGCCAGGGCACATTCAAGTCAAGAAATAAAAATAAAAACGTAGGATTTCAGTGAATGATAGCTTTCTAGTACATAGTACTCACACAATATGGGCTATGCGATTATATAATACTAGAGATTGATTCTATACAATTCAAAGATAGTTGTACAATCTTCAGCAGCTCCAACAATTCTATGTAATGCTATCAATTTATGCGCCCCTGTCCATGTGGAGCAGGACCAGCATTGAGCCACGCATTTTTATCAGCGATATAATCGCCCAACTTGTAATAAGCTTGCTTACATAGTGTGCGTTTGATACATGTTTTAAATTTCGTCTCATTCAGTTCAAGAATACTTTGTGGAATTTTATTATAGCATCTCAAACAGTACCCCATGAAAGATGAGTCTACTTTAGCGAGTCTGAAGCCTGGCTGAACGAGTTGGTCCCTATTTCTAGTACTGTAATTATGTCTATCACCTCTTTTACCAAAATGGTGCAGATTTTTTCTGACGTACATTATGTTTTCGTAGATGTACTGACAATGTACCGTCATGATGCCAATATCCTTAAACAGTTCCCTTAGAGAATCGCGCCTACGAAGATTATATATGGCTCTGATGGCTCTTTTTTGCAGAATAAATATAGACTCAATATCTGCAGCCCGTCCCCATAGCAAAATGCCATAAGACATTATACTATGAAAGTAACTAAAATAGACCAGTCTAGCGGTATCTACATCAGTAAATTGACGAATTTTTCTAATAGCATATGCCGCTGAACTTAGCCGCGCCGCAAGGGATGTTAAATGAGAACCCCATTGTAGCCTTGAATCAAGCGTAATCCCCAGGAAAACCGTTTTATCTACGAATTCAAGTTTCTCTTTATTCAATATTATTTCACAATCACTACTTCTAACATTGGGTAAAGCAAATCTTATGCATTTAGTTTTTTTTTCATTTAATACTAAATTGTTTGCTGTGAACCAATTATGGACCTGAAGTAGGGCGTTATTCACGTCATCTAGATTTTGGGCCCGTCTATTTATCTTAAAAATTAGGGAAGTGTCATCAGCAAACAACACCATATTTTGAGGTTGGTTTTTCAATAAATAGGGTAGATCATTTATATACACGAGAAAGAGGAAAGGACCCAATATTGAGCCTTGCGGAACCCCCATTACTACTTTTAAACCCTGTGAGTTAACACCATTTATTTGAACATGTTGTTGTCTATCACTCAAATATGATTTTACCAAACTAAGTGCAAGTTGACCTAATCCGTAATGCTCAAGTTTCAAAAGTAATGTGTCGTGATTTACGCAATCAAATGCTTTGGAAAGGTCACAAAATATTCCTATGGCATCTTGAGACTCTTCCCACGCAGTAAATATGTGCTTTAATAAGGTTACACCGGCGTCAGCCGTACAACGTCCCTTGGTGAAACCATACTGTTGATCGGTTAAAATTTTGTTGGTGTTAAAATGATTGAGCATTTGATTCAGCATTACTTTTTCAAACACCTTGCTAAAAACCGGCAACACGGATACAGGTCTATAATTATTAGTATCTTTACTGTCCCCGGATTTGAAAAGAGGTATGACTTTACTGTATTTCATTAGATCAGGGAAAACTCCTTGGTCTACACACAAATTAAAAATTAAAGCTAAGTATGGGGCTATAGTCTCAAGTATGGATGTACAAACTTTGATAGACATTCCCCATAGATCTTCGGTCAGTTTTATTTTTATTTGCCGGAAAGCTTTAATAACTATCATAGGGTTTATGTGTTTAAATTGAAATTCAACCGTGCAGCCAGATACATTCGCCTTTAATAAACCAATTGAGACTTCAGGTGAGGAATTAAGAGCCTCTGTAGTTTTTAATGGTATATCGGTAAAGAAATTTACAAATTCTTGAGCTACTTCCAGATTAGAGCTTTTAGGACCACATGCTGAATCTAATGTGTAGCTAGTGTTACGTATTTTATTCCTGTTAGTCTCATTATTTATGACCTTCCAAACTGTCTTTATTTTGTTTTCTGCTGTTTTGATCTTGTTGCTAATGTGCAGGGCTTTAGCAACCTTGCACGTATTTCTAAAAATTTTTGAATACTTAGCAACATACTTGTTAAAAGTTTCAGTGTTTATAAAAGGCTTAAGGCCATAAAGCTCAAATAGTCTTTCCCTACTTTTTCTGATACCTCTAGTTGCCCAATCACTGAATATGAATTTAGGGCTAATACTTTTTGTCTTCTTTTCAAAAGTTTTGTTGAATTCCGTGTGAACTATTGAAAAGAAACGATCATACAATTGATTTATATTAATATCGTCATGGCTCATAACACCTAACTTGTTCTGTAGGGAAATATTATACCTATTTAATTTGCTAGAAGTTATAGGTCTAAATTTTATCTGAACTTTTTGCAATGGTGTATTACATCTAAAAGTTACAGTTTGTCCGCTATGGTCAGACGGTAGACAATTTACTATGGCTTTATCTATGTAATCACAATCGCAGAAAACATTATCTATACAAGTAGCTGAAGATGGAGTGACTCTAGTAGGTTCTATAAAAGTGTTGGTCAAGTCAAATGACTTAAAAAGATTTAATAACCGACTGCTATTTGAATTTTCTTCTAAAATATTGATATTGAAATCACCACAAATAATTGTAGATTTATTACTGGCTTCCAATTTTGCTAGTACATCTTCCATTATTGATTCAAATAAGGGAAAGTTTTGATAGTTTGGGGGTCTGTACACACACACAATTACATGCTTATCTAGCTCAACACAGGACAGTTCGACGCAATGTTCAACCGAGAGACCTACTATATCATTACGTTGCTTATATTTAAAACATTTTTTTATTAATATTAGGGAACCTCCACGAAGCATAGTTTTACGATTAAAGCAGCTACCCACCATATAGTTCTCATAATTGATAAGCATTTGGTAATCCTTTAGCCAATGTTCAGTAAAACAAATAATGTCAAACTTACTATTTTCTAAAAACAATTCAATTTCTAATAATTTGGAAGAAATGCCTTGGATATTTTGGTGGAATAATTTTAAAGTGTTCTGCTGAGGCCCTTTTTTACTAACTAATTGAGTGCAAGAAGATACGTTGGTAGGATTAACAATATTGTTAATGGTACCTTCTGTTGTCTCACATTCTAGTTTAAATTAATATTTGGAGTGAGGCCGGAGACTCCCGTGCCATCCTCAGACAACAAGACCCTATCACTAATAGACCATAGACACACTTACTTATTTATAACAGCCATCATGATTTGTTCTCGCAGCGAGGGAATATATTTACTCATCCATATTAAATTGTATATGTACGCCCTGTTGACGTAACAACCTGCCTTGTAGTACGGGAACTGTTCTATTACTATGTGTGTTAAAAGATCACTGGTCCTGTGAACAAGAAATACTAAAGTCAATACTAGTGTCCATCTGAAGATTCAGCTTCGGCCTAAACCGAAGGTTTCTAGCAAAGAGCAGGCAGGAGTCTAGAAGGTAGGGATCACACATTTCGAAGTCTTTTGACAAGTGGCAAGGTAAGTAATTGTTATGAATGTTGTTAACATTATTAAGGGTGTAAAAGACCTCTTAACGAAGCCGAAAGGTACTTGTTCTCCCAGTCATTGCGATCATTTTTTTTCATACCTGGAAATCTTCTAGTTTGGTACGGAGATATTGGGGGTCAAAGTTCCAACTATTTGACAAGTTTTTTTTTAATAAGTACAAGTTTTTATTGTAAGATTTTTACTTTAAACAACTCCACGACCCCCGTACTATTCAATCCATCCACCAGCACAATGTTTTGAGTGCGTTATATTGAGTTCTACCACAAAACATGACCTTACACCCCAAAAAAAAAAGTCGTTTCCCAGCAATAATTTTTGCGTAAAGTTACTTAGTTTGATGTACAGAATGCTTGGTTGACGGCTTCGTGATGAGGTTGTTTACACCCTGTATACTTAAACTTTAAAAGTTTTAAAAACCGGCCAAGTGCGGACTCGCGCACGAAGGGTTCCGTACCATTATCTATACATTAGACAAAACGGCAAAAAAATCACGTTTGTTGTATGGGAGCCCCCCTTAAATATTAATTTTATTCTGTTTTTAGTATTTGTTGTTATAGCAGCAACAGAAATACATCATCTGTGAAAATTTCAACTGTCTAGCTGTCACGGTTCATGAGATACAGCCTGATGACAGACAGACGGACAGACAGCGAAGTCTTAGTAATAGGGTTCCGTTTTTACCCTTTGGGTACGGAACCCTAAAAATCATCGGCGCACTACAGCAAAGAGCTTGACGTTGCTGGCCGCTGCCACTTCTGTCTGAATTGACCCTTATGCTAATGAGAAATAATAATGCTTCATGTATAACTTGTCAAAGTTGTGAACTCAATTTAGTCTATAGGCCCACGTAATCATTATCATCTACAGCACAACCTCACCCACAAAATTGGGTCTGCTTCTCTCAAATACCCAGGGTGACAATGTTGACTGCCTATCCCGCTGCCAGACAACCAGTACTTCTTTCTCCAGTCCTGGGAGGCCTGGGAAACCTGCCATCACCGCGCCTGGCTAGATGTGCTGCAGAATTCCACTCGGCATAACTCGGATTCTGGAGTTAAATGCCGCCCTAATTCTGGTCCCCAGTATTATGATGATTGCATGATTTGTAAATCTATAAGAGGTACATAATCACGTTTTCTTAAGTGTCCAGCCTCGATAAAATTACAATTGTAACAGATATTTAGCAAGCCCACAAAATTGCATATTTTATAACACCAACAACTGATTATATTGTCCATTATCTATAAACATGAACTTCAGATAATGTTATCTATGTGGGTTATTATGTTTTAACAATACGAGTATGTATCACACAAACGCTATTGATTTGTCTTAAAACCTTAATTTCAGCACTAATTATATATTATCTAATGCTGTAAATTAGCTTATAGATCACAACTGTTACTTTTGTAAAGTGATATCACTTTACCTCATTGCAAGCCCAATGTAAGTCTCATTACTTTTTCATTTGAAGAGGTATTTTAATGATTTTTCCACATTTTCTTCAATTTTACTTAATTTAAAAAATAAATTAAACTTCTCAATTCTCCAACCAGTATTCAAATAACACTGTTCCTCAGACTCCACTAAGATATTACTGGAGTTTGCAGAAATGCTATTTAAACCTTATAGGACATAAGACAACTACTTTTTACAGCTTTACTTACTTTTCATGGACATCAAACTATAAAAAGTAGGAACAGTAAATGTTTCCTGTATTGATCTTAGACCTATTTCAATTTTCATAGTTTTTTGTTTGATAACCAGGTCTCATAGAAATCATACATATACATATTATGAGCGGATGTTAATGTCCATGATTAATAAGTATGTTTATTTGACTTTAGACCAATCTTGGTTTCAAAAGTTTTAGGAAAATATTTTTTCCAAAACTTGTACAAGTGCAAATGTACAGAGTTTTCTTACCAATGCATTTGGTTTTGCAAATGCAACATTTAGTTCATGTAGAACTGATTTCTCCAGCCTGTCCATACCTCGTGATTGTTTTCATCTAAGTGTACACCCACCCCTAGAATTTAGAGAAGCTCAGTGATGACTGTGCATTAAATATAATTCTATTTTTTTAAAACAGCTTTATAATTCATAGCTTGGCTAATATGCATGATATGAATATCAATCATAGCTTATAACAATCACGAATAATGAAGTTTTCTGCTAGAGAAAGATTTTTAGAATTGGATCATTCGTTCTGGGGATTACCACCAACATACAAACAAATTTTACCATGTAATATGAGTATACTGACAAAATTGTGCTACTCTACTATCAACTATCAAGAAAATATTGATAGATTTCTTAATGCAGTAGCAAGTCTTGTAATAAATATCAAAAGTACTTTCATTACTCCCATAGATTCAGCATGTCTATGGTGACCTCTACCATACAAGAAAAGGAAGTGGTTCATTATGCCGTAACAATTGAATTCACATGATTAAGCATTGTTACCCAATTTACCATAAAGTTAATCAAGGTTAAGTTATTCAAAGATTGTGTCCATTTCCTCTGTTTGAAAATTAAAAAGTTCAAAGTTTCAAACTTAAGTTTCAGTGCAGCACTGAATAACATAATTATTGCACAACATAATTTGATGATCTTGTGCAATTTATCTGCAAAAACGGCGTTCCTTTTACATAATTTTGACAACTTTATTAAAGTTTTCCATCATTTTCAGTCATTTGTGTAGAACTTTAGACCATTTTGATAACTCCAAATAAAGAAAATTTTTGTATAAGTAGCCTAACAAATTACGAATATCAGAACACAGCAAACAGATATTCACTAGGACGTTAAGTTAGCTGATTCAGCTCTGCATGGCTCACCAGCCATAGAGACATAATTATATTGTAAAACAAAAGTAGACAAAAAAATGATATTCTATTCTAATCTGAACTCCACTGAAAGCTAACTGCCATCAGATAGCTCTTGAAACCCTCTTAGTCACCATGCTAAGTAGGGCAAGGACATGGTCTAAACATATCAACAAAATTGTTGATAAGCCACATGTTTGACAACATCAGATGATGTTTTGTAACACATGAGGATGTGAAATAGATATTTTAATATCTAAATTACATAATTTCAGTATTGATAAACATCACTACTCAGGTTTTTTCAATCTTGGACATCATTGACATTGGTGAAGAAGGTGGCATGGTGATCAATGCTCATGCCTTCTCTCAGCAGGCCTTTGCCCTGATTGGGGGCAGTTGTGAAATTGGGGGCAGTTGTGAAATAAAGATATTGAATACTTACATTGGCATTATGGCTACTATGTGTCCTATAATATCATGTATAATAGACCATTTTTTCAAAAGCTCTGGTGGTGGATTATCTTCCCAGTTTTCTCCTTCTCCTGAAAAACAAGTCATTTCCATATTGTTAAGTTTCAAGTGATTGAAAAACATTGTGAAATAACATAGTGACAGTAAACTTCAGTTTCAGCAACATTGCACAATTATTATTAACAAGATAACAATAATATTGTAGGTGGATTTTTTTGTTGAGAAATACAAATTAAGTCTTAGTTAATTATTCTGTTTGATTACCAAAGGCTGAGAATGATGTAAAAAAATCTCTAGGGCTATTGACATAAAAATTGCACAAGTGATGTTGACTTTCATTGTGCAATATTTATAAAGGTCTTACCTTTAAAAAGTGTGACTAGCCGCATCATGACAAGGGGGCAGTGGTAGGTGTGTGCCGTCACCAGATCCAGCACAAAACTCCGGTACAGCTCCACCAACTCCTCACTCCGACTCAACCACTCAATATTACACACTACATCCACAAAGTGAGTCAACTCCCTGCCTAACAAAACAACACATGACAAACTGTCATCAAACACTATCCTAAAGTTATCCTCGTTCAGAGGATACTCTTTCAATACTTTCACCAACTCATGGTACGGTCCAGTGCTTTTGTTACTGACGTAATTCACTAGTATTTGTTTAACTTGGTTCTTCGTAAACCGCAGTCTCATCCGCGCCAGCGCCGCCTGTCGCTCGATGGTCTTTTGCATCAGCGATGCAACACTCTTCGGCGTCACTGCCATCTCTATTTCTTTAGATCCGACGATATTGACTTCAAGTATTCTACTATTTCCGGCTGCCGTAGCAGTTCGGCCTTCTTGTGGTTCAAAACTTCACGCAATATGTTGCTACTGTCCTCGAGTGTCGGCAAGCTCTGCGGCGGCTGTTCGTAGCTCGTACTCGGTTTGTTGTACCCGAGACTCGGGTCGGAAGCTTCGGATGTCCTCTTATCTTTCAGATAATTCTGCAATCTCTCCAATACTACTTTATTATCACCTTCTTTCTTTTCCGGGCTATAACCTTCCTTGGACATCGCTTTGCGTAAATTTTACATCGTAAAGGGTATACTTTACGAACAAATACTAATTGTTGCTGCACAAGTTGTGTATTCCTTCACTGGTGCTATTATAATACTGGCTTATACTGGTTAAAAATAAAATTATCTAAAGAACAGAACATGTGCACAACTACGCGGAATCAAAACGTGACACCGTGACAGACAGCCCGCCCATGACAACTGACAGCTGAAAATTATGTTGACGTTTCGTTCGCGACGTTTTTTTATTGAATAATCCACTTTAGTAACTTTCACAGTTTTTAGTCGATTTTATTTCACTTGGGAACTTGGCGGTAAAGTGTGGCGAAATTATAAAAAGTGTAAAATGCAGAAGTGTGATGTGCCATTTGAATTAAATTACAAAATTGAGTTGTATGATTTAGTAAATCACAAGAACATTTTACTGAACACGAACAATATTTTACACGAACTTACAATCGTGTCGTGGAACAGAGTGCGATATTGACAGCTAGTTTATGTTTTGCTATCTGTGGTTTTTCATTTCTCAATGAGTTTGGGAGGGGTAGAATGCGTGTGTATTTCTGAATTCCGAATTTATGCTTTATTTTATTATGTATTGTCATTAAATAGTGTGTACGTTGTGCTATCGCGAAAATGTGTATTGAATGAACTTATAACTATAGTGTAAAATACTTTGCTCAGTTTCTTTCTATTCTATGGGCGTTGATAATCATGCAAAATGGCCAACGATTTGTGGTCATGTACCTGTTGTACGGAGGCTCTTACGTGTTGGTTGCGCCTAAAACTGTCGCCGGAGGAAATAGAGCAGCGATACAGAAGCAAGGAAATAGATAGAATACTAGAGAAGGAGAAACAGACACTGCGACGACAGGTAAAACTATTGTTGCTCGGCGCGGGTGAAAGCGGAAAGTCAACATTCCTGAAACAGATGAGGATAATACACAAAGTGAAGTTTGAGCCGGAACTAGTGCGAGAGTACCAGCATGTGATATACCAGAACATAGTGAAGGGGATCCAGGTGTTGGTGGACGCGAGGGATAAGCTGGCCATACCGTGGGAGAACCCGAGGAACTTGGATATCGGGCAGCAGGCGCTGCATTTCAACAGCACGTCATCGCTGGACAGTCGGCTGTTCGTGCATTACGCGCCGCACATACACTCGCTGTGGTTAGACAGAGCCATAAAAAGGGCCTATGACAGGCGGAGAGAATTTCAATTGGTAAGTTACAATGTTCAATGTTTGCCAAGTAAACAATGGTACAAGTGGAGTCTTTGTGTGGCCAGTGGGGTTCCTTTTGTGGTTTTAGCTCAATGTGTACTTATCCCTATTGATAAATTTACAGGTTGAGTATTCATGTAATAGGTAACTGTTTTATTATCATTTATAGCAGCAATTGATAAAACAAACATGTTATTGTTTGTTTTATTGGTAGTCAACTGTTTTTCCTAAATGATAAGGTGGAATATGATCAATACTGATAATAATAAAGGTAGGATTGTTAATAAATTGTGGGTTCTTTGTTGTAGTGTTCCATATTTAAATTGGCAAAGTCAGAGTTGAATCATTCAACCTTTGTTGAGAGGACAGGATGGTTTAATTTTTATAATTGCCAGTACTTTCTTAACACATTCTTAAAGTGAGTCTACAGGAAATCGTTACACATCTGTACTTCTTCTTGATTTTCTTTAGTGTTTTCCTTGTTTTTATGATAAATCTTTTTGTGTCTTGCAAACTTTGTTTATGTTGCTGCTGCCAATATATTTCTTATCTGATTTCCTAGTTTTAAAGTATTTTCTTGGCCTTTTTTACTGGTTACAAAATGTGTACATAAGACAAGGCATCCAGTTTTCTCAAGTTGCTTGACATAAACATAGGTATATATCAATTAGAAGGGATATAACCTATACATATAAATAAAACAGTTCTTTGACTGAAACTATGCACAATTTAAATAACTGAAGAACGAGAAGATATGTTACTTTCTTATTGTGTCTAGAAATGCACAGAAAAGGGATGATTCGCAATCCTAATGAATTTAAAACAACAACATCGTATCTTAACATAAAAAGTGAAATGATGCACACTGCTTCAGTAACAAGTGAAGTTTGGCACCGATCAGGCAACACATTACGAATATCAATTACTTAGCTATCATAATGTTTGCAATGTTTATTCATTGTTTTACACCTGCATGTGTAACTTGCATGCATAATATGTTAATGTTCCATTCTGTTTATGAGCATACTTGTTTTTTCTTTTGAGTTTTAGTGTAGTATCCGGCAGAGTAGAATAGAACCAACCCATTCCAGTCACGGGTGTCGTATAAGGCGACTAATGTCTGAGGCAGAACACCTTGCACCTCCATGGACCAGAGAATGGGCAGCAGCTTTTTCTGTTCGTCTTTCATCCGCCTGCCAAGCGTGGAGATTATGGCAAATTCCTCCCATCATGGGAGAGATTTATGTTCAGCAGTGGACGTTATGGGCTGTTGTTGTTTAGGTTAAATTGTTGAACTATCATGGAGACAATTTTTATTGTGCTGGGCTCTTATTATAACATTTTGAAATAGTGTTCTTGAAGTATTTTGCCTGTACTTCTCTATAGAGATCTATGCTTCATCGTCATCCACAGCCCAACTTTACCCACTGCTGGGTGTAGGCCTCTCTTTGTTTCTGTCAAACTTCACATTCGTAGCTCCAGATCTATGCTTCGAAAAGTGAAACTTAAGTTTTCCATACTTATTGTGTCTGTGATTTTCCAACTCTGTCACAATTAGGTGGCCTACCATGACGTCTTAAAGCAGGATCGTAATCTTTATTTTGATTATAAAGTTGTTAGGTTGTTGCTATTAAGGATGGAATGGCTGTAAAAGGACTGTAGCTTCATCTTTCTGTTTTTGACTGACCAACACCTTGAAAGTGCCTGTAATTCGTTTATTTGAAACTAGCGGACGTCACGCGGTTTCACCCGCGTATTGCCCGTACTGCCCGTACCCGTAGGCTTACGGGGATAAAATATAACGCATATTACTCAGTAAAGACATGGCTTTCTAATGGTGAAAGAATTTTTAAAATCGGTTGAGTAGTTTTAGAGTTAAATCGTAACAAACACAAACAAAAAATCCAACCTCAAACCCTTTATAATATTAGTCTATTACAGGTAAATTCTAAGAGTTTGAGTTTGAAATACAACACAATTATAACATTATTTATTAGGTATCTTGAAGTAACGCTATTAAAAACTTAGTGGCGCTCTTATGAGGTCATATGTTAGGTGAATTACAGTAATAACTAGTTTAGTTATCTGATAAGAGTTTATTTAATGTTTGATTCATGAATGCAGCTGCCTTATATGTGCTAACTGGCTATTAGATAATGCTGCTATGAAAAGTCTCTACTGAAAGGCCTTTTCTTAATTAATAACTAGGTATTGAATATTTACAAGGATTTTATGATTATGGACAACATTACAAACTGTGGACATGCAGTATGTAACCAATGTTTAAGTACAACACAGAACTATTTTACATGATTTCTCAATGTAGTAATATAATAATATAAATGTATAAATAGTAGAATATAAAAAAGAAGAATAGTAGTGTGAATGTAGTAATATAATAATAATATTATAAAGAGGTAACATTTGTTTGTAAGTTTGTATGTAGGGGGTAATCTCCGGAAGTAATGAACCAATTTTAAAAATGTTTCACTGGTAGAAAGCTACATTATTCGTGAGTGCTATAGGCTATATTTTATTCCCGTACTCCCAAGGGAACGGGAACTACGCGGGTGAAACCGCGGGCCGTCAGCTAGTGTAGTAATATTCATGTTTTCATCAAAAAAGGTGACAGCTATTGGATGATCAGGCAGTTTCAAATAAAAGGCTATGTTAACGTGGGGTTCATTGAGATAGTGTTTCTGAGCATGAGTTAGGAGGTTCCTGTCACCTTGGACCCTGTTCCCCTATTCCTGGACCCGTGACATGAACCTCCTAAGTCTTAACAAAGGCATGCATGCCACGAAATACTGATATCTCAATCAAGCCCCTGTTTACATGTCCCTGCACTACAAATCTATTTTTGTGTATGTATGTTTGTAATGAATAAACTCAAAAACTACTGCGCCGATTTCAAAAATTATTTCACCATTAGAAAGCTACATTCACCCTGAGTAACATAGGCTATATTTTATCCCCGTACTCCCACGGGAACGGGAACTACGCGGGTGAAACCGCGTGACGTCCGTTAGTCTATACTAATATTATAAAGAGGTAATTTGTTTGTAAGTTTGTATGTAGGGGGTAACCTCCGGAAGTAATGAACTGATTTCAAAAATTCTTTCACCATTAGAAAGCTACATTCACCCTGAGTAACATAGGCTATATTTTATCCCCGTACTCCCACGGGAACGGGAACTACGCGGGTGAAACCGCGTGACGTCCGTTAGTCTATACTAATATTATAAAGAGGTAATTTGTTTGTAAGTTTGTATGTAGGGGGTAACCTCCGGAAGTAATGAACTGATTTCAAAAATTCTTTCACCATTAGAAAGCTACATTCACCCTGAGTAACATAGGCTATATTGTATCCCCGTACTCCCACGGGAACGGGAACTACGCGGGTGAAACCCCGGGACGTCCGCTAGTGATATATAATATTGAAAGGACATGAAACTAAATTATAGATATTTGAATATTTCTTCATTCAGTATATAACGTTTCTTTGTTTTATCCACAATGATGCAATAGCCTCACACTTTCCTTAATCTTGACAATGATTCACCAACAGACAACATTACATTTAGGTGTTTTGCTTACTTTGCCTAATAAAGACATGACTGACTTCAAGCTAATCATAGGCACATTAGTTCTTCTGTTTTCTGTTCTTTTCAGCCAATGTGACCAAATTATAGACTAGTGTTAAAATTTTCAAAAATTAAAAAAAAAATCAGTCAACAATATAATGGTTAGAAAATGTATTTTCAAAATTAGCTCACACATAGACCTCTGCTTAAATCTTCGGGCATTACAAGCGTGATATTATGATGTGTTTATAAAATAAAGTATGAAAACATAAAATATGCTGTGTTTATAAAATACTGGTAGCCCCAGTTTTACACTGTCTCATATTCTATGGATAAATGAATGAATTTTATCACTTAATTCATTTAAAACCTGTTTGCTGACACGTTTATGTGGCTGTAGGTAAATTCTTGCTCCAGCGAACACTTTGTGTAACGACTTTTTATTGTTACCTCCTTTGATATCATTTACATCTGAATCATCTTTATTGTTTTGGTTTTTTAAGTTGGTAACATTGAAAAGGAGAACCAAAATGGTTTTTATAAAAGATAAAAGGTGCATTGGTATCTGGTAATCTGGCGTTAGTTGAAGTTGCGTGCACGCCGCGTATTCGCTGCGCTTGCGTTGCAAACCTAGAAAACTAGCTTTTAACCCCGACTTGGTCATAGAAGTCATTTATTATTATAGCACGATTTTATTATCACAATAATGAAGATTTTATGACTTAACCCAGGTCAGAGTCTATCCGTGCGGCAAATTCTACAAACAAAGTGGACCCGCGTCATCGTCAGCGTCATGGATTAAGACTGGGGTGTCTGCTAAATTAGCAACTCTTTTTGTGGTGGTTCAAACTTTGTTTGAAATACTATTATAATAAAATTCTAATCAGCTTGCACTACAAAGTGGTTGTTACGTCAGTCACTGCGGGCCGAATAGTGCGAAATGAGTGGTTTTAGCGATTAAAAAAAATCTATTGATTGGACTGAAAAAGTAAAACACTATGATGCTAAAATGTTGCTTGTAGAATTATTTATTTGCCAAAAAGTCAGAAAGATCGCATGTATTTTAGTATGGTTTTTACTCGTTAAAAGAAATGTTTACAGACAAGTTCGTGATTTTTTTGTATCTAATAAAATTTGTTGTATTATGTTTTCAAAATACTATCGTACTAGCATAAATCCTGAAGAATATCATATATTTTTCTGGTTTTGTTTAGTGCTGTGAATCATATGCTTTTTTGCATTATAAAACTCGCGTTTAACTCCTGTAGTCGCCTTAAGTCAACATCTACGCTAGATGCTAACGATGCCAAACTTGATGAAATATACATTCAGTTTTCTTACAGAATTATAGTAATGGCATAAATAAAATGTATTTCGGTCTTCATTCCGTCCACGAGGGTCGGTTCTCGTGAATTATGGAGATAACCTGTCACTCAATTAATGTAATTTAGCCGCGAAACCAGTTTGGCCGTACCATTTTTTGTCTTTCGGCATTCGCTCCGGAATCGATTTATGCCCTTAGGTATATTTAAAGTTTGAATCAGGTTTTAGTATTGGTAACACGAAAGTTGTGCGTGCTTAGGGTCAAATAAGATTGCGACTAATTAGGGTTTAGTTGGCTGCTGGCATGATTTTATAGAATGGATTATATTTATGATACACTACACACAAATCCTTAAGAGTTTTTGGTACCTACTTATTTTAAAAATTACACCGATTGACTTTATTGATCAGTGTACAGTCAAAGGTCAAAATTCCACTTCCACCGCAATGCACATTATCGTTTGCGCTATACGGGCGGCGGCGCCTATACACACATACGCATATTTATCCGTGTGAGTGATGTTCCAACGCTAACAACCAATTTGGCCACCGTATCACTTACACAACTCATTGAAATTTGTAATAACAATCTTAAGCGGGCAACAAGTTGCTAATGTGTAAGTGTTGTCAAACGTTCTTATAGAAGAAGGTCATAAGTACCACCAATATTGCTTTGCCATTGTGTTGCGAGATTGGCAGTCGACTTCTGACTGTTATAGTACCTAGTGTATCGGGCTTTTGTCTTTAACTCCACGTCAAAGTGCGTATTCTGCGGATGTTTGGGAAAATTGATCATTCGATCCACTCCAGAGAAGCTAGCAATGCCTTGATGTTACTGACGCTATCGCGGAGAGTACCTGACTTATCGAAGTGAAGAAGACGAATAGCAAAAATGTTCACTAGATTCCTACGAGGTAACAAAATCAACTTCAACAGAATTAATTTAAAAACCACATTCCAACAAATAAAATATACAAACAACGAACTAAAGAGCAGTCTCATAAAAATATATAAAAGATTACATTCGTAATACCTGACCCTTTATCCGGAAGTATGAAATATCGGTGAATAACTTCGCTTGAACTTCCGGCCCGCAAACATTTCACGAGTCAAAAGATAATCTCGCATCATAACGTCAACGCGAAGGATCTTGCAGAAAATATTCCTTTGAAAAATAGCAATAACTGGTTTCCAATATTTGCACGAGTCTGAATGAAAACTTTCACTCTTCGCCACTCGATCGTAGTCATCATAAGTCAGATGTAGGCTGTAGCCCTTTCAAAGTGCAGTTCATATTGTCCCTAGTTCTCGGGTCACTGAACTCGGAGACAGCAGTTTCGCACCTGCCTTGCCTCCCACTTCCTTAGCTATTTAGATTGGTAATTTAACTTAAGGCGATTACAGGAGCTAAATTAGCAACTTTATTTGTGGTGGTTCAACTTCGTTTGAAATTCGGTTAGAATAAGGTTCTAATCAGCTTGCACTACAAAGTGGTTGTTACGTCAGTCACTGCGGGCCGAATGAGTGGTTTTTTGCGATTTACAAAAAATCCATTGATTGGACTAAAAAAATAAAAAAATATGATGCTAATATGTTGCTTGTAGAATTATTTGCCAAAGAATCTGAATGATCGCATGTATTTTACTATGCTTTATTACTCGTTTAAAGATTTTTTTAGAGAGAAGTTCGTGATTTTTTTCTATCGAATAAAATTAGTTGTATTATGTTTTCAAAACACTCATCATCATCTGCCTAGCCTTTTCCCAACTTTGTTGGGGTCGGCTTCCAGTCTAACCGGATGCAGCTGGAGCGACTGCCTATCTGACCTACACAACCCAGTTAGTACCGGGTAATACGATACTCCTTGGTCAGACTGGTTGTCAGACTTTTTGGGCCTCTGACTACCTACCGACTGTCAAAGAACTACAAATGACAGCCGGGACCAACGGCTTAACGTGCTTTCCGAGGCACGGAGTAAACTCGGTATGTAATGGGCGGTCACCCATCCACAGACCAACCTAGGCAAGCACGGCTTAACCTAACGATCGACCCAAGCGGCTGTTATTATTTAGCCACGAGCTCCTCTCGTTTCCAAAACACTATCGTACTAAATTAGATCCTGAAGAATATCATATATTTTACTGGTTTTGTTTAATGCATTGCAGTGAATCATATGCTTTTTTGCATTATAATTTATAAAACTCGCGTTTAGCTCATGCAGTCGCCTTAAGTTGTGTTTAATTGTGTACCTAGTTGAGTCTATCTATTGCTAGAGTGGATGACAATCAAGGGCCCACTTCACACTCTCCTGATCTCCTCTCATAGGCAGAGGATCTGTGTCCCATCACTGTTAACGTTATATGGACTGATTAAGCTTGTCCAATCAATAATGCAATATTGACTACGGCACTCGACCAACGCCGAGTTTTAATTTCTATGGGGCAAAGATCACACTGTAAAATGTAGGCCCACAGCTATTAACTCTACGAACAAGTTAATATCTAATTATTCCATATGTATAACATTGCTCGATTTATCATTCCAGTCTAGTTGACCATCTGAAGAACGAATTTATTCCTTTAAAGTCTTGGCTCGGGCATTAATAAAATAATTGTAATTGCATTCCTTATCTCATTTGATTAGTCACACTGTTGCGTCATGCCTTCTGTGGCAATGGTTTAGGTGTTCTTCACATGCGTTCTAATTAATCTTTAATAAGTAGATATTAAATGAAATTGTTTTTACTAGGAAGCTCTGCGATTTGATCGTTTGAGGAAAACTTTTACTGTTATCGTGATATTTGTCATCGATTACAAATAACACTAGGTCTATTGAAACTTTTGAAACTATCAGTAGTTTGCTATTTCTAATTTAATTATTTGTACCTAAGTATGGTGACTAGTAGACTAACCCAGAAATAAGTTATCATTCTCATTAAATACCGTAACAGGTTCTTTGAATTACTTGAAAAATATACTTACTAGTTTTCTTCGATAAAAATTGGCTTCCATTTCACAAAAATATATTTTAAAACCAGCTGTTCCCCAGTCTATAAGTTTACAATTTAAAATGCAGAAAATCCACCAAATTCGGGTCACTGGCTCGAGAAAAGCGTATTCACGAATATTTTCCTTTCAAGCATAAAAATGTACACAATTCTAGTACGTTGTTCTAGAAAAAGTTCAAACTAACGCTGTGGGACTAGATAATGTTGAATATGATAGAATATAGTAATTGAATTCGTCCTTAGTTCACGAGGGGCGTGACCTAAGTCCTAACTGCTCATTATCACGCAAATTCTTGGAATCGATCGAAGTAGTTATCGTTTAACTTTCCCTTTTTGAATACGGATATAATGAATATCTTAGCATCTCCAAGGTCCGTGCGATTGAGGATTAAATTAGGTCTATGGTGCTGCCAAGTTCATTTGAAAGACGTATTTGTGGATCGAAGGGTTCCGACTTTTTTCTTCATAAAAAAATCTGGGAAAGTTTTCTAGGCGACATTTATATTAGAGCTCTGTGAGAATCTATCGAACTGTTTGTACATTCTATCTATCTACTTAAAATTAACTTTAGAATTTAATTTATCAGCTTCTACATATTATTATGCAGTCTTACCACTTTTTTTCTGATGATAGTTTGTTATATTATTTTTGTCGAATAAGTGGCCACGCCAGTCGTGCTGTCTGTGGCCTTGTTAAGGTGTTCAAAGTGCAGTTGTACGGGCACTTGGGGCACTGGTAATGTAGGTAAGAATGTGGCACAGTTGCCAACGAGGACCTTAATTTTTCTTTTCCCGCAGAGAGTGGTATTTCTGGTCTGGTCTTCCACTTGTGCAACAAACGCAAATAATAGACAGCAACTGAGGTCCTTTGGTAGTTATAGGTACAGTACACAGCTTCATTTTGCCACCTTCAATACATTGAAACCCGGCAGTAACTAAATAACAATAACTTTAACATTACAGCAAAACCAATTAGCATTGTCACTTTCATTCGTCTCACCTCTTTATTCACAAATACAGCGTGAATCCATAAGTAATGCAAGAATTGTTAAACAATAATTAAGTAATCCCGGCCATTACATCCTGGTTTGCTTTCCCTGTCATTGGCGTCATTTTCGCATTCACAGCGTAGCCGACGCATCGCTTCTCGACCTACATACCAGTACACCTACCATAAACTGTTCGTGTATTGCGAAAACTTTGACTATCTACAGAATTTCTTGGTTAAACTTAGGTCACCTACTTAGCACCTGTTGTTGTTCGATATAGTTTGGGTAAAACCAGTTCAGGCTGGTACGCTCCTGTAGAAAGTCTATAATGAATTGTCCAACGATCAATACTTAGTCCCAAACGTGTACTAAAACGGCTCTTGTTACTTACAGGTTAATTATTCAGTGTCTGTCTCGCTAATCTTTAGGGATTACATTTACGTGTCCAGTAATTAGGTCAGGACTAGCAGCATTAAGTGGCTAAGCTAATTAATGTTTCATTATCTCGCGGAAACACGGCATGGTTACGGAATAGTCTGGTGGTCCGTTCGAAACTAGGGCACAGGAAGGTTCTTGCTTATCATCTACGACTGAATGACTGGTATCTTAGTTGCTGATAGGTTTCATACTGTCCCTTTCACTGTATTGGGAACTTCTTATAAACAATTGCTCCAGAGGACGTTTGAAAATGCCTGATTTGAAAGTAAAGCGTGTGAGGATTCAGGCTTCTATCTTTACGGGGCCCAAAACGATGAATGACTGTGTGTAGCATCCTAAACTATAACTAGAAAGGAGGTGAATGCTGGGGTAACGAGTAATAGAGAAGTATGAAAGGAGAAAACGTGCTGCGCTGACCTCAAATTAATTAGGATAAGGGCAATGATGATCTTTCCGGGACATAGCTACAATTTGGATTGTCCCCTAAAATTTGAAAACTGAAGTTGTCGTTTGCTAGTCGTAATACACGATGTTTCAGTACGTCTGCTGTTTAACGATGATTGAAACTGACTTGTTAATGTGTCTGCTCGAGTATTTAGCTGCGTGATCGATGCGATTTTAAAGTGACCGCATATGGCCGCTTTTGGCAACTGCCGGCCGTACAGCTGTTTCTAAATCATCTCTCGACTGGCCCAGTCTACCACGTAAACGTACATAATATAATAAGTACTCGTGATTAATTGACCGAAGGAAGTAAGCAGAGATGTCAGTAGTTCTAATCCATTTCAAAGTTTATTAGTTAGTAAAAGTACAACGAATCTTATGATTTGCGCGAAATGGTGAGCAGCTGATGTAATAACGTTTTTTTTTTCTCACATATAAGAATTTGTATTGTAAACGTGGAGTTTATTGTTTTTATATTATAACGAGTCCGACCACCATGGGAAGTTAATTTATTAACTTACAATAAACGTCGAGGTGTTGCTTGATAAATCTTTAAAACCAATCATTTTTCGTCGTAAACATATCTACTCCCTGTGCTGTCTAATCTAAGCTATCCGTGACTCGATGATTTCCTACTGGGCCACTTAGGTTATATACCTGTTCGTGCTGGAACTACCCTCGTTCATTGCAAGGCGTTCAGTACATATTTTCGACCCGATCCCATAGGGCCCAGTCGAAGGCTCTAGCATTTTACTTATTCGACCATTGATCGACTGTGCTGTGCTGCGCTATGCCCTGACCATTTTCAATAAACATTTGTTATAATTTCCTTTCTAATCATTCAGGATTACAATCGGCTGGATCTTCATCCAGCTGATTGTAATACACTTAGACATACAGGAAACGTATCCAAGATCTCGTTCCTTCGAACGGAATCTTGGATACGATTCCTATAAGTTTTTGTTCTTTATCAAAATTATGTTCGTAAACTACCACTTACTATGTATTCTGGCTAATTTGATCAGGGCTTTAAAATGTGATTCATAGCACATCTGTGATTGTAAAAAAGGCAAATTGATGCTGAGTTGCTGACTCTGACACAGGGAGCATAGCGCAGACGTCATTATTTTTTATTTGTTTCTTTTTTTTCACAACACGCTATGAATCAGTATGCAAGGCGTAGTAAAACTATTTGCTAACACAACTGTTTTGATCATCAGTAGCGATAAATTGATTTCATTTACACGATGGCCTTTATCTTGATCAAACTGCGTTGGTATCAGGTGTATTTCCTTTGTGTTCTTTTTGGTGTGAAATAGTAAAACCTTTGTAGGGCTTAATTAACGCTATTGGTTCACACCAGAATAGCCTCGGACTAATAAACACTAAGTAAACTGTTCCCGTTTTGTTAATGATATACTTTTGGTTCCTCTGCTCCGATCATCATGTCTCACAAAAGATGCTAGAACTTAGTTTGTGTATTATTTGTATGTAAGTCTTGAAATACTTTGCGAGAATTTAAAAGATCGTGATTTTGAAATTCATATCCCGTGACTTTTGCAAGAAGTAGTCACACTCGCTCACAGCAATTTACAAGTAGGTATGTGATTGAGTGACATCACAAGCACAACTGACAGGTTAATATTACTTGTCAAGTTGTAACTTGTTTGCAAGTAATTAATACTGAAAAATGTAAAAATTAACGAGACTTTTTTTAGTATTTGGCCTTTGTTTTGGACAATTTGAGTCACAAAAACATGGAAACGCGTCTCTTGTAAATAAAGTTACATGTGGGTATCGAAGCGCCGCGCCGGCGCGGGCGCCCGTCTGATTCATGTCTGATTAAAAATGTTCTAGAATGTTAGTACGTGCATCTTCACCTAACTTTTAAAAATCACAAGAATTTCCTCTAGTCCATTAATCCTCGAGCAAGATATTTGTTTAATAAACAAGATCGGCTCCGGAAGACATCTGCGAAGGAGAGTGAATAAATGCACATATTTTAGTTAGGAATAATTTTTTGTTTTATAGAATTCTACGTTGATATCTGAAGTAGAATATTACAGTCATTGTTAATGTCGTTGACCATAGACATACAGTTCCATTCATGACAGACTGACCCTGTTTATTGTGTAACAAGTTTCCAGCCGTTATGCAGCGAACATTACAATTTTGCACCGTAACCGTAGATTTGCGGTGTTTCTGGAGTGATGTATTGAGCATGTGTGAAATTAAACAGTTTTAGAACTAGATCGAGTTTGTATTCCTAGGTTATTAATCCCGCATGTAGAATATCGGTGCACTGTTCTTAATCAAAAGTTTTAGATTTTTCTGTGTCAGATTCTTGGTTTTGTATTTAAATGTAATAACTTGCAACAAACCCCTTTTCGATGTTTTTCTCGCTAAAAAATAGTCCAAGAATTGTCTTGAAAAGATCGCTTTTAGCGACAAGATCGACGTTTATTTTTTCATACTTACCTGTAATTTGTTAAGAGTTACAAGAGAAACTCTTCCGAGCGTCTTCGAGATTTCTATTCATCTATCTGTCAGTGGACTGCAATGTAATGGTGACGCAGTATAAATCGCTAAACTACCCAAAAAACAAGAAGATAATCCTACCTAGGTATATTCTTTCCCTAGTTCAACTAGTAATCAATTCTGATACCACCATCGTAGATTTGAACTCATAACTCTAAAAGGCCTTTGAATACTATTCAAGTTTATTGTAAACTAAGGAGTAATTGTAGTGCATATAACAACAAAGTGAACCGTGTTATTGGATTCGTTTTTGTATATTATCGATATTAAATTAGAAAATGTGGAAAAATCGCATTCGCTGCGGCTCTGAGGCTGCCAGCCATGGCCTGTGAGGCTGTTTTATCTCTCTACAAAAAGGTTTTTCATTTAAATCGAAGCTCAAATACTAGCAACTATGTATTATCTTTTGGCTAAAGTTTCTAGTCGAATGGGCGTTGCCAGACATAATGTTCCTTTATCGATAGATACCAAGGACTTAAGAGCCTTATACTATCTCAAACTAGCAACTCTATTTGTGGTGGTTCAAACTTCGTTTTAGATACTGTTAGAATAAAGTTCTAATCAGTTTGCACTACAAAGTGGTTGCTACGTCAGTCACTGCGGGCCGAATGGTGCGAAATTAGTAGATTTTTGCGATTTACAAAAAATCTATTGATTGGACTAAAAAAATTAATAATACAAGACCTGCTTTATAGTTAGTTCAGTTGGTATAAAAAGTTTCATGATCTAATTTGAAGTATTTTATGATTGCCAGCGGTTTATTGTTCAGTTTAGAGGTAACTTTGGGTTTTTTTTTCTATCGAGAAAATTTTATGAGTCGTGTTTTCGTCAAATATAGGACTTAACATTAATCCTCAACTTTACCATATATTTATTTCAAAATTAATGCTGCAGTATTTTAGACGTAACGGAGGATCATGTTAAGCCATTTGAGGTAGTATAGGCCCTTAAGCACATCCGGCTTTCCACATTTTGTGAGGCTTCTAACACGTATTAATTACACAAGTAAGCTGATCTAAGCTCTTTAAAGCTAACATCGATTTTCCGGTTGGTCTGGCAACCATTTTTTGCGAAACGTTCACATAAAATGTATTGAAGTGATGTGTGTGTACGGTACGCATTCTTGCGCCGCAATGCGGCCAGATGCGGCGTGGCTATGCGCTTAGTTTTGCAGAAATTTTATGTATGTGGTTATTGGGAGGTTTGAAGTAGGTCCCGATAAACAGTGGTATAGGGATCTTTTTGGTGATAGATGGATTTTTTTCTTTTTTCACGTTAAAAAAAATGACGATACAGTGCGTCGAAAACTCGTGTAACGTCACATATGAGTACATGTTTTACTCAAATGTGACGTCACAAGCCCCCACTCATGATCTCTAAAACGTTTTATCTTCGACAATTTTTATTAATTTGATGAAACAAAAACATTTTATCCAATATTTTTCGATAATCTAACTGACGGACTAAACAGAATCATATATTTTTTAGTCAGTCATCATCCCTATTATGAAATTGTGTAGAAAAAAACAAGATGGCGGTTTTAGTTCCGATTTTGACCACGCATCAAAGTATCGATGTAGCGCAATGATATTCTAACAAACAGATATGTTATACACCTACAAAACCACCGAAAAAAGTGTGCCGCGGGGGAGAGCCAGCTCACATACACGCAGTGACGCAGAATAAAGGAAAAACAGGCCAATTGACACGTTTTCGAGTCTTCACGATTGCGCGCTCATAACATATCTGTTTAATTAAATATCATTGGTGTAGCGCTGTTTTTCGCATGATAAGTACATGAGATGCATCCGGATATGACATACGAAAATGAAAACGAAATGATTCAATAGTTTTTGCGGCCGGCCGCGGCCACCCAATCACCCAACACAGCACCAATCACAGACATACAAAATTCTGCTCAATTATGGGCTAAACTTTTTATCCAACAAGACAACTACTTACGTCATTTTGTATTCTTTGTACCTACGACATAAATACTTAGTTCCGGGAAACGCTAAGTTTGAATAGAATATTGTACTTAATTCATATTGCATAATCCTAAGTGCTCGTACGATCTCCTTTCTCCCACTTGTAATTACCGTGAAGGTGAATTCAATCGATAATGGATAAAACAATTATAATAAAAACGGAAAATCGCAATACGTTCGTAGCGTGCGTGATTTTAAACTTTTTATTGTAGGTAATCTAGTTTTTGACGATAGCTTGCCTGAATGACGGCTTACTTTTGGTGATATTGCAAAAAAAAAGTAGGCCGTAACCTATTTTTATAACTCTACCTATAAACTGTTGAGTCTATCTAGATTCTAGGAGTTTTTTTTTTGTTGATTTGAGACTAGAATAAAAACCTAAATATTTAATCATGTCTGACTGGCACAGGTATCTTGCTTGTTTATGTAATGGAAATAGAATTGAGATAAAAACCGGCCAAGTGCGAGTCGGACTCGCGCACGAAGGGTTCCGTACCAATTATTATAAAAAAATCACGTTTGTTGTATGGGAGCCCCCCTTAAATATTATTTTTATTCGGTTTTTAGTATTTGTTGTTATAGCGGCAATAGAAATACATCATCTGTGAAAATTTCAACTGTCTAGCTGTCACGGTTCATGAGATACAGCCTGGTGACAGGCAGACGGACAGACGGACAGACAGCGAAGTCTTAGTAATAGGGTTCCGTTTTTACCCTTTGGGTACGGAACCCTAAAAACCCGCTAGAATAATCCAAATATTTCGGTCCTGAAGCAATTCTTTTATTATCATCTATCACATAGAGGTATTGTCATCCACTATTTGGTGACCACCTATAAATACCAGACATGGTAACATTTTGCACAGGTCCAATTTTAATAGGCTAGTATCCACCATCAATAAATTGCAAATCTAATTAGTCCGTCAGTTAGAGTATTGGAAAATAATGGACACGTATTTTTTGTTTTTGTAAATCAATGAATATTGACAAAGATAAAACACATCAAACTACGAGAGCGAGGGGGGGCTAGTGACGTCACATCGCGCTAAAAATTCTACCACAGCGTGACGTATTCTGAATTTTAAAAGCGTCGTATCTTCGTCAATTTTGGTTTACGTAACAAAAGTAAAAATACGTGTCCAATATTTTTTGATAAACTAACTGACGGACTAATTAGTTATTTTTTTCAGGAGACAAGTTCTGGTTTCCTTACGAATATGTTAAGAAATGTATGATTGCTTCCATTTAATATTCGCTAAAACAAAGTATATGCAACATTCTCAAAGCAAAACCATGAATGTTGCCAGCTCTACCTCATTTCTAGACCTGCCCCTATTTGCTACTTTGTTTCCAAATAGTTTTGGTAAATTCCACAATAATCGTGTCACTTGTTCATTGTGAATGTGTACGTTTATATTTAACGCTGATATTGTCGACGTGACGTGTCGACTGTGACCCACCTGTTAACTAAATACCGTTATTATATTTGTACTTATTTACCTTACATTTTAAACGTATATAGCTATTGGCAAACAGGTTAATTTATTTTGTTACATGCCTTACTTCCTGTGCTGTTCCGGGAGAAAATGGGTCACTGTTTCTGCTGTGGGTATTGTAAGAGACGGCTAAATTGTGTCAGATGAATGAGCAGCAAAGGCCATTGACAGTTTTACTCTATTTTCCCAGCCAAATACCTATAAGGCCACAGTATTACTCAGTGATTTTCGTATTTTGGAGGAGCTCGTGGCTAAATAATAACAGTCGCTCGAGTCGATCGTTAGGTTAAGCCGTGCTTGCCTAGGTTGGTCTGTGGATGGGTGACCGCCCAATACATACCGAGTTTCCTCCGTGCCTCGGAAAGCACGTTAAGCCGTTGGTCCCGGCTGTCATTTGTAGATCTTTGACAGTCGTTAGATAGTCAGAGACCCAAAAAGTCTGACAACCAGTCTTACCAAGGGGTATCGTATTACACGGTACTAACTGGATTGTGGAGGTCAGATAGGCAGTCGCTCCATGTAAAATACTGGTATTCAGCTGCATCCGGTAAAACTGGAAGCCGACCCCAATAAAGTTGGAAAAAGGCTAGGCAGATGATGGTGGCCAAGGGATCAATAGGATAATATCCTCTGGAATTACAAATTCAATTGTACATAATATCGTTGCAATGTGCCATTTGTTTTTGTAAGAAAATTTAAAAACTGTTCTAAATATCAACCAAAAAGACCTAGATTCGTCTGTTTTACCTACCGTGCGTGCTTACTAGCTATTTCAATGTTTTGCCGCTGTATGACAGGCTATTTAATTTATTAATTTTGATGAAAAATGAATTTTGCCTAAAAATTTAGATACAAGGTCTTTCACTGTCGCCGACGATGTATTGTTACACCCTTTTTCTTTAGGATGGGAAATCATCAAATTTGATGAGTCATTTAATGACTCCTTCCGCTCTGGGCGGAGCGGGAGGGAGTGTTAGACTTTTACTGACTAAAACCCATCCTTGTTCCTTTATCGCCCTTTGTGTTCCGGGGCCACGGACGCCACGGTAGAGATACCGCCGGAGATACAATCCTGCAGCCCCGGCAGGATTGTTACACCCTTACTATCATTCATTAAAGTATTCAATTAAAAAATTGCTCCTGATTGTTCAAATTCAATAAACTAGTTTTTTTCAGCTCTTACGGAACTTACCAAGTTCGTTCCGCCATCTCCGTGGTCACAGAACTGGTGCTCTGAAACGCCTCATTGTTTCAGAGCACAAATTCTGTGCTATTTTGGCCCAGGATTGCACTTGCAGCAGAAATGTTCTGCCCAGTCCCATTTCAGTTGGGAGCAGCCTATAGAGCCACATCAGCTATATTCGTTTTGGAGAAGTAGTGTTTAATCTACGAAATCAAATGAACTGATCATACACAACACACAACGGCGAAAAACAAAAAAAGAAATAAACATATTCCAAGAAAACAAGTCATGAGGAAAAGATTACTCGAATCTTTACTATGTGTTTAGCTGTAACTGCCTATTAACGTAATTCTTCTCCTAATTCCAGAGCGATTCGGTGAGCTACTTCTTCGACGAGCTCGAACGCATCGCGAGACCTGACTACGTGCCCTCCCACCAAGACATCCTGCACTGCCGGAAGGCCACCAAGGGCATCACGGAATGCACCATGAACATCAACAATGTGCCATTTGTGTTTGTGGATGTGGGGGGGCAGCGGACCCAGCGGCAGAAGTGGACGCAGTGCTTCGACTCCGTCACGTCCATTCTCTTCCTCGTCTCCTCTTCAGAGTTCGACCAGGTCTTGTCGGAAGACAGGTACGTGATAACAAAAATGGTGGCTATACGGAGAACACTCAATCCTCCAATAAGGTCTAAAAGCATTTTAACTTTATTGCGAGGTCTCAGAGTTTTCATGCCTTTAATGTGGTCGGCACGTTAATGTAAGTACGGTTGGACGGATTGCACTACTGGTAATCTTTTAAAATCTGTGATCGTAATCAATTCACCGGGTCGCGAGTAATTACTGCAGTAAATATACGTCTCTTCGTTACCCGCCTTCCGGGTTCAATCTATCCTACATTACATATTCAAAAGTGCATATTCATGCATTAAGTAATCAACTGATAAAACACGAAAGGTAATTAGACTCACTGCAGTGTCGTCATAAAGAATTTAATATTCAAATTGCAGTACAAGCCCCGCCCACGCCGCCATACCATAAAACAGTCGTACGCCAAATTACATAAACATATATTCGAAAATAATGATCGTGTACGAAAACTGAGGGGGTGTACAAACAACAAAAATCGAAAGCTATTTTCTATACGTACAGACGAAAAAGAATTACGTACGTCATTCATGCAGACTGAAGAATGAAGTTTTCCTGATTTTTTTTCTTTTCAAATATTTGCTACCTGATTCATCACACCTGGATATGAGGCGGTAAACAAAACCTGAACGGGAGTAATCTTATCTATGATCTAATACCCGTAATACGTCGTTTCGTAATTATCTTGCATAGCAGGCAAAACGTTGTCTATCTACAAGTAAATAAATATAGTATTACGTCAGTTTCGTTGTGAGTTAATGACTCATAACGTCGTCGTGATGGAATCAGCGGGTGTTCGTAGTGACGCGAAAATCATATTTTATGACAGCACCCATGGGGCACGTAGGCATTATCAAGATATTATGTTGTCATTGACGGAATATTTTTTTTGTTTAGGTATGTAATTATGAAATTACCAGTTGTAAAAAAAAACATTTACTAAGTAAAATGTAGTATGGCCGGAAAATTATAGAAACAGCGTAAAGGCAATAATCTTGAAAAAAAAATACAATACTTACTACCTACTCGATTCTGATTTGTATGGACTGCCACTGGGCAGTCCATACAAATCAGAATCGAGTAGGTCTCCCATAGTAGGGAGTTTGGCAGATCATGTCACATGTAGTACTTAAACAAATATTACTCAAAACATACAGGGTGTAAAAGACCTCATCACGAAGCGGTCAACCAAGCATTCTGTACATCAAATTAAGTAACTGTACGCAAAAATTATTGCTGATTAACGACGTTTTTTTTTGGGGCGAAAAATCATGTTTTGTGGTAGAACTCAATGTAACGCACTCAAAACATTGTGCTGATGGATGGATTGAATAGTACGGGGGTCGTTGAGGTGTTTAAAGTAAAAATCTTACATTAAAAACTTGTCGAAAAGTTGGAACTTTGACCCCCAACATCTCCGTAACGTAACTAGAAGGTTCCCTGCCCGCGTAGCATGGCGACGTAGAAACAGGGAAAGACTCGACAAATCTTTTGTTCATCTGTCATTTTGTCTATTCAATATCGACAAAATGACAGATGAACAAAAGATTTGTCGAGTCTTTCCCCGTTTCTACGTCGCCATGCTACGCGGGCAGGTATGGTGTAGAACAAAAAAATATCGCAATGACGGGGAGAACTAGTGCCTTTCGGCTTCGTTAAGAGGTGTTTTACACCCTTTATTGTACGCCCAAAAGTGTAGATGCTTTGCTGTATCAACAAACCACAAATTGTCCACAAACAAGGTGAAAGTCTTTCCTCATACGGAAGGGAATAACCATAGAGGCTTGCTCACTGCATGATTGCAAATCTTGGTCAGGGTTTTTATGAGAGTCCTTCATTGTGGGATCACCTTACCTGTTTCGTCATTGAAATATTTATTTATTTAGCCTTTATTTGCCAACAATACCTACAATTCATTTAACATTACACCACCTCACCTTACATTATATTAGAACTAACGTCATCTCAAATCATATGACTGTTTATTTGTCTGTGACAACTGAGACTGCGATGAATCACTTTGGGACGGAAAAGTTAGACACACCGTCAGTTTTCAAGCCTTTTACTGCATGTTGGGTTCGGCTTCTAGTCTAACCGGGTGCAGCTAAATACCAGTATTTTACATAGAATCATCTGACCTTCACAGACCACAACACAGTTACTGTGTAATACGATACCCCTTGGTAAGACTGGTTCACGACCAAAGCGTAATGACCATGTATGAACAAGTTACCAAGAACAAAGTCATATTTGAATCTAATTTACATAACTAAGTAGGTATGTTTACTTGCGTATTTTCCCACAAAAGATAAGCGATAATCGTCATTGAGTGTTAACTTTTGTGTTAATATAGCGTGCCATAAACGGCACGGTTCAAAGTGTGGTGATGGAAGGCAATGACAGGTCGTTATACTATGATTAATGCTGTTGCGATTTTTTTGATTGCTGTTTAGTTACCGTGGAAGAAAAGACTAGCTAATTATTGTCATCTCCCCCCTCCCCCCTTAGTGAGATATCGTGAGATTTGACTTGACCCCCTCCCCTAATCTCAGAGACTTATCAAAATGCGTAGTTTAGTGTAAATAAATACGTTAATCTGTGCTTGATTGCGTTGGAATTGAATTCATTGAATATTATTTTTAAGTATTTTTGTACAGGAATCAGCCATATTTGAGTGGAGAAACATGTTTACTTGTTTTCACGCAATTTTACACTGTTTATTGCGGGAGAAAATAAGACTTAGAACTTAGATTCCCCCCTCTCCTTCGTGAGATTGGGAGAGATTCGGTCCGACACCCTCCCCCGGCCGATTAATGGCCGTCCCCTTTCTAATATTGTTATAGAATCCCTCAGTCTTGTCTTAATTTATCATAACGTTGGATTGCCATAGTGCAGTAGCAGTAACAATTCTGAAATATGTAGTAAATTGGAAAATTGCTCCATTTTCATTCAGTGAACGGTCCGAAATTTATGTGATGACGATGATTACAGAATGATATCATTATGCTGTGTCAAGCGTAAATTCCCGCATCAATATTCTGATTTAGAAGTAAAAAGTAGTATTTTTAAGCGGATGGTTGCCCTTCCTGAAAAATCCATGTAGGTCAATAATATCACGTGTAAGTATATACAGTGTGCCTATGACGGTGAAAGTCGTGTACAGTAGTCGTATAAAATATTCGTTACTTAGCTACGGTGTTTAACCTCATGTCTTCAAAAAACAAGACATTTATAATTCGTTGGTGACCCGAATCGGGTTGCGTGTCCACCACAACCTACTTCGGTGTATCAAAAAGGGCACACGGGAATAATTTGCGTTTATTGATTGAGATTTGTTGCTTTTTAGGTTTGTAGCACCATTGAATTGGTTTTTCTGGGGCGTTAATAGGAAATACATCAAGAAACATCAAGAAGAAACCGGCATGTCCTAGAACCAAAATTTCGAAGATATGTGAGAACCACCAACCCGCACTGGGCCTGGGGGCCTAAAATGGCTGCTTTATCAGAATCATAATATGAATCACGTTGCCGAAATGTGGTCTTTGTCCCAGCAGTGGGCTATATGCTAGTTATGCTTTGTCAATAGGAAGTAATCTCTTGCTCGTGTAACAGCACTCGTGCAACGGCGAAACTGGGGTAGGAAAAGTAGGCAGTGGTTCCATTTACGAGAAAAACGAATCCTGCGTTTATCTTTGCGAAGGTTCGATGAGCGTGATCATGTGAATTAGAACTTTACTGTTTGTTTGACGATTATGGGTATAATAGGGATGATGACTGACTAAAAAAAATGGATTCTGTTTAGTCCGTCAGGTTATCGAAAAATATTGGATACGTGTTTTTTGTTTTTTCAAATTAATAAAAGTTGACGAAGGTCAAACATGACAAAGATCATGAGTGGGGGCTTGTGACGTCACATTTGAGTAAAAAAAATGTGACGTAACACGAATTTTCGACGCACTGTATCGTCTTTGTTTTTTGTTTACTTACGTGAAAAAAGAAAAAAATAAGTGTCCGATAGTTTTTGGAAATCTATCTGACGGGCTAACTAGATTTTTTTTGTCATCTACCCTATTATACTTATCTGCTTCGTTGGTCTAGTGGTCGCGACCGCTGAGCATGAGTTCCTGGGTTCGATTCCCGGGTCGGGCAAATTGTTATTGTGTTTTTCCATCAAGAATTTCTCAGTAGCAGCCACGGAGTCTGGATTTGTGCCCGGTTGATGGCAATAGGCTCGCCCCTTATTAAATGGAACGTAAACATAACTAGCGAAATGTAGAAATGTGGTACTATGAGGTACACCTCTGCCAAACTCTTCGGGGATTACAGGCGTGATCATCATCTGCCTAGCCTTTTCCCAACTATATTGGGGTCGGCTTCCAGTCTAACCAGATGCAGCTGAATACCAGTATTTTACATGGAGCGACTGCCTATCTGACCTCCACAACCCAGTTAGTACCGGGTAATACGATACCCCTTGGTAAGACTGGTTGTCAGACTTTTTGGGTCTCTGACTACCTAACGACTGTCAAAGATCTACAAATGACAGCCGGGACCAACAGCTTAACGTGCTTTCCGAGGCACGGAGGAAACTCGGTATGTAATGGGTGGTCACCCATCCACAGACCAACCTAGGCAAGCACGGCTTAACCTAACGATCGATCCGAGCGGCTGTTATTATTTAGCCACGAGCTCCTCGTTACAGGCGTGATGTAGTGTAATAACGTTTGAATCTGAAATACGCATTGCATGACACAATCTCTTAATTTTTCCATTATTTTCTACGTTCTTTCTTATGTATTTCGATTTACATCGTTTCCTTCATTAATTCAACAAAACATCGGTTTGAAATTACCAACGTTACACGTACTAAAAATACATTAATTTTATTTTTGTCGCCTCCCCCCATTCGTAACGTAAAACATAACGTATTCACATCGTAAAACATTTGATGCCAATAAAATGTATAATTATACATTTATACATTTTATTGGCATCGTTGTATAATTATACATTTTATACTAATATGTATAGCGTAAAATGATGTGCGTGCTTTTGCGGTCTTACCTGCGTGCGTGTTCATTAGTACGAAAGTCTATAATGTTTAGTAATCAGAAAAAAATATGTCTGTTTGTTTGTCTGTTAGTTTTGGGACTAACTGATCGTGTCATGGATGAGGCATATTAGAGGTGATTGTGTCATCTTATGGATGGCAAACAAGGAACCAATCTGATATTAGGTCAACATAACTGGGTTTGTCAACCATTTTGATAAACATACGCTTTTTGCCGGCCAGTTTTCGGTTGTATGTTGATTAAAATATGATATGCGTTCGTGACGTTATCCATTACTATATAAAGCTCGATTACCACTCACTGACTGACATAATTGTTCTCCCAGATGGTGGATGGGGAGGTGGGTATATTTTGACAGATTCGTAAACAAGTAACTCCCGCGAGTATGAGAAAAGTGCCAAACCTCCCCTTTTCACCCCCCTTCCTCCCCCTCCTTATTGTATCTCGGAAACCAAGAGACTTGGAACATTTTTATTTTCAGATTCGTATAGAGGAGGCTCGGAAAAGTAAAAACCAGTTTTCAAAATTGACCCCTTTTTCCCCCTTCTCCCCCCTTTAGGCGGATCTCGGAAGTTGAGAGACGTGGAACATTTTTTTTTTCAGATTCGTAAGAAGGGGCCTAGAGTTAGTCAAAATCATTTTTCAAAACTCCCCACTCTCCCCCCCTTCACCCCTCCCCCCATCGTATCTCGGAAACTAGGACACGTAGCAGCTTTTTGATTTTTACTATAAATTATTATTGAGGAGCGTTTAAATTTGTATACGGAGGGTATCCTCCTCTCCCCAACCTCCCCTAAAAATAAAACGGCTATAACTTCATAACGGTCAGTGATAGCCATTGGGTGTTTGAACAAATATTATAGTAGGCGCCGAAACCTGTCTGGTGGTAGGTAGGTTCTGAGTGGAGCGAACCTGCGAGACCGAGTGGAGCGAAGGGGAGAGGGAGGTGGCGAGCGAAGCGAGCCGGCGACCTCCGCAGCGTAACGAAGGTTGAGTGGGTGAAGCGTAACTCAGGGGCGACGACAAGCAACTTTAGGGTTATGTTTTTTATAATGGGTTTTTAGAATGTTTTAGGGGTTCTTAAGGGTTTTCATATTGATATAGGGGTAGCTGTAACGGATTATCCAATTATTTTAAGGATTCCTATGGATTCTCAAAATTTTATGATGGTAAGGAATACTTCTCAAGAACACGACAACACGCGAGCTGCGCGCAGCTCGCGCACCCACGCAAATACTAGTCTATACTATAATATTATAAAGAGGTAACATTTTTAAAAACCAATTTTAAAAATTGTTTCACTGGTAGAAAGCTACATTATTCGTGAGTGCTATAGGCTATATTTTATTCCTCTACTCCCACGGGAACGGGAACTACGCGGGTGAAACCGCAAGACGTCAGCTAGTCTATCTATACTATATTATAAAGAGGTAACATTTGTTTATAAGTTTGTATGTAGGGGCTAATCTCCGGAAGTAATGAACCGATTTCAAAAATTCTTTCACCATTAGTAAGCTACATTCACCCTGAGTAACATAGGCTATTTTATCCCTGTACTCCCACGGGAACGGTAACTACGCGGGTGAAACCGCGGGACGTCCGCTAGTTTATATATTAAAATATTATAAAGAGGAAAGATTTGTATGTTTGTAACGAATAAACTCAAAAACTACTGGACCGATTTCATAAATTCTTTCACCATTAGAAAGCTACATTCGCCCTGAATAACATAGGCTATATTTGATCCCAGTACTTCCACGGGAACGGGTTCTACTCGGGTGAAACCACGTGACGTCTGCTAGTAATCATTAAAATCATCAATGAAACCCTCTACATTAATTGAATCCCATTGAATGACTTTCGCGGGTGTCGTATTACCCGGTACTAACTGGGTTGTGGAGGTCAGATAGGCAGTCGCTCCATGTAAAATACTGGTATTCAGTTGCATCCGGTTAGACTGGAAGCCGACCCCAACATAGTTGGGAAAAGGCTAGGCAGATGATGATGAATGACTTTCGCGGGCTATAGGTACTGGTGCTTTCACTTTAAGGCGACTACTGGAGCTAAACGCGAGTTTTATAATGCAAAAAAGCATATGATTCATTGCAATGAACAAAACCAAAAAAATATATGATATTCTTCTGGATATATGCTAGTACTTGCTAATCTAAAAAAAAATCACGAACATATCTCTAAAAAATTCTTTTAACGAGTAAAAAACATACTGAAATACATGCGATCATTCTGATTTTTTAGCAAATAATTTTACAAGCAACATATTAGCATCATATAGTGTTTTACTTTTTTAGTCCAATCAATAGATTTTTGTAAATCGCAAAAAACCACTCATTTCGCACTATTCGGCCCGCAGTGACGGACGTAACAACCACTTTGTAGTGCAAGCTGATTAGAACTTTATTCTAACAGTACTTCAAACGGAAGTTTGAACCACCACAAATAGAGTTGCTAATTTAGATCCTGTATTCGCCTTAAAAGATATCCTCCATACTATGATGACGGATACGGGATAGTATTTATACAGATTTCATTGTAGAAAAATCAGATTAGAGTATACACTTCCTCGAAAACTGGTCCATAACGCACTACGATTAGGTACAACATGCAATGTATTTCACACGTGTGTGATTATTTCCATTTTCCCGCACGTGTGCGGGAATGAAAATTGCCACAGATAACTATACCTCAACTTAGTCCAAAGTGGTTCAATGCCTATAGTCTGAGGTGAATGTTTTTTTTTAATTTCGGCAAAGTACCACGCCTCTTGACGGCATAAATATTTTTTGAATATTCAAATTGTGTTAAAAATAGAATATCATAGATAAACATGATTATTAAAAACTAATAGTTACTCTTATACACAAATGAACATTTATTTGTGTTCTGAATTCAAAAATATAAAATAAATATATTTTTTATATTAGGCTGTTTAGCGGCTTCATACCGTTGCCTCTCCTTCAACCTGGCGAAATAAAAGCGCGAAAAAAAAAAAAAAAACATAGTTTCTTAGTTCGTGACAAAAATATTTTACGTTATTTTATTTTATTTCTTCAAAAGTGTATTGTAAAACGTCGTTTGATACACGTGGACATTTGTTATTGCAAATCTCGGCTCAAAAACACCCTCGCCTACGGCTCGTGTGTTATAATTCCGCCTCGAATGCAATAACAAACTTTCTCCACTTGTATCAAAATGTACTATTTCCCCTGCGAATCACCAACATTCTGCTCAAACAACTCATAGAGAGTCATTACCACAAAAGTAATCTAACAAAAAGTTGAATTTAGAATTCTATTTTGAAATCAAAAGGTACCCGAGGGATCACAAACTCAATTTCAACATTTCTGACACGAGCGAAACCGCGGCAAAGGCTAGTTTTGTTAATAAACTTTTTATTGCGGCCCTAAAATATTTGCTTAACATATCTTTGGTTCGCCCAGATGTGTTCGTTTGATGTTGCCGGTCAGATTTTTGCTTTACTACGTAAACGTGTTTTGGGCTGGGATGCGTGTAAGGAATTAAATAGGTCGTTTTGCCTGTTTAGAAAATGTACTATGAGTTTCAATTATTTATCTTATTTATTCTTTGCTACTGTTACTGAAACTGGTATTCAGCTGCATCCGGTTAGACTGGAAGCCGACTCTGCTTGCAGAATCTATATCTTCTATACATATAATAAAACAGTAACGAAAGAAAAACTGTACATTGAAAATTTTCGAGAAAAAATAAGTGGCTTTTGTTAGAAAAACGTAAGTAATGACAAAAAGTGACTTTTTAGAATTTTTGTCTGTTTGTCTGTGTGTATGGTACGGCTTCACGCCAAAACTACTGGATAGATTGAATTGAAATTCAGCAAAAAAATTATTTGTAAACCAAGGAAGGGTTTAGGATACATTATTATCACGCCGTATGTTATGGGAGGTAAGCAATATTGATTTTAAAAGGTTTTTGTTCGTAATCAAATGCAAAATAATTGGAAAATAAAGGCATTACAAAATCATTTTACAGTAAGCGCACTTCTATTTTTATTCTAAATTGGTCCCGAGCGAAGCCGGGGCGGGTCGCTAGTATGCAAACTCAAACTCATTTACAATTATTGGCATTATTATTTTTCATTTGCAATTATTGGCATTTATTTCAATTAGACTATTACGGCACTTTTGAAAGTCAAAAATACAAAAAAGAAAATCAAAGCTACAGTCCCAGTCTCAAGGCATAATAACTTGAGAAAGTACTGTAGTTGCCCATGCAAATAAAGAATTAAACTACATCAATAAATACCGAGATCATAGCATTCTAATCAATGCTGCAGTATACTGTTGAATAAATACAGACTCATAAATTGATAACCTAAAATATATATATTATGTGAAATATTACGTACTTACCTATTTTCCTTACTAGAGTCAGGACAAAATAATATCGCATAGCTACAACCAGCTGACATATAGACCCCCAAAAGTATAACTGGGATTGTTATATCTGTAATAATATTTTAAAGAGGAAAGATTACATTTTTTGTTTGTTTGTGTTTGTCACGATTTAACTCTAAAACTACTCGACCGATTTCTAAAAATTCTTTCAGCAATGGATAGCTACATTATCAGAGAGTAACAGAAGCTATACTTTATCTCCGTACTCCCACGGGAACTAGAACTACGCGAGTGAAACCGCGTGACGTCCGCTAGTAACTAATATGAAGGTAGACAGGATTCGCATTGGCCACCTCTAAAAAGAACTTCAAATACTTATAATAAAAAGTAGGGTTTTGTTTGGCTCCCTCGTAGGTGGTGCTGGGCATAAGATCTTGGGCAAAGTGATGAGTGCATTACATTGAGTCCATGTAGTAATACTTTGGTGATTTTTCACCCCAAAAAAAGATCTCTACAGGTGTGATGTGATGTTTAGGGTTTCATTTAGTGATAGCAGAAACTTCCACAAATTCCCGAGTGATAATCATTTGATTGACTTTGCGTAATGATATGTTATATGTGAGCAACATCCGCCTGTTGAGATCAAGGTCGTGATTATGCATTTGTCATTGAAAACATGTAATTATGTGCATTATTAGTTATGTCGTAACGTCCATTACATATTTATTAAATACTCTGTTGGACTGGTCACGGATGAGAATAGCGCTAAAAGGTCTAATAGTCAGGTGGAAGAACTCGCGGCTTAATAATAATATCCTCTCAGGTCTATCTTCAGGTTAAGCCGCGCTTGCCTAGGTTGATCCGTGGATGGGTCACCACGCATTACATTCCGAGTTTTTTCCGTGCCTCGGAAAACACATTGAACCGTTGGTCCCGGTTGTCAATTGTAGATCTTTAACAGTCGTTACAGGTAGTCAGTGGCCCGAAAGTCTGGCAACCAGTCTTACCAAGGGGTATCGTATTACCCAGTACTAACGGGGTTATGGAGGTCAGATATAGGCAGTCGCTCCGTGTTAAATACTGGTATTCAGCTGCAACCGGTAAAACTGGAAGCCAACATAGTTGGGAAAAGGCTAGGCAGATAATGATGGTCAGGTTAATCAGTCTATTACGTCAGGCCCCGTTCGGGTAGGTAGATGTAACATGTCACGAATGGAAAGATTACTTCGTCGGTATTGAGGAGTTGTGACCCTAGGGCTGGCTTTTACCTTGACCAAAGACTTAGCGTTCCCATACAGCGTGGTAACGCCGCCAGTCTCTTGGGGACATTACCAGTTTACAGAGTTGAGGAATTTTGACGCCTTTTTTTAAGTTTATAGTTTATGTTAGTTTTTAATAGATTTGTAAATAATGTACATACTGAATTCAAATAAAGAGTTGAGTTGTCAATGTCAATGTTGAGGAAGATGTGCTGATTTTATTTAAATCTGTGTAGAATTATATCGGTGTTCATTAGTAATATGATATTAACAGGAAATCGTTAAATGATATTAAAGAACTGGTTATATAAGCTCGCCAATAATTTAACAATCTAAGCGGAAAGATCGACCTAAAAATAAAATGTACTAATTTTATCCTTCTCTGATTCCAGGAAAACGAACCGCCTAGAAGAGGCGCTCAATATCTTCGATACGATCGTGAACAACATTAACTTCAAGGGTATATCCATCATCTTGTTCCTCAATAAGTCCGACTTGCTCGCGAGGAAGGTCGCCAGCAAGGAGACCGATATACGATGGTTCTATCCGCAGTTCGTCGGCGACCCCCACGATCTGAGAGACGTGCAGATGTTCCTGCTCAAGACCTTCGCCAACGTTCGCAGGGAACCCAAGACCACTCTATACCACCACTTCACCACCGCTATCGACACGCACAACATCGAAGTGGTGTTCAACTCTGTCAAAGACACAATCCTTAATCGGAACCTAGAATCACTCATGCTGCAGTGACGAACCAAACAGAACTGCACCTTCGGAATTGTTCAATTGTGATAACTGCTGGCAATATTCTCATTTTGCGATTCAACCTCGCGATATTTCCATAATTGTGTTTTTTTAACTTGCTGATCAGCATAATAGTGTAAAAGCACATCTGAAAAGACAAAGAATGTGATCTGTTGATGATGGCCTAACGGTCGAGAGTGGACCTTGTATAAATGTAATAATATGACATGTATTTATTTACCAAATGTATGGGATTTGGTAAAACTATGTACCTTAGTCTAATGTATTGTAATTATAAAATTTGTATATCAGTATATTTATGACCAAAAATGTAGATTTTGCACGTGATGAATATTATTATGATCACTGGGATATTAACACGCAACAACGGATTGACGCGATGTAGTGCTGGCCTGTAATGAAACACGCATACCTACACAAGTGCGCAATATTATAAACGTAGCGAATTAGACGACGTAAGGTATGCCAGGGGGATTTTATAAACTTATGTCGTTTTCTATAACGTTTTTTCAATGATTGTAGATTTCTTTTATATCGATTACACTCTTGTCGCTTGCGATGATTTTATAGTGATCGACAACTCTGCTGAAGTGAAATGAAAACAAAAATGCCATGTAACCTTTATTTATGATAGTTCTAGTAAGTACTCGATTTTCTAAAAAAATCACGTGTAGTTGTATCACAGCTTGAAGCCACATGTATAATTAATAAATTAGAATAATTGGTATGTATTTAACTGTAATGTTTTCTTCAGTAGAGTTGTTGGTTTCGTTGGTATCGCAAGCACTTGGTTCTCAAGGTAGCAGTGCCAAGTTGTAGCACTAGTGTAGTGCCGACTACAGCTATATCATAATATAGATGTAGTTACAATGAGATTGCTCTTATAGGGTGCCACGAAGCAAAGGAACTCCTTTGCGTTGGGAAGACTTTATATAGATCCCTCCCGGGAGTAAAAATGTATATAAATAACCATTGTTAGAAAAATCGTTTATAATCTGTGATTAAAAGTGTAAAAAGTATTAGGCTGTAAACAGCAACGAAATGTAAGTCTCTTGCAACAAAAAAGAAAAAAAAAATGCTTTTTGACGTTTGACACAGTTGAAAAATGACGCTCAAATTTTTTGATTCATTGCGCTGATGTTGGTATCTTTTGAGTCGGGTGTTCTAACCTTACGAGTATTCCGTCCCTTGGCACAATTTAATGCAAAGACGTGTAATCTCACTATAGCTTCTACCACGTATTTTTAATTATAAAATTTTTGTACAATATACAATTTATATTTTTAAAGGCGGGGACACAAAGGTGTTCAAACCTTTTTGATAATTTTAACGTGAATTTTATCTGCACTTGCTTTTGTACGTGAGAGGGAATGATCTGATTTTAATTATTATGTTAAGTACAACGCATAATTTTCGATCATAATAATTATACTCATTTAGTAGTAAGTTTCATAAGCTTTAGCATATTTATTTTGAGATCGTCGACAATTATAGTTTATTTACGTGAGAGTTTTTAGATAGAAGTTATCTATTTATTATGTGTACATTTTTATGAATGGTTTACTGAGGCTAAATGTGTAAATACCTCTTAACTTTACTCTGTATATCGTTTCTTAGTATTTTAGTTTTAATAATTTTGGTTAATGTAATGGTCTGATTGGTTAGAAATGAATTACGGATTTTTTTTCCAATATCAGTGATAAATTTGCATTTAGTAGTGCCATTGTGTGGTGCATACTGTGTTGCCACTGAAAAAATAATATGCCTAACAATATAATGTCAACACTACCGCGTAAAATTGGTTTATATTTTTTAATATCTTAAATCATTCTGACAGTTGGCGACGTCGCAATTTCCTGTCAAATATTTCACTGTCATTATTGTATTACTTAAATAAATTATGAAATATCGTTTTGTGTTGCAGTTAAATTGCTGATGTTATAGATTTAGATGTAAAAAAAAGCTTTGGGATGGTTTTCAAGTGCTTTTTTACATCCACAATTGAACATTCAGAGTAAAGGTGTAAACTAAAATATTGATTATTAATTGCAATAACTAATATTTATTGCAATTAATAATCAATATTTTAGTACACCAGGTTGTATGTTGATTAAAATATAATTTGAAACTGACCGTAATTTTAAATAACTAGGGATGTAACGATACATAATTTTGCCGTTACGGTATCGATTTTTTGTAGTAAATAATCGGCGATACTGATACCGATATCGATGGCTTAGTACAACATTAATCAAATAAATAATAATTTATATATCTTGTACGCCTCTAATATGCATAAAAGTTTCTTATATTTAAGGTCGAGCCTTGAAAGTGTGAAAAATAAGTTAATAAAAATGCACAATCAAAATCCAAAGAAAACATTTATTTATCAGAAAATTATCAAGCAATCAAAGTGGCAAGTAACTGCTCGATATCGGTTGTATTATAATTAGCGATGCCGATATATCGGCTTGGCGATTAAATCGGCCGATATATCGGTATCGGAATCGATATCGTTACAAATAAAGCCATATTTGTTTAGGTCGCGAATCATACTTTAATCAACATGTCACCTGACTCTCACCAGCAAACAGCAAAAACCGTAAAAAAAAATTCTTGAGCTATCCTGGTGCCACCTTACAGTTTGACTATTTAGACTTGGTTTAATATCAATTAACTTTTATTGATGCCAAAGGTTGACTAACATCTCGACGCGAAGATATTACGATAATCTTTGTAAACAATTGTTAGGCGCTCAGTATCGATATCTGAAATAAGGCATGATATAAAAAGGCCTGGCTTCTTAGACTAATATCTGTTAATATCTGCCTCAGTTTATATCAAATTATTTAGATTATTATACACTGTCTATTAAGGTTAGTTTTTTTTGATAAGAAAATAATGAGCAATAAAATAATTTAGACTACAAAAATAAAACAAATATTTTAGGTTGAGATTTCAATCGTTGCAATTTGAACCTTTTTTACTGTAATTTAAGTCCAATTTTTCGTTACCCTAAAATGCAACAACTAAGTTTTATACAAACATTTTATTTTTCGGTTTGAAATACCGCTTTAATGTGCAATAAGTTTTGTAATATTTGAGTTAATGAGGTCAGGCCTTAAAGATGGAACACTACAATCCAGATGACTGTTATATCAATGTACTATCGAGGTCTTTTCCGCCTGACCATTTTAATTTTTTTTCGCTTAAAACATGGGGAGGCGCCGAGCCACGCCCCCTTAAAGTTTGGGCCTATTAGGAAAGCGTCAACTTTGGCGCACAAAATAAAAATAACTCTCGTTTGGCGTGCATCGTCAGTGCGCTCGGCCGATTCGGTATCTTTTCATTCATTATTTCTATACAAAGTCAACGGGGCGGGGCTAGAGAGCGTTTCTATGTTGCGAGTGCAAGCAAAAATTTGCTTAGTGGTGGTCAGGCGGGGGTGTCCTCGATAGTAGAGGCAGCTGCATATTTACTGGCCATAAGTGGTTCTCAATAAATGCAGACCGCTTAACATGAACGCCGTAGAAACGAAAGAGACTCGACAAATCTTTTGTTCATCTGTCATGGAATCGACAAAATGACATATGAACAAAAGATTTGTCGATTCTCTTTCGTTTCTACAGCGTTCATGCTAAGCGTGCAGCTGTCTGTACAGTGGAGTGCAAAATAATGTATACAGGTGCCAAAAGGTAAAAGTAATTTTCTTCTGAAATAACTATGAAGTTGAATCACATATAAAGAAACTACAACCACGACAGAACATCTAATAACTTAATAAATATTTAAGGCCAAAAAATTCTTTTGAATTACAGGCCGCGTCCACGAGCGACAAAATCGCCCCTGGCACGTTTGCATCTAAAATCACTAAATACGTTTATCATTAAACACAATATATTGTGATTGCTATGTGGTGCAAGCGAGTGAAACTGTATACATCTTTTTGCACGCGACTACAAGTTTGTAAAAATTCACAGCGATGAACTGATGTTTACATAAAGTCGGCAAAATGTATTAGTAGGTGAATGTGGGTCTCAAATTGGTAGCGACTAAGTCGAGGTGTGATTTATACAATGCTGTTGTAGTTATTGTCGCGTGGAACATTTAAGCCTCGTATTCAATATGCAACATTTGGCGTACGACATGTTGTACAACATGTTGTTCAACATGTTGAAAGACAGCGCGGAACTTTTGTTTAGCAACTTTTGTTTTGTTTTGTCATGTTGCGCGCCAGCTGGCAACGTCGCGCGATGTCATGCAACGCTGCCGAACATGTTGAGCATCACGTGTTGCGCGTCAATTGTTGCCTAGTGGATATTCATCATTCATTTATTTATTCATAAACAATTTACATTGTGTTGAACATTACTTATTAAATAAAATTATCACATGCGAAAACAAATACATTTATAAGCCTATTAAAATTGATAAAAATTGAAATTTTTGGTTTAAGATTCAAATAATTACAAATAAATACAATGTTAAATAAACAGCGGTATAATGTCAATACTAGGTCGACACTAGATTTCAGTTTTGTTATTATTTTTATCAAGTTGCATGCAGGAAGGAAATCCGGTTTTAAAAGTGCAAATTGTCGCCGCGTCTATGAATCTTCTTAACATAAGAAATGACGATACATGACGTAAACCATCTACGAGTAATTAAGGTAGAAGCATCAGGGTCGCACGCGAAATTCAAATTTTCTTACGTTTTTTGGCAAATTACCGGTCAGTGTGCCTGGCTTTATGTTGAAAAAACTATTACATATTTATAGAAAAGTTCATCCATTAAATGGCTTTTAAAAATAAAAATAATGCAATTGCAATTTAATGGCTTTTAATAAAATGGGATTCAATTAACGTAGAGGGTTGTACGCGAACCGGAAGACGTTGCGTTGGAAGGCCTCCCACTAGATGGACCGATGACCTGGTGAACGTTGCGGGAATCCGCTGGATGTGAGTCGCACGGGACCGGTCAATGTGGCGACACTTGGGGGAGGCCTATGTCCAGCAGTGGACGTCTTTCGGCTGAAATGATGATGATGATGAGAGGGTTGTATTTATGATTATAACTGACTAAAGCTATATCAGTCACGGCCGTGAATCATATTTTAATCAATAAACAACCTGTCAATGACCTGCAAATAGCAAAAACGTAAGAAAATTGTAATTTCGTGAGCTATCCTAGCGCTTTCATCGGCTCGTTTGACCGTGAGGTAATTAATGCGTCGATAAAATTTCGGACACAGTGCGAAGCCTCTTTGGTTTTTACTCTGGTCCAATATAGTTTCTCTTGTCTAGTGCAAATGAGACAAAACTCAATTTTTCATATCAGCTCAATTTTTGAATAGTTTGACTAGTCACTTGTAATTAATTCTTGCCGATTTTTATCAAAGAAGCTCAATTTTTTAATAGTAAAATCTCCACGTATTTTCAAATACTTAAGCTATATGGCAGCTTAAAACAATGGGGAGGCTAACTGTGGAACTAATGGCGCTAGCAAAATTGGTACCCAAACATCGTCATTGGTTAAAAATGTGGTAATGTCATTTTATATTTCAAAATAGCTTAACCTCATTGGTCAGATTGAGACCAACTATGGTGGCGCCATCTGAGATTTACTTTGCTTTAGCCACCCCATTACTGTCGGACCCCTTCACGGACAAAGCTCGCAGCGATTGAGTCTGCTTCGCAAACACAAATCTTGGATCTGACTATATTAAAAAAATCGTGATATCTAAAAGATCTGAACTTTTTTATTTATGAATATTTCTTAAATCAAACGGCATAGAATGTTCCACGCGGTAAGGGTAGTTGTAAGCTAAGGGTGCCAATCGTTTTGCTCGAAATATCCGCGAAAGTAATAATAGCATCGTTAGGCCTATGGAATATTTCGATAGATAACGAAGCCCTAAGCAAATGGTTGCTAAGTTAGTTGTATTTTATGAATTTTAAAAACATATGTTAGGAGTCGATTTACACTCATGTTAACGTATGTTAGAGTGTTGACAATATCTTTTGGAATTCCTCTATATTTTGTATACAGCCCAATATTTATTGTACAGTGTAATAAAACACCATGCATGTATAGTTTTGTGGTTTTTTTTTTTTTTTTCTCTTATGTTGGTTCAAGATAGACAAGAGATTGAGACAGTTTGGAAACCTCTCTCTGAAGACTTTTTTTTTTTTTTGGGACAAGCCCGCCACACTGTTCCCAAACCACTGTAACTCCTGAAAGCCAGAATCAACAGTGGCGACCACCAGAAAAGCGCCGAGACAATGAAGCTCGACGAAGTCCCAGAGAATGAATTTAACTGTCTTGGATCCCGCAACGAAATTAATCAGAAAAGTATAGGGGAGGAGTAGGAAAATCCGTAATCTCTCTGAAGACTATGAGGTGATTTAAATGAGAACATCGTACTAAGCTGGGAAACTACTTAAGTAGCAGAGGTGTCGGGACCCTACAACTCCATTGCTACCAGCTTCCCTTCGGTGGTACAGAACAGCAGTTGTACCGCCATTTAAAACAGCACAGTCACAATTTCATGCTACGCCACTGTAGGGTCTGTAGGTAAATAACACATCCTAGCTTATCAGCTTAAAAATCTTACTACTAATATAAACGTGAAACTTTGTTTGCTTAGGATGGATGATTTTTACTCACACGCAAAAACTACTAAACAGATTTTGACGTGTATGTGGAAGGATAATATGGGGGAGGCCTTTCAGCAGTGGAATATACAAGGCTACTTAACAAAAAGATTGCTTCGTATCAGAGTATTTCACATCATACCCATCTAGGTTTGTAGCAAAACAATAATAAAGAAAATACCGAGTTGTATTTCCCTGTGCACTTCTTGGCCACGAATTTCGTGAATAGTATACAGGTCGGACGTGGAGGAACGTGGAGATTGACACAAGTGCAGAGTGGTCCAAACCCAGCGATGGCTGAAGACAGGCTGTTGAAGATGCTGTTATTTATAATTAAGCTTACGTTTACTTCTTAAGCGCAGGCCACACCGCCAGCTAGCGGGCGGGCGGGCTAGGCGGGCGAACATCGTTTCACCTCTTTACATACTTCGGGGTTCACACCGCGAGCTACCGAAAAAGCCGAACGAAGTATGGTTCGCTTCGCTCGCCCGCCCGCTAGCTGGCGGTGTGGCCTGCGCTTTAGCGTACGTTTAAAGGCCAAACACTACTAATAATTGTACCCACCGGCTGGCGGGTGATAGCATGGCAAGAACTCAATATTACTAAAGCTTGGTGGTAAACACACGTTGACAGTTAAGCGTGGGCCAGACTGTTGTAAACAAGCCCTCCACACACCTCCACATCGGTCTCCACCGGCGGTTTACAACAGTGCGTCAACAGTACATGTTGTGGCACGGGCATTACCCTTAAAATATACCTGAAAATAAACAAAGAGAAAATGAAAATAATAGAAAAAGGTTGACTCGTGAAGGATTTGAACCTCCGCCCTCCGATGGTCAAGGTTTCTATTATATCGGTGCTCTAACCTACTGAGCTAACGAGTCTTGATACTATGTGTCGTAAACAGCGTTCCGTATCCACATTATGACATCATGATTACAAATCCGTACGTAACAAACAGAGCTTTTATTAAAATGCGGCTAGTCAAGGTTAGGATACGCTAAAATATTCACTCGAGGGGAGACAATCTCTGTTGCTTCATCAGATCATCTCTGCTAAATAAATGGAACAATATCTGAACGTGAAACGAGTAGGTGCATTGTGCGAATGGGACATTGTGCGAATGGGACATTGTACGAATGGGACTTTGTGCGAATGGGACAGTCTGCGTCAGATCTATCCGTTCCAAGTTTTAACAAGTAACAGGGGGCGAGCCTATTACCATCAACCGGGTACAAAATCCAGACTTCGTGGCTGCCACTGAGAAATTCCTGATGAAATATCCAAATAACATTGCCCGATCCGGGAATTGAAGCAGACTGCTGTCTTTACACTGTACTCGATACTTGTTATCAAGGCAGTAGTCTTAAAAGATATTTACGGAAAAGTTGGAAAAAACAAGTGGAAAAAGAAAACATTTAGGTACAATAAGATTGACTCGTGAAGGATTTGAACCTCCGACCTCCGATGGTCAAGGTTTATATTATATCGGTGCTCTAACCTACTGAGCTAACGAGTCTTGTTACACAGTATCTAAAACAGCGTTCCCTATCCACATTATGACATCATGATTACTCACCCGTACCACAGCCCGTACGTAAACACAAAGCTGCAACTGTAAGTGGGTAGATGTAAATATTATGACACTTAGGTAATGATGAACGACAAAAAACGGCCAAGTGCGAGCCGTACTAGCACACGAAAGGTTCCGTAGCACCAACCAATCTAATAACAATATTTTTTAACGATAATTTACACTCAATAACAATACGGTTGTAGAAGCGAATCTTATCAACCATTGACTTAAAAATAAAAGTAATTTGGGAACCTCGATATCGTTGTCAAGTTGTCAACAGCTGTCAATGGACACTTCACACAGTTGTATACATAGAAAGTTATCTCTTATTTAGAACCTCAGTTACATTAAATACCCACAGTGGCGTATCGTGGGTTTTCGCCGCTTGGGGCCGACCGGAAATACGCCGCCCCTTGTTTTTGTTTGACCCCGATAACTTGGGGTCAAAACTGGGTGGTTTTTGAGAAATCGAACTATAATAGTTTTTTTGAAATTATATCACCTCTCCAACATAAAGTGCTGATTATGATAAATCTACGCCGTTCAAGATGTTAACCCCGTAGCTACGCCACTGGGTACCCCACATGTAAAGAGGGTCTCGGGCCTCCCCTTGCCTATATTTTTAGTATCTATACCTACATACAGGGTGCAAACAGACCCTTCACGAAGTCGTCAACCAAGCAATAATAATATAATATAACTTTACTCAAAAATTATATTATATTATATTCTAATTTGGGCCCAGTGGCGGATTTACACATTTGCCGCCAGTAGGCTTTTTTTCATATTTTGCCGCCCCTACTGACCTCTACACAATGTGTTAGAGTTCCTTTAGGATTGTTTTTACAACCCAAAAATTTTGTTATGATTATCCAAGAAATAGTTTTTGGGTAAATTCCTGAGCTAAGCGAAAATTTTAACACTACCTTGAACAGGCTAGAATTGTTTCAATCCTGATCGTGATCGTCAATCCTGAATCGACTCACATATAAAGGCAAGAGTAAGTAGGCTACAAGAGCGAGCGAAGCGAGCTCGAAAATTTGTATACTTTACCTACCTTGGACAGGTTAGAATTGTTTCGACCTACCAGAGTTACCTGGGCGACTTATAGACAAAGATAAGATTCAAGAGAAGCTAGACTGCAAGAGCGAGCAAAGCGAGCTCGAACATTTTTACATCGTGCCTCGAGTAAATTCAGATAGTTATGAGGTTTGAGATCAAAATATCCACATGCTATGCAACCTTGCGTATGTATGCTATAATTGCCTATTAGGGCCTCGGGGCAAGGGGCTCCTAATTTATTTCAGCCTCTGTCTATACCGATCAATCGAGAAGTTTTTCGCAGGGTACGAACCGCGCGCGTTTGTTTAAAGAAAATGTGTAATTTTGTAGCGATAGTAAAAGTACTCAGAGGCTCATTTATAAACTTAAAACACTCGCTACAATTTGTTACGTCTAATACCAATTCTGTGGCATCAGGTAGGAAAAATCTGCCCCTGGCGACGCCCGTGTTACCTATAACTTCGACACACTTGTCTTGATTCCATGGCGAAATACAATAATAATTTTAAAGAAATTCTTAAACATGGGGCATCTGGACTCTCTCTCTTTTAGCCTGAATTTGAACCTTCACTTAGTTTATTGTTCCAAAAAAACCTTCCACACTAACAATTTACTGCCGTTTCCAGTTTTTGTAAATGTAAAATTATTCCCGTCGCTTGTTTTCAATAAACGCGAATCAATAAGTTGTAGAAAACTCATCAAACTGGTGAAACATTTAGTACATATTGATTGGTTGTGTGGACCTAATAGCATTTAGGAATATAATTATGAATGTATTAATTTCTGTAACACTTAAAAAGAAAACTGGCTCACATTTGCCGCCCCTAAAATCTGCCGCCCTAGGCTCCAGCCTACTTAGCCTACTGGTAAATCCGCCACTGTTTGGGCCACAAATTAACCAGCCTTGAGCATCACAGTGGCTGGTTATCGGCAGTATAATCATTGCATCACAGCTGTACATCACAGCTGTACAAGGACTGCACAATTATAAATTATATTACAAGAGCAAATGTTTGTGTGATGAGCATGGACATTTGTTTCCGAGTCATGGATGTTTATATGTATAATAAGTAGGTATGTATTTACAAACAAAAAGTATCTATGTAGTATATAAACTATCTGGTGTCCACGACACAAGTCTCGTTGCTTAGTGTGGCACTAGATGGCGCTGTGTATAATGTCCAGCAATATTTATTATTATTAATTATCGCTTTAACAAAAATATTTCACAAGATAAATGGTGTACGAATACTTAATAGATTTATCACTCAAATTATTGTATTCTATTAATAAGTGGAAAATAAATTTAATATTTGAATTAAAAGCTATCAAATATCCTTGAAATCCATAAGAAATCATTTGGATAATTAATAACAAATCGTTTCTGTAATGCTAAAATGGCATCCATTTGTTATCCAGCACAAACTCTCCATAAATTCTTTTGAACAGTTATTTGCTGTACAGTGGTGTTACCAAGTCTTATGTACCAGATTATAGCATTATGCTGGCTGGAGAAAGGATTTTAATTATCTTCCTTACTGTGTACTGGTATAAAGAGAGAGCATACAATAGCTTTTCAAGGAAGCTTTTCAGAAGCTTTTTCTTAGATTCCATGGTTAAGTTGTTATTTTTTATTTAAAGTGTATTAAAACATACTACGTAGTAACTCTTGAGGTCGCGTTGACGTTATGAAAAACCGGTCAAGTGCGAGTCGGACTCGCGCACGAAGGGTTCCGTACCATTATCTATACATTAGACAAAACGGCGTGGTGGATTATAGCCCACTCCCTCTCATAGAGAGGAGGCCTGTGTCCCAGCAGTGGGAACATTAATAGGCTGATGATGATGATGATGACACAAAACGGCAAAACAATCACGTTTGTTGTATGGGAGCCCCCCTTAAATATTAATTTTATTCTGTTTTTAGTATTTGTTGTTATAGCGGCAACAGAAATACATCATCTGTGAAAATTTCAACTGTCTAGCTGTCACGGTTCATGAGATACAGCCTGGTGACAGACATACGGACAGACGGACAGACGGACAGACAGCGAAGTCTTAGTAATAGGGTTCCGTTTTTACCCTTTGGGTACGGAACCCCAAAAACAAATCAAATCTGACGTAATTTAAACACCAATAAGATAGATTTATTCTTAAATAACGCCGACAGCTGTAAAATAGTTGTCAGCTACACTTCATGCATTGGCAGTAGGATGGAGTACGCCTACTACAATTTACAACTCAGGGTGTTTAATGATTCTCTAATAAATGTAATGGCATTTATAGAGATTCATATTCACTTTTAATCAGCCATTAACAAGATCGGTGAAGTAGAATTAGAATAGATTTAGTGTCCACCAATTAAAAGCCAGTGGCATTATTCGATACTTTAATGCAGCCGGTACCATTACAAGAGAGGTGAATTTTTCGTATTAACCAGTCGTTAACAAGCTTTGGACTTCTAACCCAGCTAGTAGTATCATATTATGCAGCCAAAAGCTGAACTAGATCATTTTAGAATTCTACTTAAATGCTTTTGGTTACCTTTTTTGCCATTATAAAGTCATTAGTCAGCTATGCTGTTTAATAGTGTATATAATCTTTCCGTAATATAGTTTATAGACTCGTCCTATCCTATAATACATCTGCTATAAAGCTGTAGACTGTAATGTGGCTAGTTTATGACCTAATTCATCGTTAATGTGCTACTTTTACTGCCATCTCCATGTTATACCCACTTTGGTACCTACGGAAAAAGTATCTTGTAGGTAATCCTAGACTGTCCTAGATATTCTAATTAATATTTAAATTACAAGATTTAAGACCCACTTACAAATTAGCGCAGTTTCCAGGCGCTGTGAAAAGACTAATTCCTTTTATTAATTTATTACAATTGTCGGATATTAATAACGGCGGATTTCGCTCCAGATGTTTCATATTCATTAGAGAGGGGTAATCTCAACCTTTTCACTCAGTGAGAAATAAATTACTTAGTTCGCTATTATTCTTCAAGTCGTTAAAGTTAATGACACTAGTGCTTTGTCTAGTCGTATTCGTAACGGTACTTCAGTTCTTTATACGAGATGAATTTTAATGAAAGACGAAGGGTGAAACTCCTTTGAAGCTTTCTAGAAACGCTTTCTAGTCAACATTACATAGGTAAGGACTAATTTCTTAGTAGCAGGGCGGTGTTGGATTTGTGCCTTGTTATTGACAATGTAAGCAAACATTAGATGAAATGTGAATATGGGTAGTTACATGTCTGCCCCCTTTAGTTGTATCTGTCACCGAAAATGTATGAAATCCGTCATTGTATACAATTACTAGGACATGTATACATACAATGACTAAAATAGATAGGAAATGTATGATATATTTTATAATATGCATTTTTACTTGGATATCTATACATTTCTTAAAGAGCGATCGGAAATGTGTTACATTCTTGATGTTCTTAAGGGAGAATATATTTAATAAACGCACTTTAAAATGTTTAGCTTTAATTTATTTTTGTTTTTTAAACCATTCAGAAAACCTATCAATCAACCTCAAACAAACAAAAAACCAACCCAAATTCAAATTTCGAAACAGTTATAGTGCAAACTATCTTAATAAAAATTCTGATTTCAGTTCTCAAACGTGTTTTAATTATTTTATACACAGAGAGCATTCGTTTTCATACATTTCCTAGTATCATTTCGGAATTACATACAATTCATAGGAAATGCATACATTTCCCAGGAAATGTGTGTATTACAGAATCTTTGAAATATTATTTTACACATTTCCTATGTAGGCTTGGAATTGTATACATTTCCTGGAAATTGTGTTCAATTCCTAGATTTCATACATTCCCGGTAACATATCTGAATAAACATAATAGGTCCATAAATACAAGGTGGAAATGGAGCCTTCACGAAACCATCAACCAAGCATTATGTACATCAAATAAGTACCTCTACGAAAAAAATTTTGCTGTGAAACGATTTTTTTTTCTGGTGAAAAATTACGTTTATCGTTGGGAATCCAAATGTTGTGCTGATGGATGCATAGTATGGGGGTCATGGATATAGTTTTATAAAGTAAAGTTGTAACATTTCAAGCATTTTTGTAGTTAAAAAAAAATCTTGTGAAAATGACTTTGGTCTCCAATATCTCAGTAACTAGAAGGTTCCCAGCCCCAGGTATGATCTAGATTCTAAAACAAAAAAAATGATCGCAATGACGGGGAGAACAAAGTGCCTTTCGACTTCGTTAGGTAACGGTACTTTTGCAACCCATTATTTTCTATTCAGGTTAGGTAGGATTCATGAAATTGTTATGCAGGAAGTGTTTTCCTTTCATTCCCCTTTTGCTTTAGTTAGTAGACAATAGCTCCAAAAGCCGAGTTCCTTACTTAAGTACAACTTCGTAGAGCTTACCTATTTAAACAACAGGATAAGTATTGCTGTACATGCTTAATACTTTGAAAAGCTTGATAAAGTTTTCCATACGGCGTTCCTGCTACGTAGGTGCTCATATTTATATTTTATGGGAGGTATTAGCACAGGTATTAGAGTCTTAAGAGTCCTATTACATTTTTTTTGGTAAATTCATGATTTTTGACGCAGTAATTCTCAGCAGCAGTAAGATATTTTAATTATTTGCTTAAGAATAACGATAGTGCCATTCTCTTTCTTGTAAGTTGGAGTTACACATTTTCATTTTTCTTTTCGTGTAATTTACTATAAATATTTTACGAACTCAGTTTGCAAGAAAAACCATCGACGATGGAACTTTAACGCTCAAATTCACATAGTTACATTCAATTCTTATAAAAGCTAAAATTATTAAAAGATAAATTGAATGTTTTACTTGTTTATTGGAGTTTTAGAATTTCTTTAAATTCCTTGAGTTTTCACGGAAAAAATCGTAAAGAAATAGTAATTTAAGCCATAAATGTCTTAATTCAGCGTCCATTATATTCCAGATAAACTCAATTTTATCAAACAAATTAATATGATATAAAACTTCGATCTACAATGAATAAGTTTCATTAGTTTTCGTTTGTCAATATAATAAGACAAAAATACAATAAATAAAATTAAAGTACCTACTATAATTCTCAATTCAAGTCGCTCCTCAGTCTCATGTCAGTCTCGTCTCTAATATTCGTCAATATCAATCAACAATCGTCCAAATATCGCTATTATTATCGACTCGTGTACGCCGACCGAAATAATTTGATCCAGGAAGTAAATATCAAAAATTTGCCTAAAAAATGTAATAGGACTCTTAAGGTTGTAACCCGTTCATTGCTAGGGCAAGTAGGTACTTATGTAAGTATATCTATATTATCACAACATATTATAAACAAAGTCCCCCGCCGCGTCTGTCTGTCCCTATGTATGCTTAGATCTTTAAAACTGAGCAACGGATTTTGATGCGGGTTTTTTTTTATAGATAGAGTGATTCAAGAGGAAGGTTTTAGTATATAATTTTTCAAGCGGGCGAAGCCGCGGGCATCAGCTAGTACTATAATAATATACTATATTTTGTTTGTTTGTTTGTACCGAATAAGCTCTGAAACTACTGGACCGATTTTAACCATTTCTTAGCAATAATAAGCTAAATTATCAGGAAGTACCATAGGCTATAATTTATTTTAAAAAAAAATAGAGATCGAAACTTACGCGGGTGAAACCGCGGTACGCAGCTAGTAAAATATAAAGGCAAATTTTTGGTACAAAATACCTGTGCTTAGTATCATTGTGGTATTCAAAACAATACAATACACCTTCTGTTTCCTACTATGGAATTAGCGGTCGTAATAATAGAATTAAGAATTTGAATGGAATAATGTGAGCTCGGGTGGTAAATTCTCTTTTATAATGTAGGTAGCCTGTTTTAATGGACCAGCACAAACCGAAACCTACTTTATTTAATACTTTATTTAGTAAATGTGGAACTCAAATTTACTTTGGCAAGACACCTAATAAGGTGCGGTGATGGCAGGTGGAAGCAGCGGTGGCCCAGTGGTGGCGACCTCGACTTACGAATAGTAAGTCGTGGGTTCGAACCCAGACAGGCGCATTAATTTGTGTAATTTATTTCATCACCACTGCTCTTAAAACGGTGAAGGAAAACATCGTGAGGAAACCGGCATGTCCTAGAACCAAAAAATTCGAAGACATGTGACATCTACCAATCTGCACTGGGCCCGCGTGGTGGATTATAGCCCATTCCCTCTCATAGAGATGAGGCCTGTGTCCCAGCAATGGGAACATTAATAGGGTGATGATGATGGCAGGTGGAGTACAGTTGTGACTGAGTGGAGTCCAGTCCAAGGACTGGAAAAAGAAGTGGATCTCCGGTGGCAAGATGGACGGACGACTTTGTTGTGGGGATTGCTTGATGAGGCTGCCCAAAAGAACGTGGAGAATGGCCCAAGCAACTAGAGGTCTCAACCCAGCGGCGACTAAAGACAGACTGTTGATGATGCTGTAATTTATAATGAAGGTTTGTAGCCCTCCTGCCGGGGCGGCCGGGACTGTTCGAAAGAGATACCGTGGCCCCGGAACACAAAGGGCGATAAAGGAACATGGATGGGTTTTAGTCAGTAAAAGTCTGACACTCCCTTCTGCTCCGTCCAGAGCGGGAGGAGTCATTTGATGATTTCCCATCAAAAAAAAGGAAAAAAAAAATCGGAGCAGTCTTTGGGGACTGCCGATAGAAGTGAAAACAAAAACTACACAAGTCCCGCCACAGTCGTAGCACTGGTTATGCCCCGCGCATGCCTATGTGGTGCCACGCCGTAGCGGATGCTACGAGTGCTACGAATGGCTACGAAGCGTGACCGCACGTTACGTTACGTGACGATGAGTTCAATGTTTTTCCTTCACCCAAAAAGTGCTCAACGCGCCTCAAAAACTTTCGAACAGAAACGTTAGAGAGTAGGGGCTCAGTCCCGCGGCCCCGGAAGGTATGTTGTTCTTAAGTGTTGATATTTAAAGACCAACCATTACTAATGGCACCGCCTGGCGGCTGACGATGCAAAAAACCCAACATTACTATAACCTGGTGACAAACCCTCGGTGACATTGTTTTCCTGTAAAATGTAAGTAAGTACCTGAAAATAAATAAAGAAAAACTCGTGAAGGATTTGAACCTCCGCCCTCCGATGACCAAGATTTGAATTATATCGGCGCTCTTACCTACTGAGCTAACGAGTCTTGTTACTTTACGTTGAAAACAACGTTACCTATCCACATTATGACATCATGATTACTCATCCGTACTTAAACACAAAGCTGCAACTTTACTGTAAGTGGATAGATGTGAATATTTTGACGTAGGTATACGTAGGTAGATAACACAATAATTGGTTATCTGTGGAGATAATGCGCGGGGATTTCACGCTGGGCAAGGCCAACATGTAACGGTGCATAAAACTCTAAAAATGTTTTCAATACACTTCCTCGAAAACTGGTCCATAACGCACTATGATTAGGTACAACATGCAATGTATTTCACACGCGTGCGTTTTTTTCCATTTTACCGCACGTGTGCGGGAATGAAAATTGCCACAGATAACTAACCTATACTTAGTCCAATGCCTATAGTCTGAGGTGAATAGAGGTTATTAAATTTCGGCAAAGCACGTTACTACGCGTTTTTAAGGCATAAATATTTTTTGAATATTAAAATTGTGTTGATAAATAGAATATCATAGATAAACATGATTATTGAAAACGAATAGTTATTTTTATACACAAATTAACATTTATTTGAGTTCTGAATTCAAAAATATAAAATAAATCTATTTTTTATATTAGGCTGTTTAACGGCTTCATACCTTTGCCTCTCCTTCAACCTGGCGAAAGCAGAGCGCGAAAAAAAAAGAAAATTAAAATCATAGTTTCTTAGATCGTGACAAAAATATTTTTCGTTATTTTATTTTATTTCTTCAAAAGTGTATTGAAAAACGTCGTTTGATACACGTGGACATTTGTTATTGCAGTTCTCGGCTTAAAAACACCCTCGCCTACGGCTCGGGTGTTATAATTCCGCCTCGAATGCAATAACGAACTTTCTCCACTTGTATCAAAATGTACTATTATCCCATCTCTTATAGTAATAAAGATGGGAAAGCGACACCTTACAAGGCGCGGTGATGTCAGGTGGAGTAAATTTGACCAAGTGGTGTCTAAAGACAGAGAAAAGAAGAGTTCTGGCGGCCAACATGGTTGCCATCATGGTTCATGGGAAATCGTGGATGAGGTTGCCCAGGAACGTGGAGATTGACACAAGTAAAGAGAGACGTTTACCTGCTGGTCGATGACAGGCTGTTGATGAAGATATGCGAATGAGAAGGGCATATAAGAAAAGCAAAAAAAAACAAAACTGAACTGAACTTACTTAACAAAATGTTCTACATTTGTTTCTGTAATTTTTATGGTGTAGTAGGCCAATGATATTATATAGTAAAAAGAGGTAGATATTGCACTAGCACGCACAAATTGTTGAGGACAAAGTGACACAATTGTTGCACTTTGATAGCTAGCTATCTCTTTCTATCTTATACGTTCCGTATTATCTATCGCTGTCGTAGTTTTAAATTACTCGCAACGATATCTGAACGCCATTCAGTATGAACATGGCGTATCTTCTTTATAATATCATTGGTGTAGGCATAATAAAGAGTATTCTATTCAATGAGGGATTTTCTTTTTAGCTTTTCCCTAGTCTCTGGATAGATGGCGCTAGGAGTAAGTATGATAATGCAAGGAACGGACCCTAAAAAAACTGATTTTAACAAAGCGCGAGAAATGTTGGTTATATTCGGAAGGTTAAGCAAATGAAAGTGTCAGTCAACGAGAGTACGTGATGTGACACAATGTTTTTTTTTCAAGCATTTTGGCTTTGGCATAGTAAGTTCAACGCCATCTATAGAGTTCTTGGAAACTAATTTTTTTTTTAAAACCTCAAAAGGAAAACCTCTCATTGTGTTATTAATAATGAGGGATTTATCGGATTTAAGAACAGGTACCAGTGTCGACTGACCAAGGACCCAATTTGACTAAATAGGTACTAGTCAAACTATTCAAGTCATTTTTAGGGTTCCGTAGTCAACTAGGAACTCTTATAGTTTCGCCATGTCTGTCCATCCGTCCATCAGTACCAATATGTATATCAATCACGCCGACAAAGTGGTAAAATAAAAATTGGAAAAAAATGTTTTATTAGGGTAGCCCCCCTATATGTAAAGTGGGAAGTGTTTTTTTTTTTAATTTCAGCCCTAACGTGTGATATATTGTTGGAAAGGTATTTAAAAATGAATAGGGGTTTCCTAAAATCATTTTTTGATAATGTCAATAATTTCGGAAATAATCGCTCCAAAAGTAAAAAACAATGTCCCCCCCCCCCAACTTAACTTTTGAACCATAAGTTTAGAAAATATGAAAAAAATCTGAAAAGTAGAACTTTATAAGGACTTTCTAGGAAAATCATTTTGAACTTGATGGAAACAACAGTTATTGTACAAAAAAGACAAAGTTGTAAGTACAAAATAATTCCTGGACTAATTTTTACATAATGGATACCCACCTTTAAACTCATAAGTGGGAACACTTATTGTGACGGACGGGAAACTACGGAACTCTACACTGAGCGTGGCCCGACACGCTCTTGGCCGGTTTTTTTTCTGTTATTTTGCTTTTTTCCTTTGTTTATTTTCCGATAAGCTTGAAGAAAACTCATTGTGGAGGAAGTTCCAGTAAAATTGGGTTCTTGGGTTCCGTACATAAAGGGTGAAAACGGAACCTGTTACTAAGACTCCACTGTCCGTCTGTCTGTCCGTCCGTCTGTATGTCTGTCTGTCACCAGGCTGTATATCATGAACCGTGTTAGATAGACAGTTGAAATATTCACATATGATGTATATCTGTTGCCGCTATAACAAAAAAATACTAAAAACAGATTAAAATAAATATTTAAGTGGGGCTCCCATACAGATACAACAAACGTGTTTTTTTTTTGCCGATTTTGTTCAATATTAGTAACAGCAACAGATAGACGCTTGAAATATTCACAGAATATTTAGTTGCATATTCACTTTAAAAATAAATAATTTACATTAAAATAAAATGCATATTTAAGGGGCCCGCTCCCACACAACAAACGTGATTTTTTGCCGTTTTGTCTAATGTTGAATAGATGTGGTACAGAACCATCCTTGCGCGAGTCCGACTCGCGCTTGGCCGGTTTTTCTTTTTAGGGTTCCGTACCGACAGTTGAAATTTTCACAGATGATGTATTTCTGTTGCCGCTATAACAACAAATACTAAAAACAGAATAAAATTAATATTTAAGGGGGGCTCCCATACAACAAACGTGATTTTTTTGCCGTTTTGTCTAATGTATAGATAATGGTACAGAACCCTTCGTGTGCGAGTCCGACTCGCACTTGGCCGGTTTTTTTCTTTCTAATGTCGATACGATAAATAAATTTCATCTTGCAAAAACAATCTTGGATGCACCAACATGTTCTATCACTTAAATAAATAGATCATTAGGAAAACGGAAGAAGTTAATCAAAATTTGATATAAAAAACAAGTGAAAAAAGTAAAAAAACATTTTCAAAAAGGTTGACTCGTGAAGGATTTGAACCTCCGCCCTCCGATGCTCAAGGTTTATTTTATATCGGTGCTCTAACCTACTGAGCTAACGAGTCTTGTTTCTATGACACTAAAATAGCGTACACTATTCACAAAATGACGTCAACAATTCAGGATTACTCATCTGTTCCCACGTAAAAGCCAGAGTTCATTTTGCTGCAGACGATCGGACACGTACAGTCAAAGGTCAAAATTCCACTTCCACCGCAATGCACATTATCGTTTGCGCTATACGGGCGGCGGCGCCTATACACACATACGCATATTTAAGAAGAAGGTCATAAGTACCACCAATATTGCTTTGCCATTGTGTTGCGAGATTGGCAGTCGACTTCTGACTGTTACTGTACATTGTTTCTACCAAAACTATTTCTGCATATAAACCATCATCTGCCTAGCCTTTTCCCAACTACGTTGGGGTCGGCTTCCAGTCTCACCGGATGCAGCTGAATACCAGTATTTTACATGGAGCGACTGCCTATCTGACCTCCATAACCCAGTTAGTACTGGGTAATACGATACCCCTTGGTAAGACTGGTTGTCAGATTTTTTGGGTCACTGACTACCTGTAACTACTGTCAAAGATCTACAAATGACAGCCGGGACCAACGGCTTAGCGTGCTTTTCGAAGCACGGAGGAAACCCGGTATGTAATGGGTGGTCACCCATCCACAGATCAACCTAGGCAAGCACGGCTTAACCTAAAGATCGACCCGAGCGGCTGTTATTATTTAGCCAAGGGCTCCTCTGCATATAAACGTACTACATGAAATGCCAGAAATGGCTAAATGATGTCCCCTCGAGGTGAGACCACCCTTGCGGCATCATCAGGTCATCTATGCCAAAAAAAAGGAACAACATCGGAACGTGAAATGCGAATTCCAAGTTTTAACTAGGCCTTGATTAATTACATGTGCTGCGTCATTGTCAAAAAAGAGAACATGGCATGGGAGCCCAGGTTCCTGGGTCAAGTACAGTTTTTGCTGTCTTGGCACTGTCTCTCCACTGTACTAGATAGTCTAATCAAAGTATTATACTAAATGGTTACTGTCCAAAAATAGAAAAAACAGTTACCAAAAAGGTTGACTCGTGAAGGATTTGAACCTCCGCCCTCCGATGGTCAAGGTTTATATTATATCGGTGCTCTAACCTACTGAGCTAACGAGTCTTGTGGCTTAGCGTCGAAAACAGCGTTCCCTATCCACATTATGACGTCATGATTACTCAGCAGTACGTAAAAAACGATGCTTATATCTAAGGCTGGCCACATACATACACTCGTGATTAGAATTCCGAATTCGGTTTTCAAATCGGTCTCTTCGAACACAGCAAATCCATGGCTTTATGTTCCGAATTCCGAACGAAAAAAAACGGCCAAGTGCGAGTCGGGCTCGCACACGAAGGGTTCCGTACCATTATTATCAAAAAATCGCGTTTGTTGTATGGGATCCCCACTTAAATATTTATTTTATTCTGTTTTTAGTATTTGTTGATAAAGCGGCAACAGAAACCCAATCATCATCTGTGAAAATTTCAACTGTCTAGCTATCACGGTTCTGAGGCCCTACTCTCTAACGTCCGTCCGTCCATCCCTCTCTATCCGTCTCTCTCGCGCACGTCTGCAGATGAGTGCGAGTGAGAGAGACGGATAGAGACGGATGGACGGACGGACGTTAGAGAGTAGGGCCCCTGGATATGCACATAAACATTAACGGAAAGAAAATTTAATGTTAAAAAACGTGATTTTTAGGGTTACCGAATTTAAAATCAGTACTAGTTGTAAATTAAATCAAATAGGCTTCCCCCAAGTGTCACCACATTGCCCGGATCCGTGCGACTCGCATCTAGCGGATTCCCGCAACCTTTACCAGGTCATCGGTCCACCTAGTGGGAGACCTTCCAACGCATCGTCTTCCGGTTCGCGGTCGCCACTCCAGAACTTTTCGGCCCCATCGGCCATCCGTTCTGCGAGCAATGTGCCCTGCCCTCTGCCACTTAACCTACGTCGGTAACCTTGGTTGTCCTGCGGATGTCTTCATTTCTGATTCGATCGCACAAGGAAACTCCGAGCATAGCCCTCTCCATTGCCCTTTGGGTCACTTTAAGCATTCTGATGAGGCCCATTGTGAGCGACTATCATTTCGGTCCCGTACCTATGTAATCACTGGCAACACACACTGAACATAAACTTTCGTCTTGAGACACTGCGGTGTGTTGGACAAAAAGATACTGCACAACTTCCCGAACGCTGCCTAGCCGAGTCGGATTCGACGATTGACCTCATTCTCGAAGTTAGACCTACCTAACTGGATCGTTTGTCCCAGGTACACATAATAATCGTCTACAACTTCGAGTGTAGAGTCTCCCATCTTGATAAGAGTGGGTGTGACATGGGCATTCAACATGACCTTGGTTTTGTCCATGTTCATTTTAAGACCCACTCTTCCGAACCGAAATCGAAGGTGCAAAATCGATCGGAAGTTTCGAACTTTCGGAATCGGAATCGATCTAGTCTATTACGAATACGGTTTTTGAATCAGAACATTGACTGTGTGTGGCGGCCCTAAATGCTGCACGTAAAGTGGGTAGATGTGAACATGACAGAGATAATAATTATAATGATAAAAACTCCAATTGAAGGTATGACTCATTATTATTTTCAAGTTTTTCCTCCTTTTGTTTCTTGATAAATATTTGTTTATAAAAAATAATTAGGAATAATCTAGCGATAATTAATATACTCACGCGGAGATTTCCCGCTGGGGCAGGCAGAGATGTACCTACAGTTCACGCTTAATTTTCGCTAGTTTTGTTGTATTCATAAAGATGGAAAAGCGACCAGCTGATTATTTTTAACCGACTTCCAAAAAGGAGGAGGTTCTCAATTCGATCGTTTTTTTTTTTTTTTATGTATGTACACCGATTACGCTGAGATTTATGATCCGATTTACGTGATTCTTTTTTAGTTTGATGTGGAATAGTTGCCATTTGGTCCCATAAAAATTTTACATAGTTTGGCCCAGTAGTTTTCATTTTATTAATATTTTTACTTCAGTCGTGTGGTATAATTTCATGTATGTTCACCGATTTCTCCTCCATTTGTGGAGTGATTTTCAAAATTATTTTTTTATTTGAAAGAGTATACTTCTGAGATGGTCGCATTTAAATTTGGTGAGGATCTGATGCTGGTCTTCGGAGATATACAATAGAACTCTTCAAAACTAGACGGTAAATCGGTCGTGATTTTTGCAATCGCTTGGATGTTTATTGTTTATACAACATCATGACGTAACATCACGCCTGTATGCTCTGAGGGGTACGCAGATGTGTACAATACACGTAAATTTCGACAGTTTAGATATGTTAAGTTCCATTTATTGGGGATAAGCCTATTACCATGACATGTATTGTTAACAATGTAAAATAAATGCATAGCATATATTTGTATAGGCTATTACGACTAAAAATGGAAAAATAAAAAAACTTTTTGCAAAAAAAATAAAACCGACTTCTTTTCCTTCTTGAACTTTTTTGATTCATTGTTTTTTTTTGTCACCGACTTCTGAAGCTAAAGTTATTTTTCACTTTTTTTGTGTTTTGAAGTCGGTTTTATTTTTTTTGCAAAAAGTTTTTTTTAGTCAGTAGTGTTGTTTTCACAAAATTGTCATCAAAATACGAATACTAATTCCATATTCCAATTCAAAAACATCCCACGCTCTGTCATAAGTAAATACTAAACGTATATTTATATTCTAGCTCTTTCGGAATGCGGTTCTTACGCCATGTTTTTTAATTTAGTTCGTGGTGAATCACCTCGGTGCCGCGGCAGTCCTTGAACTATGTGAGCGTCATGACTAATCGTGACGTCATTTTGTGGGTACGGAACGTTATTTTCGGCGTCGAAGAACAAGACTCGTTAGCTCAGTAGGTTAGAGCACCGATATAATATAAACCTTGACCATCGGAGGGCGGAGGTTCAAATCCTTCACGAGTCGACCTTTTTGAAAATGTTTTTTACTTTTTTCACTTGTTTTTGTTATCTAATTTTTGTTAACTTCTTGTTAACCAAACCTTCCGTTTTGTTAATGATCTATTTATTTGGGTAATGAAATCTGTTGGTGCATCCAAGGTAGTCTTAGCACGAGGAAACTGGGAAACTTATCGTATTGACATTTGGCATGCACGTAAATATTATATTTGTCAGTAACAATTACTCAAAAATGATGCAGACATGATACAGACATGATCATTATCCAAAACTTTTCCTTTGAAAGAGTATTGATGGTTTCAGTTTCTTAAAGACTAGCTGATGACCGCGGCTTCGCCCGCCCGCAAATTATATACGAAAACCTTCCCCTTCGGTTTAAATACATTTATTTATCAAAGAACAAATTACAGTTCACTTAAAGAGAAACTTCCTTCTTCTTTCTTTTTCTTAATTCATTCGATTCCTCTTGAATCACTCTATCTAAGTATTAAAAAACCCGCATCAAAATCCGTTGCGTAGTTTTAAAGATCTAAGAATACCTACATAGGGATAGACGCGGCGGGCGACCTGGTTTTATAATGGTGTCGATTCTGTTGTGCACAAACTAAAATTAATTTAGTTAGGCTATTGCTATCTTTTTCTCTTTAATAAAACGAGAAAGAGAAGGACGTAATTTAGAGCTGACAAATTTAGTTGGAACCAATGATATTCTAACAAACAGATATGTTATATACCTACAAGACCACCGAAAAAACTGTGCCGCGGGGCAGAGCCAGCTCACATACACGCAGTGACGCAGAATGTTTGGTCGCTTACCAGCAGCTGGTGGTCCTCCCGGAGCCTTTGTATTAGTTGCATCGCTGTGATATTGGGTTGTCTTCTAGCGGTCATTTGGAGAAATCGATCCTGTCTCTGCGTAGTAACGCGATATCTACCCGTGTGCTGTTCAGCTACATCCCCAATACTGCGATAACGTAACCACAACCTTGATATCACGTTTTGGCTGGTGTGTAGGGCCTCAGCAACGACGCGTTGAATAGCACCACTTTCTAGCATGCCCACGGCTCGTAACATTTCATCTCGACTCAAATGACGACGTGACATGACTCCTAAAGCTCACACGGCACGTTAAATTAAAAAAGAATAACATTCTAATCCCTTTTCATTAATTAATATTAATAAAACAATTTTAATTTTCCTTAACGTAACGAATTACTAACAATTTTGCCGCCGTATTTTGTTTTTCTTTTTTATATTTATTTTTTTAAATTTTGAAAACAGAATATATGAGGTTTCAATCTGTATACAAACTTTTTATGAAAACTAAAAAGATTTTAAACTAAAAATTCGTAAATAATTTAGGATTAAGGTATCCCTGGATACTGTTGATGTGTGTATGTTAAGAGCGCGCAATCGTGAAGACTCGAAAACGAGCCAATTGGCCTATTTTTCCTTTATTCTGCGTCACTGCGTGTATGTGAGCTGGCTCTCCCCCGCGGCACAGTTTTTTCGGTGGTTTTGTAGGTGTATAACATATCTGTTTATTACAATATCATTGCCCGCAACTATCAAATGTATCAAACCTTGAACCTAATACTACTTCAGCGATAGAGTTGAAAATCTATTAAAGAAATTTGACAGATTGTAGTAGCTTTTGCAGGAAACGGCTGTTTTTTTTAATAACTGACGAACTGGTCCAGTATTATGTACTGAATAAGTACTTGGTTTCACCCTGTATTTACCAACACCAGTCTCTTGACATTGGTGTCGATTCTGTTGAGCACAAACTAAACTTACTTTAGGCTATTGCTATCTTTTACTAAAAGGCTGTGCGAGAAAAGTATAGCTATAACTACGAACTAAGTTAGTGATGTCATACTAGTTTATGCCTTGCGCTTCACCGTGTTTTTAGTCGACATGTTTTTATATGCACCCTTAATTTGTATGGCAATATTAGTTCAATTAAAGACAGCTAAAAATTACGTCCGTCTCTTTCTCGTTTTATTAGAGAGAAAAATATAGCAATAGCCTAAATTAAGTTTAGTTTGTGCACAACAGAATTGACACCAACGCAATGATATTCTAACAAACAGAATATTATGTTATACACCTACAAAACCAACGAAAAAAGTGTGCCGCGGGGCAAAGCCAGCTCACATACACGCAGTGAGGCAGAATAAAGGAAAAACAGGCCAATTGGCTCGTTTTCGAGTCTTCACGATTGCGCGCTCACAACATATCTGTTTAAGAGCCTGTATTTGCTGTTTTGGTGATATTGGGCGATCTAGATCTCGGTATCTATAAGACCTAAGAGTTCGCTATTTGAACACCATTAAACTTGGACTTATAATCATTAAATCTGTTGAAGCGAAAACACGATTGGATAAAAAAATCACGATAGAAAAAAAATACAAAAAAAACTCGTTTTGCACTTATTTTGTGTTGGATCTCTGAAACCCTAAGGAATTTAATGATGATTTTTAGCCTAATAGATAGGTAACAATATTATCTAACATCGTGTTGACTTAATTTTTCATTTTTCTACTTGGTTTTCTCGTAATTAGCTATATGTGATTTGGCGCTTACGTTATTTTATTCTAAGCGAGCACGCACTCTTTCTGTCCCTTGTTTTGCACGCGGTAGTAATAGCGCTATCCTTTTCAACCGTTCCCTTCAGTAACGAACGGGCCATCCCAGAGTGAGGACGTATGACTTTGCTGCGCGCGGTCACGTGTTCTACGTAAATTATATTCCGGAGATTGTACGCCGACTACCATATTTTGATCTGAAAAGTTTTTTTTTATATTTTCATTTTATAAACAAAGAACTTTGCTTGTTTACTGAGATTGTTCAAATTTTGTTCAGATTCAATACTAATGTTATGATGACGGCGTAAAGTTTGTATTCTATGTTTGGTTTGCGTGTTTGCAAGTTTAGATGTAGAGGGTAATTCGGAACTACTGATCCGATTACAAAAACTCTTTAAATATTTTTTTTAAATTATATTATCGCCGAGTGTCAAAGGCTATTTGCAGGACGTTCCCGTGGGATAGATAGAAGCGTCACGTTTCCGAGATTTAAGCTATCAAAGTTGTACTGGTAGCGATCACAACGCTATATATATTCGAAAACGTAGCTAACGTTGCTGTCTCAGACATAATGAATGTGTTAATGGACCACCATGAATGGACTTTAGCTTTCATAGCTCATATTTCTGAAACGTGACGCTTTAGAAGATTATGTACCCAACAAAATTTGCTTGTATAAATGTCGCAGCCAATTCGTATAATACGCTGTTTCACATAATGGCGCGCCGGATTGTAAAACGCCGTCGCCGTCGTTATGTAATACGGCGCCCTCACGTTCAGCCGGATTGTGGTGGCGATACGTTTGATAAGCGGCGTCCAACTTTTTGCCGTATTGTCAGCAATTCCGATACCTCAAATAACCTACTAAAATTGTCCTAAAAGTCTTGCTAGCTGGCATGAGGAGTGTAGGCCGAAGGCCGGTGGAGCGACGACGACATTTGTGACAAAAAGTGGATGTGTAATGTAAAATCTACGACGAGCGTCATGGAGTCGTAGCAGGTTCTAAATTTGCTTATATTTCGAAAACGGTGCGTCCTATCGCAAAAATAATGAAAAATTCACCCCCCTTTTAGACACCCCGTGCCACGTAATTCTCAACATGTAGGTAAAAAAAAAAATGAAAAAAAATCGAAATAAAAAATGAAAAAAAAAAAACTGAAAAGCGAGAAAAGCGGCCATTTCATTGTGACATCGTTGTCGATTGTGACGCCATGTTTCTTGTTATGATCATGCAGCGCCACGTGCGGTGATAAATGGAACTAAAACTTTCAAAGCGGTATCGACGATGCGCCAGTTTGTATAACGGCGGCACGTTATTACACCACCGCTTTGACGAACGCGAAGAGCTCATTCAATGCGGCGTACTTTATTTCAGCCGAATTGTAATCCAGCTGAACGTGAGGACGTCGTATTACATAATGGCGGCGTTTTTCAACCATACATAATAACGGCGCGCCATACATAATAATGGCGCGGCATACTTTCTTTCTTTCTTTTCACTTAGTTTTTAACTAATGTCTGACAGTTTCGGTACTTTATGCGGGTTACAAGTTGAACACAACAATGTTTTTTTTTAGGGATGATCCTGACTAATAAAATATGATTCTGTTTAGTCCATCCATTAGATTATCGAAAAATATTGGATACTTACATGTTTTTTGTTTTATCAAATTAATAAAATTGACGAAGATAAAACGCGTCAAAGATAGAGAGAGGCTTGTGACGTCACTTTCCGGTAAAAACTGTACTCAAATGTGACGTCACACGAGTTTTCGACGCACTGTATCGTCTTCATTTTTAGATTACGTGAAAAAATAAAAAAAATCTGTGTCCAATATTTTTTGCAAATCTTTCTAACGTTAATTTTTTGTTTGTCATCTACCCTATTGTATTGTTGATGAGTCGACGTACACGATAACTGTCAAATGTTTTCAATCTAAAATGGCCGCTTTAGCAGAATCCACGCAGAATCTTAGCATGAATCACGTTAAAAAAATAAATTTCTTAAAATGGAGTTTATAGTTATGGTCATAAAGTCCATTTTAAGAATTTTAAATTTTTAACGTGATTCATATTACGATTCTGCTAAAGCGGCCATTTTAGACCCCCAGGTCCCCTCAAATATGTACGGTTCTTTCCTCAAAATCATCTTAGATATTAATCTGCGTGGATCTAATAATTATTACTTGCACGATTACGATGCACCTAACAGTACAGTACACCCACATTTCGCCAGTTCTGTGGAAATCCCATGTAACAGGGGCCGAGCCTATTGCCATCAACCGGGCACAAATCCTGACTCCATGGCTGCTACTGAGAAATTCCTGATGGAAAATCCAATAAGACGACATATTGATTGTGATAAGCACACGTTCATGACTTTTATTTCTAAACCGTACTTACTACTTAATATGTTAGGTAGGTACTTAAAAATAACTAAAAGATCAAAATGGTTTAAGCGATCACTACACTCGTTCTTAACCCGTGTGTGCGTGTATCTGCATGAACAATGCACACAAACATAGGATCGCAACGAATTTGCCTAAACTCTAGCGAGTGGATTATATAGAATATCATTGCACCAACGTCATTCTATCGCAAAAAAATCCGAATTTGAATTACAGAACTTGGCGTTCACAGATAATACCAGGCTGTCAAGACAATAACAAGCCTATCGCATGTGGTAACGTCAGATCAATATTACGTCAAACGTGTGTGTATTGTTGATAATAATAGATTGTAGTGCGGTCGCCACAATTGGAATACCTATCGTAGGTGAATAGATAACTAAGTATTGTTGTTGTTCTCGAGTGGTTGGGTTAGATAGGTACCTACCTACCTTCAAACACGTACATGTATTTCGGCTGCCCCATTTCAAAACCTAGTAAGTCTACAAAAAAGGCAAAAGGTGTTTTTTAGCTAAAACTCTTTTCTCAGTAAGTCCCTACATAATGCAAAAACACCTACATTAAAAATACACTTATAACAAAAGTTATGGGGTATCCTAAACCTAGTAAGAGCATCTAAATTCATCAAACGCACATTCAAAACCATTTCAAAACCTAGTATGTCATATAACCATTTCATAAGTATAGTATTTGTAAGCACTTACTATTTTTTTGAAATGGTTAAAGTTTCATACTAGATTATGAAATGAAATATTGTATTAAATATTGATTTTTTGCTTTTCACAAGCCTTTTAAAATATCGAGTTACTGAGTTTTACTTGTTGTATTTTATTATAAGGCGTTTCCATCTCTTTCTAACTTAATAGAAAATACATAGGTTAGACTAGTATGCAGCGCGTGCGTCGCTTCGTAACGTAATATTTACGATTTTGGCGATTTTAAGGATTGTGTGTTAAGGTCAAGAAAAAATATCAAAATATTAGAAATTCGAGGAACCGAGAGGAGTTAAAGAAATAAAGAAGAATGAAATAATTTCTAAATTACTACCGATGATGCCAGAATCAAGAAAATCTTTTTGGCGTAATTTGCCTACAAATAATCAATCGGCAGATTTGTCATTTGTTGACCAAATGGAAGCAATTTAAATCTTTTTTTCGAAGTTTTCTGCTTGATAATGAGTAAATAATTACTTTTCCAAGGTCAAAATCATTCTTGCACCTGTATGAACTTGGAGGGTTGTATTGATGATTTTGATGATTATAATTGTGTTACTACATACGTCTTACAGTCGCAAACAATATTTTAATCAACATACAACCTAGCACTGGCCTGCAAATTGCAAAAAACGTAAGAAAATTTGAATTTCGCGGGCTACCATTGAGCATCCACCTTAAGTAAATAAAACTCTTTTGTAATTTCTCGTTCTGAAAAGATTTTTAAAAGTTACAAATAATGGGTAAAAAAAAATACACAGGTAAGTAATACAAACCTAGTAATAAAATCAGATTTTATTACTAGGTTTGTATTACTTACCTGTGTAATTTTTTTACTCCTGTTATAGTTACCATATTTGGTCTAGACAAAAACGATTCTACGTAATCATAATTATAAATTAGATTACAAACTATTAATAACTCTTGCTATGTTTTGATCCGGGCAAGTTGAGTGAGTGAGTTATAGATGATATTTTCGAACCAGGTCAAAATCTAGTAAGACTTCTTACTAGGTTTTGAAGTGGTTTTAAGTGTAAAATTTTTCTTAGTTGTTTTTTTTTTAATATAAATTTGGATTATAAAATGTGTACAATATATTATGAACAGGTAATTTATATAACAAGTTAAGGTTTACATACTACTTCTTCTTCTTAACAATAAATTTTCAACAGACAATGTATAGTTTAGAAGGGCTAGCCTAAAACATGTTTATACGCTCTCCTGTAAAATTTGGTCAAAAACAGTTACTAGCTTTTGACATGGGGCAGCCGATTTATATAAATCGAAGTTAGCTATCCTGAGGTACTTACAGGATTAGTAACCTACTGCCGTATTGGTACAAACTTTATTTGCAGAGAGCTGGCATTTCTTCCAGTGATACTTTTCATTTGAGTAATAGATAGGTCACTAAATAAATGAATAAATATCGCTGGACATTAAACACAGCGCCATATAGTGCGACTGCACTAAGCCAGGCGCGGATAAAGGATTTCCTTTAAGGGGGGGTAATTTTGGAAATTTTATTAAAAAAAAAAAAAAATTATAACAAATGGGCGTTACTTTACAAAAATCAAGGGGTCGCCAGCTTTTGCGCCGGGGGGAGGGAGCGTAGCGAGAAATTGTTATGACACCTTGCCTTGGACAGGTTAGAATGGTTTCGAACGTTCATAAAGGAGTTACTTGGTCGAATTTTAGATAAATTCAAGAGAAAGTAGTCTGTAGAGCGAGCAAAGGGAGCTCGGAAATTTTAACACTTTTCCTGCCGACCTACTGGAGTTGGTTCTCTATTGTATTACCTAACTTTTTTATTCATAATTTAAAGTGCCATAACTTTTTTTGTCCTAATCATCATTTGTCCGAATGATAACTTACCCGAACCTAATATCACATAATATCACATGCCATAAAATTGAAATCCCTAAATACTATATGCCCTGAACCCGTTTGTCATAAATCTTATTATCAATAATATACAAAAGACATAAAACCGTTTTCAATAATGGTTATAAATCCTAAATTCAAAAAAAGAAAATGTTTTGATCTTAATAATATTTTTAAAACAAACCGGTATGTTCCCAGACGTTCCCAAAACATTGTGTTTTTAAGTATGTCTGTAATTACGGGTAACTACAGGTTAAGTATTACTTAGCTTTTGCTATGCTATGAACTTCTCTCAACACAACACATTTTTATACAAGGCTCTTATGAAATTTGTAAGAATTAAAAAGTAGAACCATCAAGAAGATAGAAAGATCACAGTTTGAATCTTCAGGCATACATTTGATATCGGTAGTCACGAAAAGGCAGAAAATCAATCAATCAAACCGCCAATCATTATAAAACAGTTGAGTATGAACATAATCATGTGGATTTTATTTTTCTCAGTATGCAAACATGCAAACGAACATACACCATGCATGCAGCAAGCATGCAGCAAGCATTCAGCAAGCATTCAGCAAGCATTCAGCAAGCATGCAACAAGCTTGCAGCAACCATGCAGCATGCAAGCACGCATACAGTATGCAAGCAAGCATGCAGCATGCAAGCGAGCAAGCAAGCAACATGCAGCAGGCATGGTTTCTGTCACGGCTCCGGTGCTACGGGGCTCCGGCAGCCCCACGCGAGCTTATCGTCGCAGATGTGTTTAACGCTCACCACCGCAGCTTCGGCTTGCTGGCCGGCTTCGCCGGCCAGCCTCAGCAGCGGCGGCGGGTGTTACAACCACCTGCTCCTCAACTCGCGGGCCGCCTCGCCCCTCCGCGCCTACGCGATTTTAAATTACACTCTAGGGGTAGGGCAGACAAGACTGCGTGAGGTCGGATGTACAGCGATTCGTTTCTGTCACTAAAACCTAATTTTTAGCAAATGTTTTAGGACCAAAAATTTTATTATACTTTTATGTACATTCGGAATAATACACATTATGTAATGAAATGCTTATGACATTTGACTTTAAGGCATGTAAAATTAGAAGATTCAATTGTTATAGTATTCGGTATTATGACAAAACAGTTTTAGAAATAAATAATATATAATTATGTAAAACAGAATTTCGGGATTTTAAACATTATGGTTACTGATGTTTATAGCAAACGTTTTATGGATAATGATTTTCGGACAAAAAATTTAGGAGAATTAAGGGAGTACCACTGGAGTTACCTGGGCTTCTTATAGACAAATTTAAGACTCATGAAAAACTAGGCTTCAAGAGCGAGCTCGAAATTTTTTACATTGCCTCAGATAATTATGCTATAATACGATTCTATGGCATCAGGCAGGAAAAGCTATAACATTTAAAAATCCTGAGCCTCTAGGGGCAGCTGCCTCCTGGCGACGCCCATGACAAGATATACAACTAGAATATTTAGTTTCAATTCCGTCAAACTAGTTCAAGCTTGGCTAATGATGTATTTGGTCCGGTTCAGGGGGGGGGAAATTGCACCCATTGCCCCCCCGTATCCGCGCCTGCACTAAGCAACGACGCTTGTGTCGTGGACACCAGATAGTTGATAAACTACGTAGATAATTTTTGTTTGTAAATACATACTTATTATACATATAAACATCCATGACTCGGAAACAAATAATGTCCATGCTCATCACACAAACATTTGCTCCAACCGGGATTCGAACCCGGGACCCTAAGAACTTAAGGCAGCCTCACTACCGCTGCGCCATTCGGGTCGTCAAAATCGATGATGAATGATGATGATGAGTAGATAGGTCATCTATATCTACGAGTACTTTAAACGCATCTTAACGAAGCCGAAAGACACATTGTTTTCCTCGTTATTGCGATCATTACTTGTTCTGGACCATACCTGGTATATTGCAGGTCAAAGTTCCATCTTTTTGAAGTGGAAACTTCTTTAGGCGCGTTGAGCACTTTTTGGGTGAAGGAAAACATTCAACTCATCATCACTTGACATAACGTGCGGTCACGCTACGTAGCACTCGTAGACGATCCGCTACGGCGTAGCACCACATAGGCATGCGCGGGGCACAACCAGTGCTACGACTAGGGAGGGGCCCGTGTACTTTTTGTTTTCATTTCTATCGGTAGTCCCCAAAGACTGCCCCGATTGTTTTTTAGGGTTCCGTAGTCAACTAGGAACCCTTATAGTTTCGCCATGTCTATCCGTCCATCCGTCCTCGCTTAATCTATGTGACCGTTAGCACTAGAAAGCTGTTAAAAAAAAAAAAAAAAAAAAAAATTTGGTACCAATATGTATATCAATCACGCCGACAAAGTGGTAAAATAAAAACTGGAAAAAAATGTTTTATTAGGGTAGCCTGCCCCCCTATATGTAAAGTGGGAAGTGATTTTTTTTCTAATTTCTACCCTAACGTGTGATATATTGTTGGAAAGGTATTTAAAAATGAATATGGGTTTTTTATAAATAATTTTTTGATAATGTCAATAATTTCGGAAATAATCGCTCCAAAAGTAAAATACAATGTGTCTTTTGAACCATAAGTTTAGAAAATATGAAAAAAATGTGAAAAGTAGAACTTTATAAGGACTTTCTAGGAAAATCATTTTAAACTTGATGGAAACAACAGTTTTTGTACAAAAAAGACAAAAAGTTGTACAAAATAATTTCTGGACTAAGTTTGTAGTATATTCGTATATGCAAGCATTTTTACATAATGGATACCCACCTTTAAACTCATATGTAGGAACACTTATTGTGACGGACGGGAAACTACGGAACCCTACACTGAGCGTGGCCCGACACTCTCTTGGCCGGTTTTTTTTAATACTAGCTTTTAATATCATAACTTCACTTTAAATACCTCCATAACCCTTTTACTATTCAATCCATCCATCAGCACAATGTTTTGAGTGCGTTACATTGAGTTTTACCGTAAAACATGGTTTTTCATCCCAAAAAAAAAAGTCGGTTCCCAGCAATTGCGTAGAGCTACTTTGATGTACAGAATGCTTAGTTGAAGTTGAAGGGTCTGTTTACACCCTGTATAGGTACTCATAGGTACAGTCACGACCGCCAAAATGTAAACACTTATCAACTTTTAAAAGTGTTTTTCTCGTACTGTTCTCATTAAAATTTGATGTTTTTACGAACATCGTTTTCTGGAACTCATATTGTCATGAAAGAGATCCTATCTGTAAGTTACGATCGTAATCTCTCGCGAAAATTGCATTGAAATTTAGGAAAGTGTATATATATTGGTGGTCGTGACTGTACACCTCTGTCTTAAGTGTCTGTGGCTTACAGGGGAGATGCTACAATCATCTTTGAATGCAAGCTTTATCGGAAACTGCACTTGAACACAATGAACCTTTTTGGTGCAGCCGTGAGGCACACAGCACGTCATAACATGTTTTCCTCTTTAATTTGTATATTTTTTTATATGTGTGTGTGCTTTATTAGCTGACGTTAAATAAATATTTTTTCTTTTTTAGGGTTCCGTACCCAAAGGGTAAAAAACGGAACCCTATTACTAAGACTTCGCTGTCTGTCCGTCTGTCCGTCTGTCTGTCACCAGGCTGTATCTCATGAACCGTGACAGCTAGACAGTTGAAATTTTCACAGAGGATGTATTTCTGTTGCCGCTATAACAACAAATACTAAAAACAGAATAAAATTAATATTTAAGGGGGCTCCCATACAACAAACGTGATTTTTTTGCCGTTTTGTCTAATGTATAGATAATGGTACGGAACCCTTCGTGCGCGAGTCCGACTCGCACTTGGCCGGTTTTTATTTCAATTTGGGGCGGTTCCGTTTTATTATTTAAATGTAAGTTTATTTATTTGTCTATATTGGAGGCACCTACTTTACGATTTGGACTAAAACTACAAACGAGAACAAAACAGCTTACTAATCTCACAAACTCAACCATATCAAAAAAAACCGGCCAAGTGCGAGTCGGACTCGCGCACGAAGGGTTCCGTACCAATTATTATAAAAAAATCACGTTTGTTGTATGGGAGCCCCCCTTAAATATTAATTTTATTATGTTTTTAGTATTTGTTGTTATAGCGGCAACAGAAATACATCATCTGTGAAAATTTCAACTGTCTAGCTGTCACGGTTCATGAGATACAGCCTGGTGACAGACAGACGGACAGACGGACAGACGGACAGACGGACCGACGGACAGACGGACAGACGGACAGACAGCGAAGTCTTAGTAATAGGGTTCCGTTTTTACCCTTTGGGTACGGAACCCTAAAAACTAAAACACCTTGAAACTTGAAAATAACGTTTAAAATTGCAACAACGTTTGCTCTAAAAACATCGTAAGTTTCCGGGCATCTACTAACGAGGCTTGCAATATCCGGCTCGTCATGCCACGAGATAGCCACATCGTTAAACTTTTATTAAAACTTTTCATTTAGTTAACTTTTCGAGCCATTTTTATTCGCTGCACTGTAAAATGAAGTTGGGACGCAAGATTTTGTGTCATTATTGAAGGGTTAAAACTTTATATTAAACTGACGTTCATCCTTAGACATCTGTCCATATCACAGCAACATAATGTTGGATGCAAACGGAAAATGGTAGCATGCTTCTATGTCTCCTAGCATTAATATCTAGTACAAATAGGATATGTATGGGTACTAAGGACCTTAGTATAGAAATAACAATGCTATCACCCGTATCTTGAAGTCAAAGTAAAAGTTAAATTACAACATTTTTATGCAATAGACACGAATATTTACATCTTAAACAATAGGCAAGAATTTAAACGAAGTAAGAACTGTCAAATAATGCAAAGCTAAAGGTGAACGCAGACCTAGCCGCACCGCAGTCGCCGCATTCGTATAAAGTTCTATGCAATCTGTGTCTGTGTGCAATCTGAGTCTATGTCTGTGTGCGAGATTGCATAGAAGAATTCGAATGCGGCGACTGCGGAACCTTTCACCTTTAGAATTATAACTTTTGACAGTTCTAATTTCAAGCAATTATTAAACTACGAAATAAAATCGTATTTTTTTTTTCAAGTAATCATTTGTAAGTGTACCTACTTCGTACGTGTTTATTAGGTGTTGTGAGTCATGTAAATAAAACAACTGATTTCGGCGAGCGCTAGTACATAACTAAAAATGAATAATGATTTATTTTGCTATTGGATTTGTTGACCTACATACAAGTCGTTGATGACGATGCACCACATTATTTCCCCCTTTTTAAAAAAAACTTTGTAAATACACAACTTGTATAAAATTATGTAGATACGGGTGTTAGTGTGTCGATCCAAAGGGAAATTGCTAACAACCCAACCGTCTAGGTCTCCCAGCACTGAAATCTTGTAGAAATAAGATACATATATACATATAGGATAACTATTTTTGAGTGTATTAAAACCGAAAAAAGTATTGAAAATTCGGCGTCAAGGCTCAGTACACTTGACAAATGTATGGGAAGGGTCCACCCTTTATAGCAGAACTTTTTATGTCATAATATTACTTTGCATAACAGCGGATAGCATAAACTTCATTACGCAGAAAATCGTTTGGCAGACACTCATTTATCATACATTCAAAACTCATAATTTTGTAAGGCAGAATCATCTTTAGGCATAAATTTCATATGCATAAGAATTAAAAGTAGAACCATCTTAGCGCAGAAAGTTCACAGATAGAATCATCTTTTGGCATAAATTTTATATCGATAGTCACTAAAAGCAGAACTATCATATCTCAGAAAGTTTACAGTTAGAATCATCTTTTAGCATACATTTCTTATGCACAACAATGAAAAGACTCATCTATCACATCCACATCACAGAAAATTCATTTTTCTGTGATGTGGATGTGATAGATGACTCTCTAAAACAGTTGATTGTGAACATGTGGTTTTTATTTTCCTGTAAGCACTAGGCAAACATGCAAACAAGCATACATCTTGCATGCAGCAAGCATGCAGTATGCAAACAAGCATGCAGTATGCAAACAAGCATGCAGTATGCAAACCAGCATACAATATGCAAATATGCACACCAGCATACACCATTCATGCAGCAAGCATGTAGCAGGCAAGCAAGCATGCAGCATGCAAGCAAGCATGCAACATGCAGCAGGCATGGTTTCTGTCACGGCTCCGACGCTGCGGGGCTCCGGCGGTGCCACGCGAGCTTATCGTCGCAGATGTGTTTAACGCTCACCACCGCAGCTTCGGCTTGCTGGCCGGCTTCGCCGGCCAGCCTCAGCAGCGGCGGCGAGTGTTACAACAACCTGCTCCTCAACTCGCGGGCCGCCTCGCCCCTCCGCGCCTACGCGATTTTAAATTACACTCTAGGGGTAGGGCAGACAAGACTACGTAAAGTCGGTTTTGGAGCGATTCGTTTCTGTCACTAACTTTTGTAGCCCATCATATTAGGTACTTTTTAAGACAATATTTAAATGTTTGGTTAAAAATGCTATTTTATAGAAATGGCAATAATGCCAAATACAATTATTCCAAATGAAATTCTGCCATCTTCGTAATATGCCAAGTGAAATTGTGCGAAATTTGAACATTGCTAAAGGTAATTATGCCAAATAAAATTCTGCCATCTTAAAAGTATGCCATTGTAAATTCGGAAATACAAACATTCGGTCAAACAATAACTATATTAAATAATTTTTATGCCTTAAAAATATTCGTTTAAAGAAGATTATGTCAAGTGTGTTATGCCAAATAAATTTCGGAGTATCAAGATTCTGCCAGATAGAAGGAACCCGTATGGGAATTGGTAGGTTATTTTATTTAGGTATGAGTCGGATCGTAACGAAGGTCACCGTTCTATGGTCAAACGACATTAACTCATAGTATTCCTACTAACCCCATTAATGTTAATATTTATCCGTGGTGCTAGACAACTGGGCCTATCTCAATTGTAAATGTCCCTTTGTGCCTATTGGCCTTGTTTCGTTCTGTCTCCGGCTGATATGGAGGGAAGTGGAAATTACGGTTTTTTCCTACTCCTCCGCTATACTTTTTTGATTAATTTCGTTGCGGGATCCAAGACAGTTAAAATTCATTCTCTGGGACTTCGTCGAGCTTCATTGTCTCGGCGCTTTTCTGGTGGTCGCCACTGTTAATTCTGACTTTCAGGAGTTACAGTGGTTTGGTTTGGGAATGGTGTGGCGGGCTTGTTCCCTAAAAAAAAACCACTTATACCAAAACGCCTTGTCAACAAATTTGTGTTTTAATTCTAAGTTAACGCAACTGCGGCCCGCAAGATTCAGGCGCAGCCTAGTTTGAGGACCTCTGATTTCTAACCGCGTTAAAATTAACTTGTTGCGATATTTATAGCGCTAAGTTAGATAAATAAATTTTTGTAACAATGGTTTAATAAAATTCCTAAATTTTTTTTCGGGTGGGAAATCATCAAATGACTCCTCCCGCTCTGGACGGAGCAGGAGGCAGTGTCAGACTTTTACTGGCTAAAACCCATCCATGTTTCTTCATCGCTATTTGTGTTCCGGGGCCACGGTATCTCTTTCGAACAGTCCCGCAGCCCCGGCAAGCATCGGCCCTTGCGGACCCCTTCCTTTTGCTGGCTCTCTTTGAGGAGCGCGTGGAACACTCCTGCTTGTAGACACGGAATGTCGTCATGAGACGGACGGACGGCGAGCTAGCCCATAGTCCACCGTCCACAGGCCCGTGACAGTGGTCGGGGGCCACCACGTGGCACCCGACGCCCGGGCGTCTCCCGCGGCGGCATGGCGGGACCCCTTGGATGTATTTCTCGTTAATTGGCGAGAAGAGGTGCTACATCGTGAAAAGTGGAAGGAATGGGGGGAGGTCTTTGCCCAGGAGAAGGACAGTTCAGGCTAACAAAAAAGAAAAAAACATAAATAGGCATATTTATTGTTTAGTTTTATTGATGAAATTACACTTTGGTAAATACATACACGGTAGGTACACCGTGTATGGTAATGGTGGTGTGTATGGTGGTATGAATCTTGTAGACCCTATGGCGTCAAAATGTTTCGTCGGTTGTCCGAAAAAAAATCAACTGCTCCATACATTTTGACCGTGTAGTTATTGCACTTTTTTATTTACTTATAGGCGATTCTTATGTGAAAATTGCAAAAAATGTGAGAGATGGAAAAAGGCTATCCTACGTGGGCCTTAAAGGTAAATTAGATTATGTTTGTAAGGTTACCAAGTTCGGAAATGTTATCTGCTGGTGTTTTCTTTATGGCTTCTTCCAGGAAGTTCCTTGAGCATTTCCTGTTATTTATCGCAGCTTTAATACCTATTAAAAGGAAAAGTGGGGCGATCTTGGATGGTTAGCAATCTCTGCTTGTTGAGAATGTGGTTCTATATTTTTGTTGTAACTACTTAGAGTCTAAAATTGTTTTTCTGATTCAGGAAAAAAAGTGTTCGTGGCCGGGCCAAACGGAACACACTATTCTTGTGTTCCGTTCTGGCCAGGAGTTTTCTACTTGAAAAATTGAAGTGACTATTAGATAATTTTGAAAGGTTTTTTTTAAATATAAGTAGGTCTATTATAAAGTACATCACACGTACACTGATCTCAGACACGAATCATCCATTAAAATAGTGGATTTCAGCCGATCTAAGCGTGGCCGTGCTAGGACGGATACGGTGTAGCCCGGCCAATGAAAATGTTGTATAAGTCATGAAATAATGTGGTACTCTTATTTCTCTTTATAGTACCCAAAGGTACATATCCGTACAGTCTCCTGCCATAACCATGACCTTATTTGGCATCGTGGCTGGGCCAGAACGGAACACACTCTTGGGAATATTTTAATCCAGATCGAAGAAAAAAAAAAGTGCTTTAAGTATATAGTTAGGTACAATAATCTCCTGTGGATTGGTGTATCACTAAAGTCATATTTATTGAAGGGGAGTTGTCCAGCTCCCTTACTGTCTTCTTCACTTTTACTCATCAGCCTAGCCTTTTCCCAACTATGTTGGGGACGGGGTCAGCTTCCAGTCTAACCGGATGCAGCTGAATACCAGTATTTTACATGGAGCGACTGCCTATCTGACCTCCTTAACCTAATTACTACTGGGTAATACGATACCTCTTGGTAAGACTGGTTATGTCAGACTTTGGGCCACTAACTGCCTGTAACGACTGTCAAAGATCTACAAATGACAGCCAGGACCAACTGCTTAACGTGATTTCCGAGGCATGGAGGAAACTCGGTATGTAATGGGTGGTCACCCATCCACAGACCAACCTAGGCAACCACGGCTTAACCTAAAGATCGACCCGAGTGGCTGTTATTATTTAGCCACGAGCTCTTCTTTTTCACTTGTACTGTGATTAATTAGGTCGCAATGTTAGATCATTGTATGTACGTATATGTTGTAGGTACTTAGTTTTTATTTAAGATTGTTTATGGTATTTAGCAGATTATTTAACAAAATAAATGCATAATGATGCTTAAAAGTAAATTCAGCATAATAATGCAACTTCTAGCACCTATCAATCATTCATTCCTCATTGATTATCTTCAAATCCTTCAAATTATAGTTAATTTCATAGACATAAACACTTATTCTATAGTGCCAATAAGTAATTGTTAAGCTTATAATTTGAATAATCGCATTTACATAGAAAACAAAGTTAACTTAGATCTCTTAAACGTTTCTAAAAAACGTAGTAGTTAGGCTGTTAGTTTGAAATTAGGTACTAAGTAATTACTGAAAGGATTTAATGTTGACAAGCATCATCATTTCATCATCATCATTTCAGCCGAAAGACGTCTACTGCTGGACATAGGCCTCTCAAAGTCCGGTTTTGCTATAATCGCCACGCTTGGCAGGCGGGTTGGCGATCGCAGTGAGTGCAGTTCTTACATAAGACACAGAGAGCGCTGCTGCCCATTCTCGGGTAAGTCCCTTAGTCGCCTCTTACGACACCCACGGGGAGATATGGGATGGTGCTATTCTTTACGTCCGACACCATACGGTCCCTACGTCCGACACCATACAGACCGTTGTTTTGACAATGACAAGTATCAACCCTGTAGACAAGCAATTTAATCCCTCCTGATCAGAAGGTCTAACTACTCGTATCTAAATGTCTAACAGTGCGGAACGTCTAATAAGCAGTAAGTCTAATTTGCATCTTCTTTCTTTTTTCTTTTCTTTCTTGTCTTCAAGTGGAGTACTTACCTATTTGTACTTAGTTTGGAATTAAAATCATTATTTTTTATTATTGTTATTAATTAGGGTTCCGTACCCAAAGGGTAAAAACGGAACCCTATTACTAAGACTTCGCTGTCTGTCCGTCTGTCTGTCACCAGGCTGTATCTCATGAACCGTGACAGCTAGACAGTTGAAATTTTCACAGATGATGTATTTCTGTTGCCGCTATAACAACAAATACTAAAAACATAATAAAATTAATATTTAAGGGGGGCTCCCATACAACAAACGTGATTTTTTTATAATAATTGGTACGGAACCCTTCGTGCGCGAGTCCGACTCGCACTTGGCCGGTTTTTTTACTCTACGAAGCTGACTCTTTGACTGCCTCGTTGGTTTAGTGGTCGCAAGCATGACTGCTGAGCATGAGGTCCTGGGTTCAAGTCCCGGGTCGGGCAAAGTGTCATTTTGTTTTTCCATCACGAATTTCTCAGTAGCAATTTTTAGGTGTTGGTATCTATTACACGCCCACATTTGGCCAGTATCATGTAATAGCAATAGGATCGCCTATTGCTATCAATCGGTCACATCCAGACTCCGGGTTACGTACTGGTTACTGCTGAGAAAATCCTGACAGAGAACCTAATTTAGACTAGTCTAAAATATGGTGTCGTACCCAGGATCATATGTTTAGTAGCAGCGTTTGCGACCACCATACCAAACAGCACTTTCACTTTCATGACAAACAAAACAACAACACAAAATATTTTCCAGTAAACAATTAATTCGTTCTTACAAAAAAAAGCGTCGGTAATAATTCAACAAAATACCAACGTAAAACTCGTTACTCCGAATCCTCCACAAATTATTTGTTGGAGGGCGGCGGCTCGCAAAATTGCTGCCGTCAATACATTCGAATAAATGTTTGCACCAAAATTCAGTAATCCCATATACTGGGTCGGAGTAAATTAGTTTTCCTTTAAGTCACTGGACGAAGGCCAATTCGTGCAATCTTCGGAGCATTTCGGGTTGTTTCGCCATTTGCGGCTGATTCGGACGTTGGATGCGGTTCGGTTCGATGCGGGCTGGTGCGATTGTGATTACTTCAATTGGATTAAAGAGGTTAAAATGAGAATTTTGGGTTTTGGGAATCCTGTTTTAGAAGCGGAATACTTTAGTAACATGTTGAGGACTTTGTTTATTTCAGTTTACAGTTTAGTTAGTAGCCCTTTACACTACGATGACTGTTTCTCATTGACATGCTTCTGTGTTTGTTCAGGAATAAAATTACATGTTTGATCTGGCTCACAGTAAGTACTGATATGATTCTCTAAGAATCAAATACAAAAATTCAGACTCAGGCTATAGGTAAAATCACATTATTTTTCCGTAATTTAATGTGTCTGGCTGAAATTTCCGTCAACGGGAAGCATCTGGCGGATTTTTAACAATATTCTAAGAAACATAGTGTGTTTACAAGGTTTCGTATTTACGATGTCGTTACAGAAAAACTCATTACATTAAAAACAACTAACAAAATTGCCTTATTTCCAGTACACAGAAAACATACAGGCTTAGAAGTGTTGGAAAAAGGATCTATTTTTACGCCTTTGTGACTAAAGCCTAAAGCCAGATATTTTCCGCACATGTTCTGTGAATTATTCAGAGTATTTCCTGTACAAACTTCGGGTTATTTTTGTAATATAAAACTTTTTAGAAGAGTTTTTTTTGCATGACTTTAGTCATAGACAGTAGACACTGGCAGTGTGTAATGAAGAGAACATGAAAAAGAAAAAAGTGTCAGTTATTTTCTTTTTCTCTTATTGTTAATGGCGATTCTTGTTGTTTTTTGAGGTGAAGTTGCCAGCTTCTTTAACTTGACTTAAAAACCTCCTCGAATGTAACCGTGTTCTGTTCTGTGAGTTATTCATATAATTTATTCTTTTACTGCTTTGGTAATATAAAACTTTTTCGAAAACATAAATTAAGCAACCAAATGTTCGACGGTTTTGAGTTAGATTTTAAGTATTTATTAAAACTAAAAATCTAACTCAAAACCGTTAATTTTTTATGAAAAATCACAGATTAAATAGAAGTTTTCGTCATATACAGACGTACTGGCTGTCAGCGAGTAATGCAGAAAACATAAAAAATAAATTGTGATAGCATTTTTTTTTTTCAAAAATAGCTTGGCGATTTTTGTTCTTATTTTGAGGTGAAGCTGCCGCTGCTGCAGAGGGGGGGCAATGGGTGCAATTGCCCCCCCCTGAACCGGACCAAATACGTCATTAGCCAAGCTTGAACTAGTTTGACGGAATTGAAACTAAATATTCTAGTTGTATATCTTGTCATGGGCGTCGCCAGGAGGCAGCTGCCCCTAGAGGCTCAGGACTTTTAAAAGTTGTAGCTTTTCCTGCCTGATGCCATACGTAATAAATACCATTCTAATAGCGTAAAATGGAATCACTTAAATTAAGATTTGTTTAACCCTGCGAAAAACATTTATCAAAAAGGCTCCTTTTTTCTACCTCTGGATTGGGTGTACTATGCCATAATCGAATGCCAAATAATCGAATATCAATTGATCGACAACTATAAATCGACCGTCTAAATACTCGAACGTTCATAATATCGAATAGTTAATAAATCGAATATTCCTTAGATTTAATCTAAGGAATATTCAATATATCGTACACTCAATACATCGAGTGTTCAAAACATCGAATGTTTATTTGATCGATGATCAATGCATCGCATATTCATTGTATCGAAATAGCACTTTCCCTTTTTATGGCAGCTGGATCCTAGGGCTTGATTAAAAAAACAGTACTTCTAGACACGGCACGTATTGTTAGGAGGTTCCTATCTCAAGAGCCCTGACCACCGAGAGTTCGGACCTTGTTCCCAATGCTGATGGGCTACTGGTGGGTAAAAATAGAAAAGATGTGTGATTAAATAAATATACGGAAATATTAAAATGTGATTTATTGGTAAAATTTGTGTTTCTGGTTCTCTGTATAAAAAGTATTCAGTAGTGATATTTCGATACAATGAATATGCGATGCGGTGATCGCTCGATCAACAAACATTCAATATTTTGAACACTCGATGTATTGAGTGACGATATATTAAATGTTCGATTTATTAACCATTCGATATGGCATAGTACACCCCTCTGGATTGGCACTCCTATTGGATTTTTGAATGATCGATCTATACAATAGACAGAGCCTGAAATAAATTAGGAGTCCCTTGCCCCTAGGTTACGCTACGCTCTCTCTTGAAGCCTAGTTTTTCATGAGTCTTAACTTTGGCTATAGGAGGCTCAAGTAACTCCAATAGGTCGGTAGGAAAAGTGTTAAAATTTTCGAGCTCGCTTCGCTCGCTCTACAAACTATTCTCTTGAATTTATCTAAAATTTTAACAAGTACCTAATAACTCCTTTAGAAACGTTCGAAACCATTCTAACCTGACCAAGGTAAGGTGTCGTAAGAATTTCTCGCTACGCCCCCCCCCCCCCCCTGGCCCAAAAGCTGGCGGCCCCCTTGTATCTTGCATATCATGAATTTCTGTAAAGTAACACCCATTTATTATCAAAACAATATCAATTTTTTTTTAAGAATTTTCCAAAAATTGCCCCCCCTTAAAGGAAATCCTGTATCCGCGCCTGGCCAGTTTCGTACATAAAATGATTCTACGGATATTTTAATTAAAGTTACACACTGAAATATTTAATTGGGATTTTTGTATACATGTTTACTGACAACAAAAATGATTGTCAATGCCTAGGTAATCCTTTATTTGCTTAAAAAGCATTGTATTTATTCGTTTCCAAAACCATGACCGTAGCTATATTATTATCAACAACAATGAAACTCAATTAATTTGTTCATTGGACACCAAACCCGGAAATAAGACCGTTGTAAATTAATTATGATACTGTTATTTTCATGTTTTGGACCCACACTGGTTTTATATTCGGACAATTTATTTCAACGGCATTTCGCATTTATAAATCGCCCCGGACGCATTAATCGGAAATTTTATCGTTTTATGTTGTACTCAGTTTATTATGCGAAAACTGAAAATCTGAAATGTCTGTTTATGGCAATGTTTGGTGAAACTTTCTAAAATTATACACGGTTACGGTATTTACCCAACTTTTTTGTTTTTAGGGTTCCGTACCCAAAGGGTAAAAACGGAACCCTATTACTAAGACTTCGCTGTCTGTCCGTCTGTCTGTCACCAGGCTGTATCTCATGAACCATGACAGCTAGACAGTTGAAATTTTCACAGATGATGTATTTCTGTTGCCGCTATAACAACAAATACTAAAAACAGAATAAAATTAATATTTAAGGGGGGCTCCCATACAACAAACGTGATTTTTTTGCCCTTTTTTTGATAATAATGGTACGGAACCCTTCGTGCGCGAGTCCGACTCGCACTTGGCCGGTTTTTAATAAAGTTTTGTCTTGCTGGGACTTTTTTCGTGTATCGTGATTGCGTTTACAAACAATCAAACTCACATATACTAACAGTAAGACACGGAACAACCACCTGGAGGCCCTACAATTCTTGTTCCGTTCGGGAATCGAACCCGCGACACGCAGCGCAGCAGCCGATCGCTCGGATCATTCCCACTAGTTCTACGATTTTTTACCACCTGAAATTGTAGGACTAGTGGGAAAAACAATTCCCACTAGTTCTACCGTGGAACTGTGTAGTAGAACTAATGGGAATGATCCGATCGCTCAGCCATAAACGAATGATTGTAAACGACCAAAAGTTAAAATTATTCGCCGGTAAACATTTGTTTATCAATGATAACTTAAGTCACGTGTAACTATGGGTAATTTTCTCAAACCAGAAAATTAACTACGGTTGAATGACAGACTAATAAAGTGTCCTAAATAGTAGGCTCTCTGGCTACAGACTGATATTCTTTTAAATCCAGTTTAAGTCGTCTTTCAAGCTACGCCGTTTCAAAATCCAACACAGCCAGATTGCTGGCAGTAAGTGCCACCGGAATAGACCACCTAAATGATTGACACTTAATTACCATTGTTTACCCGGGAAAGTTGGAAATAGCCAGAGAAGCATGCGTGAAGTTGTAGTATACGAACCATAGACTACTGCCCGATACGAACTATTTTGGTGCACAATAGGGAATATGCATAAATTTTCTTTTTTTTATTTCGATACAGAATGTTAAAGTACTATAAAAATAATGACAAAAAGCGAAAACAAGACATAAATCGGTCAAACAACACAAAAGTTATAACCATTTAAACTTTTGTTTCTATCTCTTTCTAGATAAACGGAACTTAGTATGGATTTTGTACGTCGATGCAGCGAATGACGTCATTCGCTATATCGGATCTCTCTGTCTAATCAGCAGTTTAAAATGCTTATAACTTAGTATTTTTTAAAGATATTAAAAAAATAATTTCACTTGGCTATATCTGATGTACGTTTTGTTTAGATTGATAAAAAAAAATCATGCATTTACCCTATTGCACATACCTACATACATAAAGGGTGTAAAACACCTCTTAGCGAAGCCGAAAGGCACTTGTTCTCCTCGTCATTGCGATCATTTTTTTGCTCTACACCATACCTGGGAACCTTCTAGTTACGGAGATATTGGGGGTCAAAGTTCCAACTATTTGACAAGTTTTTTTTTTTTTTAATACTTGTTTTTAATCTAAGATTTTTACTTTAAACACCTTCACGACCCCCGTACTATTCAATCCATCCATCAGCACAATGTTTTGAGTGCGTTTAAAAAGAAGTCGTTTCCCAGCAATAATATTTGCGTAAAGTTACTTAGTTCGATGTACTACATAATGCTTGGTTGACGGCTTCGCGATGAGGTCTTTTACACCCTGTAATAGAGTGACTCGTTAGTGACTGCAATGTGAGTGGTACCTAAACACGTGCGTGGTTGGTTGTACTCATGGTAACAAACAACTTTTACTATGGGACCAAACCTGAAATCGCGGAAAAACATCTGCTGTTCATTGTTCATTTTGACCAGTTATGCGAACATAAATTACTGAACAGCAGATTTTTTTCGCGATTTCAGGTTTGGTCCCATAGTAAAAGTTGTTGTACAATCACGTGTAATATTAATAAAAACAAATAGTATAATATAAACCTACGCCTTTTTCCCATGAGGATAGGCAGAAAACACGGTAAACGACACGAAACGAACGGTAATGATCGTGAGCAGGTGATTGCTACGATATTTACATAATATACCTAGGTACTCCTTTTGCCTCGTCCACGTTCATTCTCCATATTATCAACTAGCTGACCCACGCAACTTCGTCTGCGTCACATAAAAGAGAAACAGCTCACAAAAGGAATACATTTGTCCCCGTTTTTGCAATATTTTTCATTTATGCTCCGCTCTTTTTGGTCGCAGCGTGATGTTATATAGCCTATAGCCTTCCTCGATAAATGGACTACCCAACACTGAAAGAATCATTCAAATCGGACCAGTAGTTCCAGAGATTAGCGCGTTCAAACAAACAAACAAACTCTTCAGCTTTATAATATTAGTATAGACTAGCTTCTGCCCGCGACTTCGTACGCGGATCCTGTTGCTTATGCCAGCGACAACGGGGTCGTCAAAATCGAAGATCTGAAACGTCTGATGTCGAATTTTAAGAGCCCGGGGACGGGAATACAACGGGATGCGCGAGACGATTCGAGACGTTCCAGATCTTTCATTTTTGTAAGTCAACAGGAAATGCCCATCAGACTAAACATTTTTATAAGTCAACAGGAAATGCCCATCAGACCAAACAACACTTGCTTAGACGTCATTCCTATGTGTTATGGTGTAGCTGGGCTCTTGGAGTTCCACAACAGGTGTTCCAGATCTTCGAGGTGTTCCAGATCTTCAAATTTATTCTCACAGCAGAAAATGCTCATCACGTAGAACAATTTTTGCTATGGTACCATTTTTGTATCTCTTATAGTTCAGCCGGTCTGTTGCGGTTCTGCATCAGGTGTTTGTTTCCAAGATAAAAGTCAACAGGGAATGCCCATCAGACCAAACAACACTTGCTAAGACGTCATTCCTATGTGTTATGGTGTAGCTGGGCTCTTGGAGTTCCACAACAGGTGTTCCAGATCTTCAAATTTATTCTCTCAGCAGAAAATGCCCATCACGTGGAACAATTTTTGCTATGGTACCATTTTTGTATCTCTTATAGTTTACCTGGTCTGTTGCGGTTCTGCATCAGGTGTTTATGTTTTTTCCAACATAAAACTCAATAGGAAATGCCCATCAGACCGAACAACTTTTGCTAAGACGTCATTCCAATATGTGTTATGGTGTAGCTGGGCTCTCGGAGTTCCACAACAGGTGTTCCAGATCTTCAAATTTATTCTCTCAGCAGAAAATGCCCATCACGTGGAACAATTTTTGCTATGGTACCATTTCTGTATCTCTTATAGTTTAGCTGGTCTGTTGCGGTTCTGCATCAGGTGTTTATGTTTTTTCCAACATAAAACTCAATAGGAAATGCCCATCAGACCGAACAACTTTTGCTAAGACGTCATTCCTATATGTGTTATGGCATAGCTGGGCTCTTGGAGTTCCACAACAGGTGTTCCAGATCTTCGATTTTTATAAGTCAACAGAGAGTGCTCATCAGATTGCACAACTTTTGCTAAAACGTCATTCCTTATATGAGTATAAGTGTAGCTGGGCTCTTGGAGTTCCACATGAGGTGTTCCAGATCTTTAAATTTATTATCTGAGCAGAAAATGCTCATCACATGGAACAATTTTTGCTATGGTACCATTTTTGTATCTCTTATAGTTTAGCTGGTCTGTTGCGGCTCTGCAACAGGTGTTCAAGTTTCGAAGATAAATTATAGCCTATATCTTGCCCAGACTTAATACCTATACAACAACAAAAAAATCATTCAAATCCGTCCAGTAGTTCCGAAGATTAGCGTGTACAAACAAACAGACAAACAGACAAACAGACAAACAGACAAACAGACAGAACTTTTTTTTTGGATTCGTGCTCTATTACTGTTTCTAAACCCCCCTCAATTATTTCTTTTTTAATATATTCAATGTACAGACAAAGTTTTTCTACTGTTTTATTATATGTATAGATATTAGTAATTAGTATATTAGTATAGATTTTGGTGCACAAACTAAACTTAATTTAGGCTATTGCTATCTTTTTCTCTAATAAAACGAGAAAGAGACGGACGTAATTTAGAGCTGTCAAATTTAGTTGGAACTAATATTTCCATACAAATGAAGGGTGCACGTAAAAACATGTCGACTAAAAACACGGTGAAGCGCAAGGCATAAACTAGTTTGACATCTCTAACTTAGTTCATAGCTATAGCCGTCCTTTTCTCGCACTGCCTTTTAGTAACAACAACAACAACAACAGCCCATGACGTCCACTGCTGGACATAAGCCTCTCCCATGATGGGAGGAATTTGCCGTAATCTCCACGCTTGGCAGGCGGATTGGAGATCACAGTGATGAAAGACTGAAAGACTAACAGAAAACGCTGCTGCCCATTCTCTGGTCTACGGAGGCGCAAGGTGTTCTGCCTCAGACATTAGTCGCCTTATACGACACCCGTGAGTGTAATGGGTTGGTTCTATTCTACTCTGCCGGATACCACACGGCTAGTAAAAGGCCTTTTAGTAAAAGATAGCAATAGCCTAAATTAAGTTTCGTTTGTGCACAACAGTATCAACACCATTAAGTACTGGTTGAACGCGCTAATCTTTGGAACTACTGGTTGGAATTGAAGAATTCTTTTTTTGTTGGGTAGTCCATTTATAGAGGAAGGTTATAGGTTACATAACATAACGGTCATACGCTACGACCTGTAGGATCGGAGCATATGAGAAAAAAGTTGCAAAAACGGCGAAAGTTGATTTCTTTTCTCTGTTATGTGACACAGACGAAGTTGCGTAGGTCAGCTAGTTATGTAATATAGAGATAGTATGAAGTCAGTGTGATGAAACGGACAACATCATAACGACGTCCACATAGTGGCATATCCTCCCAAATCCTTCACCGTATCCAATTATAGTTGACCGTCGAATTCATATAAAAAAATGTAATTAAATATCGGTTGTCACAGCTCGCCGCATCGTCCGATGAAACACCCGCGTCTCGTGACAGTAGACATATCAACAACATACAGTATTTCAACTTAACAAAATATTATGGTAGGACTCGGGATTGGCTCACACATTGCATGCTCAGGGGGCCAAAAATGAGAACCTCACGTCCCGGCCGCCGCGGGAGACGCCCCGGCCGGCCACCGTAGGCATGTGCCTGTGGACGGAGAGCTATGGGCTAGCTCGCCGTCCGTCCGTCTCATGACGACAGGCCGTGTCGATGGCGCGCTCGTGTTCTACGCGCGCCTCAAAGAGAGTCAGCAAAAGGAGGGGGTCCGCAAGGACCGATGCCTGCCGGGGTTGCGGGACTGTGCGAAAGAGATACCGTGGCCCCGGAACACAAAAAGGGCGATGAAGGAACATGGATGGGTTTTAGTCAGTAAAAGTCTGACACTCCTGCTCCGCCCAGAGCGGGAGGAGTCATTTGATGATTTCCCATCCGAAAAAAAAAAACGTCGGCCAAAAATGGCCGCTTTGGCAGAAACGAAACGGTCACAGTCGCAGATTATGAATTGTCAAAACAAATGCGTTTTATTTCACAAAAAAAGCGATTATGTTTTATTTTAACAAACCTTAGGTTAGCCAACTTATTATCTGGCGATACCTGGAGAACCTTTCTCACAGTTTATTACTGTGAGAAAGGTTCTAAAGAAACATACAAAATTGACTGAAAAATTGAAAAGCCAAAAACAAGCGCATTATTTTGAAATTAAACAAAAGTTGGAAGTACGCGAGACCTACTTCAATATAAAATTATGAAAAATGCATGACCCTGCAATTTTTAGAAAAAAAAAAATCGCTTTTTACAATATGGCGCCTAAAATCCGCCATTTTTCTTTCTTTTTCAATGTTTAAAAATGTTGTCAGTGACACTCTCGCCACGAATCCAACGACGTATATTTTTTCCAAATCGTTTTATCTGTTTAGGAGTTATGAGGGAACAGAGAAACGGACATACACCCTTACAAGTCAAACCCTCCTTTTGGGCGCCGCCACAGTCGGGTAAAAAGGCAGTAGATAGGTTGATTTACTGGTTATCATCACGGTGTGGTCTCGTTTTCACCGGAAACCGATGATATTCGCAGTTGACGCATTGATTACAGAAATAAATCATTCTTTGAACGAAGGCTCGAAAACGGCTCGAATTAAACGTCGCCCTAGAATTGCTTTTTCGCGATTAATTCGGCAAAGGTATTCCGGTAATTATCGGCGGTTTGATGTGTGATTAAAACGATGGCGCTAACGAGAAAGTGAGTGATACATTTCCTGTGGCCGAATGATTTGTGTTTGTAAATGAAAAAGCTCGCTTTTAAAAGGGTTTAGATTCACGCTTTATGACGCTTTTTGATAGCGTTTTTTTCATCCCTGCTGGGATATTTTCTGTACAATGATATTTAATAACAAATTATAGGTAATAGACTAGCTTATGCTCGCGGATTCACCCGTGTGAAGTTCGATAGTTTTCGCGTGAAATAAAAAACATCCATCCATCCATTCGTCCTCGCTAACGAATAACTATAATATTAGTAAGAAGTAAGATAAGATTTAAAAGAGATTGTTTACTTTAATTACAAAATGGGCCAGCACTTGACCTCGATCACGCCTGATGGAAAGCAATGGATGAGGTCTATGATGGAACGAGCGTGCCCAGAAGATACCTGTTCACACTTGCTTTGAAGGCAGGCGGGTTAAATGTGGGTGGGAACACAGATGTAGGCAGAGCGTTCCACACTTTGGCTGTGCGCATAATAAAAGTGAAGAAGAAGCGCCTAGCGTACGACTCGTTGGGATATCTCCCAAGTGAGGATGGCACGTCGCAGTACGTCTGTTAGTCCGGTGATAAAAGAGTGATGGTGGGATTAGATCGTGGAGCTCTTGCGCACACGCTGTAACAAATCTACTTGCTCCTATTAAATACCAGGGCAACTTCGAGAAGAGCTGTATTTTTTATCTTTCCCTAATTAAAATTTAATTGAACAAGTCTGCTTATATCCATTTATTTTAAAATAGGAACAAGTAGATTTGTTACAACGCTCCGAAGTACAGTCAGTAGAAGACTGACTGGCAGGAAACATTACGCCGCGCCGGTGAGCTAGGCTGTGAAGCGAAGCTACCAACGTCTCGTCGCCTAAAGCATTTTAGCTCTGCGTTCCACCGATTCAAGTGCAGCAAGCTGGTATTTTGCCGAGCCATCCCATAAGTGACTGCAATACTCCATACAGGAACCGGACTTGTGCTTTATACAGACTTAAAAGCTGCCCAGGAGTGAAGTATCGCCTCACCTTATTTAAGATGCCCAGCTTCTGAGCTGTGGTCTGAGCTTTTGACTCGATGGTTGAGCCGAAGTTGAGATCTGATGTCAACTTCATGCCCAAAAGTTGAAGGCCGTCGGTACTGATACAGACGCACCTCAGAAAGTGGGAGACAACTGATACTGGCTCTTTTTAGCAGTAAAGAGACACGCCTGTGTTTTCAGAGCATTAAATTTGACCAGATTGTCGTCACCCCACTGGGAGACAAGATTTAGGGCAAATTTATTCGCTCCACCATGGTCTCTCTAAGAGTAGCAGTATCCTCTCTGCTGGCTCTTGCACTGGACACGTATCTTTCTGCGACTGTGCTGTCATCTGCGTACCCGATTGCACCAAGCTGTAGCAGGTCGTTGATGTGCAGCAGAAATAATGTCGCAAGAATAACAGACCCCTGAGGAACTCGGCATCAATGGCCTTATGATCCAATGAGCAGCCGTCTATGACCGTTCTGATCGGTTACTCAAGAAGCCGGAAATCCAGTTGCAAAAGTCAGCAGATTGAGAAATTAGTTGTGTTATGTTTCCTATGCAAGCAACTCGTACCCAAACCTGACGTCATACTTGCAAGCAAGACTTGCCTTATGGAATTGCGCCTATAATGTGTTCTGAAATCGATCTGAATCAATTATGAATTTTGTTGTTAGTTCTTGATTTCTGTCATACTTTTTGTACTATGTTGCTGTAGCATAGTACAAAAAGTATTTTGTACTTTCCGCTACACAAGACCACAAAAACAAATAAAGATCTGGAACAGATTGTTCCAGAAAAAAAATACTGTCACCTCTCCAAAATGGCCGGCTACCAGCTTACCCTATATTTAGCTGCTATTTGAGTTGAGCAAGCGCTCTTCAATTAGGCACAAGTTGAGTTTGAGACCATTAGTCCCGAGCTTGATAACAGGATAGCTCGTTATATTCCGAAATCGCATCGGAAATTCGGGACGCATTGCACCATTTCGTTTTGCTTTTTGGAGGCAAAGGAAAGGACTGACACTTCGTTAGTGGAAATGGGTAAGAAATCCACGTAAATAAATTCAAGGATATATGAGCTTAAGTTGCTTGTACGGTCTTCTTAGATGGCGTGTTAAGTATTTATTTCGAAGGTAGGTAAATATAAATGGGTGCGTCTCATAACATATAAAGTTATTTGGTATATTTTCATTTCAATAACTGCTGCATGTTGCATGCTTGCTGCATGCTTGATTGCATGCTGCATGCTTGCTTGCATGATGTATGTATGGTGTATGCTTGTTTGCATATGTGCTGCATGCATGGTGTTTGCATGTTTTTTTACAGGGAAATAAAAACCACGTGTTTTATCATATTAGACTAAATAAGTTTTATGTTTTTTGAGTGGTATATCAAACGATTTTATATTCAAAGTAGGTTATGCTTATAAAAATTAGTAACTTTATAATTATATCAATCGTTTATTTTATTAACTGATCGTTATATCGAATAAAATTATAGATTGAGTTGTTACTCGTATGTCTTGTAAATATTAGAGATTTTGTAATTATATCATATATTACTTACCCAATATACATATTTCGTATCAGAGATGACGTGACACGACGTGATTCAAAATCTTGACCCATCAGTAAGATACCTACGAGTACACAGCAAACTTGAGCTATTTATTGATTACCAAAGATTATGATTACTACAGATATGTATGACATAATCTCTAGTATAGAGAGACTATCAGAAGAAATGTGACCTAATGTTTGAAACGTTACACTGGAACTACAGACTACTAGTCGATGACCAGGCAATGGCCGTTTGGGTTGCACTTGCAGGTTAGTTTATGACTTGATTAACGTCCCATCTAAAGTAAGTATAAAGTATAACTTTAGTGATAATTACGCATAAGGCGACTATAGGAGCTAAATTAGCAACTCTATTTGTGGTGGTTCAAACTTGGTTTGAAATACTGTTAGAATAAAGTTCTAATCAGCTTGCACTACAAAGGGGTTGTTACGTCAGTCACTGCTGGCCGAATAGTGCGAAATGAGTGGTGTCTTGAGATTTACAAAAAATCTATTGATTGGACTAAAAAATTAAACACTATCATGCTAATATGTTGCTTGTAGAATTATTTGCCAAAAGATCAGAATGATCGTATGTATGGTTTTTATTCGTAAAAAAAAAATTAGAGATAAGTCGTGGTTTTTTTTATCGAGTAAAATTAGTTGTATTATGTTTTTAAAACACTATCATATAGTAACAAATATCCTGAAGAATATCATATGTTTTTCTGGTTTTGTTCATTGCAGTGAATCATATGCTTTTTTGCATTATAAAACTCGCGTTTAGCTCCTTTAATCCCCTTAAGCAGAACAGAAACCAATCACTATTAATGTTGAATGGTATTGCCTATTAACTTTAAGTGATATTAACCTAGGTACATAATTTCACATTCCATTAATGGATTTATAGATGTCAAAGCATACAAAATCCGACCAACATAATTTAAATCGCATTATATCCTCACTTAATACGTAATAATGCCGCCGGAGTACATCAATCAGGGTATATTGTGTGCCTTGCATGAATACATAATGGAAACGCAATGAAAATCAATTTTAAACTCGATTCCGATGCAATTGATCCGGCCGAATAAGTTAAAACTTGATTGGGAAGCGACTATATTTACCATGTTGATGATGCGAGTCAGTTTGAGTTTTTGTTGCCAAGTTTAAGTTCATCAACATCATCATCAGCCTATAATGTTCCCACTGCTGGGACACGGCCTCCTCACAATGAGAGGGAATGGGCTATAATCCACCACGCGAGCGGATTGGTAGATGTCACATGTCTTCGAATTTTTGGTTCTTGGACATGCCGGTTTCCTCACGATGTTTTCCTTCACCGTTTCGAGAGCAGTGGTGATGAAATAAATTACACAAAGTAATGCTCCTGTCTGGGTTCAAACCCACGACTTACTGTTCGTAAGTCGAGGCCGCCACCACTGGACCACCGCTGCTCTTAAGTTAGTTTTTGATAAAGTTTTATCGAATTTAAGAAACATCTTTTCGTTCTCAAATTTGTTTCGTGCGGTAATCAAACCCGCGCCACACAGCGCAGCATTCAATCACTTAGCCACTGCGCCAACCGTGCCGTCCATTGACAACTTTGCTCAACAACATTTTTTTTAGTAAGTAGTTTCTTATATAAGGGTAAAATATAAGGTAGATAAAAACATAGGGTGGTAAATCTGTTATACAGGGTGTAAAAACACCTCACCACGAAGAAGCCGTCAACCAAGCATTCTGTACATCAAACTAAGTAACCCAACGCAAAAATTATTACTGATAAACGACTTTTTTTTGGGACGTAAAATAATGTTTTGTGGTAGAACTCAATGTAACGCACTCAAAACATTGTACTGATGGATGGACTAAATAGTACGCAGGTCGTGGAGGTGTTTAAAGTAAAGATCTTACAATAAAAACTTGCATTAAAAAAAACTTGTCAAAAAGTTGGAACTTTGACCCCCAATATCTTCGTAACTAGAAGGTTCCCAGGTATGGTCTAAAACAAAAAAAATATCGCAATGACGGGGAATACAAGTGCTTTTCGGTTTCGTTAAGAGGTTTTTCAATACACTTCCTCGAAAACTGGTCCTTAACGCACTACGATTAGGTACAACATGCAATGTATTTCACACACGTGCGATTTTTTCCACTTTTCCGCACGTGTGCGGGAATGAAAATTACCACAGATAACTATACCTATAATTAGTCCAAATTGTTTCAATGCAAATTAAAAAAAAAACATTCACCTCAGACTATAAAGTCTGAGGTGAATGTTTTTTTTTTAATTTTTGCAAAGCACTATGCGTCTTTACGGAATATTTTTTTTTTTGAAAATTCAAATTGTGTTTATAAATAGAATATCATAGATAAACATGATTATTTAAAACTAATAGTTACTTTTGCACACAAATTAACATTTATTTGTGTTCTGAATTCAAAAATATAAAATAAATCTATTTTTTATATTAGGCTGTTTAACGGTTTCATACCATTGCCTCTCCTTCAATCTGGCGAAACTAAAGCGCGATAAAAAAAAGAAAATTAAAATCATAGTTTCATAGTTCGTGACAAAAATATTTTTCGTTATTTTATTTTATTTCTTCAAAAGTGTATTGAAAAACGTCGTTTGATACACGTGGACATTTTTTATTGCAATTCTCGGCTCATAAACACCCTCGCCTACGGCTCGGGTGTTATAATTCCGCCTCGAATACAATAACAAACTTTCTCCACTTGTATCAAAATGTACTATTTTAACACCCTTTATGTAGGAAGCAGCCCTGTTGATGGCAATAGGCTCGACCCCTATTACATAACTGTATTAAAAGGTAGGTACATCGCTATCTCTAGCTTACAGGTGTACATTACGTTTCATCATAATAAAAGACGACATCGATCAACAGCAGAAAATTCATAAATTGAGTTTTATTTCGATGTAACACATTGTCAGGCGACTGATCCGTGAAAATCAGTAATATACAGGTGTTCTCATAAAAATATTACTCTCTCGCAAATACCCAACACTGTGAAAAATTCATATCGCGGGACTGTCGAGAGCTTTGATTGGTCAAGCAGTAAAATTGAAGTACTTGTTTGTGAGTAATGAAATACAGTCGCTTCTTTTTAAAACGGTACCTTGCAAATTAAATTGCTTCGTAAAATGGTGTTATTGCACGTTGTTCTTTGTTTTGTTTAATAAAGGTGTGTTGAGTGTTGTTGATGTGGATTGACTTTGACATTATGAGAAAATATAGAGATTTAAAGAGTGGTGGTACAAAAATTATGTGGCTCAGATATAGAAGTTTGTTTATTGCAAAATTCCAGGTTGCTAGACCGAGAGGCTTTGACTGTCACTGTCAATGAGTTTCGGTATTTATTTTATTATAGGATGCCTAATAGAACGACCTTCACCGACCTGGTTAATGGATAAAGGTATTTTATATCAAATTAAATATGTCAAAAAATATATTGCAAATGGGTTGACTAAAAAATTTCAGTCCAGAATATGATTAATAAGGAATTTAAAAATTATATATTTTTTAAACATTTCTCTGATTTGGTTAATAGACAAATTCCATACTAATTGAAAGTACGCCAATCACCCCATTTACAATATATTTATTGACAAATTTAATTTGATATAAAATACTTTTCATCTATTAACAGCTCGGTGAAGGTCGTTCTGTAAGGGATCTTAGACTATTTATAAAGGTGAGAAGAGAAGATTCAAGACAGTTTAATAAGGGTAACGTCCACGGTTTAGTTTCATCATCTGCCTAGCCTTTTCTGAACTATGTTGGGGTCGGCTTCCACTATAACCGGATGCAGCTGAATACCAGTATTTTACATGGTGCGACTGGGTAATACGATACTCCTTGGTAAGACAGGTTGTCAGAATTTTGCCACTGACTACCTGTTACGACTATCAAAGATCAGATCGAAGATAGGAAGGAAAATCGGTAAGTAATGGGTCCCATCCACAGACCAACCTAGGTAAGGCTTAACGTGAAGATTGATCCGAGCGCCCGTTATTATTTAGCCACAAGCGAGAATGGCCTAGTTTATCCGTAACAAAGGAAACAATAGGATAGATAATACCATAAAACAATAATTCCCAGACACCTATCTCTAAAAAAAACACTTTATTTTCGGCTTGAAAACCCTATTTATTTTCAACTAGCTTCTGCCCGCGACTTCCTACGCGGAACCTGTTGCTTATGCCAGCGACAACGGGGTCGTCAAAATCGAAGTCTGATACGTCTGATGTCGAAGCGCAATTCTCTATCCGTGAACGTCTCCGACTCGCGAGACAATGCGTGACGTTCACGACCAGCAGTCAGTCGCGCATCACGTTCCCCAATTGTCTCTAGATACCTAGAAGTCGATGTGTAGATACGCTGAAAACTCAAGCGTAATTCTCTTTCCGTGAATGTCTCCAACTCGCGAGTCAATGCAGACGTTCACGATCAGCGGTCAGTCGCGCATCATTTTCTTCACTGGTCTCTAGACACCTGGATGTAGATGCGTAAATACGCTGAGAACGCAGGTGTGCTTCGCGATCCGAAGAGGTTTCCACGGAGCAAGTTGAAGCCTGATGTTCTCGAACAGCATTAAGTCTCTCCTGACGCTCTTCGGTAGATTCTTGGGATCTTATGATCCTCAATCTTTTAGCTCCTTTGGAACACTGGAAAAGATTTGACCTCTTTCTAGGCATGGTTATAGTTTTATTAAAATCTAAGTGACTGCTCCGCTGCGTTACCGGGTAGGCTACCGTGCCACGTAGATAAATAGAAAAGGAAATTAAACACTAAAATAACATAAGCCGGAAGACATAGTTTTGGCCAGTAGAATCAAATTTTCAATGATACACCATTATCATCGAAAATCAGTCCTAAACTGTTACCACCTTGACCGCGTGGATATTTTATAATTATACATTGAAATTAGTGATAGCTTTGATTTCCACATCAGATGTTTCTGATCTTCAATTTTTATAAGTCAACAGGAAATGCCCATCAGACGAACAACTTTTGCTAAGACGTCATTCCTATATGTGTTATGGTGTAGCTGGGCTCTCGGAGTTCCACAACAGGTGTTCCAGATCTTCGATTTTTATAAGTCAACAGAGAGTGCTCATCAGATTGAACAACTTTTGCTAAAACGTCATTCCTATATGTAAGTGTAGCTGGGCTCTTGGAGTTCAACATCAGGTGTTCCAGATCTTCAAATTTATTCTCTCAGCAGAAAATGCCCATCACGTGGAACAATTTTTGCTACGGTACCATTTTTGTATCTCTTATAGTTCAGCTGGTCTGTTGTGGTTCTGCATCAGGTGTTCAAGTTTCCAAAATAAATTATAGCCTATATCTTGCCCAGACTTAATACCTATACAACAACAAAAAAATCATTCAAATCCGTCCAGTAGTTCCGAAGATTAGCGTGTACAAACAAACAGACAAACAGACAAACAGACAGATTTTTTTTTTTGGATTCGTGCTCTATTACTGTTTCTAAAGCCCCCTCAATTATTTCTTTTTTAATATATTCAATGTACAGACACAGTTTTTTTACTGTTTTATTATATGTAATAATAATATAGATTAATTGCCAAATTCGATTTTTAGTTGCTTTGAAATCAATAAATAGTTGAGTCATTGAGTTGAATAAACAGTGTCGTCACAGTTGGCTATTCCCATACAAAATCTATGAGACAACCGCGTTTTGACAGCTCTTAAAAAGTATCTCAATTGATTGGTTTGTCATCTACTCCATTGAGTAAAGTCCTACCTTCATCTACCCTACAATATCTTAATCACTTTCACACATTCACCCTCCAATCTTCTAATCAACCAAATCCGTGAGTAGTTGACGACGCGCGACGCATGCCTCTCTCCTTTCAGTCAACACTGACATGTACTAATGATCGGACGTCCCACGATTAATGAATGTACTCAGGGCTATTAGTTATACCATCTGTGATATCGCCCTGTTTGCCCACTGGTCACGAACTTGGGACCTGTTTGACCCGCCTTTGTTGGGAGTTAGTTTTGGGGACTGTTTCCAGATAATAATGTTGGGTTGGTTTAGTTTGGTGTTGACTGTTAGGGTAGTGTTTTGAGGGTTTTTTTTGCTTTTTGTTTTAGTAACAATAGAGCTATGAAGATATTAAAATTCTATGAAATGTTTATAACTGGTTGTCTGTGACCTTATGCCGCGTGAAACGATTATTAAAATGCTACTTCCTATTTTACTCGATTTTGTTAACAATTTCATGGGTTTTATTTTTTTTGCACCCTAATCCTTTTCCTAAAATATAAGTAGTCTAAGTTACTTCTTATAACTGCATCAGCTATCTGCCAAAAATGCCTCTGTCAAAATCGGTCCTTCTGTTTTAGTTAGAGATAAGCCGGAACTCACAAACAGATTTACAAAAATAAAAATAAAAGCTTTTTGGTATAAGTACCGTACTATACTTTCGTATGCATTTAGTACAAAGCTGTTATTTTGAAATAACAAACAGTCACTTTAAATTTATTTATTTTTATAATTTATTACGATGTACCCTTTTTGCTCTAATCAATCAAACCCAAAACCAAACGGAATGCGTAACCAATTGCAATGGCTTGTATTTTACGAAAAACGTAGCGGTGCCGCTACGCGAACGCGCATACTGCGTAGCCTTTTCAATCCGCCAGCTACGCTAGCTACGCCGTAGCAATATAATTTGCGACGGTCTTCAATTCAGTGTGTACGTATAAATAGATATTATCAACAAGTGTGGCACGAGATCATTTAATGTTATCAATTTATTTCGTATTACTGTTGTGATGATGTAAACGGTAAAAAGAATATAATGCAGCAGAATGTTGAATAGACTACGTATTAAACTTACAAGTGACAAGTATAGACTAAAGACATACAACCATAACTTTTTGTAGAAAGAGTATATACAATACGTACCTACTCACACTCATGCATTTATTTCGACCATTACTTTTAAACGTCAAAAACAAAAGAATTAAAGCTCTGTAGGCTTCATCCTTTTGTTTTTCGCGGTAAAAAACTATCCACAATCAGAAGGCATAATAACTCTTGCAAGTGCTGTAGTGGCCCATTCCAAACCGTAGATCTCTATGGAAAAAGAATATGCATGGATCCTAATAAAATAAAATGTCACCAAGCTATTTATACAAATCTGTGGTTGTTTCCGGAACCTTGATCAATCCAGGCTTGAAAGATTTGTAGCGGTTTATTTTTCTTCATCTCCACCGGATGTTTGCTTCCTTTCTAAGATCGAGAAAACTTCTAAATTAGTCTAGCTCCCACGTAGTATTTCCTCCAACCAGACAAAATAACCTCATAAGTTAGATTTATGTTGACATAACTTGGGATGCTTGTCCTCGTTATTGCTCGATAACTCAATTCAAACACTACTCACTCAATAATACAACATTAATTGTATTATTACTGGTTCTATTGTTTTTCAGATTTTTCCTTTACATGTGCCGTAAGACACTGCTTCTTGCTAAATTTCACGATTCTAGGTCAACTGTAAGTACCCTATATGTTTTGATTTCCTAGTGAAATCGCAAAATATGCGTTATAATCGGTCTTATCTTATGATCGCGTTGACTTACTAGTTTGATTTTTCACTTCTCCAAAGGGTAGCAGACCTGATGCCCCCCCACACGTTCTTGAAAAAAAGAGTCTTGACAGACGAACAACGAAGTGATCATAAAAGGGTTCTATGTTGGCCGACTGAGGTATACGGATACCTAAAAACAATAAACACTATCATTAGCCGTGCATCACAGCGTATTTCCATTATGTACAGGGCCAAAACGCAATCATACGTACGAGCACTTTATATTATTTATATTATGGAACAAGCTAGTAACCTAAGCCACTACAGGGTATACACGAGTATTTGCGTAATACTCGTGTACTTATAGATTGGAAGACCTTGATTAAAAAAGGGGTTTCCAATCTATATGCGACTAGTTTCACATCCTTACGTTCTGGCCTTGTACAGAATAAAAAGACGCTGTTTCACATACTAGAAAAAAAATGTAGCTATCAGCCTGTGAGCAATACCTAAATCAATAATATTAAATGAAATTAAATGAAAAATACTATCGACGACTCCCGAACTCACACGAACACCCACGATCACAAAACCGTCAACATCGGTACTAACAGCTAATCGCGAACATGCAATATCCTCCTGACATCAAAGGGCTATAATTGGCGCGAACGTACATGATCAAATACATCACACAGCGTTATTACGTCACAAATAAAATCCTGACGACGCCATCTTGTAAACTGAGGGTGGTCCATTTTGACATGAGCTGTCAATCGGAGGAAATGGCGCAAAACGATCAGCTGTCAGGGCTCTAGTTTAAGTGGTCACCGTGTAATGACACACTGGGATTGGCATCAAGGATAGAATTGAAGAAAGGATGGATAAGGAATGTGTTTTATATTTTTGGAGTGAAATCATTTTAATTTTGCTTCTGACATCGTTGATGAACCCGATTGAACAGTAAGACGTTGAGAAATTGATTTTGATCGAATAAACAATCTTATACCTATAAACAAGCAATTCGATATGTAAAGATTAACCTACTGTGATTAACCTACGGTGACAAAACCATTTGGAGATTTTAGGGTCTTATGCCTTTTTTTTCAATTTTTAGCTCTCTATATCACAAGATTGTGTTTATTTTCACAATAATACTCGTAACCATTTGACTTTCATTTGACCTCTAAATGACGTCATAACGTAGCTTGAACAGACTACTTCCTTCGTGCTATTCAAGATAAATTAAAAAAAAAACTGTTGTTAGTCTGTCATACCGTCAGTATCAATGCTAGTGTAAAAATCGTATCTGTCAAGTGTCAACTATTGTCAATGTCAAGTTTGAAGTTATCTACGACGTCATCATGAATAATACTTTAAAACTTAATAAAAAAAAACTGTTAGGTACCTACCTGGAAAAAAAAAGTTTAATAATAGTGGCATAGAGTTAAATGTTTTAGGAAATAAAAATATAAAAAAAATACCAATGAAATGAAAAATAATTTACATACTGAATTCCGAAACGGCTCCAACGATTTTCATGAAATTTAGTATGCAGGGGGGCGATAAATCGATCTAACTAGGTTTCGTTTAGAGACAAAAAAACCGAGCAACGCTCGGTCATTCAGATATTTATTATTAACGTATAAACGAAAAAGGAAACTAAAAACAATTAGCCAAGCGTAGCCGACGCAATTAACCATATGTATGTCTCAACTAAAACTAGCTAAGAATTGTAACTGTAGGAAATAAAATAAAGTCACTCTTTTGCAAGATATTTTCGTATCACTTCAGATTAATTGTTCGTTACACGTTCACTAGCCAATGGTCCTGTTAATTGATTCTTCCGTATCCAGCGTTTCTTATTCCAGGAGTGTAGTGACTTGATGAGGGTGTAAAAGCTATTCAGCCGGAAAGCTGATAGCAAATATAGCAATAACACGACCGTCTTGTATCTACGTATGTTTGGCTTATTTATCTCAATGTTGCCAGTATTTACATTAGCATTACGCTCAGCTAGTGTCTTATTGTTATGTTTGTTACTTACATGAAGAGTTCTAGGTATACTTTTTTTTAGTTTAGTTTCTATTTTATTACCTACTCAAGCAATTTGGCACAACATAGCTATTAAGCCGGAAAGCTGATAGCAAATATAGCAATAACACGACCGTCTTGTATCTACGTATGTTTGGCTTATTTATCTCAATGTTGCCAGTATTTATATTAGTATTACGCTCAGCTAGTGTCTTTATGTTAAGTTTGTTACTTACATGAAGAGTTCTAGGTATACTTTTTGGTTTGGTTTCTATTTTATTACGTACTCAAGCAATTTGGCACGACATAAAATATCTTTATGCTTATGAATATACCTAGGAAAAAAACTTCTTTCGGCTGAAAATGTAAGAAAATTAATGATGAATGAATGATGTGAATGATATGTGTGTATGTATGTAATGTCTGTGTGTTCTATATTTAAATTCATATTAAATTACTAGCTGACCCGCGCAACTTCGTCTGCGTCACATGAGAGAGAGAGGGTTAGAGAGAGTGTGACCTTAAAAGATAGACATAATGCTATCGCGGTTTTTTTTTAGAACGTTTTAAAACGAACAATTCTATAATACATGATTGTTTGTTGCGTAACTTTAACCGTTTATGCAGCGCCCGTAAAGGAAGCTTTCAAAAGAAATAAATGTTCCTTGTTTTTGCAACATTTATCATTGATGCTCCGCTCCTTTTAATTTTAGCGTGATGTTAGATAACCTATACTTAGCCGTCCTCGACAACTATTCAACACTAAAAGTTTTTTTTTTTTTTATTCGAACCAGTAGTTCCTGTAATTAGCGCATTCAACCAACCAAACAAACTCTTTAGCTTTATAATATTAGTAGATATTGATCCAAGTGGGTAACAATTTTTTCGAATATATTTGCATTAATCGCTAAAATAATCTACTTATGTTTTTCCAAAAAAGGGCTTGCCTCGACAGCCTTTCTTTTTTTCGGATGGGAAATCATCAAATGACTCCTCCCGCTCTGGGCGGAGCAGGAGGGAGTGTCAGACTTTTACTGACTAAAACTCATCCATGTTCCATAATCGCCCTTTGTGTTCCGGGGCCACGGTATCTCTTTCGAACAGCCCCGCAACCCCAGCAGGCATCGGTCCTTACGGACCCCTTCCTTTTTGCTGAATGCTGACTCTCTTTGAGGCGCACGTGGAACACGAACGCGCCGTCGACACGGCCTGTCGTCATGAGACGGAGGGACGGCGAGCTAGCCCATAGCCCACCGTCCACAGGCCCGCGCCTACGGTGGCCGGGGCCACGTGGTGGTCCCCGACGCCCGGGGCGTCTTCCGCGGTGGCCGGGACGCTGTGAGGTTCTCTCCCTCTCACGTTCCGCCACCTCCTTCTCTAGCATTACTGCTTCGCAGAAGTAGGTGACGGCGTCCCATTCCGTCTCGCTCCGGACCATGGCTTGAACCAGGGCCGGACGCGAGAGGTCGCCGCCGCCAATCGCCGCTTCAAGGAGACGGCGGTGCTCCGCCCATTGCCTCGACAGCCTTACGTCTTCATCCTTAGACACTCGATGACAGTCATACTTCAGCTAGGTCGAAAGTTCTCATCAAAGGTGCAAGAAATTAGCCCAAACACGATTTTTCAATTATAAATGGGATCAACTTTGATATGTACCTACGCTTTTCACAAAAAAAAGGACCATGTAGGGACTTCTCTGTAAAAGTTATCCGTGGTCATATATAAAAAAAAATACGCGTCGATTGAGAACTTCCTTCTTTTTGTTTTGTCGGTTAAAAAAACAATCTTGAGGCAACTGACACGGGCGAGGGTCATTCGATTCAGAAAATAGAGTGAAATGATCATAGCCATCTATCAACCAAAATGTTAAAATGCTAAAGTATATTATGCTATATTTTTTTTAAAGCCGGTCAGTAGATTTAAAAGTTATGTGGTGAGCACATTTTTAGTCATTGGTACCATTTTAGTTCAACAGATGTCGCTGCATGTATGTATCTTACATTTGATGATTAGTTCTTCTTGAAAACTTTAAGTTCTTAGATCTTTTGATAGAATAAACCGATTTCAATGAAACAAAAACTAAATAATACCCCAAGTTACACACTATTTTTATGTATAAAAGTTATCTACATTGGTTATGTAAATTTTACGTGATGCTTGATCATACAAACAGACAAACAGACAAAAATTCCAAAAATGCTGGAAATGTGTTCTGTTGCTTATCCTTTAACAACCCGGCAATTTTTTTTCAAAATATTTTCGATGTACAAAAACTATTTTTCTACAGATTTATTATATGTATATATAGATTAGATCAATGGGGAAGGCTGGTCAAAGCTGATTGTAGATGGCGTGTCCATCGTTTAGATGGGTCTAAGCGATGGACCAATGAGATCAAACTATTTTGAAATATAAAATGACATTGACATATTTTCAACCAATGACTATGTTAGGTTCATGCGGTGCTAGCGCCATTAGTTCCACAAGTTGCCCACCCCATTTATAAATACATATGTCGGTTTTCAGGATTTATTTCGTTAGGGTGGAGCATTTTGTGGGCAGAAGACGAGTTTCGTGCTATGAAAACACACTGGATGCGATACACTATTTTGTTTCGCATTGCACGGTTCGGCTTTGTAGTTTCCATGGAGAAGAACCGGCAAGAAACTCCATGGTTACTCTTTTCAAACAGATACACTGAGTCTAACAAATTACTTGACATTACACTTTGACACATTAACACTGGGCACAATGAATCGGGTACAGTTTCAAGACGTCTTAACTCCGCTGCGATCAGACCCAGCATGTCCGCCTCTCCGCGTGTTGTTAACATCAGGACTCTGTAGAAGCCGCCATGGTGGGGTAGACTGGTAAGTAGGTCGCGTGATGTTACCACTGGCGCGCTTTCGATACATTCGCCCGTCCGTACTCATGACCGGATCCGACACATACATGTGTATGTATTTATTTATAAGTTGATCTAATCTCTCTAATCTGTCTAAGTTGATAATTTAATATGAATTCAAATATAGAACATGATATGACATCACGCCTGTAATCACCGTAGGGTTAGGCAGAGGTGTACAATAGTACACCCACATTTAGCCAGTTATGTTTAAGTCTAAGTCATAGGGAGCGAGCTTATTGCCAACAACAGGGCACGAATCCAGACTCCGTGGCTGCCACTGAGAAATTCCTTGATGAAAAACCCAATGGAACTTTGTCCGACCCGGGAATCGAACTCAGGACCTTATCCTTAACAGACGCGCTTGCGACCGCTAGCCAACGAGACAGTCAGAACTCAATAGGGAATATGCATTTTTTTTTTTTATTTCTATACGAAATGTTAAAGAACTATAAAAATAATGACAAAAAGCGAAAACAAGACATAAATCGGCCAAACAATAGAAAAGTTATAACCATTTTGTTTCTATCTCTTTCTAGATAAACGGAATTTAGTATGAATTTTGTACGTCGATGCAGTGAATGACGTCATTCGCTGTATCGGATCTCTCTGTCTAATCAGCAGTTTCAAATGCTTATAACTTAGTATTTTCACTAGATATTAAAAAAAATAAATTCACTTTACTATTTCTGATGTTAATACGCTTTGTTTAGAGTGATAAAGAAAGATCATGCATTTAAACCTATTGTATTCATACCAAAATTAAGTTCTCTGTTTTTTAATTTTCCTAGCACAGATATTTATCATACTTAAAAAAGGAGGCCTCTATATGTAAGATTATATTGTAGAAGTTAGTAAAAAAAAAATTAAAAACTAGCGGACGTCACGCGGTTTCACCCGCATAGTTCTCGTACCCGTGGGAGTACGGGGATAAAATATAGCCTATGTTACTCGCTGATAATGTAGCTATCCATTGCTAAAAGAATTTTTAAAATCGGTCCAGTAGTTTTTAAGTTTATTCGTTACATACAAATCTTTCCTCTTTATAATATTAGTATAGATTATTAATTTATCCTCTTAAAACTGTAGAACAACGAAGATAATCTACGCCCTTTTAGACTTAAATGAGCATAGATTTAAGTTCATTAATTATACCTATGCACTCATTAAAAGGTTATTAACATCATCGCAGACACATTATTCAACGACATAAAATCTACTAAATTACACTGTATTTAGAAGTGCATATAGCACTTCTAAATATAATAGACAAGGGTATTATAGAGCTTTGTTTTAAGCTCTTAAAACACATTTATTTTAATCTCTTTCGATTGATATTTATAGCCGCTTTACAATTTGGGGGTGACTCCAGTTTATGTAAATTTTATTTTGAAAGCTCTAGGTACTGCTATATGCGTCGTTTTGTTTATTAAATGTAATTGAGCTAAAATGTGAACGATTTCGTTACTATTTATCATTGTGTGTTGGATTAGAGATAAGGTATAAGTCTTATAATATCATGCAAATAGCACGGTAAGAGTGTCCATGGAGTTTCTTGCCCGTTCTTCTCCATAGAGATCTACGCTAGGGAATGGGCAACTACATTACTTTCACAGCCGTGTGGTATCTGGCAGAGTAGAATAGAACCAACCCATTACACTCACGGGTGTCGTATAAGGCGACTAATGTCTGAGGCAAAACACCTTGCGCCTCCGTAGACCAGAGAATGGGCAGCAGCGTTTTCTGTTAGTCTTTCATCACTGCGATCTCCAATCCGCCTGCCAAGCGTGGAGATTACGGCAAATTCCTCCCATCATGGGAGAGGCTTATGTCCAGCAGTGGACGTTATGGGCTGTTGTAGTAGTAGTAGTTAGTTTGTCAACAGTCGTCTTAGAACCTTAACTTTGAAATTGTTTACTTTAGAATCAATAAATTGTTTAATTTTCTCAAAGGTTATGGGCCGGAGCCACTCCAAGATAACTATTGACTGCCTCGTTGATTTAGTGAGCATGAGGTCCTGGCTTCGATTCCCGGGTAGAGTAAATTGTTGTTAGGTTTTTCTATAAAGAATTTCTCAGTAGTAGCCATAGATTCTGAATTTGTGCTCGATTGACGGAAATAGGCTCGTCCCCTATTACATGGGACTTATAGATAACTGGCGAAATGAGTACTATTAGGTACCTACACCTCTGCCTAAGCCTACGGGGATTACGAGCGTGATATTATGTAACATGACCTACTTCCAACATAGGTACAATAATAGACAGAAAAAAAACCAGCCAAGAGCGTGTCGGGCCACGCTCAGTGTAGGGTTCCGTAGTTTCCCGTCCGTCACAATAAGTGTTACCACTTATGAGTTTAAAGGTATATGCAAGCATTTTTACATAATGGATACCCAATCCATTATGTAAAAATGCTTGCATATACCTACGAATATACTACAAACTTAGTCCAGAAATTATTTTGTACAACTTTTTGTCTTTTTTTGTACAAAAACTGTTGTTTCCATCAAGTTCAAAATGATTTTCCTAGAAAGTCCTTATAAAGTTCTACTTTTCAGATTTTTTTCATATTTTCTAAACTTATGGTTCAAAGGTTAGAGGGGGGGGACTCATTGTTTTTTACTTTTGGAGCGATTATTTCCGAAATTATTGACATTATCAAAAAGTGATTTTAGAAAACCCCTATTCATTTTTAAATACCTTTCCAACAATATATCACACGTTAAGGTCGAAATTAAAAAAAAAATCACTTCCCACTTTACTAGGGGGGCTACCCTAATAAAACATTTTTTTCCAATTTTTATTTTACCACTTTGTCGGCGTGATTGATATACATATTGGTACCAAATATCAGCTTTCTAGTGCTAACGGTCACAGAGATTAAGCGAGGACGGACAGACGGACGGACGGACAGACATGGCGAAACTATAAGGGAAGAACCCTTATAGTTTCGCCATGTCTGTCCGTCCGTTGACTACGGAACCCTAAAAAAGACCTCGATAACACGAAAACGATTCTTCCAGCCAATTTTGAATAAAAAATTAGGTAACCTACATTTCAGACTGGTTCATAAAAATAAAAACGTTCCACGTGCAGACCCAATCGTTTCAAATACGCACGTACACGTTTTTCAGCTCAAAAGACCCGTTCCAAAAACATAAGGTTATCAATAGCAAAGTTGCTAACTCAACTGCTATTTCTGATAGAGGGATAAAAGTACTCGTAGGTGTCAAGTTTTGAATAAGAAAAGATACGTTCGCGCGATGACTCGCTCGGTCTGCTTGAATGAGTTGAGACGTGACCGCCTTACAAAATCGATCCTTTTCCTTACCGACATTTTCACGCTCTGATCTTTTTCAATACACTCGCTCCATTGCCTTACGAGTTCAGCTGCCAAACCAAGCATATATGCTGTAAACAGCATTGGTGGCTTAGCTGATTAAAGCACGTAAATATTGCTCAGAGCGGACGTTCATCCCAAACTGTCAGTTTGTCAGACAATATTATTTGCGCCGTCAACAAAACTCTTTGTAAGTGAAGCACACGATAAATAAATACGGAGTGGGTTTTCGTCAAATTAAATATTGACGCTACGCTGGAAATATGAAACAATTTTTTCGATGCTTTTCCTAAAATGGCGTGAGACGGGCTTATTTAACTTATGGCAATATAAAGGGTACTTTGTCAGAGTAAAATTGTTGTCTCGACAAGAAATGTTGGCGATGCCGCCCTTATTTTTCACTTAGAAAGAGGAATTTTGTGAAGAAAGGCAGGTGTTTTATACTTCGCGGTGAAACTGGTTCATTTATAAGAAACGCTTTGTAGTAGGAGGTTAAGGCGGCGTCCTAATTGGCACGATTGTACGAGCAAACGATGCGTTCATCGTCGCACGCGACGAGATTAAACACACTCATTTCTGTAGTGTGTCCTAATTGAAGCTTGCAAGTCATCGTGCGATCAACAGTAAATGTGTATGTGATTTTCATCGCACGACGATGGACGCATCGTTTGCTCGTACGATCGTTGCCAATGAGAGGTTTTCTTTTTGAGTTATTAAAAAAAAACATAGTTTCCAAGAACTCTATAGATGGCGTTGAACTTACTATGATAGTTGGTGCCAAAGCCAAAACGCTTGAAAAACAAAACATTGTGTCACGTCACATACTCTCGTTGACGGACACTTTCATTTGCTTAAACTTCCGAATATAACCTAGTTTTCTCGCGCTTTGTTAAAATATTTTTTTTTAGGTTCTGTTCCTTGCATTATCATACTAACTCCTAACGCCATCTATCCAGCGACTAGGGAAGAGCTAAAAAGAAAATCCCTCATTAGGATGCCGCCTAAGACCATTGAGATATACCCATGGAGGCGGCATATTACAAACTGATAACTGTTATTGTTCGCGACGAACGTCACCAAAGAGTTTACATAGTTTTGATCGTAAACAGTGTAGAGTAAGTGCATGGGCAATATAGTGACAAAATAATAAGTGCCTCAGTGAATAGAATAGTAAACAGTCATTTACATAAACGCTAGACTCATATAAACTCGCAAGTGGAGTTTATAGTTTAATTTAGTATTTTTAGTCAGATCCAGGTAGCCCAGGTTGCGACCTAGCCCTAGATATTGTCTTTTTTAGTAACTTAGCCCTTCAGGAAAACCACTTTGACGAGAGTATGACAGTCTAGCGCAGCTATCTTTGTCAGTAACATGAAAATATTTTCTTACAGAATAACAGTTGAAGGCTCGTTACAGGCTGAAAAATATAGACACGACAAAATAAATAGTAAATTTCGATAGGCCATGTACTCTCCTAGTATATGGCAATTATATACTTACAGTCACAGTAACAGTTTTCATGTAATTCAGCCTGAAAGATCTTTCAACCAGCCAACGTTAGAAAAGTTGTCTGGTTTTTTGGAAATAATTTTCTAATTACAATAAAAATTATTGTGATTTTCATGTCTATACATAAATAACCTTATGTAAAAACCATGTCGTGTATACGTATATAATATACTTAGATATAAGCACAAAATTGTAATTTTCCAAAAAAAAATATGTACCGATATTCAAAATTTTCATTAAAGTTTTCCAAAATCAGGAAGCGAATCAGGGCTCTCGTTACAGTAAAGTTCCGGAGTACGTTAGTAAACACAACATTTCTTAGAATCGTAGTCATTAGTACGGCAAATATTATGTGAAAGTAAACATTGAAAAAGTCGTGCGGGAAAAGTCCTGAAGCTCCGAAGCGCTTCCTGAATAGTTATGAAAGTTTATCAGAGTATCATTTGCCAGTAACCCTCTCCCCTTGTTAGGTTCTACGCCTGATAAATGATGTCTACTTTGCAAGTACGTTTTTACAAACACTTTTACACGTCATTTTTTAAAACTAGATGGAGCCGGTGTTTCGTATTTGACTACTCTGAGAAGAAACAGCCGAAACAAACTCAGAGGTCATAGTCTCTTTTGAAGTCCAGACATAATCTTACTCAATTCACATGAGGACTATTCAGATTAGTGTCTGAGATGGTCTTTTGAAGAAAAAACCATACAGATTTGAGTGGACCTGTCCAGTCAGTGCAAGCATTTGTCAGTTAACGTGTAGCTCGTCTTATAACTCAAGGAGCTCAACGAAACGACGAACAATACCAAAGAAAGGACATTTGGGTAGGTCGCTTAGAGTAGGTACTCAAACTGCCAGACAGTTGTGGGAAAAGATAAACAAAAAATAAAAATGTGACCCACAATGGTCCCCACATTCACAATAATCATATAAAATTAATAACAAGTTATATGCAAAAAGAATGTAAATAAAAATCATTAAATGTCACAATGATGATAAAAAAGTAAAATACTTAATAAAATAAGTATTCATGTCAAAAAAAAAAATGGAGATCACCTTTTAAGCAAGGAATTGCTTGTATTAGGAGACTCCGCACTTCCACTTGTCATTTTTATGCAATTGAAATGTAGACTAAACATGAAAGACTAAACAAAAATAAAAATAAAAATAAAATAAATGATAAATGGGTAGCTTAAAAATTATATAAAGAGCTCTGCAGATAAATAAATGAGTGTTATGTAGAAAAAGGCCAGATCGCGCGTGTACATTGTGTAACATGAGTGAGTGTGTAATTGAGTGTGGGTGTGAGTGTGTAAGTGAGGTTGTGTGGTGTGTGAGATAATGAGCAATACTTAGTTCACTCTTCCCAATTAATGTTCAGTCTGTTTGTTTATTAGTCACGTTTTTACGGTTTTTACGGTTAGCCCTGCGACAATGTCTTGGGATCAAAAGAAACTAAATAAGTCTTCATTCACTAACCTAGCGCACAATAACCCAAAATATATCTTGGTTGATGTAATTTGGTTATTGAGAAATATATATAATAGACTCAACTTCGTCGTAGGTTTTAGTTTTAAGCCAATCGGTTACAACTTTTTTACAGTCCCGTAGCTTCATGGAATATAAAAAATACATACCTACATGAGATTGCGTAGATAGGCAACAGTAACAGTGTAGGACGTCAGCGCCGTCTGAGAGCGAAGTAGTGTGTATGCGTGCGCTCAGTGTAAAAGAGTATAGGCAGACCGCTAGGTACAAGTTTACATCCACGCCTTCAGCGGATCACGCCCATCCGGCACAGTTATATTGCTAACTGTGGAGGCTTGTAAATGGCTTTTCGTTGTTTGTATTGTTAGCTGTAAGCCACCCAAATAAAATAAAATAAAATAAAATAAAATAAATAAAATATTTTACTGCAGAAATAATAAGTACATAGTTACACTAAAGTCTATTACTAGCGGCCTGTTCCGGCTTCGCTCGGCTGGACATTTATTTTTTTTGTCATAAATGTCCACCCGTGCGACTTTGGAATAAAATATAGCCTATGTTACTAAGGGGTAATGTAGCATTCAAATGGTGAAACATTTTTTTAAATCAGTCCAGCACCCCTAGCCAAGTTGACAATCTACAATCGTTAAGGCGCTACCGAGCAAACGATACGTAATTCCAAAATAATTGCATTCGCTTGATCCCTTACTGCATCGTTATTACTTATCCTTCAGTTATGCAATTAATATGTAAGATATTTAAGGATTCACTCAATACATCATACGCTTTAGAAACACGATTACTTTTAGTTTCCTCGATAGAAAAAAAATCCAAAGTAATCTCTAAAAAACAAAATAAACCCTAAGTACGGCGTAAATACTTCACGGAAGATCATCAGATTTTGAATAATAACAAAACTACATGTTTTCTATAACGTATACGTTTTACATTTTCGAAATGTGTCTTTGTTTGAAAATTATGAAGGAAATACCTAAATTAGCGTGCGTTCCGCCCGTTCTAACCAGAGCCGCCACGCTTCCCCCCTATCCGCTTTAGTCCTGCTTCGGCTGTTGGACGGGGAGCTTGTGTCGCTTGTTGATTTTTGCGGCGCGCCATAGAAATATAATTTATTAAATTTCGACTTTCGGACCGCGATCGTAACAATAACAACGTGACGACTGTACTATTTTTGCAATAAATACATTGCTCTTTGACCACTACGTAAGTTTGTCGCTAAGTCACTGGACAAGCAATGTAAAAATCACAAAACGATACTTCATTAAGCGGATACTTCGCGTAGTACAGTCGCTTCTTCTTGCGACTAGTTAGGGATGTGCGTGTGGAGATCCACTGACGTAGGCTGTCGACAATATCGACTGACGAATGAAATATTGCTATTATAGTCGATTTTTTAATTTGTCAACCGTTTTAACCCGGTTGGAATATTGATTTGTAGTAATGTTTTTACGTATTTTGATTATTTTACAGCATAGTAGAGAAACGCGTAACCTACTTTCGTAAAGTAAGTTAATTAAATTTGAGGTTAAATCAGTGGAGTGTTTTTGGCTTTGAATTATCGTATATTTATGTCTTATCCTCGTGCTACTAACTACTGTTTCAATAGGCCATGACAGCCTAAACCAGCGGTCGGCAACCTTTTGGCAGGCAAGGGCCACAAGGTGGCAAAATAAACTAAAGGCGGGCCGCACTTGTGATATTAACTCTAGAAGCCCAATATACCTACGTATCATATCCCATAGAAAAAATGAAAAGCGCTTGTTGAGGTTGCACTTGTCGCGGGCTCGAACTCACTGTTGTGCGTGCCCAAAAAGCACGCTGTCTCACCTGGCATCGTGCCCGACAGAATGAGCTCAGTGAGATGCAAGATAATTCATAGTAAAAGGTGCCTAAAAAAATACGAAAAGAACTTTGGAAAATCGAGTTTTATGAAAAAAACCAGCGCATAAATCAAGTACAAATCAAATTGATTGAATTCTTCGATAATTGTGCTTTGTCAGTACCGACTTGTTTTGGAAATTTGACACATCTTTTATTACTAATTTACGCCCAAAGTTGCGTTAAAATTGGCAATAAAAAGTAAAACGAATCTTTGGTAGCTCGTAACTCTTTAAGGCGAATGCTTCAGGGTAGCCCGCGAAATTCAAATTTTCTCACGTTTTTTGCAATTTGCAGGCCAGTGCTAGGTTGTATGTTGATTAAAATATTATTTGCGGTTGTAAGACGTATGTAGTTACAGAATTATATTCATCAAAATCATCAATACAACCCTCAAAGTTCATAAAGGTGGAAAAATTACTTTTCCAAGGTCAAAATCATTCTTGCACCTTTATGAACTTGGAGAGTTGTATTGATGATTTTGATGATTATAATTCTGTAACTACATACGTCTTACAGTCGCAAACAAACAATTTTAATCAACATACAACCTAGCACTGGCCTGCGAATTGCAAAAAACGTAAGAAAATTTAAAATTTCGCGGGCTACCCTGGAGCATCAGCCTTAATGGCTTTTTATTTTACTATTCTGTTTCCTGTTGTGCTGTTCTGTGTTGTGTGTGTGTATAATTATTATTGAGACAAAACGATATCATGTATAACTTTGGAGTTTGTATGTACAGTGTCCAACAGTTGAGTAATTCCCTCCCGAAATTTCTATGGTAAAAATAATAAAAATATCGACTACCTTAAGGCTGGATTCACACTATACGGTCGATTGTGGTTTGTTCATGCATTTATTTTATTTTGATAATTATAACTTATTTACAAAACTTTTACGGGCCGCAAGTGAGACGGCCGCGGGTTGCCGACCGCTGGCTTAAACCAACGTAACCGGATATTTTATTGTTTTAATTTACTTATTAATATATTTTTTAGCTACATATTGTTTATTTTTATTATAATATTATATTCCGGACATTATTTTTTATTTAATTATTTTCAGGATCCCAAAAAAATAGTTGTATAATAATAAATGGAAGATTCGATATCTTTCCGATTTTGTCAATCACTAGCGTACAGTGCTTTTGCGGGTGTGCCTTACGCACACATACGTGGAGCACATAGAATACCTAAAATCTATTAGCGCCAGAAGCTCGGCCCGCTCTTAAGACTATCGTCTACCGAGCGCTCGTCCATACAAAAAGAGAAAACGTTTTCCTACCCCTAAATGTTATCCTATCTCAATGATTTTTTAGAATGCTTCTGACACAGTAAAAAACTAGGTTTATAGGTTTTCTTTTTTTCAAAATTTATAATAGTTTGAAAGTTACAGGCGCCTAAGAGTTACTATTTTTATGACAAAATCTTCATTGAAGTAAAACCTTTTTATTTTAAAAACAAAGAAGCTTTAGAAAAAAAGCAAACCCTAGAAACCTAGAATATAATATGCTGAAACGATTGACACCAGAATCTAAGAGATTGGTCGTGATTTAGTATGTGAAAAACGTTTTCTCCCGAGAGACAAATTTCATATAAAAAATACTTACAGTCAGTCGCGAGCTGCAACGCTCTCTATCGCACGATCGGGGGTCGGGTAGGTGTCGCGAGCGATAGCATGAGTTTTTCTAAATACCTATTTTTTAAAGTGGCAGCCGCTATACTATCCTCTTAACGCTAGTAGAAAACTATTCAAATGAATGGGAATGACATCTCAACGTTAAATCAAAGGGAATGACATCTCAACGTTAATCATTATCATCACAATTTGATCAACACAAACAAATAGAAAATTCGTAGACAGGTTTACATCGTTCAAAATGATAGAATAGAATGTTATCGTTTCTACAATGTTGATCGCTAAACTCTTTGGTAGGAACGCTCACCATAGACTAAAGTGTAGGTTTTTCCTACAGACATTAGAGAACGAGCGGTCGACTCAGTCGTGTCAACTTGGCTACCAATTTAGCGCTTTCTACAATCGCTTACGCCGCGCCGAGGCGTTTACGATTGTAGAAAGAGAATCGATACGAAACGTTTGTAACTTGGCTAGGGGTGCTGGAGTTTTTGTGTTTATTCGTTACAAACTTACAAATCTTTCCTCTTTGTTATAATACTAGCGGACGTCACGCGGTTTTACCCGCGTTATTTCCGTTCCCGTGGGAGTACGGGGATAAAATATAGCCCATGTTACTCAGGGTGAATGTAGGTTTCTAATGGTGAAAGAATTTTTGAATTTTTTAAATTATTGAATCGGTTTTTGATTTTATTCATTACAAACATACACACAAAAATACAAATCTTTCCTCTTTATAATATTAGTGTACGAAGATTAGTGTAGATAGTATTAGTGTTAGTAGATATTGCCACACATGATTGTGAAAAACAGTTTTGTTTCTTTTTAATAAAGCAGTAGCTGCAAAGAAAAGAGAGACAACTACAGTTTGTCAAGTGCTTATTTTGACAACACTTTCGTGTGACGTCATAAGTTCAACAATTCCTGACCGCGTCGCCATGTTTTGCGCTGAGTTTTCTGGTAGATCTGCTGTCAAACGGATGCTGCTGTAAATGTATTTTTTTATTTTCTTGAATGAAAATGGCGGCCATTTTGTGCGCCATATTTTTGTAGGCACGCAAGTTCTGTAGGTACCTAGTATGCCCAGTTCATAAGCTTTTAAGTCAGTGGTTAGAGATCGTAGCACACTTATCAACTCGGAAAGGGAGCGTAACCGCCTCGCCTTTCCCCTTGTAGTCAAACAGGCGTCTACGTAACGTATGAGGATCAGAAGCTCCGGCACGTCGTCGACTCGGCTACAGCTAGGCGACGCCGACGCCGCGCTTACGGCTCGCCGACCTCTGGTTGACGGCTAGCCGGCACTAGTTCAAGTGTAGAACGAAAAGACATAAGCTAGGGTACGGAGACCTGTAAGCTAAGGTACGGAGAACCGTAAGTGCGGGAGCTGCAAGCCGACCACGCACAGAGCGTGAGCTTGTCCTGAGGCGAGGCGATTACGTTACGATTCCGATTAGTGTGCGTTGAAGTAGGGAGTTTCATACAAATAATACTGAACAGCTCGAGTTGATACGGTGGCGATTCCTTTCTGAGTTGATAAGTGAGCTACGACCTTAAGACAAGATAATTCGGCGATAAAGGACCATTTGGGACGATTAAAAACTAAATTCATTTTCTCAAAGAGATACCTAATGAGTGTTTGTAGACGAAGGCAAATGTTTGCAAAGTCTTCTGTACACTAGTTTAGAACTTCAAGACGACATGTCTTTGTGAATATTCTTTGCATTTATAATACTCAGCTAAGTAATGAAGTTATTTCTTGGAAAAAAAGTAATAGATAAATATGGCTATTGAGTTTTACAAAGTGTTTTATGTTGGTATATGTTTTTTTTTTATTATAAGCATTATTGTTAAAATTTCGAATATATATACGAATCCTAAATTGTAAATGTTATTCCTATTTCATAATATTAGATTAATAGTTGAGCAAATTGATGTTTCGTATTAAAATTCTATGTTATGTTCTAATATTTGTATGCCATTCTATGGCAAAACATGTAAGTTCACAATCCTATTTATAAGACCGTATGTACCATGTTTTTACACAAATAAAATTATTCTATTCTATTTGAACAAAGAAAAAAAAAACCGTTTTTTTTTTACTTTCAAATATTAAAGTAAACGCTAACTTTAAATTAACATAACATCACGCCTGTGTTCCCGGAAGGGTTAGGCAGAGGTGTACACCCACGTTTTGCCAGTTATGTATTTAAGTCCCATGTAATAGGGGGCGACCTATTGCCATCAACCAGGCACAAATCCGGACTCCATGGTTGCTACTGAGGAATTCCCGGTGGGAAAACCCAATAACACTTTGCTCGACCCGGGAGTCGAACCCAGGACCTCATGCTTAGGGCCCAGTTCACCGAAAAGATAACAGTCTGATTATCTAAAAACAGCTGTTTTAAACACATTTTCATGTACAAAAATGTGTTTTAAACAGCTGTTTTTTGAAAATCAGAGTAGTCAATCTTGCGACCATTCGATCAACGAGGCAGTCTCTTTGGTTCATTCCCACTAGTTCTACTATAGTTGGTGCCAGTTAAGATGAGAATAACGGTCATTGCCCTTTCCCTAATATCTCTTCGTGCGAACCAAAACAAATAAACTATGTCATGTATCGTTTTTCATTACAAAAAATGTTGATCACGATAGACGACGATTCAGGACTTGAACAGGCTTATTTTTGGTTTTCAAAGTTAAGAAGTTTAATAAATGTAGGTGGGTCAATGACCGCTATTTTCATCTTAACTGGCACCAACTATATACACAACAACAACAAAAGCCCATAACGTCCACTGCTGGACATAAGCCTCTCCCATGATGGGAGGAATTTGCCGTAATCTCCACGCTGGGCAGGCGGATTGGAGATCGCAGTGATGAAAGACTAACAGAAAACGCTGCTGCCCATTCTCTGGTCTACGGAGGCGCAAGGTGTTCTGCCTCAGACATTAGTCGTCTTATACAACACCCGTGAGTGTAATGGGTTGGTTCTATTCTACTTTGCCGGATACCACGCGGCTAGGCTACTTACTATATACACAGTTCTACGATTTTGTACACAGTAAATCGTAAAATAAAAGCCGTATTTATTCAGTAATGGCCCTCACAAATGCTGCCATCGTAATAATTTTGAAAAAGGTTTGATGTGAGGGATAATTTAATATTGTCTTAAAGTCTATATTTGAATTCCTGAGACGTTGTTTCATGAAAACACACAGGTCTTTAAAAAGTCCAACCTCTTAAAAACGAAAAGTTTTTTTTCAACCAAATGAGATTGTCTGGTGCTGGGGCTCTTTAGTAAACTGATCCCACACAGGCGGATCCCGCGGGATCAGTCGACCCAATGAATTTTTGAATTGGTCAACTGATTCCGTTGAACAATTTTATGATTTCTACAGTCAAGAACTACAGAATAGTTTCTTGATATTAATTTATATGGTGATTCCCGTTGGCCCCATCGCCCGTGTCCACACTGGTGGGGCGGGGGTGGGTTTATATTTTATTTATTACCTAGTCTTGTTACTTAAATTTAATGAAAATAAAGTTACTTAAGAGCGGGCCGAGCTTCTGGCGCTAATAGATTTTAGGTATTCTATGTGCTCCACGTATGTGTGCGTAAGGCACACCCGCAAAAGCACTGTACGCTAGTGATTGACTAAATCGGAAAGATATCGAATCTTCCATTTATAATTGTACAATTATTTTTTTGGGATCCTGAAAATAATTAGATAAAAAATAATGTCCGGAAAATAATATTATAATAAAAATAAACAATATGTAGCTAAAAAATATATTAATAAGTAAATTAAAACAATAAAATATCCGGTTACGTTGGTTTAACCCAGCGGTCGGCAACCCGCGGCCGTCTCACTTGCGGCCCGTAAAAGTTTTTTAAATAAGTTATAATTATCAAAATAAAATAAATGCATGAACAAACTACAATCGACCGTATAGTGGGAATCCAGCCTTAAGGTAGCCGATATTTTTTCCATAGAAATTTCGGGAGGGAATTACTCCACTGTTGGATACTGTACATTACAAACTCCAAAGTTATACATGATATCGTTTTGTCTCAATAATAATTTTACACACACACAACACAGAACAGCACAACAGGAAACAGAATAGTAAAATAAAAAGCCATTAAGGCTGATGCTCCAGGGTAACCCGCGAAATTTTAAATTTTCTTACGTTTTTTGCAATTCGCAGGCCAGTGCTAGGTTGTATGTTGATTAAAATTGTTTGTTTGCGACTGTAAGACGTATGTAGTTACAGAATTATAATCATCAATACAACCCTCCAAGTTCATAAAGGTGCAAGAATGATTTTGACCTTGGAAAAGTAATTTTTCCACCTTTAAGAACTTTGAAGGTTGTATTGATGATTTTGATGAATATAATTCTGTAACTACATACGTCTTACAACCGCGAATAATATTTTAATCAACATACAACCTAGCACTGGCCTGCAAATTGCAAAAAACGTAAGAAAATTTGAATTTCGCGGGCTACCCTGAAGCATTCGCCTTAAAGAGTTACGAGCTACCAAAGATTCGTTTTGCTTTTTATTGCCAATTTTAACGCAACTTTGATTTGTACTTGATTTATGCGCTGGTTTTTTTCATAAAACTCGATTTTCCAAAGTTCTTTTCGTATTTTTTTAGGCACCTTTTACTATGAATTATCTTGCATCTCACTGAGCTCATTCTGTCGGGCACGATGCCAGGTGAGACAGCGTGCTTTTTGGGCACGCGCAACAGTGAGTTTTGAGCCCGCGACAAGTGCAACCTCAACAAGCGCTTTTCATTTTTTCTATGGGTATGATACGTAGGTATATTGGCCTTATAAAGTTAATATCACAAGTGCGGCCCGCCTTTAGTTTATTTTGCCACCTTGTGGCCCTTGCCTGCCAAAAGGTTGCCGACCACTGATTTAGGCTGTCATGGCCTATTGAAACAGTAGTTAGTAGCACGAGGATTAGGCATAATATACGATAATTCAAAGCCAAAAACACTCCACCGATTTAACCTCAAATTTAATTAACTTACTTTACGAAAGTAGGTTACGCGTTTCTCTATGCTGTAAAATAATCAAAATACGTAAAAACATTATTACAAATCGATATTCCAACCGGGTTAAAACGTTTGACAAATTAAAAAAAAATCGACTAAAATAGCAATATTTCATTCGTCAGTCGATATTGTCGACAGCCTACGTCAGTGGATCTCCACACGCACATCCCTAACTAGTCGCAAGAAGAAGCGGCTGTACTACGCGAAGTATCCGCCTAATGAAGTATCGTTGTGTGATTTTTACATTGCTTGTCCAGTGACTTAGCGACAAACTTACGTAGTGGTCAAAGAGCAATGTATTTATTGCAAAAATAGTACAGCCGTCACGTTGTTGTTGTTACGATCGCGGTCCGAAAGTCGGAATTTAATAAATTATATTTCTATGGCGCGCCGCAAAAATCAACAAGCGACACAAGCTCCCCGTCCAACAGCCGAAGCAGGACTAAAGCGGATAGGGGGGAAGCGTGGCGGCTCTGGTTAGAACGGGCGGCACGCACGCTAATTTAGGTATTTCCTTCATAATATTCAAACAAAGACACATTTCGAAAATGTAAAACGTATACGTTATAGGAAACATGTAGTTTTGTTATTATTCAAAATCTGATGATCTTCCGTGAAGTATTTACGCCGTACTTAGGGTTTATTTTGTTTTTTAGAGATTACTTTGGATTTTTTTTCTATCGAGGAAACTAAAAGTAATCGTGTTTCTAAAGCGTACGATGTATTGAGTGAATCCTTAAATATCTTACATATTAATTGCATAACTGAAGGATAAGTAATAACGATGCAGTAAGGGATCAAGCGAATGCAATTATTTTGGAATTACGGATCGTTTGCTCGGTAGCGCCTTAATAAAAATAAAATCGACTGCCTATATGACCTTCGCAACCCAGTTAGTACCTACTGGGTAATACGATACCCCTTAGTAAGACTGGTTGTCAGATTTTCGGGGCACTGTCTACCTGTAACGACTGTCAAAGACTTACAAAAGACAGCCGGGACCAATGTCTTAACGTGCTTTCCGAGGCACGAAGGAGTCTCAGTATGTAATGATGGACACCAATCCACGAACCATTCTTTTTTTTTTTTTTTTTTTTTTTTTCGGATGGGAAATCATCAAATAACTCCTCCCGCTCTGGGCGGAGCAGGAGGGAGTGTCAGACTTTTACTGACTAAAACCCATCCTTCATCGCCCTTTGTGTCCCGGGGCCGCGGTATCTCTTTCGAACTGTCCCGCAACCCCGGCAGGCATCGGTCCTTACGGACCCCTTCCTTTTTGCTGACTCTCTTTGAGGCGCGCGTGGAACACGAACGCGCCGTCGACACGGCCTGTCGTCATGAGACGGACGGACGGCGAGCTAGCCCATAGCCCACCGTCCACAGGCTCGCGCCTACGGTGGCCGGGGGCCACCACGTGGCCGCCCGGGGCGTCTCCCGCGGTGGCCGGGACGTTGAGAGGTTCTCTCCCTCTCACATTCCGCCACCTCCTTCTCTAGCATTACTGCTTCGCAGAAAGAGGTGATGGCGTCCCATTCCGTCTCGCTCCGGACCATGGCTTGAACCAGGGCCGGACGCGAGAGGTCGCCGCCGCCAATCGCCGCTTCGAGGACACGGTGGTGCTCCGCCCACGCGGGGCACACCTCCACCGTGTGCTCTACCGTGTCCTCCGGTCGATCCTCACAGTGGAAACACCCGGACGTTTCCTCCCGCCCGATTCTGTGCAGGAATCTCCCGAACACGCCGTGTCCGGTGAGGACCTGCGTCAGGCGGAAGGTGAGGACGCCGTGGCGTCGCTCAAGCCACTCCTCAAAGAGGGGACTTATCGCCACTATCGTGGCGTGCCCTAATCCACGGACCAACCACGGCAAGCACGACTTAACCTAGTAACAACAAACCTAAAATCCAACTTGAAATTATTCAACATTTTATTGTTCACCAAACAATAGGCGGTACAGTTAATTCTGTCAAAACTATCGGAAATTTATAGCAATATTAATATCGCTTATCTCGCCAACCGTATCCTCGTGATAACACATTTATTTGTAAAATCCAGGCGGTCTCTGCAACCGAAATAAATGTAAAAGTGCGCTGCGACGCGCCTGTCGGTAAGCTGACGTTTTAATCCATTCGCTTTCGTGATTTAGATGGTAAAGTGGATTGTTTGCTTTCAAGCGTCTGTATTTATATAAGTCTGAAGAAGCTATGAGGATTTATTGTGTAAGAAAAGTTATTGTAAAACTGCTTCGTTGGTCCAGTGATTGAAAGACTGCCGAGCATAAGGTACTGGGTTGGTTCTCAGCTTGGGTAAACTGTAATAGGCTAGTTTCCACCATCAATAAATTGCAAATCTATTTGTCATCCCTTCTATTCGAAAAGTGTCGCTTTGTTCCCCTTTTAGCGGGAGCAAAGTAGCTCTTTTCTCCACTAGACTTTTTAGCGGGCAGTAATGAGATTTGAATTTGGAACATGAATCGTTCATTGAAATCGAACGAAAATTGATAAATTACTGGCTGCAAGTGTTTGTACGGTGCGGGGGTCAGCACCCGCATTGTTGAAAATATTAAATTAAGAGTTGCAGATAGTTCGCCCATGCCGTTGTCACCACACCCTTCTTCATCAAAGGAAACTTTTCCTGAGCACCAGCCAGATACTGAGATTACAAACACTCAAAATACTGGATGACTTTTTTATCACTTTCCAAAAAAAATGGGTATATTCGGTGAATGGAGTAGAAGCTTATGGCATACCTAGTTTTGTTTTTCTTTTTTCCACAGTTTAGAAAATAATTGATCCATCATCAAAAAACGCTACAAATTTCAAGTAAACTTTTCGTATTAGAACAAAGAAAGAGATATTAAAAAAAACAAAAAATGTAAAATATCGAATCTCAAACCAAAGAATTTTTTTTTTTTTTTTTTCGAATTTGGAAAAAAAAACTAAGTGTGGCATTTGCTTCTACTCCGTTCACCTAATACCCATTTTATTTTGAAAGTGATAAAAATGTCATCCTGTATAAATAAATCCACAACTATGTCAATCCCAAACAAAACACACACAGTGACAAAAATTTTCAAAATTTCGCCAGTGTATTAGATATAAATATAAATTTATAATTGACCTTTTTTACATTCATGCCATTTTTTTAATGACACTTATTCAATAATTACTTAAAAGTGTCTCTTATTTATTTTCTCATATAACGAGATGAAAAGTAGAGTATATGACTCGAGAGCAAACATATTTTTCCCTCAGGCGATGTACTTTGAATCCCTCGCTACGCTCAGGATTCTATTTTAGAATCCCTCGCTATGCTCGGGATTCTATTCTAGAATCCTTCGCTTCGCTCTGGAATCAAAATAGCGCCCTCGCCGTAAAAATACTATTTTGCTCCCTTGTCATACAATCTACTATAGTCCGTAGTAAGAGTATTGGAAAATAATGGACACGTATTTTTTGTTTTTGTAAATCAATGAATATTGACAAAGATAAAACGCATCAAAACTCGGGAGTGGGGGCTCGTGACGTCACAACGCACTAAAAATTATACCACGGCGTGACGTATTGAGAATTTTAAAAGCGTCGTATCTTCGTCAATTTTGGTTTACGTAACAAAAGAAAAAATACGTGTCAAATATTTTTTGATAATCTAACTGACGGGCTAATTCGATTTTTTCAGGACACAACATAATTTTTTTTTTGACACAACCCTATTGGGCTTTTGCATTTGGGAATTTCTAAGTAGTAGTTTGGTTGGTGCCAATATTTGTAATTTGTAAAATATAGGTGTAAGGGGCATCGATGCTCAAAACTGTTTCAATATATTCACTTACCATTCTAGATCCGCGAGCGCAGAAATAGAAAACTGCTTTTTCATACATTTTGACCTATAGTAGGTGTTCTAGTTTTGTATGAAAATCCAGTATTGGGTAGGCTAAATAGCTAAAATCATGTCTGTGCTGGATTCATGATGACAGTTTGGGCGTCGAAATCCCTTTCAACATGTATAATTAAAGTTTAACACTGTTTTAAGCTATCACGGTTCTTACTAGACTTAAAATGTCACTTACGGGATATCTTCGATACAGCGACAGCGTCGAAATATGGGAAACTCAAAATAAATAATAATCACGGAAGATGACATTTTAAGTTTATGTATATAGTAGGTGCCAGTTAAGATGAGAATAGCGGTCATTGCCCTTTCCCTAATATCTCTTCGTACGAACCAAAACAAATACACCATGTATCGTTTTTCATTACATAAAATGTCGATCACGATAGATGACGATTCAAGACTTAAACAGGCTTATTTTTGGTTTTCAAAGTTAAGAAGTTTAATAAATGTAGGTGGGTCAACGACCGCTATTCTAATCTTAACTGGCATCAACTATAGTTAATGCTACATTGGTGTTGATTCTGTTGTGCACAAACTATACTTAATTTACGCTATTGCTATCTTTTTCTCTCTAATAAAACTAATAATTTAGAGCTGTCAAATTAAGTTGGAACTAATATTTCTATACAAATAAAGGGTGCACTTAAAAACATGTCGACTAAAAACACGGTGAAGCGCAAAGCATAAACTAGTTTGACATCTCTAACTCAGTTCATAGCTAGCCGTCCTTTTCTCGCACTGTCTTTTAGTAAAAGATAGCAATAGCCTAAATTAAGTTTAGTTTGTGCACAACAGAATCGACAGCATTGTCTTAAATCGACGAAGTTCGACGCAAGGACCTCTCGTATGCTCCCATCTTTTGTTCTCGTCGTGTAGGTGGATCGCACCACGGACTGAGACGTTTAATAAAGAGAATGTAATTCGCAATGACCGCTCGTGATGCCCTCTAGTGCCCATTGTCCGCGTCCAGTGCATCGGGTCCACGGGGTTTAATTAAAGTGGACAGCTAAATGAGAAGACGTTCTAGAGTATTTATTGTTTAAGATGGCGGAATCTTGGGGCAGATGTAAAGTGAATAGGAATAGGAACGGTAAATATCATTCTTACTTACATTATAAATGCGTAAGTTTGTGAGGATGTATGGATGTTTGTTACTCTTGCACCCAGAAACTGCTGAACGGATTTGGATGAAATTTAGCAGACAGATAACTTATAACCTGGATTAACACTTAGGATACTTTCTATTCCAGTAGGGTGAAGCCGCGGGAATAACAGGGATGATGACCGACTAAAAAAAAAATATGATTTTGTTTAGTCCGTCAGTTAGATTATCGATAAAAATATTGGATTCGTGTTTTTTGTTTTATTAAGATTTCCAGGTAGGCTCTAAATAAAAAAAAATCGCAATGAAGGGGAGAACAAATGACTTTCGGCTTCTTTAAGAATCTTTATCTACACCCATGCTATAAATCCTCTATAAAGGTATCTGAAACAGTTAGCTTATGGCCAACATTAAAACAGCCAGTGTCATAATAACCATTATAACACCCAAACGGGTGTTATAATGTTGTACTGAATTTCATTATGCAACTCGTTTTAAAAAAAGAACATCGAATGTGGTAGTGAATCGAACGTCTAGCACGTGCGATTCACTACCACAGCGCCGTAATTAAAAAAAAAAAACTTATAGGTTAATTCGAATTCACGTCGTATCCCGCCATTTTTGTTCGACATTTGGATATTAGTATTGCATTATGTACTTTGTTGTTTACAAAAATGAGTGATACAAGCTTTGTGAATTTTGATAATTGAACAATCCAAAATGTAAATAATTATATTACTACCTATACACGGTTTGTTTGTAGTAAATACAAGCAATTAAACTTTCCATGAATTTACATAGACTTCTTAGAACACTGCAACACCCTATGGTTTCAGAACCTTTTATGGAGGATTCATATCATGGATGTAGATAAAGTCTTGTATGCAACTGTACATAATTAGGGATTAAAACACTCATGTGATACTATTATCACACGAGGCGAAAACAGTTGCATAAATAACTATTTTACACCCTTTATAATATACCTGCAGCTATTCTGTAAATAGAAAAGATCTATCAACAAACCTGGTGCCAAGTGCTACTTATAGATATTGATAGATATCCAGACGAGTCGTACTACGCGCTTCTCCTCCACTTTTATTATGCGCACAGCCAAAGTGTGGAACACTCTGCCTACATCTGTGTTCCCACTCATATTTAACCCGCCTGCCTTCAAAGGAAGAGTGAACAGGCATCTTCTGGGCACGCTCGTTCCATCATAGATGTCATCCATCGCTTTCCATCAGGCGTGATCGAGGTCAAGAGCAGGCCCATATTGTAATAAATAAAAATAAATAGTTAACACTTAAGTGTTATCACTTAACTACTTTTCATTGGGGAAAAATATAATGACCACCAAAAATAACTTTGTGACCACTAATATCTATCACCTAAAATATCAATTGATCACCAAGTTTAGTAAATTGAGCACCAAATTTTAATGAGATGGTTGATGACAAACTAGTTTTGCTTAAGCCGACTTGGGGCACCCCGATAATATTTTTTTTGAAAACATTCAGAAGTAGGAGCCCCGGCGGGGCTCCGTTAACCAGGTCTCCCTCGACTCGGAAGCAAGAGCATAAATAACAGTTAAATTTCTGGTTATCATTAACTAAAAAAATAATTGTTTGGCTCTAATTTCATGATAAAATTGCGTTTAATTTTGGTGATCATTTACTAATTTTGGCAATCAAAAGTGATTTTTTTGCCGTTTCATTTTACTAAATCTGGTGGTTCGTTAATTGTATGCCTTTTTTATTTATTTAGGAATAACTCCTGTAGCAGTTTCGCTTACCTACTTTTCATTAAAGTGTTCTAATGAAAAACAAGCGAAACTTACAGGAATGTTTTAAAACAAGTATCAAAATACAAGTTTTAAATCACGACACAGATTTAAAACAGTTAGGCCATACAAAACATCATTATCTCCCGGCCCTTGTACCTTGTTACTTAGGCTCAGGTCGGCGCAACACGTTTTTACTTCATTTCTCCCCTGTCAACCGTCATGCTATCATTTACTTCTTTCTCTTTCATATCACTCCTCACACAACTCGTCCATCGCTTCCTTGGTCTTCTTCCGCCTCTCCATGCATCAAAATTTATAAAGGGTGTAAAACACCTCTTTACGAAGCCGAAAGGCACTTGTTCTCCTCGTCGTTGTGATCATTTTTTTGTTCTACACCATACCTGGGAACCTTCTAGTTACGGAGATATTGGGGGTCAAGGTTCCAACTTTTTGACATTTTTTTTTTAAATACATGTTTTTAATGTAAGATTTTTACTTTAAACACCTCCACGACCCCCGTACTATTCAATCCATCTATCAGCACAATGTTTTGAGTGCGTTACATTGAGTTCTACCACAAAAAATGATTTTTCACCCCAAAAAAAAAGTCGTTTCCCAGCAATAATTTTTGTTACTTAGTTTGATGTACAGAATGCTTGGTTGATGGCTTCGTGATGAGGTCTTTTACACATTGTATTCATCACTCTTTCAGTCAGATGAGATTAGTCCCTCCTCATTACATAGTTAGGCCATACAAATATCTACGTTAAACCTCAACAGTCAAAAACTTGTACAGGCCATAAACCCTGAAATTCACTGACGGGGTTGAAAACACTTTCCATTTGTTAGCAAATTCTAGTACTCTCATGCGGCACAAAAAACCTCACTGTATCCCTACCACAAGCAATTATGTCTCCAAACTTTTCTGCCCTAACTTCTTAAACTTTACGCGGTCCCTCGGGTATCCTTGGACTTAAACTATATATAATTAAGGAATACATTATGTTGCTATATAACGTGACGAACGCAAAGCGGTAGTTAAGAAAACGACCGCTGTACTATCAACAGAGGACTAAAGTGTCGTATTAGGAAACATTGTCTGATATAACACACTGAATGTAGGTTAGGAGATAGTGTTTTGGGAGTAGTGACACATTGTTTTAAATGAAAGACAGGATTTGGAGGAACTGCGTGAAAGATGATATGGGTAGAAAAGGATGACTGAAAATGTCTATTACTGCTATTACTTAATATAGAAGTATGGGAAAGGACCTGCTGCGAACTTGGATGAGGGCAGAAAAATAATGATAATAGGTAGAACTTGAACTGTAAATAGGGAATATATATGAAATATATATATTATATATATATATTTATTTCGATACGGAATGTTAAAGCACTACAAAAATAATGACAAAAAGTGAAAACAGGACATAAATCGGCCAAACAACACAAAAGTTATAACCATTTAAAGTTTTGTTTCTATCTCTTTATAGATAAATAGAATTTTGTATGGATTTTGTACGTCAATGCAGCGAAAGACGTCATTCGCGGTATCGGATCTCTCTATCTAATCAGCAGTTTCAAATGCTTATAACTTAGTATATTTTATAGATATTAAAAGAAAAATCACTTGGCTATGTCTGATGTTAATACGCTTTGTTTAGAGTGATAATAAAAATCATGCATAACCCTATTGTCAAAAATTCGTGTTTGTGACTTGTTATTAAATTAGGATTATTTTGTTTAAATAATGTTTGGCTTAAAATCTTTGATATTATAGTCTGAAACCCAAATCTTAATCAATTAAAACCTTGATTAGGACAAAATACAGTCAAAAATTGCAAGTATTTTTAACTAAGCCAGGCAAGTCAGTTGCATCTATCTAATCTCAAATAAGTTTTTGATTAACTTGGTACAATAACTACGAAGAAAGAGCTCGTGGCTAAATAATAACAGCCGCTCGGGTCGACCGTTAGGTTAAGCCGTGCTTGCCTAGGTTGGTCTGTGGATGGGTGACCACCCATTACATACCGAGTTTCCTCCGTGCCTCGGAAAACACGTTAAGCCGTTGGTCCCGGCTGTCATTTGTAGATCTTTGACAGTCGTTAGGTAGTCAGAGGCCCAAAAAGTCTGACAACCAGTCTTACCAAGGGGTGTCGTATTATCCAGTACTAACTGGGTTGTGGAGGTCAGATAGGCAGTCGCTCCATGTAAAATACAGATAATCAGCTGCATTCGGTTAGACTGGAAGCCGACCCCAACAGAGGTGGGAAAAGGCTAATAGGCAAATTATAAAATGAATTACTACGAAGAAACCGTTATCAGAATAATGATCAAACGCATTTTGGGTATGTACAATGATATTATATAATATCATTGGGTATGTACATAAATACATACGTCAGGGAAGAGCGGAAGTACACACCGATCTGTCACCAAGGTAACATTTTATACACTAACACAACACACCAAGCAATTTACTTCCCAGCATATCTCCCTCCAAAATGACATCTGTCTCCAGACCTAATATGGATGGCACAATTTGTAGTATAATGATGATAGCTGTGCGGGTCCTTAGCGGGCTTTAGTACGACGTTTGCCGTTCAAGATATGTGGGTATTATAATATTCATGGGAGGGCGCAGATGGGAAGCGGTCGTGGATTTAAATCATAGATTCGTTATACCGCACCAACAAATGTTCATGGTTATATTTCATTGACAACCAATGATATTATAAAGAAGATACGCCATGTTAATACTGAATGGCGTTCAGATATCGTTGCGAGTAATTTAAAACTACGACAGCGATAGATAATACGGAACGTATAAGATAGAAAGAGATAGCTAGCTATCAAAGTGCAACAATTGTATCACTTTGTCCTCAACAATTTGTGCGTGCTAGTGCGGTATCTACCTCTTTTTACTATATAATATCATTGTTGACAACGTGTTGTGTGTGATTTAGGTTTATTATTGACTGTTCCTTTTTGAAATTATAAAACATATGTAAGTAAACGGGTATTTTCGCGAATTTTACCTTTAATATAAAGGGAAAAAAAAAGGTAAAACAAAACAAGGTAAAATTCGCGAAAATACCCGTTTACATATATTATGTTTTCTGTACAATAGGCTAGTTTCCACCATCAATAAATTGCAAATCTATTTAGTCCGTCAGTTAGAGTATTGAAAAATAATGGACACGTATTTTTTGTTTTTGTAAATCAATGAATATGGACAAACATAAAACGCATCAAAATTCGAGAGTGGGGGCTCGTCACGTCACAACGCACTTAAAAAATATAGCACGGCGTGATCTATTGAGAAATTTAAAAGCGTCGTATCTTCGTCAATTTTGGTTTACGTAACAAAAGAAAAAATACGTGTCAAATATTTTTTGATAATCTAACTGACGGACGAATTCGATTTTTTCAGGACACAAGCAATTAAGTACCACTATTCAATGCATCTTTCAGCACAATGTTTTGATTGCGTAACATGGAGTCTCACCAAAGCAGTGATATTTCACCCTAAAAAAACTCGTTTCCCAGCAATATTTTTTGCATAGAGTTACACTTTGTAGATTTCTAGTACAATGACAGATCCGCATATAAACTGGTTTTGTATAGCTTGATAGGTCGTCGTGCGTACGGCGAGGGCACATCTATGATTTAAATCAATGGAGGTTATCCCATTCAGTGTACATTAGCCTATTATTGCATGTTGGCGGGGTTAGATTAGTTCAGTGTGTTGTGACGTCATAAGTTGTCAATGTTATTAATGCTCTTTGTACTGTGCTGTGTTGCTGGGATATTGGAGTTTATACACTATTGTGTTTGATGTGTTCAGGTGAGGTTAGGACAATGTGTGTCGTATACGAGATTCTGAAGATGTTTACTAAACGAATAATAATGATAATTTTCAGGAAACGCCTGATAAAATCTCATTCATCTTAGCGTCTTCATGAAACGACCCCGGACTAATTTTATCAAAGAATGTGACCTTACATCAAAATCATACTCAGGTCAAGGCTGACGCAGATTAGGGCGGACGGCATCGTAAAACAAATACCCTTTTACATCATTTTCGTACATTTTAAAAGTACCATCTTACACTACTAGTGACGGCCGAACGCATGTTTTTCGGATATGGTTGCAGGCGCGGATACAGGGGGGGGGGGGGCAATGGGTGCAATTGCCCCCCCCTGATTCGGACCAAATACGTCATTAGCCAAGCTTGAACTAATTTGACGGAATTGAAACTAAATATTCTAGTTGTATATCTTGTCATGGGTGTCGCCAGGAGGGAGGCAGCTGCCACTAGAGGCTCAGGATTTTTAAAAGTTTATTGCTTTTCCTGCCTGATGCCATATAATGGTATTATTATACGTAATAAATTGAAGCGTAAAATGGAATCACTTAAATTAAAATATTGTTTATTGCGAAAAAACATTATTTTATCAAAAAGGCTCCTTTTTTCTACTTCTGGATTGGCACTCCTATTGGATTTTTGAATGATCGATCTATTAGAATAAACAGAGCCTGAAATAAATTAGGAACCCCTTGCCCCGACACCAAGGGGCAATATATATATATGTAACTACTTATAGCATAATTATCTGAGGCAATGTTGTTAAAATTTCGCTCGCTCTTGAAGCCTAGCTTTTCATGAGTCTTAACTTTGTTTACAAGAGGCCCAGGTAACTCCAGTAGGTCGGTAGGAAAAGTGTTCAAATTTTCGACCTTGCTACGCTCGCTCTACATCCTCTCGAATTTATCTAAAATTCGTCCAAGTAACTCCTACATGAACGTTCGAAACCATTCTAACCTATCCAAGACAATGTGTCTTAAGAATTTCTCGCTACGCTCCCTTGGCCCAAAAGCTGGCGGCCCCCTTGTATCTTGCATATCATGGATTTCTGTAATGTAACGCCCATTTATTATCAAAAGTATATCGATTTTATTTTAATTAATTTTCAAAAAATTCCCCCCCCCTGGAAATCATGTATCCGCGCCTCTATGGCTGTGATGTGCGCTTAACTTTAACATACTTTTACCGACTCTATTAATATCAACATCCAGTAGCGTCACTAAACCTAAATATAATTTTCATTCTAGAAACCAGTTAAAGTAAGAAATACATAATTTACACAGCACATCACACAGTTAACAAAGGCACCAAACCGAATAACTAAATCAATTCGCTCCAAGAAACTGTTTAACTTGCTCGCAGCCGGCCGCAGTAAAATCACAGTGAGCGATGAACTATAAAACCAATGCATAGAAAATGTATTGAATAGCAATCTCGCGTCTGAAGTTAATGAAAACACGTAGCTCTGTTCTCGTTTCAACTGAAACTAATCATGGCGCCGAAATGTCGGAGGAATAGAAGATTAAGCACATTTTTTTTTAACGAAACTATACTAGGTGCCAGTTAAGATGAGAATAGCGGTTATTGACCCACCCACATTTATTAAACTTCTTAACTTTGAAAACCAAAAATAAGCCTGTTCAAGTCTTGAATCGTCATCTATCGTGATCTTCAACATATTTTGTAATGAAAAACGATACATGGTTTATTTGTTTTGGTTCGTACGAAGAGATATTAGGTAAAGGGCAATGACCGCTATTCTCATCTTAACTGGCACCAACTATAGGTATGTTGCTAAGGGGGATGTGTGGTGTTACGCGAATGGATAATATAAGAAATGAGTACTTAAGTGGAAGTCTGAAAGTGGCGCCGGTGACTGAAAAGTTGTGTGGTAATCGGTTGTCGTGGTATGGGCATGTGATGCGGAGGGATGAGGAAAATGTCGTGAGGAAAGTTCTGAGTATGACTGTGGATGGGTATAAGAGTAGAGGAAGACCAAAGAAACGATGGATGGATGTAAATAATGATATGGGAAGAAAGGAGATGTCTGATGGGATGACGAAAAATAGAGAAGTATGGAAGACGAAGACCATTCCACCATTTCTGCCATTTTTAATTAAATTGATTGACATTTGGAGTTAAAATGAAAAAAAAAAAATGTCGATAACTTATTATCGACATTTTTATTTATTTTTTTAATTCATATTATTGTAATTCCGAATGTCTTAAGGCTTAAGTTCATAAAGGTCTAGCAATGACTTTGACCTTGAAAAAATCGTTTCTCGACCTTTATGAACTGAGGGTTGTATTGATGGTTTTGATTATTATAATTCTGTAACTACATACGTCTTATAATCGCGTCCAATATTTTAATCAACATACAGCCTTGCACTGGCTTGCAATTTGCCAAAAACGTAAGAAAATTTGAATTTCGCGGGCTGGTCGAAGCATTCAAGGTGACACAGCTCACAGGCTCGAACTCATTGGTGGGCGTGACCAAAAAGCACGCTGTCTCACCTGGCATCGTGCCCGACAGAGATAGTATCAGTGATGAGCAGTTAGACGCTAGTCTTCACGCACGTCTAGTTCGTACATACACACACAGCGTTCCGAACCGTTCCGAACAAAAACGAAGTTACACGATGCACACAATTGATATGAAAAAACAGTAGCGTTTGTCTTTCTTGAGCGTATATACTGCTCTACTAGAGAGCATGCTCTCCAGCAGAGCCACAATCAAGGTCTATTTTATTATTACCTAATGCACGTAGGGAAGAAAAATAGTCAATTTAGTCAGACGGACAGACGGACGGACAGACAGGCGGACAGACAGACTGACAGACAGAGGAACAGACAGACGGACGGACAGACAGACTGACATACAGACAGACGGACAGACAGATGGACAGCGGATTCTTAGTAATAATAGGGTTCCGTTTTGAAAGCTATAGCTCTTATAATGGGATTTTAGTGTTACACTGTACTTTTCACTTTGAGAGCGAGAAAAATAGTCAATTTAGTCAGACGGACAGACAGATGGATGGGCAGAGCGATGGACAGACAGACGGACATACAGACAGACAGATGGACAGCGGAGTCTTAATTCAAATTCAAATTCAAAATTCAAATATTTATTCATTGCAAACAACAAGGTCCATAGGGGTTAGTAAAATAGTACTTATGAACTATGTTAGCGGTGAGAAATTAGGAAATTTTGTTACATTACAAAATTGTCTTAGTAAATAGGGTAACGTTTTTAATGCTGTAGCTCTTATAATAATTTTCTATAGCACATATATATTTTCCCTATTTGTCTTAGTTTATTTGAATAATTTCGCAGTACTGCATTCTATTTTTCTTACATATGTGAACATTAGGACCATACACCATTGCGTCTCTTAGAGCGTTTATTACACTGCTATCTCCATCACTAATTACCTTAGTATACATGAGCCCGTGCAACTGCATGCTTACTTTGCATCCATCTACACCTGACAAGTTTTTTTTTAAATACAATTTTTTAATGTATGATTACACCTCCACAACCCCCGTACTATTAAATTCAATCCATACATCAGCACAATGTTTTGAATGCGTTACATTGAGTTGTAACACTTGTAACACAAAACATGATTTTTCACACCAAAAAAAAAAATCGTTTGATGTACAGAATGCTTGGTTGACTGACGGCTTCGTGAGGAGGTCTTTTGCACCCTGTATTCATGACGTGTCATCAATTCTTACTGCGTGGTCCTGTAAACGTATAACTCAATTAGAATATGCAAAAACTAACAAAATAGTACATTGTAAACATAGTCAATTTAGTCTGACGGACAGACAGTTGGACAGACAGACGGACATACAGACGGCTAGACAGACAGATGGACAGACAGACAGATAGACAGACAGATGAGCAGACAGACGGACAAACAAACAGATGGACATACAGACGGATCTATCCGTCTGTATGTCCATCTGTTGTGTTGTCTACAACAGATGGACAGACAGACAGATAGACAGACAGATGGGCAGACAGACGGACAAACAAACAGACGGACATACAGACGGATAGACAACAGATGGACAGACAGACAGATGGACAGACAGACAGAATGGTGGATAGAAAGAAAGATGGATAGACAGACAGACGGATAGACAGACGCACAGACAGACGGATAGACAGACATGGACAGACAGACGGATAGGCAGCGGAGTCTTAGTAATCATAGGGTACTGTTTTTACCCTTTGGAGTTTGTCTATGTCACATGAAAGAAATAAAAAAAAAAAAAAAAAACTTTTACTCTCTAGAGACTAAAAAGGTTACTTTAGTCCCTGATGGACTAAAGATGACTAGCGATAGCATAAATTATTATTCACAGAAAACACGTTTCAGTTTTCAGACATTTTATTGAGAACTGTTGAGAACTGTTGTCATGCCTACAAACAAAGTCACTATGTGACAGATTATATACCATGAAGGTATCAACCTCCAACAGTCCCGCTTCGTAGGGCTATATTGGCGTACTTTTAGAGCATGCGAAGTGAAATAATAGATTGTACATCAAGTGCATAAAATGCACCATTTTATGAGACTTTTTTTTTTGTTAAATAGAGTGTAAGGGTGCGTACAAACTATATAACATAACATTGCTATATAACATGTTTCAGATAATGTAGACACTGAATGTTATAAATGTCAATGTCAATTTCATAATGTGGACGTGTTATAAAACACAAGTTATATAATATGTTATATAGTCTGTACGCACCCTTAGGTGTGGTCAGTACATGAGGAATATCGGAACTAATCTATTCACATTGTGCAGACATTGCTTCATGTGCTTCTGCTGCACAGGTATCTTGCCCGAAATCTCGTGTTGATCTAAAAAAAAATGGATTACACAGGGTCAAATTAAATGAGTTAGCGAAACTCCGCACATAAAAATCAAAAGCTGTTTTTTTCGGGTCAACGATACACACAGCACAGTGGGTCTAAAATAGCCGCTATAGCAGAATCTACGCAGAATCTTAGCATGAATCACGTTAAAAAATTTAAATTCTTAAAATGGACTTTATGTCAATAACTATAAAGTCCATTTTAAGAATTTTAAATTTTTAACGTGATTCACAAAACGATTCTGCTAAAGCGGCCATTTTAGACCCCCGGTACAGATTTCATAAGTTTTTACCGTGCCGGAAGTGCCAGAGGTTGGTTTTATATATGTATAGGCACCAAGAGCAGCGACCGGTGGCCCAGTGGTGGCGGCCCCGACTTACGAACAGTAAGTCATGGGTTCGAACCTAAACAGGCGCATTACTTTGTATAATTTATTTCAACACCACTGCTCTCAAAGCGGTGAAGGAAAACATCGTGAGGAAACCGGAATGTCCTACAACCAAAAAATCGAAGACATGTGACATCTACTAACCCGCACTGGCCCGCGTGGCGGATTATAGCCCATTACCTCTCATAGAGAGAAGGCCTGTGTCCCAGCAGTGGGAACATTAATAGGCTGATGATGAGGCACCTACTATTTGCGCAACCATTTCCATTTACATACTGATACTGATACTGTTAGCCTGCGTCATCCCACTGCTGGGCAAAAGCCTCTCTCCATTTACATAAACATACAAAATAAAAGTCACTAGCGCATTGCACTGTCTGTCTTGCCTACATAGGGTGCCCTAATGCCTATACACAAAGCCGCGCCGCCGGCCACCATGGGTAAAGTAAGCCTGCGGCGCTGTGTGTAGAGAATAGCACTAATGGTTGAAGTCACCATTGACACGTGCCTCTGATGTCGATGCCGCGTGTCGCTCGTGTGTAAGAACACTAAATAGATTAGGTGCAACAAATTATATGACTTACCCATTGTTAATTTGTAGTTATTCACACCTGTTCTTCAATGAACCAACACAATATCACTCGCACAGCGTCCACTCAAATCAAAAATTATTTTTTTTATCAAAAATCCGGAGTCCAAACAGTTATACGTCAAACGTCACACGAATGACATAGGCTTTAGAAGCAGATTCGAAATTTCGAATATAACATGGAATAGGGTGGAGTCTCCTAGTATCAGCCTCCTCCTAAAATCGGCCTTTTCTAGAAAAAGTAACATAACTATAAAAATAGCTAAAATCATAATACTTTTCATGCAAAAACGACTCTAGTTCCATACACATAACCTCCCATACCATAAATACATTTCATTTTAAAATCTTCATGATGAGAAACATTTGAAATTTATTTATTCTTTTATACTATCTGTCATTTCGAATTACATTCAAACGTTGAATACATTTTTGTAATCATCTTTTAAAACCCTTCATTTTGATACCCCACTCGATCGTATTAGAAGAAAAAAAATTTCGAAGTCTACAATATGGCACCCCAAATCCACGATTTTTTTTTTTTTTGCAAGAAATCAAAAGCACTTAAAAATTACAAGTAGTCAAAGTTCAAAAAAAGTTGACACGGTCGATAATTGGTACCACCACCCTACGCGCGTATGACATATTGTTAATGTGTGCGTGAACGTCGTCGTCGTCCTCCCGCACCGCGCACCGCAGCGGGGGAAACATTGTTCAGTGAGATGCACGATAAGTCTAGTAAAAGGCGCGCGTAAAAAAATACGAAAAGGCCTTTGGAAAATCGGGTTTTATGAAAAAACCACTGCATAAATCAATTACAAGTAAAATTTATTGAATTCTTCGATAATTGTGCTGTGTCGGTACCGACTTTGTTTTGGAAATTTGACACTTCTTTTATTACTAATTTACGCCCAAAGTTACGTTAAAATTGGCAATAAAAATGAATCTTTGGTAGCTCGTAACTTTTTAATGGCTTTTTATTTTACTATTCTGTTTCCGTACAGACACAATTAATAATGAGACAAAACGATATCATGTTTAACTTTAGTTGTACCATGACAAACAGTGGAGTAATAGCCCCCCGAAATTTGTATGGAAAATATGTTGCGCAGATCAACCTGAGTATTTTTAACAATGTTATAGTAATGCTGTTTAGTGAATGGATGTTTTTGTTTTATGTTTATTTATGTTTATTTTCTGTTTACTGAATGTATCGGGACTCTCATGGAAATTACCATCATATATGTATACCTACATAATTGGCAAATAAAATAAATGATTTAAGTATATTTATATTTCTAAGACATGCTGCGCCGATGCCAAATCAATTGGGATAAGAGCAAGAGAATTATGAGGTATGTTGAAAGCTTGAAATATTTCTTTGACTTACAGTTAGGCAATAAGTAAAAGAATATGGGACTTAACGCGAAAAAGCAAAAAAAAACTGGTTACCAATCTATCACACCTAATACTAATATGGGTTGTCGCGAAACTTGTCCAACACTTATGTCCTCAAGATATCTGAGCGGATCCAATCTAAGTAATGGGCTTGATCGAACGAGCCATATGTCACATGCCAGATGTTGGCATGTGACATTTGTTGGTTGTTGGTTGTTGGCCGACGCGATATAGCGCTATATGCTCCGAACTGACACTTCAATCCAGTTTTATAGATCTGTAATTGATTAAAAAGTTGTATTTCAGTCTTAAGTGTGAAGGCCTAAGTGATTGGGCAATGTAGACACGTTTATTTTAGACTTGAAGAGAAGTAGGCATGTGTTTTTAGAGTCTACATTATGTAATGTTTTATAGAGGTTTTGTAAATTAACATGTAGCAGGTTATCGTCAGAACTACTGATCCGATTTCGAAAATTCTTTCACTAATGGGAAACTTCCTTAGCCTTGAGTATCATGAGATAGGTACAATATCTTTATAAACCTGTCCGATTATCTTCTATTTATGTAATACTTGTTAGACTATAAGTTAAAAAAATATACCTCGATTAAAATTACATTAAGGCTCGGCGCAAACGGGCCACCAATCACAGCCACCGGTAGCCAGCGACAAGCAGTTCACACGTCTTCATACATTTTGTTGAAACTCGCCGCACACGTGTGGCCGGTTGCTGTGGTTGGTGGCCCATTTGCGCCGAGCCTAAATATATTAAAATGGAGAAAATTACATGGCGTCGTGACGTCATAAACAAACAATTGACGACCGAACATATCTAATAATGCCGAATATGTAGCTGTCACGTTTTAAGTGTGTTAGATTTTAATAGGAAAATGGTGGTACAAATCATGAATTTTAAAATTCATTATTAGATTCCCTTTCATGAATATTTTATGTTTCTCATTTTATTAGGTAATGTCATTGGTATACCTATATGCCCCTTTGGATCGGACAGGGTTTTTGCATATCGTATTAAAAAAAAAAAAACAGAAATTTCCCATGGGATAAATCCCGACCATATGGCGAGCGTTGCCGTAGGCAAAAGTTAGTACTTAATATATTGGTAATATCGGCACATCTGATAGAAAGTGGTTACCGCCATTTATGTAGACCAGAGGTTCCCAAACTTTTTTTTCTGCTAGAACACTTTCAAAATTTTCTGGTTTCGGTGGTTTTTTTCAAGCCCGTGGGCCAAAAAAAAAGCAAGTAAATTTGCAATATTATTTTTTCGCGCTATTATTATTATTATTATTATAAGCCTGTATTGTCCCACTGCAGGGCAAAGGCTTCCCTTCCCTCCTTCCACATTTCGCGATCTAGTGCGATGTGTGTGTGTGTGTGTGATGTGTGTGGCTAGTGTGTGTTTTTCGCGCTATCTGTTAATTTTTTTTTGCCATAATCTGAAAATTAGAATCATATAGCTTCAAACAGCTTTTTTTGAAGTCCCAATACGAACATTTTCACCGAAATACAACCTATCATCACCGAAACATTTATTAATTTTTAACTTTTTCGAGTAGCTTACTATCTGCTTACATTGATAGACAAAACCAAGCCAACATTTTTTTTCTTTAGTATCAAAACCAGATAAATTTACAGCATAGCTTACAGCTTTTGAATGTGATTAGTAGACCCCCGACGGGTCGCCCGTGGACCTCTGGGGGTCCACCGGGACCACTTCGGGAATCACTGATGTAGACCTTCAACGGTAATGGTGTCTCTACGCTATGACCTAGACTATAAAGTAAAATATTAGTGTCTGTAGTTTCGACAGTCTATTAGCCACTCTAGATGTGGATAAGGGTAAGTTAGGTTATGCTTCAGTTATAGTTAAGGTGAATGCTCCAGGGTAGCTCGCGAAATACAAATTTCCTTACGTTTTTTGCAATTTGCAGGCCAGTGCTAGGTTGTATGTTGATTAAAATATTATTCGCTGCTGTAAGACGTATGTAGTTACATAATTATAAACATGAAATAATCAACACAACTCTCCAAGTTCACAAAGGTGCAGGAATGACTTTGATCTTAAAAACCGGCCAATTGCGAGTCGGACTCGCACACGAAGGGTTCCGTACCATTGACTATATTATTTAGTATTTGTTGTTATAGCGGCAACAGAAATACATCATCTGTGAAAATTTCAACTGTCTAGCTGTCACGGTTCATGAGATACAGCCTGGTGACAGGCAGACGGACAGACGGACAGACAGACGGACAGACAGCGAAGTCTTAGTAATAGGGTTCCGTTTTTACCCTTTGGGTACGGAACCCTAAAAATGACTTTTTCAGACAGATTTTAACGTAAGAAATTTTGAATTTCGCGAGCTGGTTGGAGCATTCACCTTAAGACCATAAATCGGTATTTATCGGTCTCCACCAATGCCTCGTTGGTCGAATGGTGGCAAGGGCAGTCGCCCTATTTCGAATCCAGGAACTCATGCTCAGCAGTCGGTGAGCATGAGTTCCTGGATTCGACTCCCGGGTCGGGCAAAGTGGGCATTTTCATCAGGAATTTCTCAGGCTGCCACGGAGTCTGAATTTGTGCTTGTTTGATGGCAATAAGTTTGCTCCCCATTACATAGGACTTAAACATAACTGGCGAAATGTGGGTTTACTAATGGGTACACCTCTGCTTAACCCTTCGGGGATTACCAGCGTGGTGTTATGTTATGTTATGTGATAAGTTGAATCATTAGATTTGCTCTACCAAACTATTATCTCTCTTCTGCACTGCAAGTACGTAACAATCGATAACGATCGAATCGATACGATTCGATAAATCCGACTTGTCGATTGGTTAAAAACTCATTTTATCGAGAATAACTGTCAGATTTATCGAATCGTATCGAAACGAGTGCCACGTACTTGCACTGCTGTTTCGTTAATAATGAATATTTGACTAAAGTTATCTCGTTCACTCATATGAGCTGCAAGTCGTCATTACAAACACATAAGTTCAAAAATGTCCAATAAATTAAACAAAACCTTAAACATCTACCCAATAACCAAGATCAAATGCAAAATGAAACTTGACTCCTGGATGAAATCACAAAATTACGATGACACAGAGAAACTCGTGGAAGTGTAAAACACTCATCACTCTCTCACACACCCCAACAAAACCTCACACACCCCTCGCACACCTCGTTAACATACACCCACACACCCATTCACCCCGTCACCACATTACCTCATCGTCAAAATACATCCCAATTTATAATTATAATATTGTCCTGTACTGTTAATAATCTTTTTCTCTTTTTTTTATCTTATATTTTTGTTTTTATTATTAATTAAGTACCTAAACCTAAATTAACTATAACCACTTTTTGTATGGAACATCATTCCATTCTAATCTGGAGAAGGGCGTTGATAGCTGCGTTACAGTTTATACTGTTGCAGCCACCATCGTTTTACCTGTTTACCTAGTCTTGTGTAATTGTTCCGAAATAAACTTTTTATATATATTTTTATATACCTATTGACTATAGTATATATTGTTCCGTACAAAATGTGTGAGATGCCTCCCTCCCTCGCCTGAGTGTAAATACTTTGCATGCGGCCTATGTACGGTGAGGGCACATCTAAATCATTGGTGCCTACCAAAAAATGCCTATTTAATTGTGAAACGTGATGACGAAAGTACGTAGCATGTAAATGCGCACCCGTTTTTAAACTAAAAGTATTTTGTTGGATTTGCCACAAAGGTACCACAATTTTCTTTGAAACCATATTTCCGGGAGAAAGAGCTTATTTTGTCTAGGTGTGTTAGTATAAGAATGTAAAGAAAACAACTTGTTATCTTGGAGCTAGTTACAACATTCTTTTGTTTCTAGAAAAGGCTGTAACTTGCTGCCATAATTTTCCGTGAACTAGAAAATTCTAGGAAACCAATTACGAAAATCCACGTGAGGGAAAATTAATATAAGTACCAAAATGGCGAATTAAAAACCGCGATGTATTTAAAAACAAAAAGAGTCTAAATGTCGAATTAGGGATTCGTATCACGTACAAGCCCATGTGGTCGGCACCGGGTTCCGTCGCTTTAGAAAAATGTATACGATGAACGTGACAACCCTGCGATGGAAACGGTTCTATTTTTGAACGCAATCAAAATATCTTTTGGGTTGTTTATGGTTTTCTGAATTGTTTATGATTTGTGCGTATGGAAGTTTGCTAACGTGAAGGATGAACATGCGTTAAATATTAGAATTTGTTGTCTGAAATCAAATGTGATGAAATAAACAGAGAAACTCAGCATACATAATTCAATATATACAGGGTGTAAACAACATCACGAAGCCGTCAACCAAGCATTCTGTACATCTAACTAAGTAACTTTACGCAAAAAATATTGCTGGGAAAGGACTTTTTTTTGGGGTGAAAAATCATGTTTTGTGGTAGAACTCAATGTAACGCACTCAAAATTGGAACTTTGACCCCCAAAATCTCCGAAACTAGAAGGTTCCCAGGTAACAAGTGCCTTTCGGCTTCGTTAAGAGGTGTTTTACACCCTTTAATATATTATAATTAGAAGCAAGTAAAAATAAAAGTATCTTCTTTTCATCTTTTGGTAATACATGTATAATCGACATTTCAGAATTTTCGATTTAAGTTTTCCACGTATCGTTTAATGTACCGAGCAAAAATATGAAAAATATCTCAAAAGCGTCCGGGATTTTCATTAAAACTGAATTTCTGGATGCACAACGGTAATTCACGTACGTGACTACATGAATATCTCCTTATTAACAATGTTGCTTTGCATACCAAGTGAACCGAGCTCATTTGGTACTACGGGGCGTATTTCCGATACACTGGACTGCGGAATCTTAGAGCTTGCACCCGGGGAAGTCGGTAGACTTTGAGCTGCATTACTGCAATTCTGTATACAGTGTGTAATATATGTTGGATTTCCGAAGATTTATGTTGGTATGTGTTGGTATTTGCAGTGGTTCAATGCTTTTAGTATTCATGTTTTGCAAGCAGCGTTCTCATAGATTTAAAGGATCGGTCAGGACGTACTGTTTTCGAATATCAATAGGACCATAATAATCCATGCACCGTGAACTGAGCAAACTACATCCACATACGAACATTTATTTCCCCTGAGCGAAAAAATTAAAGACGAAACACACATAAATATTTTAAATCGTTTCCATCAGCAAAAGAAAATGTCATTGAATGGAATTGTGCTAAAACACTCTGTATTGTGTTCCTGTCTTTTTTGTTCCGCATACCAAATGCATTCGAACGATGTTCGAAGTATCCCCGATTGTTCAGATTGATACAAAAAGTTGTGAAATCCCCCGTATTTACATAAGGTCGTATGTGTAACAATGTGTAGAATCCCGGGGTGTCTCTGGGGGTGTGAACACAGTGCAACACGTCACCCGGGGTCCCGGAAGGAACAGTGAAGTCCGTTAAGGCTTGGAGGGATTCTGTCGGTTTTTTTTGCGTCTATTTTTATCTCTGATTTGTTTTGTGAAAAAACGAATAGGCTTAGTACCTTGCTTTGCTGCTGCAACGTTGGATATATCCGCTCTACTACTCGGGAAAAGTTCTGGTATTAATGTAAATTAAAAGGACCATTCGCGTTCACGAACCCGGCAAGAGCGCGGCGAGAGCTCACAACTGAATTTATATTTCATGGCTCTATTTTTTCATTCACATTCCAAAACTAACCAGCTATCTAAACATGGCATCGATAAATTCCTCTACATCACTGTTAACTGTCAATGGGCCCAAAAGATTGGGGGCATTGCCACGTTGTAAAGCTTAGCATCTGGTCAAGGTAAAAACCAGCCCTTGGGTCACGGGAAGCATCAACTAACCGTTTCAAAATTGGGTCCTTATATTGTCAACGATAATACGATGTCTGAAAATGTACCACACCCCGCGTTAAAATTAACGAACAACATAATCTAAACTTAATCCCGCCATCTATTATGCCATAGTTTGGCATCGCTTTTGGCGCAAAAGCCGCGGTATTGGCACTGAACGTTATAATGGCTATAAAGGCGTCAGTGGTGCCATTAATTAGCCATCTGATTACTGCCAACCTCTGGCAGTATCGACGCTTGTCAATAGAGCTTATGAATGAACTATGATGTTCATAAGTGGTTAGAGTTATGAAGGTTTTGCGGTCTTGCAATTCCGGGTCAGCCGGTTTTCAACCTTCATGTAGTTTACAAAGTTTTACGGTTAGTGTTGCCATCAGAGGAGTGCCTAGGGGTCAAAATAACTTCAACTTATGGCAAGAAGACTGTCTGTCTGTATGAAAAGTCATGGAAACATCAAAATTATGATGAGTTTTGGGCGAGTTTTGGCTTTTGCCAAACCGAAAAGCCAAAACTCGCCCAATTTTAAACAGTAAACGATGGCAACCATGCCATTGTTTATTGTATAAAATCATCACCTAAAAATTATGACTAAGTAAGACTTATGTCATCATTATTAAAGTCATTTCTTCACATTTACGAATTTAAAGTAATGTATTTCTGTAATTAACAACTCACTGCTTTGCATGGTTTTTAATTTGTCTTTATTTGTTGCGTAGTTCAGACGAACAACGAGGTTAGAATAGATCATCATCTGCCTAGCCTTTTCCCAACTATTTAGTTATTTATTAATAAAGGTTCACCAACAGCTACTGTGTACAACATTTAGGTATACATAGGTTTTACAGTCTTGGACTTACACAGTCGCCAATTACAGGTTAACCAGCATTCACAAAAGTAAGTGTTAGCTTAAGAGAAATAATGAGTGGCATGTCGGCTTTCAGTTTTAATCGGATGCAGCTGAATCTGCTGAATACCAGTTTTTTACATGGAGAGACTCTCTATCTGACCTCCACAAGCCAGTTAGTACTGGGTAATACGATACCCATTGGTGAAACTGTTTGGTAAGATTCAGATGTCATTTGTTTCACGAGTCGACGTAAAGGGATTCGACGCAGGGGGAATGATTCATTGGTATATTTATTATAGATATAGCCGATTAATTATCAAAAATGTTAAGTAGAAAGTAGGTAATTATAAAAGATCTTGCTCTTACTTTATATTTTACAATTGAATGAATAGGTTATCTACGATCTGTAGCAAGTTTTATTTATTTATTTATTTATTTATCACACACACGTTTTCTTTGCCAAGTTCAATGGAACCCATCAACAACTTTAGTAGTTAGAATGAAATCTCGGACCACGGTTGATAAATCGAACTACACGGACATATACGGCTTTTTGCTGCGATCAATCTTTCTCTGACAATGACGATAAATTGAAAAGTTTACGTACAACTTGCTTTTATACGTCATGTCATGTTGGAACGCCTAATCGTTCTGCCTATGTTAGGAACCGATCACGTCCTCGGAAGAAGCGACACGCGCGTATTATACTTCACTAGTTTCCTCCGCATGAGTACTGCCTGTAACTCGTGGCACTCTCTATAAAGCCGGCCATAGACGATAGGTCATCTGCAATTTTGCCTGTACAGTCAAACTGTGCAGGCAGGCATGAATGTCTGTAGCAGAAAACTATACAGTTATCCTGGCGTGTAAGTACATGCAACCTATAGAATATGAAAATAGATATTTGTTCCGCTTGGTTACGCGCGGTACGACTGAGCAGGCATAACCGAGCGTGTGAGGCAGGTCGCATGCACAGCTCTCGGTTCTCAGTTGTTTTCATTTCTATAACAAGTAATAAATAAAACTAAAGCAACCATTTCGTCATGTGTTACCGGTGATGCCATGCATTACAAATGATCCAACCAACAGGCTTGCACTTACTTCTGTCTTTTATGGAACTCTGTCTGCACACACATTTTAAACTATATATGCATAACCTATCGTCTATTGCCGGCTAAAACTTCCTTCATTGGTTTTTCCCGCGGTCGCTGTCGCAGGACGCGTGTCGCTTGAGTGTTAAATGTGTGGCCGAGACGTTACATTTATTGGCGTTTATGAAAAAGGTATTTTTTTTACAATCATGACCTTTTATAATCAATTACCTATCCTTTTCTTGCAACGTAAGAAACGTTGCAAGAAAATATAGGTAATTGATTGAAAAAGATGACGACATTTGCTCTGTATGTCTTTTAGTCGAAGTGCAACAATAATAGGCTAGTTTCCACCATCAATAAATGGCAAATCTATTTAGTCCGTCAGTTAGAGTATTGGAAAATAATGGACACATTTTTTTCGTTTTTGTAAATCAATGAATATTGACAAAGATAAAACGCAGCAAATCTCGGGAGTCCCGCGGCGAGACGTATTGAGAATTTTAAAAGCGTCGTATCTTCGTCAATTTTGGTTTACGTAACAAAAGAAAAAATACGTGTCAAATATTTTTTGATAATCTAACTGACTAATTAGATTTTTTCAGTACAACAAGCCTTTTGTTGCTTTAACACTTTTTTTTTTTTTTTTTTTTTGGATGGGAAATCATCAAATAACCCCTCCCGCTCTGAGCGGAGCAGGAGGGAGTGTCAGACTTTTACTGACTAAAACCCATCCATGTTCCTTCATCGCCCTTTGTGTTCCGGGGCCACGGTATCTCTTTCGAATAGTCCCGCAACCCCGGCAGGCATCGGTCCTTACGGACCCCTTCCTTTTTGCTGACTCTCTTTGAGGCGCGCGTGGAACACGAACGCGCCGTCGACACGGCCTGTCGTCATGAGACGGACGGACGGCGAGCTAGCCCATAACTCACCGTCCACAGGCCCGCGCCTACGGTGGCCGGGGGCTACGTGGTGGTGGCCTCCGACGCCCGGGGCGTCTCCCGCGGCGGCCGGGACGTTGAGAGGTTCTCTCCCTCTCACGTTCCGCCACCTCCTTCTCTAGCATTACTGCTTCGCAGAAGGAGGTGACGGCGTCCCATTCCGTCTCGCTCCGGACCATGGCTTGCATCAGGGCCGGACGCGAGAGGTCGCCGCCGCCGATCGCCGCTTCGAGGACACGGCGGTGCTCCGCCCACGCGGGGCACACCTCCACCGTGTGTTCCACCGTGTCCTCCGGTCGATCCTCACAATGGAAGCACCCGGGCGTTTTCTCCCGCCCGATTCGGTGCAGGAACCTCCCGAACACTCCGTGTCCGGTGAGGACCTGCGTCAGGCGGAAGGTGAGGACGCCGTGGCGTCTCTCAAGCCACTCCTCAAAGAGGGGACTTATCGCCACTATCGTGGCGTGCCCTTGCTTTAACACTTGACATGACATTTCCTTATACGGCCTTAATACATCGAAAAGTTAAATCAAGTAACTTACTCCCTGATTTCGTACCAACTTGATTATTGTAAAGTTAAAGGTACAGTCAGCCACAGCTTACCAAAATTAAAAAGCGATTTTCATTCGGAATACATAACATATCATCACGCCTTTAACTCTCGTAGGGTGAGTTAGGTAAAGGTGTACCCATTATGATACCCACAATTCGCTAGTTATGTTTAAGTCCTATGTAATACGGGGCGAGCCTATTGCCATCAACTGAGCACAAATCCAGACTCCGTGGCTGCTACTGAAAAAATCCTGATGAAAAAACCAATAACACTTTGCCCGAACTAGGAAATGAACACAGGACCTCATGCTGAGTAGTGGCGTTTGTGACCAGACCAACGAGGAATAAGAATTTCAATTTTGAGATAAAACGTATTTCATAATAATGTGCATTCCAAAATACTATGTACGTTAGAACATGAAATTATATACACACATCAAATAGTATTATTATGCACCGAGGGGCTAAAGTTGTGTCTTATGTCACGGGCGTCATATTGAATCTCGAGCGCAAAGAAGGATTCGGGAATTAACTCCCGAGCGCAGCGAGGAATGCAGCGAGGGATTCAAGCTAGTCCAAGGCAAATACACCTTTAGCCCAGAGGAGGATACTCTACTTTTTACACCTACTGTGAGAAAATAATAGCCATAGTACGAAAAACAAAGTATTTATTAAATAAACAAACAGTAAGAATAATTAACTAATGTTACTAAAAATTACTATTACGGTATTACGGCGCGGTACGGTATTTGTTATTATTAATGCCAGTTTTAATGTTATTCCATTCCTTTTAAAAAATGGTTCGTAGTTATCTAATTATTCTTACAATATTATGTCTTCGAAAACATGGCAACGGTATGAAGAAGCAGTCGTTATGATTTTGTAGGAAATCGAGAATATCATCCACGCGTAGTAAAGGTATCGAGAATAGCTTTCCTCTTTCTGGCACCAAAGGGTGTTTGTTAGCACTATACTAACCCACACATAAGGTGCTAGTTACTGTACAAAAGCAAGTAGGAAGTAATTAACATACCTTCTACTTGAGTAATTTCCCAAAACATTATGTACTTCAGCCTGTAATTACGATCGTAATGTTGCTAAGCAATGGTGTATTGTCATTAAGTTTAATTGGTTATTCATTAGGAAAGCGACAAGTGAGAAATATATTACATTTCGTCGTAGGAGGCGTTATAGGAAAAGTGCTCAACATGATTGTCATGAAAATATGTTGAGCACTTTTCGTCGCACTTGTTTGCATAACGTGACTAGTTTGTATTTTGGAGCTATTTTATTTTTATTGTCTTTTCACAATTAGCGTCTTAATCGCGTGTCCAGATTCCAAAAAAAACCTAGCCAAAAAAATTCCACGTCATCCGATTAAAAACGCTCTGACACAGCTCCTAGGCCTTTACGCCTTTGCCTCTTAGACCATGTGTTATTTATAATTAAACCCAATTCAACTGAAATCTTTCACAATTAATTATTTGAATTTTATCTATGTACTTATTATATTTTATTTAGAATTTAAAGTATCGAGAAAATAAATATGCTACTCCCTAACGCCATTTCCCATCACTACTGCACAATTAACTGTAACTATTCACTGTTAGTTCGCGATTTTGTCAATAGAGGGCGCTACCCGTCTTAAATAATCAATAACTACTTTTATAATTGTTACAATACATCTTTCCCCAGTTAAAAAAATTTTTGCTGAGAAAAAGAAAATTTTTTTTTTCATCATGTGTATTGATTGAAAGCTCGAAATCATCCTATTGAAAACTGAGACAGTCTGAAACCAAATGCCTTAGACTTACAGACTAAATTACTAAATGCTAATGGCTAGTAGCACAATTCCGAAACAAAACCTAATTGGCAAATTCGTACATTGATTGCTCCTGCCTTAAACTATCTACTAAACTAATATAATAATAAGCGTCTGTCTGGAGTTATTATTTTAAACATCAATACAAATAAATGAAATTGGAGTGTCTGTTTATAATTTCAAAATTCAAATCCAAATCTTAGGTCATATCTTAAACCATAATCACACATCTAAACTGAGAGTTTTGATGTGTGATTATGGTTTCGATATGACCACAAAATTAAAAATAAATATGCCCGTCAAAGTTTGATTATTTCCTTCGGGAGTGTTTTGAATAAATATCACAATTTATAAAATAATTAATTAATTATTAATTATTTTAATTATATTAATATTATATATTAATTTAATTATATTATAATATAATATATTATATTATAATTATTATAATATATTAATTTATTTATTCATTAATTTATAGAATAATTAGATAGCCCTCTTAAGTAGAGTAAACTATTTACATTATTAATTAAACGAGAGTTCTAACCCTAAAGGGCTCGAAAATATAGTTTTCACAAAGGACTTACTATAAACTATTGTTTTTGAGTATAGTATAGGAGGATGTCTAAAACAAACAAACTCATCTTCACATTATCTTTATCCAGTGGCGATTATCATAATGCTAAAAGAGATTTCAACTAACTATAATGATGACGATAATGATGATGATATTCTCCATTTCCCCGGGTTGGGTTAAGTAAAATATGATAAAGGGAACAGCAATAGGGTGAGCAGTAGTGTCCCTTAGTGATAACAGTAAAATGCGATTACATCAACCCGCTCGCCAAACGTTGGTCAGCCCATAGTAAATAATTATGATAACATTATATTATATAACTAGGTATAACGTACCCAACGTGAAGACTTATCGTAATATACCTACAGGGTGTCCGGTAAATAATGGATAACCTTGGCATGGCTTATAGTAGAACTTATGGCCATTTAGAAAAAAAACGAAAAAAAAATCTATCATAAGTACATGTAAGCAAGTTCATTTATTTTGGAAAATTAGTATGAATTAATTTTTAAACGAAGGTTAAACATCTTGGGTAAAAAAAAAAAGTATGCATATATAAGTGACCAATAATTTTAAAACAGTGTCGGTTTCAAGTAGATTTGATAATGGTACAATTCATAATAGTATAAGCCTTAAATAGTGAATTATTGCTATAAATGTAGACAAGGAGAAATAATTACTGAAGCAAAAAAAAATAACAATAACTGGATAACCTTGAAATGGCCCATAGCAGAAACCATGGCCATTCAGAAAAAAAACGAAAAAATCTTTCTTATAAAAAAAAAATCATCCGCAGATGTATATAGGGCCTGCTTATGAATGAGGATCGTATTTTTTTCTGAAAGGCCATGGGCCATTTCAAGGTTATCCATTCGTTGCCGGACACCCTGTATAAATACACATCTATGTGTTATACGCGACCGTATTATGGTGAACTAGAAACTCGTCTTTGTATACCATACTTGGTTAAATCTCTATGTAAACAAATCACCAGTGATATCCTAGTGGTGTGACCGTCGGACTGCTAATTCATAGGTCTCAAGTTCGAACCCGAGACTCGCACCTCTCATTTTCAGATATGTGCGTATTGTATAACTAGCTGACGTCCCGCGGTTTCACCCGCGTAGTTCCCGTTTCCCTGGGAGTACGGGAATAAAATATAGCCTATAGCACTCACGAATAATGTAGCTTTCTACCAGTGAAACAATTTTTTAAATTGGTTCGTTACTTCCGGAGATTACCCCCTACATACAAATTTACAAACATACAAACTTGCACACTTACAAACTTACAAATAAATGTTACCTCTTTATAATATTAGTATAGGTAGGGTAGATGACAAAAAAAATCTAATTAGTCCGTCAGATAGATTTCCAAAAAACATTGGACACATATTTTTTCTTTTTCACGTAAACAAAAAACCGGCCAAGTGCGAGTCGGACTCGCGCACGAAGGGTTCCGTACCAATTATTATAAAAAAATCACGTTTGTTGTATGGGAGCCCCTCTTAAATATTAATTTTATTCTGTTTTTAGTATTTGTTGTTATAGCGGCAACAGAAATACATCATCTGTGAAAATTTCAACTGTCTAGCTGTCACGGTTCATGAGATACAGCCTGGTGACAGACAGACGGACAGACGGACAGACGGACAGACGGACAGAAGGACAGACGGACAGACGGACGGACAGACAACGAAGTCTTAGTAATAGGGTTCCGTTTTTACCCTTCGGGTACGGAACCCTAAAAATGAAGACGATAGGTACAGTGCGTCGAAAACTCACATTTGAGTACAATTATTACTCAAATGTGACGTCACAAGCCCCCCCCACTCATGATGTTTGACACGTTTTATCTTCGTCAATTTTTATTAATTTGATAAAACAAAAAAACACTTAACCAATAGTTTTCGATAATCAAACTGACGGACTAAACATAATACAATTTTTTTAGTCAGGCATCATCAGTGAAAGAAAACCGGCCAAGTGCGAGTTGGACTCGCACACGAAGGGTTCCGTACCATTGACTATATTTAGTATTTGTTGTTATAGCGGCAACAGAAATACATCATCTGTGAAAATTTCAACTGTCTAGCTGTCACGGTTCATGAGATACAGCCTGGTGACAGACAGATGGACAGACGGACAGACGGACAGACGGACAGACGGACAGACGGACAGACAGACAGACAGACAGCGAAGTCTTAGTAATAGGGTTCCGTTTTTACCCTTTGGGTACGGAACCCTAAAAACATCGTGAGAAAATCAGCATGCCTGAGAGATATTTCTTGACGGCATGTAAATCGAAGTCAGAGTCCCATGGGTGCCATAAAAGTCTGACACCACTGTTGTGTGGTTAGTGCTTAATTAATACTAACCACACGATAAAGAAGATGAAAACAAAAATGGATGAACCATGACTAATAACACTACTAGTTCTCACTCAATGTATACATTAAGGGTGTAAAAAACCTCTAACGAAACCGAAAGGCACTTGTTCTCCCCATCACATTGTGATAATTTTATTTTATTGTTCTACACCATACCTGGGAACCTTCTAGTTACGGAGATATTGGGGGTCAAAGTTCCAACTTTTTCACAAGTTTTGTTTTTAATACGTTTTTATTGTAATATTTTTACTTTAAACACCTCTACGACCCCCGTACTATTCAATCCATCCATCAGCACAATCAATGTTTTGAGTGCGTTACATTGAGTTCTACCACAAAACAAGATTTTTCACCACAAAAAAAAAGTCGTTTACCATCAATATTTTTTGCGTAAAGTTACTTGGTTTGATGTACAGAATGCTTGGTTGACGGCTTCGTGATGAGTTTTTTACACCCTGTATGCAGTGTGTGTTGGCTACCGATACTTTATACTGTATACCAGGGGTCACCAAATGGCGGACCGAGGTCCGCATCCGGACCGCCGACCCATTTTGTTCGGACCGCGAGAACACAGCAGCTTGTACTCAGAGTACGTAATTTAATAAAAATGTATACCCCGCATTAGCTTTGTTGACGTCAAGAGCAAGACAGATAGTCCGTAACAAAAAAAATGGCATTTTTCATAATGTTAATTATGTAAAAAATACGCAAATATGTAAATGAAAAATTTTTTTTTTTCTCTAAAATAACTTAATTTCTTAAAACGGACCCCGAGTGAAACTAATTGGTGACCCCTGCTGTATACTCATTTCTATCGACAAATACATGTTTATAAATACTTCTAACCCCACACCCCGCGAATGGCAGTCATTTTGTTTATCTAATCTGAAATGAGTATTACAATGGTATACGTACCTACATGTAGGGGAGGGGCCAATGGTTGTAGGTACCGTACACTATCACTTAGTTGAAGTTGGTTAAGGTGTGGAGTGCACAGAAAGAACCACGAGTTGTGTTTAAAGTTATATTCAAATAATGTAGAAGTGCGATTCTTTCTCTTGACAAGCCTTGCGTGAAAAGTTACAATTATAGCGTAATATTTGTGACGCACGACATCCAAGTAGGTTGCTGCGTTCGCAAAGTTGATGAGCCCGTAAAGTACATATAATATGCCCTATCCGGTAGCCAACACACACTGTTTAAGCACATTAACAGACAGACAGACACCCTTACTATAATTTTGTTAGTAAGATAAAAGACGTCAGTTCTCTCTTAAAATAGTCCAAACTCTATAAAGACATCGCAGCCTCATTCAGAAATAGAAGCACATCGCCCCTGTCAGTTGCGAAGCGTCTGAAACGAGGGACCTGTTCCGAGCTGTTTCGTTTCAAGCTGTCCCAGCGACGGGTACGTGCCACAGCTTGTTTTGTTGCGAGGTGACATTGTTCGGCTGGGTTGTTTAATCAGTTTTGTTGTCTTGGGTACGAGATTCGGTTTTATAGAGTTTTTGTATTGTAGGTGTTTGGGGCTGTTTGCTTTTTAATCGAAGGTTTTTAAATAAAATTTGATACTCTGTCTGGAAATATTATTGCAATGAAATTAAAAATTGAGAAAAAAATATTACTCGGTATGGTAAATTTATTCACAATTTCTCATGAAAATGTTAGAATTTTTAATTTTCAGGTTGCATTGAAGCTTTGAGTAATGTTAAAGTAGTCTATATCATTTATACTGGGTTAGTTTTCAATAACCGGCCAAATTTTCAGAGATGGTTTAGAATCGATAATATTTTCGATATAATGAAAAAAATATAAACATTTTTTTAAATTAAATTTCATTCATGTTCACCACTAAAAAGCGAACGTGTGGACATTGCAACAGCAAAATTCAGTTCAACAACGTAGATAGGTAGCAGTTAGCACACAGATAAATTTGGCGGTGCATGCACGCACACAAGTGCATTGATTCTCACTAGGATTATGATTTAGGAATTTTTTAGGACATGTTCAAATGAATGCTATTATTTTATTTTATATTTTTCGACAATCTTTTGGTTTGATATTTCAATTTAAAATTTTGGCTAGTCAAAAGGTGGAAAAGTAGCAAAATTAGATATAAATGGAGGAAATACTTCAAGAGGATTGACTACTTATAGCCTCTTTTGGAATATTTACTCAAGATGAAGATCCGCTCGTAAGATGACCCTCTGATCGAACGCTCGCACCATGTGCCTAGCCTTTTACCAACTATGTTGGGGTTGGCTTCCAGTCTAACCGGATGCAGCTGAAACTCAGTATTTTACATGGAGCGACTACCTATCTTACCTCCACAACCAAGTTAGTACTGGGTAATACGATACCTCTTGGTGAGACTGGTTTTCAGACTTTCGTCAGACCCACTGATGGAACACTCAAATGGTGGGCATTTGTCCTAGAGAGTGGTAATCTTACTACAATCCATTCAGAATGCTCCATCCTCAAATCAGCTTCCCCAAAAACAAGTGAGATCCGTTCCAACGAAAGTATCTACGGACGTGATCGTAGTTTGTTTTATTTGAAGGTACCGCTTGCCCCTCCGTGTTTACTTTTACAAGTTGTGTTAGATGCGACAAAGTGGTGTTGTTTCCAGTAGTTTTGTGATATAGGATGAAGTAAGCAGTTCTGTAGGCTGTTTGAAACTTTGTAATGGTCGACAATAGGCTAGTTTCCACCATCAATAAATTGCAAATCTATTTAGTCCGTCAGAGTATTGGAAAATAATGGACACGTATTTTTTTGTTTTTGCAAGTCAAGGAATATTGACAAAGATAAAACGCATCAAAACTCGGGAGTGGGGGCTCATGACGTCACAAACGCACAAAAAATTATAGCACGGCGTGATGTATTGAGAATTTTAAAAGCGTCGTATCTTCGTCAGTTTTGTTTTACATAACAAAAGAAAAAATACGTGTCAAATATTTTTTGATAATTTAACTGTAAGACTAATTAGATTTTTTTTATTTGAGTTGATTTATTTCAGGACACAAGCCTATTGCTAACTTATCGGTGATGTACATATATATAGATATTTAAAGCCTTATTGCACTTGTGCTTTGTTTTCTTGCAAACATTCTGAAGCTTTTAAAGATGCTTGAAATTACAAGTAAAAGATGCTCAGTATTTATATTTTTGCGGTGCGGACCGCAATATCACTACATAAAACGATTATAAAACAAAGTTCCCCGCCGCGTGTGTCTGTCCCTATGTATGCTTAGATCTTTAAAACTACGCAACGCATTTTGATGCGGGTTTTTTAAATAGATAGAGTGATTCAAGAGGTCAGTCGGTTAGTCTCGGGGTAGCCTCACTCCCTAGAGACCGCGTCCCCGGGTGGCGGATAGGGGAATGCTCGTCGTGTGGGCGTGCCTGCAGCAGGTGCCCCTACGCGAAGGGTAGGAGGGAAATAAAATACCTCCCGCGGACCACAAGGCCGAAGACGGAGAACTTCGTTATCAAACCCCGCCCGTAGGCTCCTCCGCCATATGCGGAGCAGAGGCTGCTGAGGCGAGCTGAGTGCCCAGGATGGGGTAATCAGGAGGGAAGGCGGCGGAAGAACCGGAAGGTCAACGGCGGCTCCCAAGTCCTCCAAGAGGGCTACATCCTTGGCGTCAGGTAGTAACCGGCCGTAAAACTAAAACCAGAACCAACTTCTCCTAATTATGAAAAAGGCTAAAAAGAATAAGGGTATAAATGTTAGGGCGTTCCCCTTAAGCGATGTGGAGACTGCGAATGTGAATAATGCTAGGGCGTTCCCCCAAAGCGACGTTACATGTACAAATGACAAGAAAAAATCTTCGCAATCTACACAAAGGCTTAGAATAGCAACGTGAAATCTGGGATCTCTGACTGGGCGTGGTCTAGAACTGGCAGAAACACTGAAACGGCGAAACATAAACGTATGCTGTGTACAGGAGACGCGCTGGAAGGGCTCAAAATCCAGAGACCTAGGACTGGGCTATCAACTGGTGTACCATGGAACGACCAACAAACAGAACGGAGTAGGCATTGTGCTCGATCACCATCTCAAAAGCAGAATCGTCAACATTGAAAGAAAATCAGACCGTCTCATGGCAGTCAAATTGGCTCTTGATAAACAACCCATTATAAATATCATCTGTGTCTATGCACCTCAAGCTGGATGTCAAGATCACGAAAAAGAAGCGTTTTGGGAAGACCTTGATGAAATTATTGTGAACATACCATCGCAAGAAGATAGGCTTATTATGGGTGACCTAAATGGACATGTGGGGAAAACTAACAGCACATACAAAAATATCCACGGTGGATTCGGATTTGGAAGTCTTAATAAAGAGGGCGAGTGTATCATGGAATTTTCTGCACGACATGAAATGACTATAATAAATACTACATTTCAGAAAAAACCGGATCACCTTATTACATACAGCAGTGGTGGTAAAAAGTCCCAAATAGATTACATACTAGCGGACAGTTCTCTGAAAAAGCATTTCAAAGATTGTAAAGTTATTCCGGGTGAGCCGATTACTTCCCAACACAGAATCCTAGTAGAAGTATACTCACTCCACAAGCCTATTAAAAACACAATCGACAGGACTGCCCGAATCAAATGGAAAGAACTTACCAGCGCTAAAGGCGATGCACTCCTTACAGATCTTAGGGAGCACTTAAAGAAAGATATGGAAACGACCTATACCGAAACTGAATCGATGTGGAATAGCTTCGAAAAATACTGTCACAGCGAAAGCACCGCTAAACTAGGTGTAGCCAAAGGTGGCCTCAGTACAGGGAAAGACCCATCGTGGTGGAACGAGGAGGTCAAAAGAAGCTTTGCACACAAAAAAGAACTTTTTAAAACATGGCAAGCCTCAGAGCTGGAGGAAGATCGTGAACAATATAAGGCAGCAAAATCTGCAGCAAAAAGAACTGTGGCACAGGCCAGGGCAACCGCGCGGCAGGACATGTACAATAAGATTGATAAAGCGGAATCAGATGCAGAAATCTTCAAACTAGCAAAATCTAGGCACAAATCTACACAGGATACTAAAACTAGCAAATTTATCAGAAACAAAGATAAAATATTACTAACTTTAGATGAAGAAATAACAACTCGCTGGTATGAGTATTATAAAGAACTTATGAATGAGGAATTCCCTAGTCAAATACAAGATACCCTGAAATCCGTTGAAGGGCCCTTACTGGAGATAGGTATAGACGAGGTAAAAGTAGCCGTCAAAAATATGAAAAACCGCAAAGCTACAGGTCCGGACGAAATCCCAGCAGAGATTTGGAAACTGCTCGGGCCAATAGGCATAGAATGGCTCACAAGACTTTTTAACCTAATCCTAACAACCGGAATCATGCCAAACTCATGGCGCCTCAGCCACCTCATCCCTTTCTTTAAAAATAAAGGCGATGTTACTGAGTGCGGAAACTATCGTGGCATTAAACTGACATCACACACACTCAAAATATGGGAGCGCATACTAAGTAGCCGCATTCAAAGTCTCTCGACGATAACTCCAAATCAGTTCGGGTTCCGGCCATCAAAATCAACCACTGACGCAATCCAAGCAATCCGTGTGCTGACCGATAAATACCGACTGAACAAGGAAGATCTCCACATCATATTTATAGATCTTGAGAAAGCATTCGACAGAGTACCGCGACAGTTAGTATGGCAAGCACTAAGAGACACACCTGCCTGAAACCTATGTGCAATTGATACAAGACATGTACCGAAACGTCACTACTAAAGTAAAAAGCCCAGCAGGCCTTAGCAAAGCTTTCGAAGTCAAAGTTGGAGTCCACCAGGGCTCGGCACTCAGTCCACTTCTATTTAACTTGGTAATGAACCTTATACCTTAGGCCGCACTTCCTTGGAATATTCTATACGCAGATGATATCGTTCTTATTGAAATTCAGCTAACGAACTACAATCTACATTACACCAGTGGGTTCAAGCCCTGGAAGAAGCAGGACTCAAAGTTAGCAGGTCTAAAACAGAACACCTTGAGTGCAAACTAAGCAAAACTTCACATACATCCAATATTTACTACCCAGATATGACAATGGTCCCAAAAGTGAAACAGTTTAAATATCTTGGGTCAGTCATCACGGAAAGCGGCAGTGTGGAGGAAGACGTGGCGCATAGAGTAAACGTTGGCTGGCAAAAGTGGCGTTCGTTAACAGGAGTGCTGTGTGATAAAAGCATGCCCATCCGTACAAAAGGGAAGGTCTACAAGATGGCAGTGAGACCAACTACACGGACAACTTGTACGGAGCAAAGTGCTGGCCTGTAAAAGAAACACACGTCCAAAAGCTTCAAACGACTGAAATGAAAATGCTAAGGTGGTCAGCAGGGGTTACAAGACTAGATAAAGTAAGGAATGAGTACATTCGAGGCAGCTTTAAAGTAACCCCTATAGCTGAAAAGCTTAATGAAAGTCGTCTGCGGTGGTATGGACACGTAATGAGAAGAGACGAGGACTACATAGTTAAAAAAGCCTTAAATCTACCGGAGAAAAAGAGAGGTACAGGACGCCCTCCGTACACATGGTACACTAGTATGACCAGCCTAATAAATAAAGAAAAACTACCCGACCCGACAACCCTAGACAGAACGTCATGGCGCAGGAAAATTAGGAGAGCCGACCCCACTTAATGTGGGATGGAGCAAAGAAGAAGAAGAGAGTGATTCAAGAGGAAGGTTTTAGTATATAATTTATTAAGCGGGCGAAGCCGCGGGCATCAGCTAGTAAATAATAACCAGACGATTTTCACCATCCCAGATAATAAACATTTTTAACATCGATATCAAAAAATTCCATAAAGCTTTCATTTTTGTGTTCCTCAAGTTTAGTATTAAAATCAGTCAAGGAAATCCCTCGAACACTCCACCACAAAAGATAAAATAAAGATTTTTCCCGAAGCATTATTTTACAGTCTTCTACTTAGTTTGTATCATAATTTATAAGAAAAATCCGTTTTACAACCACGTTTTACCGCTCAGCTATCTAAAGTTAACCTCTATTTGTATCGTAGTAAGGTTGATTACTCCTTTTTGTGAAGTGAAAATGTAGTTTGTCGGATCTAAAACCCTTGATTTCGCGGCTGACTGCTCGGGACGAACTAAAAATGGACAGCGGTACATTGCGGTCGCTTCGTCCCAATATTCATAAATCGCGATACACTTCTGAACTTTTACTTAGTTTGCTATGATTGTATCGCGAACGCGGGGCAAGTGGGCGAATATGTTGGAAATTGTTGAGAAATGAACCCTTTTTTGTAGAAAATCTAAAAACGTTTGTGAGTGATTTAATTTGTGTGGAAAGGTTGTTTCCGACTTAATTAAGTACTGATTTTACATAAACATAACTTAGGAGCTCGTGGCTAAATAGTAACAGCCGCTCGGATCGATGTTTAGGTTAAGCCGTGCTTGCCTAGGTTGGTCCGTGGATGGGTGACCAGCCATTACATACTGAGAGTTTCCTTCATGCTTCGGAAAGCACGTTAAGCCTCCAAAGGCTTAAGGCTCCAAACGACAGCCAAGACCAATCTCGGCTGTCGCTTATAGATCTTTGTCAGTCGAAACTTACTGACTACCTAGTCAGTGGCCCGAAAGTCTGACAACCAGTCACCAAGCAAGGGGTATCGTATCACCCAGTACTAACTGCGTTATTGACGTTAGATAAAATACTGGTTTTCAGCTGCATCCGTTTGGATTGGAAGCCGACTTCCACATAGTTGGGAAAATGTTAGGCAGATGATTACATACAAACATAGCATCACGTGTGTAATCCAAGCTATTAAGTTGGTCATCAAGAGCCTGTTGTCACCAAGACTCACCAGCTTCTGGATTGCTCCTGAAAATCTGGTGAAAAAATCCAGTAACACTTTGCCTTTGTAATAGTCGAAGCTACGAACAGACGACAGAACTCACGTCATCGTCAAGGCAGTTGGCAGGGTCGTGTAGTAATAGGAGGAACCTTAGTATACTTGCAAACAGCAGTTGTGTTAACTCCGACCATTAGAACAATGAGGTAGCCTGAAAAAAAGTGGGCCGTTGTAGGACGCCTGGCTGGTGTGAAACATCGAAATTATTTTGTACAAGAAATATGCATAAAAAAGTCAATATAAAAATCAAACACATAAAATAAAATAAAAACAAAATGACTCGATTCACAAAAAGAAAATCCGTGTGCTGGAATCGAACTCGAAGTCACGAGATTGCAACCCAGCGCTCTGTGCCCCGAGACCAACTGGCTTGTCGTAAATCGTGGCGAATATATAGATCTTATAATGCTTCAACAGGTCAGTAATGTTCGGGATTGTTCAGGCCGGGTTTGATTGCCACGCTCACCACGAATTTTTCATTAGTTTTTTTTGGTTTACCCGCGCCTACAAATGTTTCACATAAAAAAATATGTTATAGTGTTTATATTGATTTTCAGAACCTGAGTCGTATTTCTAAAGTATTTTTATGTGTGCCTTAAACAATAAACGCAGGCCATGAAAGGATTGAAAGGTGTATGTCGGACGAATCCAGAGTCCCAAACCCACAGCCCGCTTCCATGCCGTCGGCCTTACCGTAAGGTAATTAAATTCCGACCCCAAAAGCACACTATTTAATTAGTCAAATGTATTGTGGACATGTTGTGAATACATCGTTAATTATTGCATTGATTGGAAATCATTATGGAGCTTTTGACAGCGTAGTTACAACATCATCTGAATATTTGTGTTTATTGAACAAAAGAGCGGAATTACTGTGGCGTTCATTTGTGGAGGAACAATTGTTTTAATTTGTTCATACCCTTTTGGATTCGCTACTGCAATATTAATGAAACGCGATATTATAAATAAATATTGGTTATTGTTTAACGGCTACAAACAGTAAATGCAAAAATGTCGAAATACATACAAATTATGAATCAATACAATACAGGGTGGGACAGCCCTCCGCAGACTGACGGGGTGAATTCAGTATTATTATACAAAGATGACCGCTACAAGACATTATTTTAAGAACGTTATGGGAATCCAATAAATTTGATTAGATTTATTTCCTCATACGCAATGCATAATTACCGTGGCAAAATGCACGTAGTGAACGGCAAGCGCGACGACGAGTTCGAAGGCAGGAAGTGAACAGTATGATTTCACGCGTCGTTCGTTATTATTTATTTATTATTGTATTTAGTTTAGCGAGTATTTCAACATCCAAAGTTGGTTTATTGATTTGAGCCGTATTTTTATTTTTACAAAAATGGAGTGCTGCGTACAGAGAATGTAATTTTACATTGAAATAATAGAATAGTAAATGAAAAATAAAAATTTGTAAATTTTCCTGAGAAAAATTCCGGTGGAATATGATTCAAAATAAGGAGCTGAATGCACCTTGTATGTAGTATGTTCCATTCTTCCATGACTGCAGTGACTTGTGTACGCACTCAGTTGCGTTTCAGGCTGTAGAATTAAAAAGTTGTACATCTCGTACCGCCGACAAGATTTTGCGCCTTGCAGTGATTTGAAGCTATCGACAAGGTGAGCTTTAGTAGATCTTTAGTAGCTTTCGCAAGTTTTGTTTTCGAGTCTATTGCAAGGTCATCAGAATAAATACCTCCTTTTTTTTCGGATGTGAAATCATCAAATGACTCCTCCCGCTCTGGGCGGTGAGAGTCAGATTTTTATTGACTAAAACCCATCCATGTTCATTCATCGCCCTTTGTGTTCCGGGGCCACGGTATCTCTTTCGAACAGTCCCACAGCCCCGGAATAAATACCTCCTCAGAGATGCTTCTGAAAAATTCATAAAAGAAAAACCAATTGACAATATACATAAGAATTCAAGTGAAGCCCTCCAACTAACATATTAGTATTTACAAATGTTACAACAACATTATGATGAATTACTTAACTCATTAAACTATACTAAGGTATGACCTTTTAGAAAGGTCAGGGTCAGGTGTAGTACAGTCAGCCCCAAAAAGATGTACACACGGGCTACATAACTGTGTATACAATGTAAAGCTACAAAACATTGTAAACAATTCATTTCACCAAGACCTGTGCTACTACACAGGTCGGTCTAAAAATAATCACATACAACGCGTTGTAGGTAACATAATAACCTCATAATTTTCTAGCCAAAAGGCTAGAAAACCCAACTATATTAGGGTCGGCTTCCAGTCTAATCGGATGCAGTTGAATACCAGTATTTTACATGGAACGTCTGCCGACCTGACCTCCACAGCCCAGTAACCGGCTTCTGACTACCTGAACAATAGGCTAGTTTCCACCATCAATAAATTACAAATCTATTTAGTCCGTCAGTTAGAGTATTGGAAAATAATGGACATGTATTTTTTGTTTTTGTAAATCAATGAATATTGACAAAGATAAAACGCATCAAAACTCGGGGGTGGGGGCTCGTTACGTCAGAACAGAACGCACTAAAAATTATACCACGGCGTGACATATTGGGAATTTTAAAAGCGTCATATCTTCGTCAATTTTGGTTTACGTAACAAAAGAAAAAATACGCGTCAAATTTTTTTTGATAACCTAACTGATGGACTAATTAGATTTTTTCAGGACACAAGCCTATTGTCAAAGATCTACAAATGACAGCTGGGACCAACGGTTTAACGTGGACGAGGGAACTTGAATCCACGAACCGGACTCGCTAAGTACTGCATAATCTTGAAGATCGAATCGTGTGGCTGTTATTATTTAGCCACGAGCTCCTCTGTTCGTATAACAACCTATCATATAGAATAGATTATTGCCCTCATAATAACCTCTACATGTACTATCCACGACACTCCCGCCCGATCACCACTAAGCTAATTTTTGCTTGCACTTACAACATAGAAACGCTCTCTAGCTCCGCCCCGTTGACTTTGTATAGAAAAAAATAAACGAAAAGATACCAATCGGCCGAGCGCACTGACGACGCACGCCAAACGAGAGTTATTGTTATTTTACGCGCCAAAGTTGACGCTTTCCTCAGTAGGCCTAAACTTTAAGGGGGCGTGGCTTGGCGCCTCCACATGATTTAAGCTAAATTTTTTTTAACTGATCAGACGGAAACGACCACGACTGTACAATATCGATCTTGTAAATTGGAGCCGTCTGAAGCATACGCAAACCGTATTAATCGTATAAGTTGCATTAAGCCTCTACTGCGAACCGGTATCGGTATCGGTATCTAATCCGCATGTTATCCTACATGTAAAACACAATCATCAAAATGTATGGAATATAAAAATTAAATGGGAATCTGTTTTTGGCGTTTTTCTCAGAATCCTTTTACCTACGACGAATTATAGGGATAGTCTGAAATATCAGTCGCGTGTAAGATATTATGATATAAGAATACCTATTTAGATGGGTACTAAGTTAAAAGACATAATTTAATCGGTCTGTTTATTGTTTACTAGCGGACGTCCTGCGGTTTCACTCGCGTAGTTCCCGTTCCCGTGGAAGTACGGAGATAAAATATAGCCTATGTTACTCAAGGTGAATGTAGCTTTCTAATGGTGAAAGAATTTTTGAAATTGGTTCATTACTTCCGGAGATAACCCCCTATATACAAACTTACAAACAAATGTTGCCTCTTTATAATATTAGTATAGATATGAGAAACTAATTTAGTGGCAAAGACTATATTAGACACTAATTTGCATGGTCCTTAGACAAATTGACCAAGATTATGGACTTTAATATTGTGTCCTGCGTGTCCTATTATTTGTTCATTACAGGAACTAATGGACGCTACTGAAAGCGCCAAACTAATGGCTCAGCCAGCGACGCGCTAAGAAGTAGATAGACTTTAAAAGAAGCTGTGACCTCTGAGTTTGTTTGGGATGTTTCTTAACAGAGTAGTCGGATAGGAAACACCGACCCAATTTTGATTTAAAACATAATTTATTCTTGACGTGCTTATGTGAAGTTTACGAAAGTAAAATATTGTTTATTAAAAGTTTTTTGTTTTTTTTTTAATTTTCGATAAAAGAGGTCATTTGAAGAAAAAAAATACCAATCGAATTGAGAACCTCCTCCATTTGGAAGTCGGTTAAAAAGAAACTAGAACTTTTACTAAAACTAGGTTAACTGGGATAACTAGGATTTTTTTTTCAAATAAGTAATGATTGAGTACATAGGGCAAATATTTATACATATAATAGGTATACATGGCAAAAAGAAAAACCGTTTTGTGCCACTGACTTCCGAAAATAAATTAATTTTGCAGTTTCTGTGTTTTTTTGTTTGCAAAAAGTTTTCTTTTAGAAGATAACTCATAAAGTACCGAAGCAAAGTTAAAACAATTAATATGGGAAATTAAAAAAGAATCACTTATATCGGACCAGTAATCACGGAGAAACTGGAGTACATACATAAAAAAAATACGCTGGCCAAATACCTCCTCCTTTTTTAGAAGTCGGTTAAAAATAACATGAAAAAACATTAACGTGTCATCAAAATGACAGCTTGCAATTACTTAGGAACTTATCAAACTAGTTACCAGGAAATTAAAAGTAAAAAAAACTGTTTGCGTCCATCCATTAAAAGTATTACTCCACCGTCGTCGTCAACGAGGCATACAAGAAGCAACAATAATGGCTCCAAGACAGTGTTTCAACAATTTATTGTTACTGGAGAATTTCTTCGGAATATACAGGAATTATTGTAGCCAGAAGAAGACGAAAAAATGTTTTATCATCACCCATATAGCCGCCACGACTATTGGGCAAACTATACTTATTATTTATGAACTAAATTTGTTGCTAGGTGAAGTCGATTATAATCAAATCAATTTAGTGTTTGCTGGTTTTTCGGTATCTGCCTATTTATCATCAGTGACATCCATCACGGCCGGCATTTGTTACAGCAGCTCCTTTCTGTCATATTGTAGAAGCTTCAGTCGTGTCTCTGAACGTTTTAAAGATGACAAGAAATTAACTAACTCTTTAAATAAAGGATGCTTGTTTAGCATCGGATTCATTTTATATTGTATTGCGTTTGCTATTTTTAGATCTGTGGATACTTATCTAATATTTTCAAACTTAAATCCGTTAATTTTGACTATCATTTTAGTAACTCAAACAATTACAAGAATTGCTATAGTGTTTGAGCACTTGATGTTGTTCATTGTTGTTATGGTAGTGGTTCATTTGTTTAAATGCTTGACTTCGTTGGTATCAGCCGCTCAGGAAAGAGTAGGGAGATATGATGTTAGTTCGGATGAGCAGTGTGATATCACAAGGGAGCAGATCCAAGAATGGGTGGAACTGTATCGAGATCTGGTGAACTGCTGCGACCAAGTGAAGCTTTGCTTTGGAAGCCAGGTATTTCGCTATGATGTTATGATATAAGAATACCTATTTAGATGGGTACTAAGTTACAAGACTTATTTTAATCGGTCTGTTTATTATTTAAATGAGAAACTAATTTAGTGGCAAAGATTATATTAGACACTAATTTGCATGGTCCTTAGACGACTTGACCAAGATTATGGACTTAAATACTGTGTCTTGGGTGTCCTATTATTTGTGCGGTGTTAAGGTCCTTTCATAATAATAAATAATAGTTATGTCATGGCATTCTTATGTTTCAGTTTTTCTTTTCAATAACATTGTCAATACTACACTACATTTTGATGGCGTACTATATTTTTTACAGGAATATTTTAAATGTAAGTATAAACGAATAACTATTTTATTTTCACGAGTAAATTTACTAACACCCATAACTATAGTAATAATATTTTATATCATCTACATATTATTATGTACATTTTTTACAAATACAGTGCTAAAGAGCCTATACTACCTCAAATGGCTTAGCATGATCCGCCGTTACGCCTAAACTACAAATATATGGTAAAGATGAGGATTAATGTTAAGTCTTATGTTCGGCGAAAACACGATTCCATAATCTTTTCTCGATAAAACAAAAATCCAAAGTTACCTCCAAATCGAACAATAAACCAAAAAGTACAATATTCCAAAAAGTACTTCAAATTAGATCATGAAACTTTGCATACTAACTGAACTAACTGTAAAGCAGGTCTAATGTTTTTTAATTTTTCCAAAAGACAAAAATTTGATTTTATAAAGAATAAAAACCACTCATTTCGCACTATTCGGCCTGCTGTGACTGACGTAACAACCACTTTGTAGTGCAAGCTGATTCGAACGTTATTCTAACAGTATTAGCAGAACCACCACAAATATACCTACGTAGAGTTGCTAATTTGAGGTAGTATAGGCCCTTAATCTATCTACCTACTCTTTTAAAGATAGTTTTGTGTATTCCAGATTGGGAACAACGAAGAGTATACCAGAGTTGGAATTGTGCTATTTGCATACGTGTCAGTGATAATGATGCCATTGGTTGCTGGGCAGCTGGCGAGTAACCAAGGAGTCCAGTTCCGCCGGGCGTTGGCTCGTCTTTACAATACCATGATTATTGGTAAGGCAATGGAGTGACCGCTTAAATCTGTTGACGTGAAAAATAGGCTTGATTCAACCAGAAAGAGTTTTATGAACATCATGATCACCTGCCTAGTCTTTCCCAACTATGTTGGGGTCGGCTTTCATTCTAACTGGATGCAGCTGAATACCTGTAGCGACTGAATACATGGAGCGACTGCCTATCTGACCTCCACAACCTAGTTAGTATTGGGAAATACGAGACCCCTGGTAAGGCTGGTTGTCATAATTTCGGGCCACTAAGGAAACTCGGATCGGTACGTAATGGGTATAGAGCTTAATGAAAATATGAAGCGAAAAAGAAGTCAGTTGCTACGTTTCAACGCTATGTTTCTACGTTTCTTTTCTTTTCTTTTTTCTTTCTAATCCCGAATAGTAGGTAGAGGTGTATCTATAGCGAAGTGTGGGTGTACCCCACTCTTCGCCAGTTATGTTTAAGTCCCTTGTAAAAAGGGGCGTGTCAGTCATCAACCGGGCACAAGAATTGACTACGTGGTTGCTACTGAGAAATTCCTGATAGCTAAACCCAATAACACTTAGGGAATCGAACCCAAGACCTGTTGCTCAGCAGTTGCGCTTGAATTAATTTCTATTATTTTTCGGACGAACCCCCCGAGCGCACCTATTTTTAAGCGCAACCAACTGATCGCAACTAAATTATTCCTCGAAGCGCAACCATTTATGTTACCATAACCATATGCCAACCACTGAACTCTTGTTACAGACTCAGGTGAAGCTGAAGCGAAGTCGGTTAAGGACTTGATACGTCTGATCACCAAGAAACCAATACAGATCAAGTTGGTGTCCAACATTCCTGCTGGGATATACATACTGCCTATTATGCTCACGTTAACTGTCAACTATGTCATTGTTATGTTGCAATTTAACCATGTTATTTAACTGTTAAATGGTGGATTCCTTAAGGATACTTAAAAATGTATATTCATATTATTTGCCATATTTATATTATTAAAGGAATGGATTTTGATTCATTTTTGGTACCTAATTTAATATTCTTAAATTAAATCATCATCTGCCTGGCCATTTCCTAACTATGTTGGGGTTGGCTTCCAGTCTATCCGGATGCAGCTGAATACCAGCTTTTTACATGGAGCGACTGCCTATCTGACCTGGAGGTCAGACAACACAGTTCGTACTGGTAAGACTGGTTCTCAAGACTTTTTGGGCCACTGACTACCTGCAAAGATTGTCGAAGATCTACAAATTACAACCGGGACTAACGGCTTAATTACATTCAAATTTTTCTTTTTCGTGTAGTTAGTATCTAACCTGGTGTCAGAGTTTTTATGCAACCCATGGGCCTTTGACTTGGCATTACATGCCATCAAGAAATATCTCTTAGGCATGCTGGTTTCCTCATGATGTTTTCCGTCACCGGAGTAAGTGATAATTATACATACCGCAACCTGAATCCGAAAAACCAGAAGTGCGTGTTTTGATTCGAACTCGAGTCCTACGACTTGGCAGTCCGACGGTCACACCATTAGGCTAGCTTTGGACTGGAATCCCCAAGGAAAAAGAAAGCGTGGCCGTCTCCGTTAAACCCTGGTGTCGCATCGTGTTGGCAGAAGCGGCGAGCATCGGAATGACGTGGAGCGAGCCGAAGCGTTAAGCTCAAGACCGATCGCGATGGAGGACATCTGTGGACGCCCTCTGCCCCATCTAGAGGATATAGGACATTAAGTCATCCATATAGACGAAGAAGAAAAAATGCATATTATAGAAGATAACTCATAAATACCGAAGCAAACTTAACACAATTAAAGTGGGACCATCGCGCGAACTTCTACGAAATGAAAAAATAATCATTTAAATCGGACCAATAATCACGGAGAAACTGGTGTACATACATCAAAAAAATACACTGGCCGAATTCAAAGCCTCCTCCTTTTTTAGAAGTCAGTTAAACTGACATGGCAAACATTAACATGTCATCAAAACGACAGCTTTTAATTACTTACGTAACAAACTACTCACCACGAAATTAAAAGTAACTGTTTGACGACGACGGTTGACGGTCGACCGTCGTTGTGAACGGGGTATACAAGAAGCAACAATAATGGCTCCAGGACAGTGCTTCAACAATTTATTGTTACTGGAGAATTTCTTCGGAATATACAGGAATTATTGTAGCCAGAAGAAGACGAAAAACTGTTTAATCATCACCCATATAGTGGCCACAACCATTTGGAAAACTATACTTATTATTTATGAACTCTATTTATTGCTAGGAGAAGTCGATTACAATCAAATAAATTGGTTGTTTGCTGGTTCTTCGGTATCTGCCTATTTATCATCAGTGACATCCGTCATGACAGGCATTTGCTACAGCCGCGCCTTTCAGTCATATTATAAAAGCTTCAGTCGTGTCTCTGAACGTTTTAAAGATGACAAGAAATTAAATAACTCTTTAAATAAAGGATGCTTGTTTAGCATCGGATTTATTTTATATTGTATTGCGTTTGATATCTTTAGATCTGTGGATACTTATCTAAAATTCTCACACTTAAATCCATTAATGTTGACTCTCATTTTAGTAACTCAAACAATAACAAGAATTGCTATAGTGTTTGAGCACTTCATGTTGTTCATTGTTGTAATGGTAGTGGTTAATTTGCTTAAATGCTTGACTTCGTTAGTATCAACCGTTCAGGAGAGAGTAGGGAGTTGCGATATCAGTTCGGATGAGCAGTGTGATATCACAAGGGAGCAGATACCAGAATGGGTGGAACTGTATCGAGATCTGGTGAATTGCTGCGACCAAGTGAAGCTTTGCTTTGGAAGCCAGGTATTTAGCTATGATGTTATATAATACCTTTCGGTCCATTCATAATAAAAAAAATTGGTTGCCTGTAAAGTCGGTATACGGGCGAAAGTTTTACGTGACAACGACTTTGAGTGGTAAAATAAACTTTTTATGTCTGTCTCTCTCGCTCTTAGGCGGGACGCGTGCCTCTCACTCGCTCTCATTGTGAGCGCATAACGTGAGCGGAGCGTTACCCAGTTTCTTGAAGTGTCACCCGGCAAACCAATTTATAAGACGTTGTCACGTCAAAATAATAGATACGTGATGGCATTCTTATGTTTCAGTTTTTGTTTTCAATAACATTGTCAATACTACACTATATTTTGATGGCGTACTATATTTTCTACAAGAATATTTTAAATGTAAGTATAAACGAATAATTATTTTAAATCACGAGCAAAATTATTAACACCCATAACCATAGTAATAATATTTTATTTCATCTACTTAAGTACATTTTTTACAAATACCTACTCTTTTGAGGATAGTTTTGTGTATTCCAGATTGGGAACACCGAAGAGTATACCAGGGTTGGAATTGTGCTATTTGCATACGTGTCAGTGATAATGATGCCATTGGTTGCTGGGCAGCTGGCGAGTAACCAAGGAGTCCAGTTCCGCCGGGCGTTGGCTCGTCTTTACAATACCATGATTATTGGTAAGACAATGGAGTGACCGCATAATTCTGTTGACGTGACAAATAGGCTTGATTCAACCAGGAAGAGCTGTAAAAAGATCACCATCATCTGCCTAGCCTTTTCCCAAATATGTTGGGGTCGGCTTCCAGTCTAACCGGATGCAGCTGAATACCAGTATTTTACATAGAGCGACTGCCTATCTGACCTCCAAAACCCAGTTAGTACTATTTAATACCGGACTCCTTGGTAAGGCTGGTTGTCAGACTTTCGGGCCACTGAGGAAACTCGGTATGCAATGGGTAACGAACTTTATGAAGATACTATTGGACGTCATGCGGTTTAACCCGCGTAGTTCCCGTTCCCGTGGGAGTACGGGGATAAAATATAGCCTATGTTACTCAAGGTAAATGTAGCTTTCTAATGATGAAAGAATTTTGGAAATCTGCGCAGTAGTTTTTGAGTTTTTTCATCACAAAAATACAAATCTTTCCTCTTTATAAAATTATAGTGTAAATGAAGCGAAAAAGAAGTCAGTCGCTACTTTTCAACGCTATGTTTCTACGTTTATTTTTTTTTCCTCTTTCTTTCTAATCCCGAAAGGATTAGGCAGAGGTGAACCTATTAGTAAACCAGTTCAACTTCACCAGTTATGTTTAAGTCCCTTGTAATAGGGGGCGTGTCTGTAGCCATCAACCGGGCACAACCGGGCTGCTTCTGAGAAATTCTTGATAGCTAAACCCAATAACACTTTGGGAATCGATACCCAAGACCTTTTGCTCAGCAGTTGCACTTGAATTGATTTCTATTATTTTTCGGACAAAACCCCCGAAGTATTCCTCAGAGCGCACCTATTTTTAAGCGCAACCAACTGAGCGCAACTAAATTATTCCTCGAAGCGCAACCATGCACACATCAAAAACAGTTTGCGATTGAAAAATCGAAAACTTTTTGTTACGTAACATTATATTATGATTTCTTCTTTTTGATATTTTTTTTTGTGCTTATTTTTTAATTTCAAACAGGGTATTTCTATTTAAAGAAAACACACCACAAAGATTTTTTCTTGATAAAGTTCAATTTCAAAAATTATATCAACTTATACTAGTGATCACAAACTTTTTTTGATGTGTGTATGTTACCATAACCGTATGCCAACCACTGAACTCTTGTTACAGACTCAGCTGAAGCTGAAGCGAAGTCGGTTAAGGACTTGATACGTCTGATCACCAAGAAACCAATACAGATCAAGTTGGTGTCCAACATTCCTGCTGGGATATACATCCTGCCTATTATGCTCACTTTAACTGTCAACTATGTCATTGTTATGTTGCAATTTAACCATGTTATTTAACCGTTAGATGGTGGATTCCTTAAGGATACTTAAAATGTTATTTTTTATTTTTATTATTTGCGATATTTATATTATTAAAGGAATGGTTTTTTTTTATCATTTTTGGTATGTACCTAATTTAATATTCTTATATTTCATCACCATCTGCTTAGCCTTTTCCTAACTATGTTGGGGTTGGCTTCCAGTCTGTCCGGATGTAGCTGAATACCAGTTTTTTACATGGAGCGACTGCCTATCTGACCTGGAGGTCAGACAACTCAGTTAGTACTGGGTAATACGATACCCCTTGGTGAGACTGGTTGTCAAGACTTTTTGGGCCACTGACTACCTGCAACGATTGTCAAAGATCTACAAATTACAGCCGAGACTAACGGCTTAATTACACTCAAATCGTTCTTTTTCGTTTGGTTAGTGTCTAACCTGGTGTCAGAGTTTTTATGCAACCCATGGGCCTCTGACTTGGCATTACATGCCATCAAGAAATATCTCTTAGGCATGCTGGTTTCCTCATGATGTTTTCCGTCACCGGAGTAAGTGATAATTATACATACCGCACATGAATCCGAAAAATCAGAAGTGCGTGCTTTGGTTCGAACTCGAGTCCTACGTCTTGGCAGTCCGACGGTCACACCATTAGGCTAGCTTTGGACTGGAATCCCCAAGGAAAAAGAAAGCGTGGCCGTCCCCGTTAAACCCTGGTGTCGCATCGTGTTGGCAGAAGCGGCGAGCATCGGAATGACGTGGAGCGAGGTGAAGCGTGAAGCTCAAGACCAATTGCAGTGGAGGACATCTGTGGACGCCCTCTGCCCCATCTAGGGGATATAGGACAATAAGTCATCCACATAGACGAAGAAGAAAAAATGCATAATATAGAAGATAACTCATAAAGTACCGAAGCAAAGTTAACACAATTAATGTGGGACCATCGCACGAACTTCTACGAAATGAAAAAAGAATCATTTAAATCACACCAATAATCACGGAGAAACTGGTGTACGTACATCAAAAAAATACACTGGCCGAATTAAAAACCTCCTCCTTTTTTAGAAGTCGGTTAAAACTGACATGGCAAACATTAACATGTCATCAAAACGACAGCTTTTAATTACTTACGTAACAAACTACTCATCACGGAATTAAAAGTAACTGTTTGACGACGACGGTCGACGGTCGACCGTCGTTGTGAACGGGTTATACAAGAAGCAACAATAATGGCTCCAGGACAGTGTTTCAACAATTTATTGTTACTGGAGAATTTCTTCGGAATATACAGGAATTATTGTAGCCAGAAGAATACGAAAAACTGTTTAATTATCACCCATATAGTGGCCACGACCATTTGGAAAACTATACTTATTATTTATGAACTATATTTATTGCTAGGAGAAGTCGATTACAATCAAGTCAATTGGTTGTTTGCTGGTTCTTCGGCATCTGCCTATTTATCATCAGTGACATCCGTCATGACAGGAATTTGCTACAGCCGCGCCTTTCAGTCATATTATAAAAGCTTCAGTCGTGTCTCTGAACGTTTTAAAGATGACAAGAAATTGAATAACTCTTTAAATAAAGGATGCGTGTTTAGCATCGGATTTATTTTATATTGTATTGCGTTTGATATCTTTAGATCTGTGGATACTTATCTAAAATTCTCACACGTAAATCCATTAATGTTGATTCTCATTTTAGTAACTCAAACAATAACAAGAATTGCTATAGTGTTTGAGCACTTCATGTTGTTCATTGTTGTAATGGTAGTGGTTCATTTGCTTAAATGCTTGACTTCGTTAGTATCAACAGTTCAGGAGAGAGTAGGGAGTTGCGATATCAGTTCGGATGAGCAGTGTGATATCACAAGGGAGCAGATACCAGAATGGGTGGAACTGTATCGAGATCTGGTGAATTGCTGCGACCAAGTGAAGCTTTGCTTTGGAAGCCAGGTATTTAGCTATGATGTTATATAATACCTTTCGGTCCATTCATAATAAAAAAATAATAGATACGTGATGGCATTCTTATGTTTCAGTTTTTGTTTTCAATAACATTGTCAATACTACACTATATTTTGATGGCGTACTATATTTTCTACAAGAATATTTTAAATGTAAGTATAAACGAATAATTATTTTAAATCACGAGCAAAATTATTAACACCCGTATCTATAGTAATAGTAGTATTTTATATCAATTATGTACATTTTTTACAAATACAATGCTTAATCTTTCTACCTACACTTTTGAGGATAGTTTTGTGTATTCCAGATTGGGAACAACGAAGAGTATACCAGAGTTGGAATTGTGCTATTTGCATACGTGTCAGTGATAATGATGCCATTGGTTGCTGGGCAGCTGGCGAGTAACCAAGGAGTCCAGTTCCGCCGGGCGTTGGCTCGTCTTTACAATACCATGATTATTGGTAAGGCAATGGAGCGACCACTTAAATCTGTTGACCTGAAATATAGGCTTGATTAAACCAGGAAGAGCTCTAAGAAGATCATCATCACCTGCCTAGCTTTTTCCCAACTATGTTGGGGTCGGCTTTCATTTTAACCAGATGCAGCTGAATACCAGTATTTTACATGGAGCGACTGCATAACTGACCTCCACAACCCAGTTGGGTAATACGAGTCCCTTTGGTAAGGCTGGTTGTCAGACTTTGGGGTCACTGAGGAAACTCGGTATGTAATGGGTAAAGAGCTTAATGAAGATATGAAGCGAAAAAGAAGTCAGTCGCTACGTTTCAACGCTATGTTTCTACGTTTCTTTTTTTTCTTCTGTCTTTCTAATCCCGAAAGTGTTAGTCAGAGGTGTACCTATTAGTAAACCCACACTTCGCCAGTTATGTTTAACCTTTCGTGTGCCGGAACGTAGATCTACACGAGACACAATGACTTTTTAATTGTTTCTATAATTACGGCATATGACTGGTTAAGTCCCTTGTAATAGGGGGCGTGTCTGTAGCCATCAACCGGGCACAACCGGGCTGCTTCTGAGAAATTATTGATAGCTAAACCCAATAACATTTTGGGAATCAATACCTACCTTTTGCTCAGCAGTTGCGCTTGAATTAATTTCTATTATTTTTCGGACAAACTCCCCGAAGTATTCCTCAGAGCGCACCTGTTTTTAAGCGCAACCAACTGAGCGCAACTAAATTATTCCTCGAAGCGCAACCATACACATCAAAAACAGTTTGCGTTTTTGATGTGTATGGTTGATTGAAAATCGAAAACTTTTTGTTACGTAACATTATATTATGATTTCTTCTTTTGATATTTTTTTTGTGCTTATTTTTTAATTTCAAACAGGGTATTTCTATTTAAAGAAAACACACCACAAAGATTTTTTCTTGATAAAGTTCAATTTCAAAAATTATATCAACTTATACTAGTGATCACAAACTTTTTTTGATGTGTGTATGTTACCATAACCGTATGCCAACCACTGAACTCTTGTTACAGACTCAGGTGAAGCTGAAGCAAAGTTGGTTAAGGACTTGATACGTCTGATCACCAAGAAACCAATAGAGATCAAGTTGGTGTCCAACATTCCTGCTGGGGTATACATCCTGCCTATTATGCTCACGTTAACTGTCAACTATGTCATTGTTATGTTACAATTTAACCATGTTATTTAACCGTTAGATGGTGCATTCCTTAAGGATACTTAAAATGTATATTCATATTATTTGCCATAAATTTATATTATTAAAGAAATGGATTTTGTTTCATTTTTGCCTTATTTAATATTCTTATATAACATACAAATAAAAAGGAATAAGATCACATCTTCATTTAATGCTGGCGGTTATAATAAACAGGGTGTTAACAGACTCTTCACGAAGTCGTCAACCAAACATTCTGTACATAAAACTAAGTAACTTTACACAAAAGACCTTTTTTTTGGCGTGAAAAGTCACGTTTTACGGTAGAACTCCAGAAAGTGAACTCTACCGGAGACTTATCCACAACTGTCCAGTAAGAAGCGAGATTTTAAATTTAGAATCTCCAACTGTCCAGTAAGTAAGTATGTAATTTACTTACTGGACAGTAGGTCATCCTCTTTGGATCTGCTTAGAAAAGGCTCCCAGTATATATCTATCTCTCTTTTTGGTATGACATTTTATGAGATACATATATTTTTGGAGCCTTGGACAGCCATTTTATTATAGTCTGTGACACTTAACGCGACGCAGAAAAAGTATGCGTTGCGTTTTGTACTTAGTAATGTGTTCGAAGTATAGTGTGGGATTTTATGTTTGTATTTAGTAATTTCAGTTTATAAATCACGTTGGATAAAACTTTCCATTCTAAAATTAACATGGAGTTTCAAAAACAATAATTTACATTTTTTTACTAAAACATTCATGTAATGAAAAAATAGAACAATTTCCAAAACTAAACGCAAACTTTGTATTAAAAAAAACAACGACTGGCGGGATTTCACATTGATTCAATTGTGACAATTGTGTTTAAACGAATTTGTTGTTAAACTTTACGAATTTGTTGTTAAACTTTACGAATTTGTTGTTAAACTTTAACGTATTATACAAACCTCAACCAGTAAGAAAGCCATCCTGGCCTCGTATATAACCGGACCTCACCTGCGGTTCGGTCCGGTTAACTCATACTTGGCCAGGAAGGCTTACTTACTGGATTCTGCAGTAATGTACTAAAATTTTCAGTTTTTTTTTTTATTTAAAGTTAAAAGTTTACGCAGCTGGGTTTTTAATTTTTTTTTTTAATTTTTATTTTACACCGTTTAGTTAGGTACTTAGATAATATCATACCATTTTAAAATCTTCATGATGAGCCCTTTATCGAGCCGTCCAGGCTGCAGAGCGTGCCAAACATTTGAATTTGGCGCAAAAAATCCGCCATTTAGTTTATTTATTATTTTGATATACCCAGTGTCACTTTCACAGTAAATACGAATATAACGACACCTCTCAAGCTAAAATCCATCTAGTCGTACGGGCTGCAGAGCGTGCCAAGTATTTGAATTTCATTTACTTTTTTAAACTACTTGCTGTTGCCCGCGGCTTCGCCCGCGAGAAGTTTGGTAACTGTCCCATGGGATCATACTAAAGGGATAAATAGTATCCTACATGTTAATTCAGGTTATAAATATGATTCAGGTTTTAGTTATGGTTATAAAATTATGTGCCAAATTTCATAATCATCACAATAATTATAATCATCACAATCACCATCACTATCACAATAATTATAATCATCACAATCACCATCACCATCACTATCACAATCACAATCACTATCACCATCACTATCACAATCACCATCACTATCACAATCACCATCAATGTCACATTCACCATCACAGTCACCATCACTATCACCATCACTATCACTATCACAATCACTATCACAATCACCATCACCATCACCATCATTATGACGATCACCATCACTGTCACATTCACCATCACAATCACCATCATTATTATTGTCACTATCACAATTACTATCACCATCACTATCACAATCGCTATCACAGTCACTATCACAATCACCATCACAATCACCATCACCATCACTATCACAATCACCATCACTATCATAATCACAATCACTATCACAATCACCATCATCGTTATCACAATCACCATCATCGTTATCACAATCATTATCATCGTTATCACAATCATCATCATCATTATCAAAATCATCATCATCATCACAATCATCATCACCGTTATCACAATTATATTCATCGTTATCACAATCATCATCATTATCACAATCATCACAATAAAACAAAGGGTAAAAACGGAACCCTATTACTAAGACTTCGCTGTCTGTCCGTCTGTCCGTCTGTCCGTCTGTCTGTCACCAGGCTGTATCTCATGAACCGTGACAGCTAGACAGTTAAAATTTTCACAGATGATGTATTTCTGTTGCCGCTATAACAACAAATACTATAAACAGAATAAAATTAATATTTAAGGGGGGCTCCCATACAACAAACGTGATTTTTTTGCCCTTTTTTGATAATAATGGTACGGAACCCTTCGTGCGCGAGTCCGACTCGCACTTGGCCGGTTTTTTTTTAAATATAATGTAGCCAGTGACACTCGCGCTATCAAGATGAATCTAACGACATTTATTCTATCCAAATCCCTCCATCCGTTGAGGAGTTACGAGGGAACAAAGAAACGGACATACATACATACATACAAACATACATACAGGGCAAACACATAACCCTCCTTTTGGGGTTCGCCGCAGTCGGAGTCGCCAAACAAACTCAGAGGTCATAGTCCCTTTTAAAGTCCAGACACAATCTTGCTAGTGCCCGGACAGTTGTTGTCGGGTTTTTCTACATAGTCTTAAGTCGCGGATAACTTTCGACAGCGCGATTCAAAATTTTGTGTTTTTTTTGTGCCACAGATAGCGCTGTTGTAACTTGTGTTGAACTGGGTTGTGGAGGTCGGATAGGCTGTCGCTCCATGTAAAATGGTATTGTATTCAGCTGCATCCCGTTAGACTGGAAGCCGACCCCAACATAGTTGGGAAAAGGCTAGGCAGATGATTTCACAGTTGCACTCTTCAATATTTTTGTGTCCCGTTCTGATATCATCATCATTTATAAGGATTACTGTCAATTGTATTCAAGTAGGTATTTCGTGTTTTCTGTTGTTATTATGATAGTGGCCTATTGGCTCACATGCTTGACTTCGTTGATATCTGCCGTTCAGGAGAAAGTATAGAGACGTGATATTAGTTTGAATACAAGGATAAGAATGTAGATAAGGATGGGTTAAACTGTACAGAGATTTGGCAAACTTTTGTGAAAAAGTGGCGATAAATAACTAGGTATTACATAGCTAATTTGTAATCGAATACGATGTCTTAATAAAAAGACATAAAACCAGCCTGCTCTAAAAAAAAACACCACAATATTTGACCTAGCAATCGATCTCAAAAATTCACAGTTCGTGCTCTCGCCTGGCCAATCACGTGGAGGCTGCGGCAATCAGTAACAAATCACTAGTTACGGGAACACGGATTAAGTTATCCAATGTAATCGAATTCATAAAACCTGTGTTGGCTGACTCGTCACGTTTTATTGGACCGCTCTATTTTCGGTCTCGTGGCGAATTGATTAACTACGCAAATATTAGATACAATTGGACAGACATAAAATAGAACTGTTTTTGGGATCGGTGAAAGAGAGAGATGGATCGATTTTCCACTACTTCGTTCTAACTTTAAACCCTATAGGGAACGTGCACAACGACGGTGCTGCCAACTGGCGTCGCCAATCCAAACCTTGTACTCTATTAATACTTGCTAATGACATTTTTAACAAGTAAACAGAATTAATTTTATAATGAATATTATAATTCTAGCTAATCATAATGTATTGTTGCATTTCTGGATGTACCAATACATTCACAAATATGAAAATAAATCAAATAGCGTAAAATTATATGACTTTACAAAGATCATATCATGTTTATGTGAATAACAAAAAAAATGGATGGATGAAAGAAAAATATTTGAAAACTACTTGTTTTTGTTACACTCTCCATTGAAAAGGCCCTCAAAATCAACCGTCCAGCAAACATGCCAGAACCATTTATACTTCACCATACACGTGTTCTACTATACTGCACTGAAGTTTACACCGAATATCCCTCAACAGTTACTAAAATACTCCACTTGTACTCAGATTATAAACATGGTTTTACCTACAATAAATAAAGTTTTTAATTAGCTGCACTCCTTTGGTTTATTTTGTATCTAAATGCTACGGAGGGCATTTTAGTGATTGCTTCATAACAAATGATTGTGAACTAATTGATTTGTTAGAGCCTGGAGATAATGTTCTCAGTGATAAAGGATTCCCTTCCATTAAAACATGTGTTGTAAATAAGGAAGCTATTTTAGATAAGCCACCTTAAATGTCTTCATGCGCCACAATTTTCATCAGAGGAAGTAAACGAAAGATATAAGATTCATATCACTAAACATTCATATTACGCTGACGATCGTTATTGATAGACCGTAACCCATATTTTATACCATAAAACATATTCAAAAATAATATAATTGAAGAGATAATTTCTTGAAAGCGCGTTGACATGTGATAAGTTTCCTTTACTGTCCGCATAGTGTCTCTTTTGTCGATTTAGTGCTGCCACCTATAGTTCCTGCACGTTCCCTATAAGGACAATGTTTAAAGTTTTAAATAATTCATCGTTACAACAAACGGTGAACTTCTTATATGCAAAACATTTAATTGTTTAGCATTCGTCTTTTTTTTACACTATAAAATGTAGAACACGTTTGGCCTGTTTCGTATCATATACCAGATTCTTCTTAAGGTTACTGACATGCAAGGTTATACGTCATGTCAGTTTTACTTGTGCAATACCTTCATGCAAAACCGAGTTTTATTCCAATAACTGTACATATACATCTCCTACACATGTTCATTCATGCTTGTACAGTTTGACTACAGGCAAAACCGCACATGCATTATATCGTCTATCTATAGCAAGGTTTAGTAATACGCCAATGTAAATACGCCAAAATTCCGCCAACATTGGCCACAAACACTGGCAACCTACGTCGTCCTCCTTAATGTTTTAATTTTTATTACTTAGTCGTTCTTTACACTTTAAGGGCTCTCCCAAAAGGAGGCAAACTGGCATAAATCGCGCTATGAAACGAAAGCCATGTTTTTAAGCTTCATTGAACTTGAATTTTTCCCTTGATATTTATTTATAAAAGTTATTTATGCTTATAATACTCGTGAAAACGGTTTAAGAGAATTTTTATACGGTTTGGAATAAAGTTTGTTTTGGTAAGAGAGGTTTTTTTTTGTATAATATTTGATGAAAAGTTTTTTTTTTCGTGAATTTTTGCTAAGAAATTTTATTTGAAGTGTAAGCAAGCAATATGTAAATTGGAAGAAAGGTACATTGATGAGGGTATTGACGATTATAATTATTAGATCATATTTGAGGGGAATACACATTACCATTTTCTTTTGTTTTTGTAGTGAATATCTTACCTTCAAAAGGCAACTGGTCTTTGGGAATAAAACCGGGACCGGGACTGTGTGATTTTTCCGGTGGTAACAATCCGCACATGGGAGGAGGCATATTGTGTATATATATATGTCTATTCCCCTTAAAAACCCTGTCCGGAGTCCCTTCTGTGCAACGCCTTTAAGGGCATATTCCTGGGGAGAATATAGAAAAGTCTCCCATAAACCTCGCTGTGCAAGTGTGCACGGAAGCATGCGGGTCTGCAGTGGCGGCTGCTGCAAGTGCTGAAAACCTTAAACAATAATCTCGTTAGTAGTTATACAGTGTTTGAGTGATGAGAGTGAGAAGTGATGTTCACATTTTTTTTGTTATAAGTTTGTTTTAGTTTGTAAATATGTAAATATAAAGGGTGTAAAAAGACTCTTAACGAAGCCGAAAAGCGCTTGTTCTCCCCGTCATTGGGGTATTTTTTTTGTTCTAGACCATACTGTGAACCTTCTAGTTCGGAGATATTGGGGGTTAAAGATCCAACTGCGTTACATTGAGTCCTACCGAAAAACTTGATTTTTCACCAAAAAAAATAATTTCCTAGCAAATAGTTTTGCGTACAGTTTAGTTTGATGTACAGAATGCTTGGCGGACGCCCTGTATATTCACTAAAAAAAGCCTATCATTTATTACATTATTGGTTAAAAAGGTGCTAAGGCACCTGAAGTAACGTTAGGTAGTTAGTTAGTTAGGTACTGGGCGTGCCTGACAAACTCAATTAGAATGGGCCTGTGTACCTTTCGACCAAGTATTGGAAATTGGTGGGACTCCACACATATTTTGTCTAGCTATTGAAATCGAATGAATTAAGGAGCTCGTGGCTAAATAATAACAGCCGCTCGGGTCGACCTTTAGGTTAAGCCGTGCTTGCCTAGGTTGGTCTGTGGATGGGTGACCATCCTTTTTTTTTTTTTTTTTTTCCGATGGTAAATCATCAAATAACTCCTCCCGCTCTGGGCGGAGCAGGAGGGAGTGTCAGACTTTTACTGACTAAAACCCATCCATGTTCCTTCATCGCCCTTTGTGTTCCGGGGCCACGGTATCTCTTTCGAACAGTCCCGCAACCCCGGCAGGCATCGGTCCTTACGGACCCCTTCCCTTTTGCTGACTCTCTTTGAGGCGCGCGTGGAACACGAACGCGCCGTCGACACGACGGATGGACGGCGAGCTAGCCCATAGCCCACCGTCCACAGGCCCGCGCCTACGGTGGCCGGGGGCCACGTGGTGGTGGCCCCCGACGCCCGGGGCGTCTCCCGCGGCGGCCGGGACGTTGAGAGGTTCTCTCCCTCTCACGTTCCGCCACCTCCTTCTCTAGCATTACTGCTTCGCAGAAGGAGGTGACGGCGTCCCATTCCGTCTCGCTCCGGACCATGGCTTGCACCAGGGCCGGACGCGAGAGGTCGCCGCCGCCAATCGCCGCTTCGAGGACACGGTGGTGCTCCGCCCACGCGGGGCACACCTCCACCGTGTGTTCCACCGTGTCTTCCGGTCGATCCTCACAATGGAAGCACCCGGGCGTTTCCTCCCGCCCGATTCGGTGCAGGAACCTCCCGAACACTCCGTGTCCGGTGAGGACCTGCGTCAGGCGGAAGGTGAGGACGCCGTGGCGTCTCTCAAGCCACTCCTCAAAGAGGGGACTTATCGCTACTATCGTGGCGTGCCCTGCACGGGGTTGCGACAGTCGCTCTCTCCATGTCGCCATGAGATCCCGCCGGAAGTCTGTCCGCTGAGCGACAATTTGTCGCGGCAGCGGAGTTTCCCCCCGGCGTAGCGCCTCCGCGCGCCATTCATGTAGGCGCGCGAGGACTATGGGTGACCACCCTTACATACCGAGTTTGTTGAAAGCACGTTAAGACGTTGGTCTCGGCTGTCATTTGTAGACCTTTGACAGTCGTTACAGGTAGTCAGTGGCCCAAAAAGTCTGACAACCGGTCTTACCAAGGGGTATTACCCAGTACTAACTGGGTTGTGGAGGTCAGACAGGCAGTCGCACCATGTGAAATACTGGTATTCAGCTGCATCCGGTTAGACTGGAAGCCGACCCCAACATAGTTGGGAAAACGCTAGGCAGATGATGATGAAATCGAATGAATTATCAGCAGGTTAAATAGGTTTCACTGCTCTCAAAATGGTGAAAGATAACATTGTTTAACAGCATATTTTTTTGATGTAGGTATGTACATACGGCGACGCGATGACGACGAGCGGTCGAGTAATATCTCCTGATGGGCATCCGCAGGAGAGCCTATTCTCGAAACGTTTTTCGCCCCTCCTCGGCCCCCTGGAGGGGCGAAAAACGTTTCGAGAATAGCTCTTGAATGCATATCGTTTGTTTATTTTTCGTACTTTCTGCATGTGCGTATTTTTGCTGGTAGGAAGGCGTTGTTGCATTCTGCATCAACGCCTAAGATCTGTTTGCAGAGTTAACATATATTTTGCATAACATTTATTCATTTTTTTAAACTTAATTTATATTATTCTTGTTAATTGAACAATAGCATTTAACGAACATAGTGTAGATACCTATCTTGAATAGGATGGGACGTCAAACTTATTAAACCATTCATTAATCTAAAAGTATTTACTATGAAATTAGATTATGAAATTGCTTAATTTATTAGTTATGACTATTATATTAATATGTTTCATTTCGATTCGAACTATTACATTTCTGTATCATAGTTGTGAGACACACAACATTACAAACGAAAATGTCTTTATTCAAGTGGTTGAACATTTTATTGTTATTGGAGAATTTCTTCGGCATATACAGGAACTATTGTAGCCAGAACAAGATCAAGAAATATTTTATTATCATCCAAATATTCGTTCAGACTTTGTTACACACTGTATTTGTAATATTTAAAGTATATTTGGTATTCGGAAGCGATGATTACAATCAATTGAAAATGATATTTCTTTGTTTTAGTATTTCAACGTACATGGACTGTATATCGTCTGTCGTGACTGGCATTTGTTACAGTCGCGCCTTCATGTCATATTTAAGAAGAATAAGTCATGCTTCTGAATGTCTCAAAGATCATAAGAAATTAATCAATACTTTAAAGAAAATATTCTTCTCCGGCATTTTTTTAATTTTGTTTTCATTCTTGTTTTCTACACTCAGATCAACGGAAGCTTTTTTAAGATACGAACCATCAACTCCGTTGGTCATATTGATTCCTATGGTGATAATACAAACATTTATAAGAATAACTGTAGTATTTCAGCACCTTATGGTATATGTTGTTATTATGATTGTGGTTCATTTGACGTATTGTCTGACTTCGTTGATATCAGCCGCTCAGAAGAGGGTAGCGAGATGTGATATTAGTTCGGATGAGCAGTGTGATATCACAAGGGAGCAGATACAAGGATGGGTTGATTTGTATCGGGATTTGATGAACTGCTGCGACCAAGTGATGCTTTGCTTTGGACGCCAGGTATTGTTATTTTGTAAATTACTGATACTGTTTCTACTGATACTGTTTCTACTGATACTGTTTCTACTGATACTGTTTCTACTGATACTGTTTCTACTGATACTGTTTCTACTGATAGTGTTTCTACTGATAGTGTTTCTACTGATACTGTTTCTACTGATACTGTTTCTACTGATACTATTTCTACTGATACTGTTTCTACTGATACTGTTTCTACTGATACTGTTTCTACTGATACTATTTCTACTGATACTGTTAGCCTACGTCATCCTACTGCTGGGCAAAGGCCTGTCTCCATGACTTCCAGTTATTTCGATCCAGAGCAAATATGGACCACTGGTAGCGACCAAGCGAGTTGGACAAGACCAGCGGGTCTTGTTCAACTCGTCCCGCCATCTTCTACGAGGTCTGCCGCAACGCCTCCTTGCTGTGCCAGGCTCCAGAAAGTGGCTATTTTTGGCCTACAGCTCACTGGGCGAGCGACAGAAGGCTTTTTGAGCAATGTCAGCAATTTGTGTTTTGGAGCGTAGGGTGGTGTTGCGTACACGGTCGTTTAGTTTGACGCCAATTATGCTGCGCTCCATTGCACGCTGGCAGATTTTGAGTTTGGAATTTTGGTTGTTTGTCAAAGACCAAGTCTGGGATCCATAGGTCAAAATGGGAAGAATGCACATTCATGATTTTTCACTTTAGTGACAAAGGAAAGTTTCTTTCATGAACTCCTTCATGGATCAGTAGCTCTTCCAAGCATTCCGGTTCGTCTTGTGACTTCTGATATTTATGAATAGTTTATTATGTTATATGACATTAATATTTTTTCTTTCAGTATTTCTTTTCGCTGATCGTATCAATAACACAGTATATTTTGGTGTCATACGAAATATTTTACACGTATATTTTAAATGTAAGTATACAACGGCTTGTTTATTTTCGAGAAAGCTTTGTGGTAACATAGTGCTGTCATATGGACTCCGCATGAGGCCAAGTACGTGATAATGCTGGAACGCGTACAGATTAAATTCACACGCCACTTATACAGGAAGCTATATGGGGTATATCCGTTTTACCAGTTGATGTACCCCACTCTGTTTGTGCTCGGTATGGTAGGGTACAACCAACTGAGGGTGCGACGGGAATTCACGCTGGTTTCGTACTTAGTTAGGTTACTTCGTGGCATTGAGCATAACCCAGGGGTGCTGCAGCGCTTGAGTTTATATGTACTGGACCGCTATGTGTGGAGGCGGCGCCTCCCGCCGCTGCTGGCCGTGCCGGTTGCTAGGACCATACTCCTCGCTAAAACACCATTGACCCACGCAATTCGGGTTTTTAACAATCTTCACGTCAAGATCGATGTATAAGATGTATGTATATTTACATGCTATTTGAGTGAATTCGCAAACATACTATTGTTTATTTTATGGTATAGTGTAGATTAGAGTATGCTAAATGTTTTATAATTGAAATATTGTGTTTTTATAGGTAGAAAACTTAGTATATAAGCTATGATTATATTAGATGTTGATAAGTAAGTAGTACTAGCTTTTTAAGTTTTTCACAGGTTTATATTGTAAATAAATGAATTTTGAGACCAAGCTATCGCATTAGGAACATACCTGTAATGATAGGTGTAAGGGAGATTTTAATAAATAAATAAACATTTACCAAATTACAGATTCGAGGGTATACCGATGACGGTGTGAGAATTGTGCTTGTCCTCTTTACTTACATATCCGTGATGCTAATGCCATTAGTAGCCGGTCAAATGGCGAGGAATCAAGGAGTGAAGTTGCATCGGGTGTTAGTTGGACTTTACAATACAATGATAATTGGTAAGTCTTTTAAAAATCCCAAAATTCAATGGTGCTTGATAGCGGCGTGGTGTGAGAGGTGGTCTTTCTCTTGGTACCGATCACTGAAAAAATAATAATGTCAATATGTTGCTGCCCCAAAACCTCGCCAAGTCGCCACATACACGGCGTCCTCAGTCGCAGCGCAGAAGTTACTGTGGTTGCATGTTTGGGACTCAAAGGGTGGGATAGGAAGAGTATAGGACCCGATGCCCCAAACCCTGACGTCACCTGGCAATCGGTACCTAACGCATATTATACGTAACTACTAATCCGTTCACCACGATGGTACGACCTGTAGGCCTATTACGTATCTTTCTGATATCCAGTGACTTTCAAGCTTCAGTTGTACACCGAACTTTGATGACAACCAAGAATGTCATAATATTGGTATTACGTATCGCACTGAGTGGATATAACTTTACGGTGACTAACAGTAAGTGGTTACACGGTCTTTCACGAAAGCCACTTCAAACTCAGTTGTCAATTTGTTGTCCACTATGCGTACATAATCGAAATAATATAAGTATCGATACGAAAGCGTCCGTCAAAATGAGTTACGGTGACTATCAGCCACGATGACAACCGATGACGTCATATTTGATCGCGACTGGTCATACATAATACGAAACTAACCTTTTGACAGTTCATTGATTGACACTGAACCCAGTTACTTTCATTTCGAGCTGTCACAGAGATACGTAATAGCCCAGCTGGTCTTTCTCAAGACCAACCGGTCTTGAAAAACAAGAGAGTTGCAAGAGTGCAGTCCTAATATGGCCATTTGAACCCAAATGGCCATATTAGGACTGCACTCTTGCAACACGCCACCTCATTGGACCCACACCACGCAGTTACCTCAGGCCCGGACTCCACAAAAGCGGAGACGAGCCGAGCGGTAAGGAGACGTGCGGAAACCGATCTTGGACATTGGTTGAAGTCTACGTCACGTCATTCGTCTCTCCTGTGATTGCTCTAATCATACACATCTGTCAGCTCCACTCGTCTCCGCTTTCGTGGAGTCCGGGCCTCTGACAGTCTCAGTTAAGCAGAGGCCTATAGACTCCCAAAACCAGTGAGAATTTATTTCAGATTCGGGCGAGGCCGAAGCAAAACTGATTAAGGACTTTATTCGTCTGCTGAAGAAGAATCCACTGGAGATCAAGCTTTGGAGCAAGGTTCCTGCTGGCATGTACATGCTGCCAGTCATACTGATGTTGGCTGTCAACTATGTCATTATTATGCTGCAGTTTAATCATGTTATTTAGTTTGGCAACGCCACCATGCTTTTGGGCACATTAATAATTGACAGCGCTGAACAGTTTTTTTAGTTTATTATTAGGTTAGTTACGTGAGGAGGCTCGTGGTTAAATAATAACAGCCGCTCGGGTCGATCGTTAGGTTAAGCCGTGCTTGCCTAGGTTGGTTGTCCGTGCCTCGGAAAGCATGTTAAGCCGTTGGTCCCGGCTGTCATTTGTAGATCTTTGACAGTCGTTAGGTAGTCAGAGGCCCAAAAAGTCTGACAACCAGACTTACCAAGGGGTATCGTATTACCCGGTACTAACTGGGTTGTGGAAGTCAGATAGGCAGTCTAAATACTGGTATTCAGCTGCATCCGATAAAACTGGAAGCCGACCCCAACAAAGTTAGGAAAAGGCTAGGCAGATGATGATTAGGTTAGTTACGTTTGGTTATTTCAATTTGTTAATAAGAGTTAGTTAAAGATCTGAAAACACAATTTATTGTACTCAACTTATTGCCATAAAGCGTGGCAATGACGCCAATCAATAGATCTGAACGCTGCCAGTCTCTTGGGCACATTACCAGTTGACAGCGTGGAGGAGTTGTTTTGACGCCATTTATTAGTTAATTGTTAAGTTAGTTACGTTTGGTTATATCAATTACCTAGTTAATAAGACTTAAAGATCTTAAAAAAATATTGTATTCATCTTATTGCCATAAATCGTGGCAATGCCGCCAGTCAGTAGATATGTATCTTCTTAATGAGACAGAATGGTAGGTACTGTAAAAACCTTAAATACTATAACATAAAACCTTTTGTGCAAGGAGTAAAGTACCTATACGCGTTTAATGTTAATCATTAAACAAAGCCTTTATTTCTGAGCCGATATTATTTGTTATAATTACATTCATATATAAAATAATTAATACGATTTTGTCTTTTACAGGGAGTATTTTAACAAGTTAATTATAAAAAACCTTTTATTCCTCTGCTGATAATAATTTAATTTTAATTACTTTCGTTATTGTACTCTTTGAGGTTTCAGGTTTCGAAATTTGTGATTTCCAATTCAGATTATTTCCTCATTTTCTCTGATACAATAAACATGATACATTGTGATTACCTATGTAATGTAAACCGAATCCGACTGACTTTCTGTGGCGTATGAGGATCAGGTTGTATTAAATATTGAATTTTATATGGACTGTTTTTTATTGAACACAATTTGTATTTTAATGAAACAATGGTGTCGATTCCATTGTGCACAAACTAAACTTAATTTAGGCTATTGCTATCATTTACCAAAAGGCAGTGCGAGAAAAGGACGGCTAGAGCTATGGACGAAGTTAGAGATGTCAAACCATTTTATGCCTTGCGCTTCACCGTGTTTTTAGTCGACATGTTTTTACGTGCACCCTTCATTTGTATGAAAATATTAGTTCCAACTAAATTTGACAGCTCTAAATTACGTCCGTCTCTTTCTCGTTTTATTAGAGAGAAAAAGATAGCAATAGCCTGAATTAAGTTTAGTTGGTGCACAACAGAATTGACAACAATATTTAATCAATATTTTAGTTCTCTAGTTCTTATTTTCATACAGTAATAATGCGAAATTAATCAAAACAGTGAAATATTTGACAGTTATTTGCGACGTTGTCCACTTTCTGTATAAAATCTCTTAAGAGTATTTATAAAATACTAGATGTTTTAAGAAATTCTTTGTAGTTTTGTTTAAATACGTGAATAACTAAAATATCCCTATACTATGCTGATGTGTGTGGTTGTAAGATAAAATATCACGTCATCATCATCAGCCTATTAATGTTTCCATTGCTGTTACACAGGCCTCTTCTCTATGAGAGGGAATGGGCAATAATCCACCACGCGGGCCCAGTGTGGATTGGTAGATGTCACATGTATCCGAATTTTTTTTTGGTTCTAGGACATGCCGGTTTCCTCACGATGTTTTCCTTCACCGTTACTAATATCACGTACCTAATCACGTTACTAATATCACGTACCTAAAATATCACGTACCTAATCATAAAACCGGTACATGTTTCTACCGCTGTAAACTTTTACAACACGAAAGAGATCCGACATTTTAACTAAAAACATAATTAATAATAAACGTAATAGTAATAAACGTAAGGTTTTAATTAAAGCAGATTAAGATTTATGGTTGTTCGTATTACGTAGTCAGTGTAAAAATGTAATTTCTTCTTCCAAGTTATCCTTTTTAATTTTGTTCGAGTTAGGAAGCGAGGCAACTAATTCGATTTAGTAAGTGCGTTATATTACTTTATTAACTTTACCGAGTTACGGTAACGTAGCTGTTTCCTGTGGCTGGCGTCGTATGTACTCATATTGAATACTAGCAGTTTGTTCGCGACTTCGTCCGCAAAAAATGTGATAGCTCGGGTAATGGCCCTTTAAATATAAAATTTATAGCCTTTATTGCCACCCACGAATAATGTAGCTTTCTGTCAGTGAAAGAATTTCTAGAATTGGATCATTAGTTTTGGGAGATTAATTAGGTACATAAAACATTTACAAACAAATTTTACCGCTTTATAATATTAGTTTGTATGTTTAGTTTTCTGCGCTCCATTACCTACGGCTCAACGTGCTTTCCGAGGCACTCGGAACTCGGTATGTAATGTGTGGACATCCATCCACAGACCAACCTAGGCAAGCACGGCTTAACCTAACGACGAGCTCCTCTTCTTTTCGTCTCTCCTTTTTACAACTATGTTGGCTTTAAATCCAGCTGAATATTTTATTTTCATATTTATAATCTTAAATAAGGTATTGGTTTCTATGCTAATTACAATTACTAATAATATTTTTTCTTGAGGAGTTAAATTGCGTCCTTAACAGAACCTATCCACCATATTTGATTGGGTGCGTCACCCGTTGAAACAGACAAACATACAGTCTTGCATTGCATAGTGATACATTAACCGAATTTTCTTTTGGTTCCTTTTACCGAGTTTTCCCTTACGGTAATAATATTAAATAATTTGTGGTAGAACAACAAACAACAACTAACAACGCCTGGTTCCCAAAGTGTGTCTGTTTAATAATAAGTTGGAATTTAATTATATAATTTATCATAAGCCTAGTAATGTCGAATAAATTCTTAAACCAACCTAAGCTTAGCAGCGTCGATGGAAATGTAAATAGGCTTGTGTCCTGAAAAAATCTAATTAGTCAATCAGATTATCAAAAAATATTTGACACGTATTTTTTCTTTTGTTACGTAAACCAAAATTGCCAAAGATTGACTTTTAAAATTCTCAATACTTCACGCCGTGCTATAATTTTTAGTGCGTTGTGACATCACGAGCCCCCACTCTAGAGTTTTGATGCGTTTTATCATTGTCAATATTCATTGATTTACAAAAACAAAAAATACGTGTTAATTATTTTCCAATACTCTAACTGACGGACTAAATAGATTTGAAATTTATTGATGGTGGAAACTAGCCTATTCTAACCATATTTTTACCAATCGTGCAAAAAACATTTATATCGCTAGTATAGAGCAGCGGTGGCCCAGTGGTGGCGGCCCCGACTTACGAACAGTAAGTCGTGGGTTCGAACCAGACAGGCACATTACTTTGTGTAATTTATTTCATCACCGCTGCTCTCAAAACGGTGAAGGAAAACATCGTGAGGAAACCGGCATATCCTAGAACCAAAAAATTCGAAGACATGTGACATCTACCAATCCGCACTGGGCCCGCGTGGTGGATTATAGCCCACTCCCTCTCATAGAGAGGAGGCCTGTGTCCCAGCAGTGGGAACATTAATAGGCTGATGATGATGATGATGATCGCTAGTATAAACATAATATCACTCCTGTAATCCTGGGGGTAGGCAGAGGTAGGTTATTACTCACACATTTCGCCAGTTATGTTTAAGTCCCTTGGGGGCGAGCCTATTGCCATCCACCGGGCACAAATCCAGACTCCGTGGCTGCTACTGAGAAATTCTTGATTGCCCGACCTGGGAAATGAACCTAAGATCTCGTGCTCAGGTGTCACGATTGCAAATGTTAGACCAAAGAGGCAGTGACACTAGCATTTTCATTCAACTGATGAAGAAACACACTCGCGCACGAAGGGTTCTGTACAATTATCTACAGGGTGTTAAAGACCTCATCACGAAGCCGTCAACCAAGCATTCTGTACGTCAAACTAAGTAACTTTACGCAAAAATTATTGCTGGGAAACGACTTTTTTTTTTGGGGTGCAAAATCATGTTTTGTGGTAGAACTCAATGTAACGCACTCAAAACATTGTGCTGATGGATGGATTGAATAGTACGGGGGTCGTGGAGGTGCTTAAAAAGCTTACATAAAAAACTTGTATTTAAAAAAAAACTTGTCTAAAAGTTGGAACTTTAACCCCCAATATCTCCGTAACTAGAAGGTTCCCAGGTATGGTGTAGAACAAAAATATGATCGCAATGACGAGAAGCACAAGTGCCTTTCGGCTTCGTTATGAGGTGTTTTACACCCTTTATACATCATTAGACAAAACGGCAAAAAAATCACGTTTGTTGTATGGTTATATTAATTTTTAAATTGAATATACAACTGAATATTCTGTGAATATTTCAAGCTGTTCTACCTGTTGCCGTTATAAATATCGACCAAAAAAATGTCTACATCTCTTTTTTAGTATCTCCTTTCGCAGGTATGCTGGAAGAGATTTCTTTAGAAATAAGCATCACCTTTGTACTATTTTCTGTTCCTTTCTACTTTTATTTATATTTAGTATGTACATGCCAAGCCTCGGAACCTATCCGAGGTGTGAGACAGGGAGACGTCATTTCTCGGAAACTGTTCACCGCTGCACTGGAGGATGTCTTCAAGGTTCTGGACTGGAGAGGGCTAGGCATCAACGTCAATGGCGAGTACATCACTCACCTTCGGTTTGCCGACCATATAGTGGTCATGGCTGAGACCATGGAGTACCTCAGTACAATGCTCGATGACCTCAGTAGAGTTTCCAGAAAAGTGGGTCTTAAAATGAACATGGACAAAACCAAGGTCATGTTGAATGCCCATGTCACACCGACTCCTATCAAGATCGGAGACTCTACACTCGAAGTTATAGACGATTATGTGTACCTGGGACAAACGGTCCAGTTAGGTAGGTCTAACTTCGAGAAAGAGGTCAATCGTCGAATCCGACTCGGCTGGGCAGCGTTCGGGAAGTTGCGCGGTATCTTCTCGTCCAACTTACCGCAATGTCTCAAGACGAAAGTCTATGACCAGTGTGTGTTGCCAGTGATTACATACGGGACTGAAACGTTGCTCACAATGGGCCTTATCAGAAGGCTTCGTCGTACAGGACCGGTCAATGTGGTGACACTTGTGGGAGGCCTATGTTCAGCAGTGGACGTCTTTCAGCTGAAATGATGATGATGATGATGTGTAGATAAATTCTTATTTTTTTTTTTTTTTTTTAAAACGGCAAAGAATCACGTTTGCTGTATGGGATTGTATGTTTTTATTTTATTCTGATTTTAGTGTTTTTGTTGTTATAGCGACAACAGAAAAACATCATCTATAAAAATTACAACTCTCTAGCTATCACGGTTCAGGAGATAGAGCTTGGTGACAGACAGACGCACAGACGGACAGTGCAGTCTTAGTAATAGGGTCCCGTTTTTACCCTTTGAGTACGGAACCTTAAAAAGAACATCTACGGATAGATTTTTAATCACAACTTCATCTAAGATTAATTTCACAAGTTTTCAAAACATACAAGCCTTCTTAATCAGATCTTGGCAGTCGTAACTACTCCCAGTAAGGTCCGTGAGAGAAATTTTGATTCAATCCCGTCTATCGGACCGAGCAACTTGGTACGGACCAAATTAATGTGTACGGGGACTTCATAAATTAAGGCGTATTGATCAAAGGTCCTATTAGAAGCCTCTTGAGTAAGTAGCTCTTGAATATACTTCGATTTTATTTTGTTTGGTTTTCAAAATGAATTTTGGGCAAAGTAAAGTTGAATTTTTATTAATAATAATATTCTTTATTTTTCGGACAACAGTGATCCATCGTGTTAGTAAGCAAAACAAAATAACTTATTTCTAGTGTTAGTAGCTGAGATACAATAGAGAAGACAGAGTAAATAGTATTGTGAAAAGGACATCCCCAGATTAATGTTCAGTGATTGTCCTTCTCACAAAACTTTTAATAATCGGAGAGTCAATACTCTCCGCTATAGTTTTTAGGATGCTGTTGCCACTCGCCCGCAACCTTGACAACAGCGACGCGGTTTTCTTACGAATGACGGCGTGGAAGCCATCAGCCCGCTTAGCATGAACGCCGTCGACACGAAAGGGACTCGACAAATCTTTTGTTCATCTGTCATTGAATCGACAAAATGACAGATGAACAAAAGATTTGTCGATTCTCTTTCGCGTCTACGGCGTTCATGCTAAGCGGGCTGTTCGGTTTTGCGCAAACATAGCAGATGCGCTGCACCATCGCGGCAGTCCCAACAGCATCCTAAAAATATTATTATATTGTACGCGTAGGTCATCGAACGTTCTTTTAGTATAGTTGACCCAAAGATTCCCCGTGTAAAAACACTGGCAATATGCCTTAAACAGTGTACAGTGTTATTAGGAGTCAAGATTTGTAATTAGGTTATTGAGTTTGCAGAAGATGAAATACAAAATAGCGGCCATATTATTCCACAATAATTTAGTAGGGTCAATCGGTATTTTCCTTGTAAAATTGTTGATTTTAAGGAAAGCGACTGTTAAATTATGTAATTATCTACATCTCATCTTTAACTTCCATACTTAATATTATAAATGATGTATATTCTTTTTTTAAATCATTTGACAATGTATAAGTAGTAAATTTTGACATTTCATTCATAAATAAAAATTGTGTTTATAAAACTTGACATTGTATAAAAAATCCCAATTTCGTGTCAACTAATTTATATTAATGGGGACTTTGCATTGTAACGACAAAGAGCTTTGTAAGTTAATTTTAATATTTTTAGTGTATGTGAAACTGTCTACAAAAGATCTTAATGTACTGTTGTGAATAAGAAGCCAAGAAACCAATCTGTATATAAGCGAGCGCTGCCCACAGCGCGCCCCTTTTTGTACGAGAGCCGTCAGACCGTCAACACGTCATCGTAGCGTCCGACATTTATTTTTCCTAATTCTACTTTTATGTGCTTTGCTAATTGCTGAATTTATTAAATTAATAACTGTAGCTGTAAGATTTTTCTTTTTAAAAAACAGTAACTTGCCATCTAATTTGCAACATCAGAAGTGGGATTCAATCCAATTTCTGTTTTTGTTGATTGGGTTTGTGCTTATTTAAAAAAAATGTCGGATCGCTCTCGGAGTCGTTGCCATAGCCGTGAGCTAGGCCGACGACATAGCAGACATCGGGTTGGTACGCAGACTCCGGAGATTGACCTACAGCGGGAACTGAAGGTAATGCGAACGCGTTTGAAGGAGCTAGAAAATCAAGCGTCGTTTGCACAGCCGAAACGCTCGCGCAAACAAACTTCACATGAGTCACCGCGGTTGCGGAGCTGTATTATTTCAAGTGCACGATGGCGGCCACAAGCGAGTGGTTGCTTACTTCAGTAGGCTTGCACAAGGCGCGGAAAATAAGTATCACTCATATGAGCTAGAAACCCTCGCTGTGGTTAAAGCCTTGCAGCACTTCAGACCTTATCTTGTGGGTGTGCGCTTCACCGTTGTTACAGACTGTAATGCGTTGAAGCTCACACAGCGCAAGAGAGATTTATTACCCAAGGTAGCCCGATGGTGGGTCTACCTTCAGGATTTTGATTTTGGCCTGGATTATCGCAAAGGCACACTTATGTCGCATGCTGATTATCTGAGTCGGAATCCTGTCAATGTGTGTACGATTCAGAAACCTCAAAGTTGGGCACAGATTGCACAGGCTGCCGACGAAGAAACGCAGGTTCTCATACAAAGACTCAATGATGGGCAACTTGATGCCACGCGATATATCGTAAAAAACGATATCCTTTACGTAAAGTATTCCCCTACTGGCGAAGCTTCCCGTTTCCTTTGTTATATCCCTAAAGGGCATCGGCTTAGTCTCCTTCGTGTGTTCCATGATGAACATAATCATTTTGGGGTTGATAAAACGGTTGATTTAATTATAAAGCACTTTTGGTTCCCTGGTTTGCGCAATTTTGTGTTAAAATATATCTCACATTGCCTAGTGTGCATTGCGCATAAGAAGGTCGCACGAGCCCCATTTCAACCTATTAGTTCTTGGGAAAAACCAGACCTACCCTTTGAAACCATTCATATGGATGCTTTGGGCCCTCCGCCTGAAGCTTATGGGTATCGTCATGTTTTAATAGTTATTGACGCGTTTTCCAAGTTTTGCCTCCTTTACCCTATGTATCGGCAAGATGCAAATGAGCTAAAGCAACATTTCAACAATGTTATATCCCTATTTGGAACCCCCAAATTAATAGTTGCCGACAGGGGCCGCATGTTTCAAAGTGCCGAATTCCTTAACTGGGTTAAAAGTATGGGGTGTGATACACACTTTATAACACCCGAAATGCACCAATCTAATGGGCAGGTCGAGCGTTATTGTCGGACGGTTCTTAATATGATGCGTATCGAAACTAACTATCGACAAAACGCATGGCCGACTGCTATATGGAAAATCCAGCTGGTACTGAACATCACCAAGCACAGAACTACGCAATGCTCTGCCCTCAATCTGCTGGCGGGTATTGAGGCAGCTACGCCGCTTATAAGAAGTTTGGTACGTGATGTTGCGTTCGAGGGTTCCAGTCCTAATAGAGAGAGCCTACGTGAAATGAGGAGACAGAGAACAACGGAACGACTTAGGCAGAATCGGCACCAGCAAGATGCTTACGTCAATCAAGGGAGGAAGCCTCCCCGAGCTTTTGAACTAAATGGTTTGGTTTTTGTGCGAAAGCAGGCTCAATCGACCGGAAAGTTGGACTCCTGTATGCGTGGCCCCTACCGCATCGTGAAGACGCTGCCACAAGGGCGCTACGAGCTCCAGCTTTTGGCCGGTTCGTATGGGAAGTACACGCAGGCGGCTGCGGAGTACATGATCCCATGGCGCGGAGAGTGGACTCCTGAAGTATGTGCTGCTTACTTCGATGGTGAGTGATTTATGCCTCTCTTATATATGAAGCTTCATATGTGTTTGTGTTTTATTGTTGTGTGTGTTGGGATAAGCTTCACGTAGTGCCTCTTTCCTGACCAAATCTTGACCTTGTGTGTTCGGATAAGCTTCACGTAGTGCCTCTATCCTGACCAAATCTTGACCTTGTGTGTTCGGATAAGCTTCACGTAGTGCCTCTATCCTGACCAAATCTTGACCTTGTGTGTTCGGATAAGCTTCACGTAGTGCTTCTATCCTGACCAAATCTAGACCTTGTGTGTTGGGACAAGCTTCACGTAGTGCCTCTATCCTGACCAAATTGAGTTACGAGTACGCTTTACAGCTAGCCTCTGACTCCGCTAAGCTTTTTGCCACACAGTGGGGCTATTTCTTAGCTGAATATCAAGATGCGTCTTGATATATGACTTACCCCGGCTAATTTATCGAGACAAGCTTCACGTCGTGCCTCTATCTCGATGGCTTAGTGTGTGCCAGACCACAATCAATGATGTGCGTATGCACAATGCGTAGTTTTGTGTATAGAGCACATGGTTTTCTATCCTATGCAGATGCAGACCATGAAGATGAGGAGTCTACACTTGTTACGGTCGAGTCAATCTCGCCAGCCAACCAGTCTGTCTCCCAGCCACATCCTAGTATCTCCGGGACCCAGGCTGAAGCGCCGCGGCATCTCATCGAGCCTGAGCCACTACAGCTTCAGGTCGAGCCTGAGCCACTGCAGCTTCACATCGAGCCTGAGCCACTGCAGCTTCAGGTCGAGCCTGAGCCACTGCAGCTTCACATCGAGCCTGAGCCACTACAGCTTCAGGTCGAGCCTGAGCCACTGCAGCTTCACATCGAGCCTGAGCCACTACAGCTTCAGGTCGAGCCTGAGCCACTGCAGCTTCACATCGAGCCTGAGCCACTACAGCTTCAGGTCGAGCCTGAGCCACTGCAGCTTCACATCGAGCCTGAGCCACTACAGCCTCACATCGAGCCTGAAGGGCGTCCAGCAGACATAGCCTCCTTAGCTATGCTGGAGACCGACCACCAGAGCTGAAGACATCATGAAGGAGCCCGGGACGGCCTCCTGTCAGGAGAGGCCGTGTTGTGAATAAGAAGCCAAGAAACCAATCTGTATATAAGCGAGCGCTGCCCACAGCGCGCCCCTTTTTGTACGAGAGCCGTCAGACCGTCAACACGTCATCGTAGCGTCCGACATTTATTTTTCCTAATTCTACTTTTATGTGCTTTGCTAATTGCTGAATTTATTAAATTAATAACTGTAGCTGTAAGATTTTTCTTTTTAAAAAACAGTAACTTGCCATCTAATTTGCAACAGTACCATATACTCAAAAATAAATAAATCTTATCTTAGCGAAAGGGATTTGTATTGAAAGACGCACCACGGTCGTATTTCTATATCAATACGTTTGAATGTCCATTGGCAAAAAATTAAATCCCTTGCCATGCCATCCCGGTCTGCGTTAGCCCTTATGCGGCCTATGTTCATCAATTTGATGTCCACTAAGCTAATATAATCGCAATAATATAAGTATCGATACAAAAGCGTTTGTCAAAATGAGATACGGTGATCATCAGCTACGATGAGCACCAATGACGTCATATTTGATGGTCACTAGTCATAGCCAATACGACAGTCGTTACAGGTAGTCAGTGGCCCAAAAAAAGTCTGACAACCAGTCTTGCCAAGGAGTATCGTATTACCCAGTACTAACTGGGTTGTGGAGGTCAGATAGGCAGTCGCTCCATGTAAAATACTGGTATTCAGCTGCATCCGGTTAGACTGGAAGCCGACCCCAATAAAACTTGGGAAAAGGCTAGGAAGATGATGAGTCATAGCCAATACGAGATACGACATAGAAACTAACCTTTTGACGGTTAATTGATGAACACTGAGCCCAGTGATCATCCCTATGAACTGTCAACAGAAATACGCAATAGCCCTACTGATCGTAATGTTTGGCATGGAGATAGATTATTATATCCTCTACTGGCTAATACGATACTCCTTAAGTAAGACTAGTTGTCAGACTTTCAGGCCACTGACTTCCTGTAACGACTGTCAAAGATCTACAAATGACAGCCGGGACCAACAGCTTAGCGTGCTTTCCGGGGCACGTAGGAAACTCGGGATGTAATGGGTGGTCCCATCCACAGACCAACCTAGGCAAGCGCAGCTTAACCTAAATGTTTATCCGACTGGCTGTTATTATTTCGCCTCAAGTATGGAAATGTACCACTCCTTGCCCGTGGTACAGTTGGCTAGGTCCGGTTGACTGGACCATGGTAAAAAAATTTAACAGGGTAATAGCTTCGCCCCCTATTACATGGGACTTTATCAAAACTAGCGAAATGTGGGTGTACTATTATGTACATCTCTGCCTAACCCTTCAGAAATTACAGTCGTAATATTATGTTATGTCATTGCACAGCTTCCTGGCGCGCAAAGTCATGAAGTTGCAGAAAGATAACCTTTACTTAATGTATAGAAAAAAGAATTCAATTGGAAAGCGAACGAAGGAGATTCATAAAATCATATTAATATGTAATCATTAAAATTCAGGTAGAATCCATGTCTGCGCACACTGAGTTTAAAATATTCATCAGAAATCCATGACTTTAATTTTAATTAAAGTAAATGCCGCAATTAAATATAGAATATACTAGTTTTATATAATAATCCGCGTTAAGCTTTTGTAACACTAGCGCTATAAAAGCACTACGTAAAACAATTTCTTCCATTGTATGACAGCTCACACGATGAAAAAACTACGATATTTAACATGTTGTTTTCATTAAAACATTCTAGTTAAGCACGTCGGAAACGAGACGAGTAAAAACGTGATAAAAATGTAATACCAGAACACCACAAAACCTTGGAACAAACACGTAAGGTATCTTGAACCTTAGGCATTTGAAATAAGAGTTATGAATTGAATGTTTGAGTTAAAGTGCTAAGTTGGTAAAGTACAAAAGTAAAGCCATACAAACAGCGACTTCTGCCTTCGACAAGCAGTTTGTATAACAAACGAAACGTAGATTTACGAGGATTCCAACTTTTCTATTAAAAAACTAATACAAAACAGAAGGGATGAAATATTTCTTGTTGGTAACGCGGTTGAAAACGTTCTCTGAAATGTATTGTACTATTGTAAAAAAAAAATTAACCCTGGTCCGGTCAACTGTACCACGGTTCACAGAAAAAAAAATGGTCCAGTCAACTGTAACACTGTTAAATTTTTTTACCATGGTCCAGTCAACCGGACCTAGCCAACTGTACCACGGGCAAGGAGTGCTATTACCATCAACCAGGTGCAAATACATTACATACGTTGGCCGTGTGGTATCCGGCAGAGTAGAGTAGAACCAACCCATTACACTCACGGGTGTCGTATAAGGCGACTAATGTCTGAGGCAGAACACCTTGCGCCTCCGTAGACCAGAGAATGGGCAGCAGCGTTTTCTGTTAGTCTTTCATCACTGCGATCTCCAATCCGCCTGCCAACCGTGGAGATTACGGCAAATTCCTCCCATCATGGGAGAGGCTTATGTCCAGCAGTGGACGTTATGGGCTGTTGTTGTGTTGTGAGGTGCAAATCCAGACTCCGTGGCTGTTACTGAGAAATTTCCGATAACACTTTGCCCGACTTGGGAATCGAACCCAGGAGCTTATGCTCAGCAGTCGCACTTGCTACCACTACAGCAACGAGGCAGTCAAGACGAGGCAGTCAAAACGAGGCAGTCAAGTCGAGGCAGTCAAGTCGAGGCAGCCAAGTCGGGGCAGTCAAGGCTGTGCAAAGAACGATACCGTATTTAATTCTACTCCTTATGGCATGTAGTATAATCATCTGATTATGGAGAACATCTAAGAACTCACTTCATATACCCTACTCAAACCTTACTACCCTACCCAAAAATGATAACAAGCGTCGAACGTAGTGATCAAATTACATTCACATAAAGTCCCTTCCCGATCCCAATTCAAACTCCTCCAACATAACTCAAGCTTCTTCAAAACATAATATAATTTGTACGGAACTCAATTTTATACACATTGGAGTTACCAAAGAGGTTTTAAACAAAATTTTGCTCGATATATATACAAGAGTGAAGTTTCGCCTCGTCAAGTGAAGAGCGAGGTATTAGTAACTCTTGTAACTTGCCTTGTTTGAAATTAATAGCTTCGGTACTAGGAATTGAAGGTACCTAAGTATGATATAAAGAGAATATTAAGTTTCAGATACCTGCGTGGGTGATTTTCTTAACGTATTCAGTTTTGTTAACTATTTTCGACTCGGCGCGCCCTAAGGACATCGCTAGACAAAGTGACATTTTATGTTACTGATAATGTTGTCGATTCTGTTGTGCACAAACTAAACTTAATTTAGGCTATTGTTTTTTTTTCTTCCTAATAAAACGAGAAAGAGTCGGACGTAATTTAGAGCTGTCAAATTTAGTTGGAACTAATATATATTTCCACAAACACAATAAACACAAAAACACACATACATACAAATGAAGGGTACACGTAAAAACATGTAGACTAAAAACACGGTGAAGCGCATAAACTAGTTTGACATCTCTAACTTAGTTCGTAGCTATAGCCGTCCTTTTCTCGCACTGCCTTTTAGTAAAAAACTATTTCCAAAAAAAAAACCGACTTCAAAATACAAAAAAGTAAAAAATAACTTTAGCTTCAGAAGTCGGTAACCTTTACCTGAAGCTAAAGTTATTTTTCACTTTTTTGTTTTTTGAAGTCGGTTTTTTTTTTTTTTGCAATTTTTTTTTATTTTTCCATTTTTAGTTGTAATATCCTATACAAATATTTGTAATGCATTTATTTTACATTTTTAACAACACATGTCATGGTAACAGGCATCCCCATTAAATGGAACTTAACATACCTAAACTGTCGAAATTTGGGTGTATTGTACACATCTGCGTACCTCTCAGAGCATACAGGCGTGATGTTACGTCATGATGTTGTATAAACAATAAATATCCAAACGATTGCAACAATCACGACCGACTTACCGTCTAGTTTTGAAGAGTTCCATTGTATATCTCCGATGATCAGCATCAGATCTTCACCAAATTTAAATGCGACTATCTCAGGAGTATACTCTTTGAAATAAAAAAAGAATTTTGAGAATTGCTCCACAAATCGAGGAGAAATCGGTGAACACACATGAAATTATACCGCACGACTGAAGTAAAAATGTTCATAAAATGAAAACTACTAGGCCAAACTATGTCAAATTTTTATGGAACCAAATGGCAACTATTCCGCATCAAAGTAAAGAAGAATCACGTAAATCGGCTCATAAATCTCAGCGTAATCCGTGTACATACATTAAAAAAAAAATACCAATCGAATTGAGAACCTCCTCCTTTTTGAAGTCGGGTAAAAATATAGTAATAGCCTAAATTAAGTTTAGTTTGTGCACAAAAGAATCGACACTAATGTTAAAGTTAAAAAGTATGGAACTGGCTTATGCAATCAAAAAGCTTATACCAATCTAATTGAAAATCGTAGAAAGTAGAAAAGCTTTGAAAGCGACTTGTCTAGGCTTTTCCCTAGACTTTTAATATTCAAACGTAGTTTGAACAGACGATTACTGAATAAATGGCTGATTTTATAAAAAAAAAAGTTTCTTCTGTCGATAACATACCTGCCTGATACAACTATCAACCGAAAATAAACCCTATATTTGTTGGTTGGGGCTTAATTTAGTTCAGCAAAGTGAAATTAGTTGGGTTTGTAAAAAATACTTTTTTTTCTGCTTTTATCCCAGCATCACATTGAAACATTCTATTTTATAATACAACAGATCTTTGTTTTATTTTTGTTAAAAAACTTTTTCAGCGCGTGAATATTTGACAATAGAGAGAAAAAGGGTGTTTTCGTACTCGGTAATGAAAAAAGTTTACAAAATATAATACAGCTTTACATGTAAACCAGTCTGGTCTGAAAAAATATTTTGTTCCGGTGAATTTTTTCGGCAGAGTAAGGTAGGTATTAACGGACTGTATTACGGAACTCCGAAGTTTAAAACTCCGATGTACGTTATTCAGAATGTTCGTTATCACGAAGTACGTTACTCCGAAAGTACGCTATGACGAATTACGTTATTCAGAATGGTCGTCATCGCGAAGTACGTTACTCCGAAAGTTTACTATGACGAATTACGTTATTCAGAATGTTCATTATCGCAAAGTACGTTACTCCGAAAGTTTGCTATGACGAATTACTTTATTCAGAATGTTCATCGTCGAGATTCTGAGAGAGTATTTCGTTTTTATGTATATAGATGTTAGGATATGTAATGTCCAGGGTCAGCAAATAATACACGCTCTTGCAGCAGTTTTATATATTCACCATCAAAGCCATCTCTTTTACTGCTGGAATAGTTTGACAGACTTGAACCTATGAAAAACACAGATAATATAATTCCAGCCAGTACCTACATTACACTCCTTCCTGCTAAATCATTACATAACATAACTAAAAGAGAAATAAACAAGCTTTATTCTAAACCTTATAATTAGGGATCTTAAGCCTACATTGCCTAAACGGGCGTTGTGGAGTCGACGGCACCAGGGGCAAGACAACCTGACCATCCGTGGAAACCTGAGCGTCTACAGTTGTTTGCTCGTTAATGGGTGGAGCCAGCGGCGGCTCGGCCTTTTTACTTGGCGACCCTTCCGACTGAGCCCCTTCACCAAGGTCTTCACCCGCCTCATGAGTCGTCTGAGAATCAGTTACCGATCGCTCCATAATACTAGGACCACTAGATACTAAAGATAATCTCCCTCCTGTTCTCCTACGCAATTGGTCAATATGCCTGTGAACTGTCTCTCCGGTTTGCCCCATGACTCTGTAATTACTAGGACCTAGCGAATCTAATATTCTACCGGGAATCCATTTTTCTCCTTTTAGGTATTGTCGATACCATACATCATCCCCCTTATTCCCGACACACCTACTCGCCCCTTCCACAGATTCTACCTGTCTTTGTTGGACTCGCTGTACCTTGTTTTCCCTATCCGGTTTGATAGTGTCCAACCGTGTACGTATACGCCTGCCTAACAATATCATCGCCGGACTTTCTCCAGTTGTGGAATGTTCCACATTCCTATAATGCAGTAAATATGTCCAAATGGCTTTATCTATATTTTGTTTTTCTGTCATAGCTTTCTTTATTACTCTTTTTAGAAGTCTAACTGCATTTTCTGCTAATCCATTTGAAGCGGGATGGTAAGGGGCTGTAAAAATGTGTTCAATTCCGTTAGTTTTTGTAAAATCGTGAAATTCCTTCGACGTGAACTGTGTACCGTTATCACTAACTATCTGTCTAGGTAAGCCCCATCTACTAAACAACTCGGTTAATCTATCGATAAGATTGAACGCTGTAGTGTTTGAAACATTGAATACCTCCAACCATTTGGAGGTAGCGTCCACTACCACTAGGTATGTTATTCCGCCTATAGGACCCATGTAGTCGATATGTATCCTACTCCAGGGTCGGTTCGGCCAGGGCCACATGCGAGGTGCTTGCCGAGGCGGCGCATCTGCCTGGGCCGCACACACTTCGCACCCCCGACACATGTGCTCCACAGCTTCATCGACCCCAGGCCACCATACATAACTTCGAGCTAAAGCTTTCGATTTTACTATACCCATGTGCGGTTCATGTAACATTAATAATACCTTACCCCTACATGCTTCTGGTACTACTAGTCTATACCCCCACATTATGCACCCTAATTCTTCATAAAGTTCCTTTTTCCTATTGAAGTATGGTTTTAAACATGTTATCTCACATTCAGTAGGCCAACCATCTCTTATATAACTCAATATTTTTGACAACTCCCCATCTCGCATTGTTTGACATTTAATTTCATTATAGTTTAATAGCAATGATTGTTGTACGAAGTGCAAATGAGTTTGCTCCGGCTGCACAGCCGTAGTTGAATTACTTGAAACTAGCGGTAACCTAGAAAACCCGTCTGCTCCGTTTTGATCGGTGCGTACGTACTCGATAGTGAATGAATAAGCTGATAAGATAATTGCCCATCTTTGCATTCGGCTCGCCACCATAGTCGGTATTCCGGTATTCGGGCCAAATATTGAGACTAATGGTTTATGATCCGTTCGTATAATGAAATTACGGCCATATAAATACTGATGAAATTTATTCACGCAAAATATAATAGCTAGCGCCTCACGGTGTATTTGTGAATAATTTTTTTCCGCTTCTGTAAGTGTGCGTGACGTATAGGCGATCGGCCGCTCGCCTCGTTCGCTAGGCTGTGTTAAAACCCCACCAACCCCGCGCGCGCTTGCGTCACACGTTAATATCAATGGTTTTCGAGGTTCGTAATGCGCTAACACTTGTGCCCCCGCTAGTATATTTTTTATTTCTACAAAAGACTTTTCACACTCAATCGACCAATCCCACTGTTTACCTTTCTTTAACAGTTCGTAAAGTGCTGCTAACTTACCGCTCATATTCTTAACAAATTTCCCATAAAAATTGGTAATTCCCAAAAACGACCTTAATTCAGTTACATTTGTCGGTCGGGGAATGTTAATGATGGCCTGTACCTTGGTCGGATCTGTTTTAATTCCCTCGTTGCTAATGATATAACCCAAATACTTCACTTCTTTTACTAAAAACACACATTTATTACTCTTTAATTTAAGACCATATCGATGTAATCTACAGAAAACCTCCTCTAGAGCTTCTAAATGTTCACGTTTGTTTTTCCCACCTATTATTACATCGTCAAGAAAACTTTCCACGTTAGGAATTCCCTTCAACAAATTGCACATAATACGTTGAAAAATGCCTGGACTTGACGACAGCCCGAACACCAACCGATTATACCTATACAGACCCCGATGGGTGTTTATGACTGTATATTCCTTAGAATCATCTAGCTCAATTTGGTTATAGGCTTGGGATAAATCTATTTTAGAAAAATAAGAAGTACCGCTAAGTTTAACTATTAGATCCTCGATTTTGGGTAATGGATAGCGATCCGTTAGTAAGACAGGGTTCAAAGTCGCTTTATAATCAGCACAGATTCTCAGAGACCCGTCGGGTTTATTTACCGGCACCAGTGGTGAGGCCCAGTCGGAGCAGTCGACGGGCTCAATGATGCCGTCGCGCAGCATGGCGTCAAGTTCATCGTCGAGCCGGCCGAGCAGTGCGTACGGCACTGGTCGTGCCCGGTGGAAGACCGGCGTTGCACCTTCTCGCACCCGCAGCGTTGCCTTGCCTCCAGTGTACCGCCCCAACCCACCGCTGAACAACTCCTTAAACCTGTTCAAGAGTTCGTTTATTTCATTAGACATATTAACTTCTTTCCACTTAACATTATTGCAACTACTGAAGACGGGAATTTTTATTTTTAACTCTGCTAGCCACTGACGGCCGAGCAATGAGGTGGTACCTCCCCCTATTACAAATAACTCTAATTGTTTACTACAATCCCCGTAACCAACCGCAGGTTTGATTACTCCTAGAGGTTTAATTTTCGTGCCGTCATAAAAATTCAATACAAGATCACTTAGTTCTAATTTATGAGCACTGAAAAACTTATTATACGTTCCCTCACTAATGCACGATACCGCTGTACCGGTATCAATCTCCATTTCAATAGTAACATTATCAATACATATAGGCAACTTTACCGCTCGATAGTCGTTCAAGTACAGATGATGGAAATCATCTTCCGGCGACACCTCCTCGCACGGTGGATTTTCCCTCGCCTCTCCGTAGTTCACCGTGGAACGCCTAACCCCAGCGCCTCCTCCCCAGTTCGTCACTCTGTTCGGGCACACGCGTCGCAGGTGTCCCGGCCGTCTACAACTGCTGCACTCGTAGTTACGGAATCGGCAACTAGCGTAAGTATGTTCTGTTGCCCCGCATCCCTCACAGTTGAAACGCCGACCGCCACCTGAGCAGCCACCGCCAGCATGCGGTCTCGAGCTAAACGTGGAGCTGTGACGCGCTGTCGCTGCTCTGTTACCGCCCGCGCTGCGGCCAGCCCGCGCGCCACGCAACGCTTTCCGTTCGTTACCGCCGGTATCCCCGCTGCTGCCGAGCGCATGCACCGCCTGCCCCGGCAACGTCCCGCTGCCTGCGGCATCGCCCCCGCTGCTCACCGCTGCTTTCGACTCCACCGCGGCTGCATCCCGCTCCGCCGCTTCTAGTGAACTCGCCAACCTTACAGCGTCCGTGTATGATACTGTATCGGCCTCCGCAAATAGCCGTTGGCGAATTATGTCACTCCGTAGACCGCAGACAAACTGATCTCGCAGATTATCATTTAATCCGTCTTTGAACTTGCAATATCGAGCGAGTTTCTTGAGTTCAGCTAGGTACGCGGCTACGTTTTCCTCGCTGGATTGTCTCCGTTGTCTAAACCGATAACGTTCTGCAAGTACCGACGGCGTTGGTTCTAGATGTTTCCGTACAAGATCAACCGCCTGGTCGAATGTTAATTCCGCTGGCTTTCGTGGACTAGCAAGATTGCATAATAATTCATATGCCTCATCCCCCATGATGGCTATTAGGGTAGGCAATTTAGTGTCATCACTAATTTTATTCACTTTAAAATACATATCTAAACGGTCCACATACACTGACCACGTGCCCGACTTTAAGTCGAATTCTTTTATTTTTCCTATGGACATTGTATTTTAGGTTCGTACGCTACGACAATTACCGCGAAACACTCGTTTAGCACGCGAAAAGCTCTGAATTTAACAATCCTCGTCGCCACTGTAATGTCCAGGGTCAGCAAATAATACACGCTCTTGCAGCAGTTTTATATATTCACCATCAAAGCCATCTCTTTTACTGCTGGAATAGTTTGACAGACTTGAACCTATGAAAAACACAGATAATATAATTCCAGCCAGTACCTACATTACAGGATATTTATTATCACATTAACAATCTAGATGCATACCTATTAAATTATTTTTTACGTGTTTCCCTTAAGGTGATTACATGAGCTGAACGCGAGTTTTATAATGCAAAAAAGCATTTGATTCACTGCAATAAACAAAACCAGAAAAATATATGATATTCTACAGGATCTAAGCTAGTACGATAGTGTTTTTAAAAAACATAATACAACTAATTTTATTCGATAGAAAAAAAACACGAACTTATCTCTAAAAATTTCTTTTAACGAGTAAAAACCGTACTTAAATACATACGATTATTCTGATTTTTGGCAAATAATTCTACAAGCAACATTATTAGCACCATAGTGTTTTACTTTTTTAGTCCAATCATTAGTTTTTTAGTAAATCGCAAAAAACCAGTCATTTCGCACTATTCGGCCCGCAGTGACTGACGTAACAACCACTTTGTAGTGCAAGCTGATCAGAACCTTATTCTAATAGTATTTCAGTCAAAGTTTGAACCACCACAAATAGAGTTGCTAATTTAGCTGTTGTAATCGCCTTAATTTAATTAATCGAAATCAAGAAATAAATATACAGGGTGTAAACGGACCCTTCACAAAACCGTCAACCAAGTATTCTATACATCAAACTAAGTAACCCTTTGCACAAATATTGCTGGGAAATATAGTAAAACTCAAACTAACGCACGCAAAACATTATGCTGATGTATGTATCGAATATTTAATGGATCATGGAGGTAATTAAAAAAAAAGTATAGTATTAAGAAACCAAAAAAAAAAAAAAAAAAACTGTTGAGAAAGTTGAAACTTTGACCTCCAATATCTCCGTAACTAGAAGGTTCCCAGGTATAGTCTAGGTATAGTCTATCGATATGATCGCAATGACGGAGAGAATAAGTACCTTATTATCTTTCGGCTTCGTTAAGGGTATTGTTACACCCACAAAAAAAAATTAAAAAAATACCAAAAGTGTAGAAATTTAGTGTGAGTGCTTCCACACTTTTGCACCCTAAAAAAATGTACTTTAGGTAAATACACTAGCTATCAAACTAAAAGCGAAATACTCTCTCAGAATCTCGATGATGAACATTCTGAATGAATAATTCGTCATAGCAAACTTTCGGAGTAACGTACCTCGCGATAATGAACATTCTGAATAACGTAATTCGTCATAGTAAACTTTCGGAGTAACGAACTTCGCGATGACGAACATTCTGAATAACGTAATTCGTCATAGCGTACTTTCGGAGTAACGTACTTCGTGATAACGAACATTCTGAATAACGTACATCGGAGTTTTAAACTTCGGAGTTCCGTAATACAGTCGTATTAACGATTTTGCGTTCGTAATATTATAATATAGAGACATGAAAAAATTTAGTACTCTGGGACAAATTTTTTATGAATTTAACCATTAATTTGGTTTGGCAATTTGCCATCCAACATTTCATAGTCATTTACTTTACTTCAACTTAAGTTGTAATATTAAAAGCCAAAAAGCCAAGCAATAGGGGGAATATGCACGTATTTTTTTCTTTACTTAAATTAATAAAATACAGTAAGTTACTATCAACCCAAGAAAAGTATTAAAAGTTGAGTTCAACTGCTGCTTGTCGCACAAAAATAATATTAAACTCCTGCAATTTTCTACGTCAGTTCAAACGTAGCTATCGCGGCCATGATGTGACGTCATTATCCACAATCTGCCTTGTTTACATATAATTTTTTTGGCCTCAATAAAATAATTTTACTAATTGTATGTGCTTTATTCGAATAAAATTGCAATAACAATATGAAAATAAAATTTTAATGATAAGCACTTTTCAAATAAAAGTGTTTTTTTGACACAATGAACTTTGACGTCAATACCGGCGTTATCGAGGACGATGCGTTTTGAGAGTGCGTTCCGTTTCATCAAAAACATGCTACATAAAACAGTAAATTGTAAAATAAGTGATGTATTAGAAACTTAAACAAGTGTACCACAATGTTTTTATGCGCAATACAAGGCGTTTTTCATAAATAAAAAGAGTTTTGTATTTCTTGCATATTCCCATTGTCAGAACCAAACTGGACACTTATTTTAAGAATTCCTTTTTAAGTATGAGAGTGGTACTGCCTACAAGGTGTAAATGAACAGTTCAAGAAGCCAATAAAGCATTCTGTACATCAAACTAACTCTGCTCTACGCAAAAATAGTTGCAGGGAAACGACTTTTTTATTTGGGTGACAAATCACGTTTTACGCTATGCTGATGCTATGCACTGAATAGTACGGAGGTCGTGGAGGTACTTAAAGTAAAGTCAAAGCATTAAAATTAGTATAAAAAAAAAACAACTTGTGAATAAGTTGGAACTTTGACCCCCAATATCTCCGTAATTAATTGGTTCCCAGGTATGGTCTAGCTAGAGCAAAACAAACATCGCAATGACAAGGAGAACAAGTGCCTCTCGGATTCGTTAAGAGTACTTATATCCCCTCTATAAGCATTTAATAAAGGCTGGTGTGCCTTACATCGCTTCTGATGTTACATGAAAGGAAAACATACGACAACTTACGCAGATAAGGTGCTTACGTGATTGCACATCCTTGTATATTACTTCTGAAAGAGTTTTCCCTTAAATTAAAAACCCAATCGGTGCCTTATGGAAGGTTCGGGAAGCCTGCCAGCTACTGGCATTATTGGTTCCACTTCGGGAGTTTTACGACAATTTTGTGGAAGTTAAATCGGGACATAAATCAGGTAGATTTCTTTACTGTTGTAATGTTGGTTGGTAATTGCCTTTTTTTCGGATGGGAAATCATCAAATGACTCCTCCTGCTCTGGGCGAAGCAGGAGGGAGTGTCAGACTTTTACTGACTAAAACCCATCCATGTTCCTTCATCGCCCTTTCTGTTCCAGGGCCACGGTATCTCTTTCGAATAGTCCCGCAACCCAGTCATCGGTCCTTGCGGAGTTGCGGACCTCTTCCTTTTGCTGACTCTCTTTGAGGCGCGCGTGGAACACGAACGCGCCGTCGACTCGGCCTGTCGTCATGAGACGAACGGACGGCGAGCTAGCCAAGGCCAGTCCATCAATTGCAATAGTAATAATAAGTATAATAGTAATAGTGGGTGATTCCTGGCTGATATGATGAATAGTTTATAATCAACATTGACATTAACAACACCGAAGGCCCGCGCCTACGATTCGTACGGAATCAATGTTGATTATTTACAATCAAAGTTGATCAAAAAAAAAAATCAAAAAAAAAAAAAAAAAAGAACAAATCAAATAAAAAAAAAAAAAAAAATAATAATATTGTGAATCAATGTTGATTATTTTTTTTTTTTTTTTTTTTTTTATTTTTTATTTATACTCGATGAAGATATTCAAATTTAGAAACTAGCCTCTACGTGAGATCGAATTTACACAGTCAGCAATTTGTATCCATAATCTCTTAGCCAGTAATAAAGAGATATTTTTATTCAAAAAAGAAAAACATAAGGCATACAATTAACGAACCACCAGATTTATCAAAATGTAATGGCAAAAAATCACCTTTGATTGCCAAAATTAGTAAATGATCACCAAAATTAATCCCCATTTTATCGTGAAATTAGAACCAAACATTTATTTTTATAGTTAATGACCACCAGAAATTGAACTGTTATCTGTTACTGTTAGCTCTTGCATCCGAGTCGAGGGAGGAGACCCGCGAAACCACGAAGGATGTGGCGGGGTATATTCGCTCGCTTCGCTCGCTCATTCGACCCCACCATACCCTTCTAACCTAATCTATCCGTGTCGGGGTGCCCCAAGTCCGCCTAGGCAAAACCAGTTTGTCATCAACCACCTTACTAAAATTGCTCAATTTACTAAATTTGGTGATCAATTGATATTATAGGTGATCGATGTTAGTGGTCACAAAGTAATTTTTGGCGGTCATTATATTTTAACTTATCAAAAACAAAACATAATAAAAAGAAGAAATGCAAGTTTCACTCATTTGAAAAGCTTCCGACCTGCCAGCTAGAAAATATTTTCCTGAACAAAACTGTTATATACAACCGATTGCCGGTTTCATTTGTCTCACGTAACGACGCATACAGTGCATAGGAAAAAAGTAACAAAAAAGGTTTTATCGCGTCGGTGTCACGGGCATATTCTGGATAGGATTTTTCACGTATCAAAAAGTTTTACGTACCGAGAAGGTTTGAGCCGAATGTAGTGCAAAAAACCGTGAAATAAACGCATGGCCGACCGTTGTAAATCTGTATTTTGACAATGGTTAGACTGAAAAAAAAAGTAAGCTGTTGACTTTTAAATCTGGTGCCAGATAAAAACTGACGTTTGTTTGGCACGGTTTTTTAGGTGCGGGTACAAAATATGGCTTTGTTGATTTTACAATTATTGGAAAACTTTTGCGTTCAAATACTGCGCAAGAAAAACAAAAGGTTTTTACGTTTTCCATTCGACTTAAACTTCAGCTTTTTGGTTCATGTGCTTTATGATACAATATAGAGGCAATCAGTAGAAATGACATCGACAAAATGTGATCCCATTTTTCAGTGACGCCTTGACGCAAAACTACAAAATTATATTATAATTGCCAATTTTGGCACTTTCACCAGAACTAGTCGAGCGAGTAGTCCATAGAGTGCAGCTGCAAGCACGATTACTTAGGTATAAGGAAATTGACATTTACCTAGATCTGTACCTAATCTTCCACACGAAATGTGCTGATAAACATAACGGCTACCATAACACAGTAATCTCATGGTCATTTGCCGAAATGTCACTCCATTACAACTTTACATTTATTTTCTAGTCCGGGCTAAGATAACACGCTTTTTATCCTGCGCAAATGTGGTGTGGTGAGTGCACTTATATGAATAACTTTAAAATGTGGACGAACACGACTCGACGGGAGACAGGACGCCATATTACTTCTGTTCGTTCCATTTTTGAATTATATTTTTTTAACATATTTTTTATGGCTTGCGTCGTTTGACACGTTCATAATTTGAAATTGTTTATTGTGTTTTCGAAGCTTCAGGGTTAGATGTTTATTTTCGTTCGAGATAACAAAACTTGTTGGTATCTAAGTAGAACAATAACAATATTCTCTCTGTTGTTTCGAGTGAAACCAGAAACTCGTTTATCATGGTTGACGGATTTTATACGCACGAGCATCTCCTTTAAGTAGGTACTAGGTACGAGCGTGGGTATTCCTCTGATATCGAAACCGAGAAAACAAAGCACTCAGACCTGAAAAACATTTTGTAACCATAATAAAATTCAGTTTATCATTCACGATTTTATCGTTATTCAAGAAAGAAGGTCTTAAGTTCTAAATCAATGATATTCTAACAAACAGATATGTTATACACCTACAAAACCACCGAAAAAAGTGTGCCGCGGGGCAGAGCCAGCTCACATACACGCAGTGACGCAGAATAAAGAAAAAACAGGCCAATTGGCCGGTTTTCGAGGCTTCACGATTGCGCGCTTACAACATATCTGTATAGTAGAATATCATTGTACTAAATCCAGTGCTTAATTGATTCTGAGTCATGTAGTTAGGTACTTATTTTAAGCCGAGGTGACATTGATGAACACAGAAAGTAGTACCTAGCAAGTCTATTTACATAGCGTCTAAACCTTTAAAGAAATATTCTCGAGTAAATAAAATATGTCTAACAAAGCCAAATAGAAATAACCACGTAACGTAATCCAGGAGGGCGTCAATCATAATTTTAATAAAAAGCTTGTATTATATATTTCCCTAAAGTAGCGATATTTATACGTGTTTTCTGTGAGCAAAGCCGGGCTCAACGAGATCTCAATTTGTAAAGACAAAGCCCCTATCCATCATCCGAAGGGAGCGAACTGAAAGAAAACCCGCCTCACCAATTTTTAGGGAAAGAAAAAAGGTCGGGTTCCGTATAGTTGAGTCTCAAACTAAAATGTTATTGTAGTAGGTAACACGATACAGAGGTGAAAAAAAAAACAATGTGTTTATAGGAGAACAACGATATAGTACGAAAACATTCTTAGTTTCATCATCATCATTTCAGCCGAAAGACGTCCACTGCAAGACATAGGCTTCCACTAAAATAAGATTTTTTCGGCGAAAGCCAACTTAATACAGGGTGTAAACCAATGATATTCTAATAAACAGATATGTTATACACCTACAAAACCACCGAAAAAAGTGTTCCGCGGGGCAGCGCCAGCTCACATACACGCAGTGACGCAGAATAAAGCAGGCAAAACGACCCAATTGGCCCGTTTTCGAGTCTTCACGATTGCGCGCTCACAACTAGAATATCATTGGTGTAAACGGAATGTCCGTTTACACGAAGCCGTCAACGAAGCAGTCTGTCTGTACATCAAACTAAGAACCGTAACTCTACGCAAAAAATATTGCTGGGAAAGGACTTTTTTTGGGGTAAAAAATCATGTTTTACTGTAAAACTCAATGAAAATCAAAGTAAACATTGTGATGATGGACGCACTATATAGTAAATGGGTTACCTATATGTTATTATTATTTTTATTTAAGGCAATTACAGGAGCTAAACGCGAGTTTTATAATGCAAAAAGCATATGATTCACTGGAATAAACAAAACCAGAAAAATATATGATATTACGATAGTGTTTGAAAACATGATACAACAAATTTTATTCAATAAAAAAAAATCACGAACTTATCTCTAAAAATTTCTTTTAACGAGTAAAAACCATACTAAAATACATGCGATCATTCTGATTTTTTGGCAAATAATTCTACAAGCAACATATATATAGCATCATAGTGTTTTACTTTTTTAGTCCAATCAATAGATTTTTTGCAAATTGCAAAAAAACACTAATTTCGCACTATTCGGCCGCAGTGACTGACGTAACAACCACTTTGTAGTGCAAGCTGATCAGAACTTTATTCTAACAGTATTTCAAACGAAGTTTGAACCACCACAAATAGAGTTGCTAATTTTGCTCATGTAATCGCCTTAAAGTAAAGTAAGTAAGAAAAAGTTGGAACTTTGACCTCCATTGTCTCCGTAACTAGTAAGTTCCCGGGTATGGTCCACGACAAAAAAAAAATCGCATTGACGGGAAAAACAAGTGCGTTTTGGCTTCGTTATAAGTCTATTTACATCCTTTATAAATTTACAACAGATACAAATTCGGAACACATCTACAAGTTATTGCATCACATTTAAATTTACTTCACTTACCTATTAATATAAAAATGAATACCTAATTGAAATGTCAAGTACATCTAATTTGCATTGAAAGCTTCGAAAATCTTTTAAATTGATTTTAATTGGCAGATTTTAAACAGAACAATGAATATTATTAAAATATTCCACGATTCAAGTTGTGACGGCTAATGAAAAATCCCAAACAATATTTAAAATCTTTTTCTTTTTCTATGAGCTCCCGATATTTCGACGCTATTCGAAAAATAAATCACGATTATCCCGTAAGTACTTTAAGTGTAGTGAAAAACACGGTTTTCTAGTCTAAACAGTGCATGAATAAAAATATAATTCTCTGTCTCACTTTTAGAAGAAGTTAGTCCAAGAGACTCGCATTTACGTGGAAATTTGTAAGCAATTACGAATATAAAGTATGTAAGTCCTGATATCCTCGAGCCGGCAAGTTGCAGTCGTGCCCTGAATAACTTATGCGACTCAGCGGACGTGGGTAACTGAATACGACTGCTCCTAACAATCAGTTAGCGATTTTACAGAAGTATATTTATGTATTTTAGTGTGATATTTAGTTGTTCTACATAAATAAAGAGACTAGAGCTCTTGTTCTAGTTATTGCTTTGTTAAAGACAGATATGTAACTTATCAAAAATACAAGTATCGGGGTCGGCTTCCAGTCTAACCGGATGCAGCTAAATACCAGTATTTTACATAGAGCGACTGCCTACCTGACCTTCACAACCCAGTTAGTACTGGGTAATACGAAGCCCCTTGGTGAGACTGGTTGTCAGACTTTCGGGCCACTGACTACCTGTAACGACTGTCAAAGATCTACAAATGATAGCCGGGATCAACGGCTTAACGTGATTTCCGAGGCACGGAGGAAACTCGGTATGTAATGGGGAAAATACGTATTTACATCTTGTATCTACAACATTCTTTTTTGTTAAATTCATTTTTGTATCTTGTATTTAAATACCTTCTTTCTACACCTAGTCAAAGAGCCTTCTTTAACTTAAATAAGGCTTCTTAAAGAGGCTCTTTGACTAAGTGTAGATGTCATGATGCATGGCTTATGTCCGTTCACTATCATTTAGCAATACCATAAATTAATCCCTACATATTGAACTTCAAAATTCAACAGTGGTTTTATTTACGCATTCATTTGGGTGTCGTTGATGGTAGGTCGAAACAGGCAATATTGTTTTATGAAAGGAAAAATGTAGTAAAAATAACATTAAAATTGATTAGCTTTATAATACACATGTAAACGGGAATTCATCGCGAATTTTACCTTAAGGCGGCTCCCCGAGCAAATGACCTTGAGCGAGCAGTTTTTTAGAGCCTACTCCTCTTTATCCAAAAGAAATACCAACTAATAAAAATACATTAAATTACTACCTATTCTTGACTCCAAAATTGTCGTTTCATTTTTTTTTTAAGTTGCTTAAATCCCCTCACAACGAAACCACAGAAATGAGAAATAATGACTTATAAAATGCTACTCCTCGTAAAGTAACCATTATTTTGATTTGCTACTGGATGGACCTAATGAATAGGCAATTTCATAATGAACATAATTGTCGTTTTATTTTTTCCAAAAGACGTAAATTTGATTTTACAAAGAATAAAAACCACTCATTTCGCACAATTCGGCCTGCAGTGACTGACGTAACAACCACTTCGTAGTGCAAGCTGACTAGAACTTTATTTTAACAGTATTTCAAGCGAAGTTTGAACCACCACAAATAGAGTTGCTAATTTTGCTCGGTGAACCGCCTTAAGATACTTCTTTATCTCAAACGCTTTCCGAACCAGATAAGCTTTATTCCCATCCTAACAAGATTCAGTCTTGTTTGTTCCTAGAATCCACAAATTCAAAACTCTCCACCCTTTCGCGCGAATCTACCTTAACACAAAATTAAAAATAGCACCACTCCCAAAAATAAAACAAAGAGCTACCTGCTAATTAAATATTCTACGCGAACTAGAGGCCATTAATTACGTACGGAACCCTAGAGAAGGAATAAAAGGTCGTGTTTCGGACGGACTAAAGATTATCACCGGATAAGTTTGATCAATACCTTCGCAGCCGGCATTTGGGAACTGCCGAAATATTGAACTAAGCCGAGGCCGAGAATAAGGCGCTATTTTTTCAAGGATTATTTTTTCTTTTGATTTTCTATTGCTTTTGTCAAGTTGGTGATTGATTAGTAAGGGCCGATGTTTTGTTTTGTTTCGTCGATTAAATAAAATGACATCAAGCTCTTTGGGTTAATGGTCGATTTTCAGGCCAGGTAAAGTGTTATTGGGGTTTTCAATTGAGCATATCTCAGCAGCATATCTTAGCCGTGTGGTATCTGGCAGAGTAGAATAGAACCAATCCATTACACTCACGGGTGTCGTATAAGGCGACTGATGTCTGAGGCAGAACACCTTGCGCCTCCGTAGACCAGAGAATGGGCAGCAGCGTTTTCTGATAGTCTTTCATCACTGCGATCTCCAATCCGCCTGCCAAGCGTGGAGATTTCGGCAAATTCCTCCCATCATGGGAGAGGCTTATGTCCAGCAGTGGACGTTATGGGCTGTTGTAGTATATCTCAGCAGTATGGAGTCTGAATTAGGCTTGCCCTCTTTTTACATCATCCCTAGCCTTTTCCCAATTATTTTGGTGTCGGCTTCCAGTCTAACCGGATGCAGCTAAATACCAGTATTTTACATGGAGCAACTGCCTACCTGACCTTCACAACCCTGTTAGTACTGGGTAAAACGATACCCCTTGGTAAGACTGGTTGTCAGACTTTCAGGCCACTGACTACCTAACGACTGTCAAAGATCTACAAATGACAGCCGGGACCAATGCCTTAACGAGCTTTTCTGAGGCACGGAGGAAACTCGGTATGTAATGGGCGGGCATTCACGGACCAACCTAGGTAAGCGCGGCTTAATCTTAAGATCTACCCGAGCGGCTGTTATCATTTAGCCACGAGCTCCTCCTCGTTCGCCTTCTTTTTACATGGGACTTAAACGTAATTAGCAAAATTTAGTACCTATAGTTTAATTCTTTTGTTTCATCAGGCTAGACAGTTACAGTTATCAGATAATTAAAGTTATCTGACCAGCATTTTCTCACTAAAATAAAACATGCGAGGCAGTCTTTGGTGACTGCCGATAGAAGTGAAAACTAAGTAAGTAATTTGTGAATTGTATCGTCGAGCTATTAGATCTTTGAATTATTTTTGGTTTGTAAAGAAGTTTTTTTTGCTTTGTTTTCTCGCCATTTAAACCTGAACTTCCCTGGACTACGACAAACATTTCAAAACCAAAATCAGCTAAATCGGCCCAGCCTTTCTCGAGTTTTAGCGAGCACAGACGAACGATGACGCGAGTTCCATGATGTTTGTTCACCCAATAGTACTCAACGCGCCTAAAGAAGTTTTCACTTCAAAAAAGTTGGGGTCGGCTTCCAGTCTAACGGAATTCAGCTGAATATTAGCATTTTACATGTTGCGACTGACTGTCTAACCTCAACCACATAGTTACTGGATAACAATCAAAATAACAATATAGTCTCTTGGTAGGGTTGCATATTAAAAAATCAAAACTTTCTCGAGCAAATTTCAAAAGAACAATAATCGAAATAACAAAATTTAAATGACCAAATGTTTTATTTAGAAAAAAAATAGAATACCAATGTATGTGACATCAAATGAATGACTGATCAAAAGTTAGGTTAATTTCTTCTTTAAACAAATTGGGTAGGTTAGGTTAAAACTGTGACCTCCTACGCCAGAAACGACTTGCATTAATATAAAATATAGATTGTTTTTAGTAGGTTAATTAATCGAACACGAGTGAAAACGAAAACGCTTCAAACAGTTTGTAACATGCATTCAATTAAAAAAAATATTATCTAAGTTCTACCCGCATTAGTATAACGCCTATATTATTTGTATTAGCAAACCGATTATGTTGTTCATAGGCTTTTTGTATCAGACAGGCGCTATTCACTAATTATAATATTATTTTTACTATTTTCAGTTAATCCATTTGATAATTAATAATTTATCCAGTAATTCATTTTGATAATAAATAAATAATATAAACATTGATATTCCAGACTTTGGTCAGCTGAAGTTTTGATCAAATGACCAATCAAATGATGAATGATATTTTAAACTTTGTTGATTTGTACGTTGTTCATTTGAAATTTGCTCAGAAAAGTTTTGATTTTCTAATAAGCAACCCTTGGTAGGACTGGTTCAAACACTAATAATGATTGTGTATATCTATACTAATATTATAAAGAGGTAACATTAGTTTGTATGTTTGTATGTAGGGGGTAATCTCCGGAAGTAATGAACCAATTTTAAAATTTGTTTCACTGGTAGAAAGCTACATTATTCGTGAGTGCTATACTCCCACAGGAACGGGAACTACGCAGGTGAAACCGCGGGACGTCAGCTAGTTGTTCATAATTTAATTGTATAGTTCATATTGTTAATTTTTATTTCATAATACATAATTATTGTTACGAGCTGGGTACGGGATAAATTAATTACTACCGATGAAACAACTGAATAACTTTAATTAATCACAAAACACTTAAAACACAATCACTTATACAGTACTGATCACTATTCACTTAGATATCGCACTTCTAGTTCACTTGGTTTCGCTTCGTACTGTAGCCAAAATAAGACTGCCTGCTCCCGCAAACACGTCGACTATTTATATGACGACCGAACGTTTGAGAAAGATCCAGAATCTTCTAGACAATTCATACTAGGTCATTGTCCTACGAGAAACTTCCACAACTTTTGTACAAAGGAAAGAAATAGGTACTTTATGTCCTGGGTGTACGGTCGAAATTACAATGACAACTTCCTGATGTATTTTATAGGTAGTTTGCGAATTTGTACCTACATCATTCGATACATACCTACTGCTACCTACCTACTTAGTTGTAGGTACCTACTATTAGAAGCTACTTGTATTGTAGGTATGGGTACGACGTAACATTATGTTAATTTAAATGGTGTATATTGTAGTATTCATAAAGTAAACTGTACATTATAATATTAGGGCAACTACAGGAGTTAAATTATCAACTCTATTTGTGGTGCAACTTTAACAGTATTATTAGTTAGAATAAAGTTCTAATCAGCTTGCACTACAAAGTGGTTGTTACGTCAGTCACTGCGGGCCGAATAGTGCGAAATGGTTTTTTGTGATTTACAAAAAATCTGGATTGGACTAAAAAAATAAAACACTATCATGCTATTATAAATAAATAAAATAAAAACTATATTATAACTTAACTTAACTTATTATACTTAACTTTATTATATTATAACTATATTATGTTGCTTGTAGAATTATTTGCCGAAAAATCAGAATGATCGCAAGTATTTTAGTAAAGTTTTTACTCGTTAAAAGAATTTTTTAGAGATAAGTTCGTGATTTCTTTTATCGAGTAAAATTAGTTGTATTGTGTTTTCAAAACAAAAGAACAAGAAAAGAAAAATAAAAAAGAAAAAACAAAAGAAAAAACTAAGTATGCCACTTGCTTCTACTCCGTTTTTATACCCATTTTTTTTTGGAAAGTGATAAAATGTCATCCTGTATAGAACTTATCAAAATTCTCGTAGTTATCTAATTTAGGGTACGGTAAACAGGTAAAAGGAAAACTTTACATTATTTATGTAAATGAATATAATGTAAAGTTATTAATACCTACCTCTCTATATAGTTACCAAATAAGGATAAGCTGCTGTCACCACGTAACCTATCACCCAGTAACAAAAATAAGGATACGCTGCTGTCACCACGCAAGCATAATAACTATTAGTTCCATTTTTAAATGTTGTTTTTTTTTTAAATTTAATGAGGAAAAATGACTAACTGTGCACTTTAACCTCAGAACAGATTTATTTAATATCATTAGCACTTGAAACAGGATATTATTCTTGGTAAACAATGTTAGTGACCACGGCATCGGCAGTTTGAACACATTCACGACTTCGCCATTTTGGATATTCGGATGCCATTTTATGTGTTGTCGGGTTCGTGACATGCATGAGTGTGTTGTGTGGTGACGAGTTTTTTTTTTACAGAATCATGAACTGTGAGTTTTATTTAATAATAATGTGAATATAAATATTTAAATTATAATTTCGGATTATGTGTAGTTCAGTGTAGTTTACTGTTTTTTTTTTAACTTATAATAAAAAAAATAAAAAAATAAATATTTTTTTCAGGTCCGAGACCCATATAAAACAAAAATAGCAACCAAACATAAATTATTGAAATATCAGAAATATTAAAATTACATTAAAACCATTCTTGACATTAAACTCGATTAAATTAGCAAGTCAAAAGTAAAAATACACAAATGATCCAGAATAAATAAATAAATGTCAAAATAAATTATTAAATCATTAATAATTTATTTAATTTTATTTTTTCATTGATAATGTCAGCTATTTGCCAGTAAAAGTTTTGTCAAAATCGGTACAGCCGTTTCACTTTTGTGGTAACTATATTTTCGAGCCGTTTGGGGTTGAAACTCTGGGGCCGTGGGGTCCGAGTGCCCATAGCCTATTCAAAGAACTTTCAAAACGCCTAGTTGACGTTTCCCGTGACCCAAGGGCTGGCTTTTACCTTGGCCAGAGGCTAAGTGTTGCCATACGACGTGGCAACGCCACCAGTCTCTCGGGTATATTACCAGCTGTGTTGAGGAGGAGTTTTTCGATGCCCTTTTATAGTTTGTTGTTAGTTTATTTAATAGTTTTTAATTAATTATGTAAATTTTTGTTTCTAGTACTTATTTGGGCTTGCCTGGCCTTGGCTGCATGGCCAAGCGTATTTGCACTCTACTACTCGGGGAAAAAGGAAGTATTTCACCCGCCTGCAGACCGCAATTTTCACAACAATTCATATTTTGGCTACAGCATCACTTACGATGCCTCCAACAAAGTGTAAGTAAGACTTTGTTTAAATTGAGAAATTCCTAGGCTCCTAGGATCGGAGGTGTTTGGAAAATCCTTTTATTGTTTGATGTTAGTTTATTTATTTTAGTTTATTTCGTAGTGTTTAATTCATTATACTGTACATAGTTTATCTAAATATATAAAAGAAGAAACTGACTGACTGACTGACTGACTGACTGACTGACTGACTGACTCATCTATCAACGCACAGCCCAAACCGCTGGGTCTACAGATTCCAAATTTGGCAAGTAGGTTCCTTATGTGGTCTAGGGGTGCACTAAGAAAGGGTTTTTCAAAATTCACCCCCTAAGGGGGTTAAACGGTGCTCCAAAGTTTGTATGGGGAAACAAGATTAGTTAGACTATTTTATTCAAAACTTCACAGGAGTGCTCCTATTAATAAATGAGTAGAAACGGGTTTCAGGTTTTTTCAGAATTCAACCCCTAAGAGGGGGAAATGGGGTGACAAAGTCAAAAAATCAATGCACAGCCCAAACCGCTGAGTCTAGAGATTCCAAATTTGGCACATTGGTTTCTCATATGCTCTAAGAGTGCACTAAGAAAGGATTTTCCAAAATTCACCCCTTAAGGGAGTTAAACGGGGATCCAAAGTTTATATGGGGAAACAAGATTAGTTAGACTATTTTATTCAAAACTTCACAGAAGTGCTCCTATGGATTAATGAGTAGAAACGGGTTTTAGGTTTTTTCAGATTTCAACCCCTAAGAGGGGGAAATGGGGTGGAAGAGTATAAAAATCAATGCACAGCCCAAACCGCTGAGTCTAGAGATTCCAAACTTGGCATATAGATTATTTATGAGGTTTAGGGGTGCATTAGGAAAGGGTTTTTAAAAAATTAACCTCCTAAGGGGTTGAAACGGGGGTCCAAAGATTACATGGGGAAATATGATTAGTTAGACTACTTTATTCGAAACATAATGGGAGTACACCTATCGATAAATGAGTTAACATTTGTGTTTCAGATTTTTTCAGAATTCAACCCCTAAAGGGGGAAATGGGGTAACAAAGCCTGAAATTAAACATTGGTATTGTTTTTATGGTGAATTGGGTCGGGTGTATTACAAAAACAACGATTTTAAGATTAATTGTGGCAGACCTGAAATACTACCATTCCCTGTTTGGGTGCGATGGGGTTGAAAGAAATGTCTAAAAAAACCGGCCAAGTGCGAGTCGGACTCGCGCACGAAGGGTTCCGTACCAATTATTATAAAAAAAATCACGTTGGTTGTATGGGAGCCCCCCTTAAATATTAATTTTATTCGGTTTTTAGTATTTGTTGTTATAGCGGCACCAGAAATACATCATCTGTGAAAATTTCAACTGTCTAGCTATCACGGTTCATGAGATACAGCCTGGTGACAGACAGACGGACAGACGGACAGACAGCGAAGTCTTAGTAATAGGGTTCCGTTTTTACCCTTTGGGTACGGAACCCTAAAAATCAATATGGGTGTTGATACCGAGATTATCAGGGGTGCTGATTACGAAAATGCCATTTATTTTGAGATCCAGATGATAATGATCGTGATTACGATGATGATGATTGTGATAATGATGACGATGATTGTGATGATGATGATTTTGATTACGATGAATATTATTGTGATTACGATGGTGATGATTGTGATAATGATGATTGTGATAATGATGATTGTGATAATGATGATTGTGATAATGATGATTGTGATAACGATGATAATGATTGTGATTACGATGATAATAAGTTTGATAACGATGATGGTGATTGTGACCGTGGTGGTGATTGTGATAGTGACGGTGATTGTGATGGTGATAGCGATGGTTGTGATAACGAGGATGGAGATTGTGATAATAATGATTGTGATTTAGATGATAATGATTGTGATTACGATGATAGTGTTTGTGATAATGATGATGGTGGTTGTGATAGTGATTTTGATGGTGATTGTAATGGTGATGGTGATAGTGATTGTGATGGTGATTGTGAAAGTGGCGGTGATTGTGATGGTGATAGCGATGGTGATGGTGAATGTGACAGTGATGGTGATTGTGATAATAATGAAGATGATTGTGATTACTATGATAATGATTGTGATAACGGAGATAGTGATTGTGATAGTGATTGTGGTGGTGATGGTGATTGTGATAGTGTTGGTGTTTGTTATAATGATGGTGATTGTGATAATGAGTGTGGTTGTGATAGTGATGGCGATTGTGATTATGATGATTGTGATGACGATGATAGCGATTGTGATTACGATGATAATGATTGTCATAACGATGATGGTGATTGTGATAGTGATTTTGATGGTGATTGTGATTGTGATGGTGATTGTGATAGTTATTGTGAGAGTGGCGGTGATTATGATGGTAATAGCGATAGTGATTGTGATGGTGATTGTGATGGTAATTGTGATGGTGTTTGTGATGGTGATTGTGATGGTGATTGTGATGGTGATTGTGATGGTGATTGTGATGGGGATTGTGATGGTGATTGTGATGGTGATTGTATGGTGATTGTCATGGTGATTGTGATGTTGATTGTGATAGTGATTGTGATAGTGATGGTGATTGTGATAATGACTGTGATTACGATGATAATGATTGTGATAACGATGATGGTGATTGTGATAGTTATTTTGATGGTTTGTGATGGTGATGGTGATTGTGATAGTGATTGTGATAGCGATAGTGATGGGGATTGTGATGGTGATTGTGATTGTGATGGTGATTGTGATAGTGATGGTGATTTTGATAATGATGGTGGTCGTGATAGTGATGGTGATTGTGATAATGATGGTGGTTCTGATAGTGATAGTGATTGTGATGATAATAATTGTGATGATTATGAAATTTGGCACATAGATAGTTTATAACCTGGATTAACATGTAGGACACTATTATCCCTTTAGTATGATCCAGTGGGACAGTTAACGAACTTCACGCGGGCGAAGCCGCGGGCAACAGCTAGTGATTAAATAAAAGAGATGGAATATATATACAACAACAACAACAACAGGTAGGTTTTAGGGTTAGGTATGTTAAAAATACCAACTATTGAAAGGGAAATTTAATTATTTTATTTATCATATTACATAGGTATGTTAAAAATACCAACTATTGAAAGGGGAATTTAATTATTTGATTTAAAATAACATATTTAAGCGTAATAATATCTTTTTCAGATTGGTAATAAGTGCGCCAAGGGAAAGTAAATTCGGCGAAGTATATAATTGCGATATGCAAAACAGAACCTGCACACCAATTAATGTTCCCAAAAAAAAAGGTATGCATGTATGTCAATATTAATGTTCCCAAAAAAAAGGTATGCATGTCAATTAATGTTCCAAAAAACAAAGGTATGCATGTCAATTAATATTCCCAAAAAAAAGGTATGCATGTCAATTAATGTTCCAAAAAAAAAAAAGGTATGCATGTCAATTAATGTTCCCAAAAAAAAGGTATGCATGTATGACTAATAAAATAACGGAACCAACTTATTGTTTACGGTGGAGTTTTTTAATATCATGGGTTGATATTAGGATGGGTGGGTGGAGGAGCTCGTGGCTAAATAATAGCAGCCGCTCGGGTCGATCTTTAGGTTAAGCCGAGATAGCGTAGGTCGATCTGTGGATGGGTGACCACCCATTACATACCGAGTTTCCTCCGTGCCTCGGAAAGCACCTTAAGCAGTTGGTCCCGGCTGTCATTTGTGATCTTTGACAGTCGTTACAGGTAGTCAGTGGCCCAAAAAGTCTGACAACCAGTCTTACCAAGGGGCATCGTATTACCCAGTACCTACTAACTGGGTTGTGGACGTCAGATAGGCAGTTGCTTCATGTAAAATACTGGTATTCAGCTGCATCCAGTTAGCCTGGAAGCCGACCCCGATAAACTTGGGAAACGGCTAGGCAGATGATGATGGTCCTGGGCTCGAAATCCAGGTCGGGCAAAGTGTTTTTCCATAAGGAGTTGGAGCTCAAAGCCAGTTCATGTTTGTTGGCAATAGACTCGATCCCTATTACATGGTTATTAGGTATGCCTCTGCCTAACCCTGCAAGGGTAACAGACGTGATGCTATATCATGTGTGAGTTTGTCTGTCTAAATTTTGGACTTGCTGAATCCATTAACAACAAAATACACGGAGTTGTCTTCATAGTTATTGATTCTTCTAATTAATGATCGACCACAAGAACAGGGTTACTTTATTATGTACCTACTTTATTTGAATTCAGTATGTACAATATTTACAATTTACAAATCTATCGAAATAAACTAAACTATCTAACTTAAACAAAAAATTTTAAAAATGGCGTCAAAAAACTCCTCCTCAACACTGTCAACTGGTAATGTCCCCAAGAGACTGGCGGCGTTACCACGCTGCATGGCAAGGCTACGCCTTTAGCCAATGTAAAAGCCAGCTCTAGGGTCACGGGAAGTGTCAACTAAGCGTTTTGAAATATCCTTGAAAAGGATGTTTATTTATTTATTTAGAAAAAACATTTTAAGCTGACAGTTTTATACCAAAACGCTTAAAAGCTAACAATAATTATAGTTATAATATTACAAATAGCTTTTTATAATTATTACAATAATTCAGAAAACAAAATAAAAATTATATGTCAAGTGGTGTTTACATATCACGAATAAAATAATCTAAAGAAGTCATAATGTCTTAAAAAAAAAATAAAAAAAATAAAAAAATAATTAAATGCAATGTCATGTAAGGTTGGGCAGATAATGCCGAAGTCAAAACTAATACACTAGTGTTACTTATACATCTCAGTGGAATTCAATAATATTAGTCCTGACTAAAATGAAATAAAATAAGAGAAAATTACAAATCAATTGTTTAAAAATGACAATACATCTTTCCTTAAAGTGCCAATAGTATCCACAAATATGTCGGCATTTGGACTGCTGTCAAGAAATCGATTAATGAGGCCAATTGCTCTTGCGGTTGGGCTGTTATTGGCTTGATGGATGCGCCATTCCGGTGGGCATGCAAGACGTTGGTGCCGCCGCCGTCCCATGCCACGCATGTATTGCTGCGGTACATACAGATGGATATGCTCCCTTACCGATGGATTATCTATACTACTGTTAATTAATAAATAGTAGTGTAAAATATGCATTAATTTGCGCCTGAGCTGCAAAGTATCGAGTCCGACCATTCCTGACACAAATAAAGAAGGATAGAAAAATGGGTAGTATCCGAAGGTGCGTTTATATATATAACGGCAAAATTTCCTCTGAATTTTTTCAACCATAAGTGCATATAACTTCTCCGTAGGATCCCAGACAATTGCATTATACTCTAATTTACTGCGCACATATGCATTGTAGAGCAGCTTTATAACCTTGACGCTTTTAAATTGGGAGGAAGTTCTGATAATGATACCCAGTGCTTTATTGGCATCTTTGCACACCTTTTTAATGTGCTCGTGGAAATTAAAACCACTGTCTAAGGTTAGTCCCAGGTCCCGTATTGTCGAGACACATTCGAGCGAGTCTTCCACCAACTTGTAGGCAAAATGAATTGGCTTGCGAGACCTAGAGAATGTGATGACTTTACACTTTGATACGTTAAGCGGCAGTCTATTCCTCACACTCCACTGTACAACGGCATCAATGTCCCGCTGAAATGCCAAACAGTTGTCCGGTCCAGTGACCGTCAGGAACAGCTTTAAATCATCTGCAAACATAAGGCATTTTGCCTCAGAGAGAACTCCTGGCAGATCATTTACCATGATTAGGAATTGGGGAGGTCCTAACGTACTACCCTGGCTGACACCCGACCGAGTAAAATACTCCGGTGACTGGTAACCATTCAGTTTGACAAACTGCCGCCGATTTCTGAGGTAGTCCGCTAGGAATCGGAGAAGTTGAGGGCCAAATCCGAGAGATGCAAACTTCATTAGGAGAATGTCATTGTCGACTAAGTCGAACGCCTTTCTAAAATCAAAATATGCTGCGTCAACCTGAGTGCCAACGGTCATTTTCGTCTTCAAGCAGTCAGCAAAACATATATGATTAGTCAAAGTGGAACGTGCAGGACGAAACCCACGCTGGGAATTATCTAGTAAACCACCGACTTGCTTGGAGATGGAATTGTTTATAACCGATTCGAAAACCTTACCGAAGACTGGCAGGACAGCAGTAGGTCTGAAGTTCGTGATATCAGTTGATGATCCACTTTTTGGGACTGGCGTGACCCTAGAAACCTTCCATACTGTGGGGTATACCCCGTGCTGACAGATTAAATATAAACAAGAGAGGTTCCTCCAATACGGACAGACTGTCCTTCAAAATAAACGCTGGGATAGCGTCAGATCCACAAGCAGACGAAGTTTTAAGCCTGGTGACTGCTCGACGCAATTCTGATGGATTAATATGGTCTACACTGATCATAGGCAAACATCCTCTATCAGTTGCTTCGCGCTCAGCTGCCTCAGGATCCAACTTTGGAGGGTCACTATGAAAGACTGAACTGAAATAATCCGCGAACGCATTAACGGCACCCTGGCCTTCCACAACATTGTCCCGATACACGAACTCGTTATTTTGTTGCCTATTTTTCCTTTTATCTTTTACATATTCCCAAAACTTTGAAGGATCATGACTTATAGTTTGGTCCATTGCATTAATGTAATCTTTAAAAGCAATTTCAGTGAGATCCTTAACTTTAGTCCTGTAGTATCTAAATAGTTCCCTATTAAATTGAAGGCCGTTTTGCTTATATTTTTTTAAGTTGAAATATTTTAGTTTTATATAATGCTTAATTTCAGAAGTATACCATGTAGGATAAACATATTTCGAATTGAAATTTGCAATCCTCTTTTTCGGGACATTGTCATTGAAGATGCCGAATAGGATTTTATATAACATATCTACTGCTGCATCAACATCCTGCTGTTGCAGTAGGTCAGTCCAGTCTATCTCAGCAATAGCCATGTATAACCCGTATAGATTAGCCTTGCGAAAGTTCCAGTCAGAGCATTGACTGTTGGGCATTGTAGATGGTCGGTCCTTGACAACTGCACTTCTAGGGAAAGTAACAGTTATATCTAAGGCAGGATGATACGCATCCATTGGAACCAGAGGGTCATCATAGGACGTCACACTAACGTTTGCTAAGTCACAAGTCGACAACACCAGATCCAAAATGCCGCCATATTTGTTGCTAATTCTGTTAAATTGCTCTAGTTTACAATAGTCAATAAAATAATTAAATTGTGTTACAACATTATTAGTACATGATTTCAGATTAAAGTCACCAACTATCACAATTTTACAATCAGAATATTTACTTATCATCTTCTCCAAACACTCTAAAACATCTAGGTATTGTTTGTTACTATAGCTGGGAGGTAAGTAGACTACACAAATCAAAAACATTACATTTCGCCATGTTATCAACGCAAACAACAACTCTTTATCATCAGTCATGCCATCAACATCTGTAATTCTCTTGACTGTGTAACAATCCTTAACAGCCAGCAAATTGTGTAAAGAGTTACAAATTGTGTAAAGTTCCTGATTCTTGTGTTAGGCGATTAACATAAATGTGACATTAGTCAGTTACCTACAGGAGGAAACATTAGTTTCTATATTATTATCCTATGTTATGGAGGTCAACAAGGAAATTATGAATCGAAATTAGGTATATGTAAGTATAATAATGAATATAATATGTACAAGATGTAAACACACTCATCACGAATCCGTCAGCCAAGCATTCTGTATCTCAAACTAAGTAACTTTTTAATTATTGCTGGGAAACGACTTTTTTTTGGGGGAAAAATTATGTTATTTTTTTCACTCAATGTAACGTACTCAAAACATTCTGCTGGTGGATGGATTAAAAAGTACGAGGGTCGTGGAGGTATTTAAAGTTAAAATCTTACATTAAAAACTTGTATTTAAAAAAAGAACGTCAAAAATTTCGAACTTTGACCCCCAGGTATGGTGTAAAACAAAAATTTGATCGCAATGACGGGGAAAACAAGTGCCTTTCGGCTTCGTTAAGAGTATTTTTACACACTTAGGTCTATCTGTTCATACACGAAATGTCTTAAGGCGTCATTGTACTCATCATTATGAACAACTTTTACTATCAAACCCTGAATCGCGAAAAAAAATCAGCTGTTCCCAACAATATGTTCGCATAGCTCGTCAAAGTGTATGGAACAGCTGATTTTATTTTCGGCATTTGCGGTAGGTCCCATAGTAAAAGTTAATTATAATGATGCGATCCCTTATGCGATTTCGTGTATGAATAGATTGACCTTTCATTCGCGTTTCTTTTGATCTTTTAAAAGCGGTGCGGTCCGTTAAAACCTGCGTAAGCCTTACTAAAACTAATATAATAGTGTTTATATTTCAGGTTGGTCAGATGTTAATTATGCACATCACTACTGGTTTGGAGCGACTGTCAAGGCTGGACCAGACTTCGTAATGGTAAGTTTCTGTAATAGGTAATTTAACGAGCATTGACAACTTTAGTTAAATCTTAACCTTAGAGCTCGTTTGAGAAGTTTTGTGTTTACACAAGAGCCAGATGATTTGTACATTCCACCGCCATCTTGAAAAAAAAAATGGATTTTGGAGAAGGCTGAATACCGAATATGAGGTTCAATTGACCTCCAAAATTCATTTTTTTTAACATTATCAGGAGAGGTTCGAACTAAAGAACATTATAGATTTTATTTAATTCGTAGCAGCAGTCTGAAGTATTAAGAACTGTTTTCAATAAATTCGTTTCTGATTTATAACTTACTAGCTGACGTACCGCGGTTTCACCCGCGTAGTTCCCGTTCCCGTGGGAGTACGGGAATAAAATATAGCCTATAGCACTCACGAATAATGTAGCTTTCTACCAGTGAAACAATTTTTAAAATTGGTTCATTACTTCTGGAGATTACCCCCTACATACAAACTTACAAACATACAAACTTACAAACAAATGTTACCTCTTTATAATATTAGTATAGACTAGCTACCTGCCCCGGCTTCGCACGGGTGCAACGTAGATATAAACCTTCCTCTTGAATCCCTCTATCTATTAAAAAAACTGCATCAAAATCTAAGCATACATAGGGACAGACAGCGGAAAGCGAGTTTGTTTTATAATATGTAGTGATAGTGAAATGGCGACCTGATGGTTTGGCTCTCTCTTCTCTCCGTAATAAAAGCGTGATGATATGTTGTATTTTCAGATGTGCGCACCTAGATATACGGAGCATGGTAAGCCATAAAACAAGGACTGATTTCAAATTAATTTCTTAATCAGTGGTAATAAAGTGAAGTACCAACACTATTTCTATTTTTTTTTATCTCAGAAATGTTAGAACAAACTTTGTAGTTAGTCTTAAGAATCTTTTTCTAAAAATACTAGCTAAGTCCGAGTTAGACAATAGGTTTCGTATCTCAGAACCCATGGTGTGACTCGCTCGCTAGTATTTTTTAGTCTAAATTAATGAGTAATAGAAGACTGCACGATACCTTTGTATCACGCTGAGCTACCTACAAACCGATATTAATGCATTATCTTCCTAAAATACCTAATATAATTGTCCCGTTTTTGTTTTTACAGGAAACGGCAAACATGTTGCTAAAGGCATATGCTACTCATACGCGAATGGTGTTATAAACGAAAGGAAACCAATAGCAGTAAAAGACAGAGTTGGCGATTTACAAAAAGATTATCAAACTCGTAATTGTTTATTTTTATAAGCTTTTATTCAACTTGCCCTGTTAGTTTGTTAGTATGTATTGGTTAAATCTTGCTCGTGAGCTCGTGGCTAAATAATAACAGCCGCTCGGGTCAATCTTTAGGTTAAGCCGTGCTTGCCTAGGTTGGTGTGTGGATGGGTGACCACCCTTACATACCGAGTTTACTCCGTGCTTCGGATAGCTATTAAAGCTGTTGGTCCCGGCTGTCATTTGTAGATTTTTGACAGTCGTTACAGGTAGTCAGTGGCCCAAAATGTCTGACAACCAGTTTTACTTTTAGTTTTTTGGGTATCGTATTACCCAGTACTAACTGGGTTTAGGAGGTCAGATAGGCAGTCGCTTCATGTAAAATACTGGTATTCAGCTGCATCCGGTTCGACTGGAAGCCGACCCCAAAGTAGTTGGGAAAAGGCTAGGCAGATGATGATGAGGATCCTCCTAGCCAGAAATTGGTGTTAGGAGTACCCCTTCATGATTCGCTCCATCCAACTGTCTTACAAGAGCTTCCTCGGGTGTTGGTAGATTCTTTTTGTACATTTTCATGTTCAATGATCATAACCAATCAGCATATAACGTTTCCCGCGCACATAGACTTCCACTCTGTGAAAAACCGTGACTACAATCCAACACGGTGAGCGCTGATCGTAAAATTCCCCACACACCACACCTCACGAGCTAAGGCTTGTTTGACTTTCAACGTTTCAAGATATCCTTTCAATGGCCTAATTGAAATAAATGGTGTGACTTCGACTAACTCTAGATATTGGATTTCCCTGATAAGGTTTATTAATTAACACCGTAACTGTTTCGTGTGTTTTACAGAGGACACTATGGATTCCTTTGGCTGGAGTATCGATGTTGCTATCGATAAATCTATAATAGTTGGTGGTCCCGGCATGTTTCGTGGTAAGTTTCCGGCTAAGGAGCTGGAGGAACAATAGATCGCAGTGCAAACACGCAAGTTTCCTGCTGTTACCGCAATGGTTCGAAAATGTATACTTATTCTTTTATTTCTAAGGTCGAACAATGATTTATGACGGACCAGAGGTTGATAAAACTCCGAAGGTCATTAAAGGAAGCAATGCTAAAGCTGAATTTAATTTTGGTAAGATTTTTTGAAGTTTTGAATGTAATCTTTTCTACATTAAAAAAAAAAGTATCAAATGTAGATTATCAGTAAAAACACAATAAAAACAAGAGAGTTCAATCCCCAAATGAATTGACAACTCTCTTTTAATATTATTATTTTAATTTCAGGCTACGCCGTCGCCTCAGGAAAATTTATCAATGACTCTTTGTTATATGCTGTAAGTTCGACTTACGGGACGGCTGGGCATGGAGAGGTAAGCTTTTCGCTCATGCAATTTTGTCATAAATGCTTACTTTTAAAATCTATAATTGAAATAGCTGAAAAGAAGTGTGATGTGGCCAATGGAGATATTTGAAAGGAAGGAAAGAAGGCGATCAAGGGTAACGATCCTATATTAATTGTGATTAAACACGAGGACGATCATGATGATGAACTAAAAGTGTTAGCTACAAAATTAAATCGTGTACAGTTCGCTTATAAATTACCTACCTTTTGCAAGCTAAAATTAACACTAGATGCCCCTTGAAGTCACTAATGGGTCTCCACAGCAATACGATATCGATATTTTACCTTTTTTGTGATAAGTAGTCACCAGCTTAGTGCTGCCTATTCTTTATAATTCGGTGGCTGCGTAAATAGATTATTCCAAATTACAGCTAGGTAAATGGTTTCATTCGAATCTAAACGTTAAAACATCCAATGCTTGCAGGTAACATTCTACAATGGCTTGTTTTTTCAACAAAAATTGGAGATGGAAGAGGTCACTCGAGCACGACCGGTAGGGTCGATGTTCGGAGCGGTGCTGTGTGCTGCCAACTTGTTTCCCGAAAGGACTGATTTGCTCGTGAGGACTGACCTGCTCGTGGGAGCACCTACTTATGCTACGAAAAATACTTATAACCTTGGAGCTGTTTATGTTTATCTAGCCCTCAAAGATGGAGTAAGTTACCAATTGTTAACTTCAACGTTTTTATAAAATTAATTAAATAATGTACGAGAAACAATAATGAGTCGACACATTTTGTGTGTTATAGCGTTAACTTGGATTATAATTTCTTCTTCTTTGTCGAAATGCGTTCAGCTATCAAATTACGCCATTTACATTTTGCAGGAAGCACCAGAGTTCAAAAGAAGAATAGTTGGTAAAGTCTCTGGATCAATGTTCGGCAGTGCCATTATAAACGTAGGAGACTTAAACGGTGATAAGAAACATGGTAAGACATTTTCATAGAGAACTTCTGCTGAATCTTTCATCTATTCTACGTTTTATTAAATAATTAAATATCGCTGGACATTACACACACCGCCGTCTAGTGCCACACTAATCAACGAGGCTTGTGTCGCGGACACCAGATAGTTGATACTTTTTACTACATCAAATAAATGAAAGACCAGTGAATACAAACTCCAAATACTTATTTTACAACACTTTTTATACTGCCTTATTTCTATATTATTTTTTGTAGTCCTACAGTATAGTGTAGAAAGAGGAAGAACAAACGTTTGTTCATTATTCTGGAAATATGTAGTATGGTTTCTAAAGAACGAGAATGTTTTTAACGCCTAGCTGAAAAACAAGATGCCATCTTTAGCGAAGTCTTATAGGCATTTGATTATGTAAACTAGGAGACACTCTTCTGAAACTACAGCAATATGGGATTTGGAATAATGATGTGGATTTGTTAAGTGGGTGTGATCAAAGTAATAAAAAACTAGTTTTCACTGTATTAATTAAGTTAATTTATTCGTGGGAAGGCGAGCTAGACATTTTGGTGGTAAATTGTAAAATTGACGACTTTTTGACAGTAGCAATCATGACCGTTCTACAATGCTGGCCACAGATAGCACAGATAAAATTACTATGTCCGTAACATAAGTTGGGCCGGCCTAAAATCCCTTTATCTTAAACCTAACTAATTAATATTTAAATAAATGCTAATTTTTAAACTAATTTTAGAAACTAAAAGTTTACTAATTAAACTTATATAAATTATATTTTGTATAATATAGTTAGCTAGAGCAACTGATGACTAATCATCAATGGGCAAAAGAGACACTTTGGAGACCGCTCTGGTGTGAAATTTGCCATCAGCTGTTCTGACTTCAATTACACGAACTTTTGCATCTAATCCTGTAAATACTTTTGAAATTCTACCTCTAGGCCATTGGAAAGGTGGTGTGTTTGGATTACGCAGTAGCACCAACATACCTTCTTTTAGATTAGGGTATTCCTTTTGCCATTTAGTGCGCTTGTTTAATAATGACAAATATTCATTTGACCACGCCTTCCAGAAATGCTGTCGTACTTGCTCACAACACCTCCATAGTCGAAGTCTATTGGCAGGAATATTTGTTAATTCTTGTTCTGGATAAGAGGTTGGCGCGCAACCAATGAGAAAATGCCCCGGTGTTAAGTAGGAGTAGTCAGAGGTATCAAGAGACAAAGGGACGAGTGGTCTTGAATTAAGTATAGACTCTATCTGGCATAGAACTGTATGATATTGCTCGTAGGTAAATATTTTAGACCCAGTGACTCTTTTTAAGTGAAATTTTGCTGACTTAACCGCTGACTCCCACAGACCACCATGGTTGGGACTGTAAGCTAGAATGAATTTGAACTGTATACCCTTTGATGCTGCAAAATCCTGAACATTTTCTTGAAAATTTGAATGATTATGTAATTGGTAGAGTTCGCGCAATTTATTATTGGCTCCTTTAAATGTTGAAGCATTATCACAATTTACAACCGAAGGTAAGCCTCTACGAGATATAAACCTTTTTAGAGCAGCTAGAAAAGCCTCTGTTGTGAGATCTGAAACTATTTCTAAATGAACCGCTTTGGTGGTGAAGCAAACAAATACGACAACATAACCTTTCGACACTACACTTCGTCTCAAAGTTGATTGTTTAACTTCGAACGGGCCGCAATAGTCCAAACCCACCCTTTCAAAGGCTCTAGCAGGTGTAACTCTATCACGAGGTAGAGACCCCATAAGCTGTTTAGCTCCTTCCGTTTTGTGTCTTATGCATACTATACATTTATGCAATACACTTTTTACTTCACGTATACCATTTACAATATGATATTTCTGAGACAAGCTACTAAACAAAAGTTTGAGTCCACCATGTAATAATGATAGATGCTCATTATGTATTATTATTCTAGTTAAGTGACATTTATTTGGAAGTATAATGGGAAACTTTCTTGCAAAGGAAAGGGTTGAGTTTTGCAGTCTACCCCCTACGCGTAGTATTTCTTCAGCATCAATGAAAGGATGTAATGATTTTAAATTTGAATTTATTTGCTTGTTTTGTTTTAAAAGTTTTATCTCTTCGTGAAAATAGAAAGTTTGAACACCTTTGATTGCAATATTTAGCGCGTATTTTAATTCCTTTGCAGTAAAGCTTCCGGCATTAGTTACCTTACCATTGCATTTATTAATAAACCTTATAACATAGCAAATAACTCTTTGCATTTTGAAGACGCTTGAATACTTAGTGAATAACGGTGAGATACTTTCTGCTTCCCTTTCAGCAGTGTGACTCACGTTTTCGATACAATTAAGTTGAATTGGATATTCAACGTTTGAAGTGTAAAAGTTAGAATTACTTTCACAATGCAAATAATCGGGGCCCTGCCACCATAGTTTATTGTTATGCAACTCACATGGACTTACACCCCTAGATAAAATATCTGCTGGGTTGAACACACCCGGCGTGTGATACCACGTCATACCCACTGTGCAGCCAGTAATCTCTTTTGTTCTATTGGCAACATAAGCCGGTAAAATATGTAAATTTGAGTTTAACCATCCTAAAACAATTTTTGAGTCTGTAAATAGATTTATCATTTGTATGTTTGGTAATACTTTGGATACCTTGTGTATTAGCTTGGCAAGAAGTAAGGCACCGTTAAGTTCGAGTTTTGGAACTGTTAATTGTGAATTTAAAGGGGCTACTCTAGATTTAGAGCACAGTAGGTATGCGCGGTATACACCAGCTATTTTTAATTTTACATATATGCAGCAACCATATGTTTCCATAGAAGCGTCGCAATAACCAAATAAAGCACACTCATTCGCCTCTGCGACTTGCAAGTTGCGCGGTATTATGAGATCAGGTACACTCGAAATCTCGTTTTGAAATATTGACCACACTTTGCGTAATGCTGGAGGCAAAGGAGTGTCCCATTCAAGGTTATATTGCCAAATCTGTTGAAGTATCAATTTTGCCCTAACTATGATAGGACCAGCGAAACCTAGTGGGTCAAAGAATTTACTGACTGAGCTTAGAACACTTCTCTTCGTAGGTATTTCAGGTGAGGTTACCATGCCCCCACTGATTTTGAATACATCATCTCGTGTGTTGTATGCAAGACCTAAAGTTTTTATGACTGGCTTGTCCTGATCTAGATCACGTTGAGAAAATCCTAGTTTTTCCTTGGGAATGTCTGATAGTAATTTATTGTCATTTGAACACCACTTATGTAATTGAAAGCCTCCTAGACTCATCAACTGAACAAGCTCATTTTTTATCTGCAAGGTTAACTCATAACTAGAAGCTTCACATATTATGTCATCGCAGTAACTCGATGATATAATAGCTTGGCTTGCTAAGGGAAATTCATGCTCATACCTTTTTGCTAACTCAACTAAACATCTTGTCGCCAAAAAGGCAGAACTCTTTAAACCATATGTTATGGTTTGAAGTTGTAGGCATTGTATGGGGAGTTCTGGTCTGTCTCTCCACAAAATATTCTGGAGCACCCTGTATTGAGGTTTTACCAAAATCTGTCTGAACATATGGCGAATGTCGCACATTAGAATGAATTTATGTGTTCGAAACTGTATTAAAATATCAAATAATTGATTTTGTACAACTGGGCCATTGCATTGTATATCATTTAGACTAGGATAGTCACGACCCTTGGCGCTAGCATCGAATACTACGCGCAATTTGTTTGTAATTTTATCATTGCGTATAACCGCATGATGTGGAAGGAAATTAATTGGTTGAATATTAGGTGAGTCATTATCATCAACATTGATTATTTTTGCATGACCCAATTTTAAATATTCATGTATGAACTCAATATATAATTGATGGTATAATTGATCCTTAGAAAATCGTTTTTCTAAGTTGTAAAAACGCTGCAAAGCAATAGCAAACGAATTTGATGTATTAATGTCACTTGGACTCATTTTGAGTGGTAAGCCTACTTCAAAACGATTATTTTGTAGAGTGACAGACTCTTGAAACACCCTCTCACTTTGAGCATGTTCAGGTAATGACTCCAGGAAGACCTCTGGAACCTTTTCTGTCTCCCAGAATTTTTTAACAATGTGATCCAAATCAGTACTTACTACTGCATGCAAACTAGTCACTACGTTACAACAAGGAAAAGAGTCACCTGAGATGATGTATCCAAACCTCGTGTTGAGCATGATCGGATCTGATGGACCCCCTTCAATCTTTCCATCCTGAATAACCCGGAAGAAGATATCAGCTCCCAGCAGCACATCAATTACTCCTGGAATGTTATATTCATTATCAGCCAATATAATATTTTGAGGTATCATAAAACTGGAAAAATCAAATTTTCTTTGTGGAATAGGTGCAGTAATTTGATTTACAATGGAGCATGTAATATTTGCATTGAAATTCTGAGTCATGGAATGAATTGTGATATTTATAGCGTTCTCTATTTTATTTAATTTTTCACCTAGTGTTAATACATTCTTTTCATGCTGGAAGGGCTGCATATCTAACCTTTGTGCTAGGCTGCTTGTGCAAAATGATGCTTGACTGCCTGAGTCAAGCAACCCTCGTGCGACAATTTTGTTACCATTTGCATCTGATACTAAAAATTTAACTGTTGGCAATAAAACCTTAGTTTGGGGCACCTTATAAGAGTAAAGACTCACCGACTGATCCTCTTTGTTCCCATCCTGCTTGCCATCTACATGAAGCAAAGTATTATGGTCCTTTGATTTGCAAATGTTGCACTTAAATTGATAGCGACACTTCTGTGAGTGCAGGCCTAAACATATAACACAATGTTTATGTTTATTAACATGGGCAAGTTTTTTGTCAATTGACATGAGAACAAATTTAGGACATTTATACAAGCGATGTGAATCATTACAGACCGTGCAATTTGAAGAAGTTGGTGTTGGCCTCGGGTCAATGACCCCTGCTAAGTTTACACTCTTTGGCTTTGATTTATCATTATACATAGGACTGACCTCGAGTGCAACTGCACGCTTGTCTAAAAATTCTAACAACTCATACAATGTTGGCCTTATGGTGGCATAGTCCTTTTCAGAGTGAAACAGACGAACAGTTAAAGGGTCCAGCTTGCGTGTTACAATGCACATCAAAATGGCATCCCATTTATCAGTGGGCTGCTTTAGATTTTCAAGTGCAGAGAGCTGCTGCCTTATTTTTGCTGTCATTTCCCGCAGTTGTTGGGCTGTTCCACGCTGAATAGATGGCATGTCTAACAGGATGTTAATGTGTGTTGAAATGACTAAAGATGGATTACAGTACCTCTTTGTTAATAGCTGAATGGCAGAATTAAATGATCCATTGCTTACTGGCAGTCCCTCGATTATTTGCAAAGGCTCCCCTTTGAGCAAAGTCTTTAAATAGTACAGTTTCTCAATTGAACTCAGCTTGGCATCCTCTCCGATAATAGCACCAAATAAGTCCATGAATGGCTGAAAACCGCTAATGTCCCGTCCGTCATAGGGTTGTATATTTATTTTTGGTAATTTTATAGATTTAGCATCACTTTTAACACTCTTTTTATCACACTCACTAGCTGCAGCTTGTTTACGTTTCTTGAGCAACGCGCAGAGACGAAAATACCGGTCCTCCAAAGGGCCGGACTCATCATCCTTTTCATCTAGGCATAGTAGTTGCACTTGTATGTCCTGGAATCTTTTAAACTGCTCATGAAGCTGGAGCTCCCTGGCCTCGAGCTCATCCTGATCGAGCTCCTGTTTTTCTATAAAATAAGATTCCATTCTGGTGATGAACGATTTGCATTGCCCCCGTGCTGCTCTTAGGCGTTTTATTTCCTCTGTGCTTGACATCTTCTCCGTGTCGACTGTATCTTGACCTTCGTCGTATTCGTCGTCGCAGACCTCATATAATTCTGAGTCACTTGTTGATGACATGCGATTTCTTCAGTCGAATGTGTGGACAAACTTTTGCGTAAATTCTAGAAAGTTCTTGTTGTATGTCGGATGGAGCGAGAGCGAGTGAGACAGCTTGTTAGAATCCGACGGCGAGCGATAGGGACGCAATATTTGTTGCCGCCTCGTGTCGTGGTGATTTTGGTTTTCAGGTTATGTTGCATGGAGAAAAAGGGTTTATTTTAATTATTTTTGTATTTGTCGCTTTTATTTTTGCCTCGCCTTCCCGATGTATTTTTAAATTGATGTATTGTATGATGGTAGACCGCGTGGCTATACTCTTCGCGGCACGTGAAGCATGCGGCCGGCACAATGTCAACGTGGATGGATGAATGTTAAACACTATTCCCGGAGCACTGATTATGTATTACGTAGACTGCTCTAATTTTCGGCACCAATTTGGGTGTGATCAAAGTAATAAAAAACTAGTTTTCACTGTATTAATTAAGTTAATTTATTCGTGGGAAGGCGAGCTAGACATTTTGGTGGTAAATTGTAAAATTGACGACTTTTTGACAGTAGCAGTCATGACCGTTCTACAATGCTGGCCACAGATAGCACAGATAAAATTACTATGTCCGTAACATTAAGATCATACTTAAAAGATCGATAGGTTGATATTTCGGTAAACGGTGTTTACTCACATTTACTCTATTTAAGTATCTATTCATCATACATACAAATACATAATTAGAACACGACAAAACTGTTATATGTCCGTGACATCACCATCTCAGGTCCAGTTGAAAACCAGCGTCGGGGACTAGCTGCTCGGCAGTTTGCTGAACTGGGCCTATTTGGCGCAGCCGTGAGACACACAATGTGATTTCTCTTATTTTTCTCTGTTTAGTTTTAAGTTTTTTTATTTTTTTATTGTGTACTTTTAAGTTTCTTATTTTTTATTTATGCTTATTTTGTTGTGTGTACTTGCGGCTAAAGCTAAATAAATACGTTTCTTTCTTTTCTTTCTTTTCTTTCTTTTCTTTCTTTTCTTTCTTACTCAAAAAGATCGAAAATTATAATGGGCGTTCCGCAAGGTTCAGTATTGGGTCTGCTTCTCTTTTTGATTTAACGTTGTCTACAGAAGTAGCAGTTGGAGCTCCATTTGAAAAAGAACGCAGGGGCGTTGTCTACCTGTACAGTGGGGCTGCTCTCATGAGTAATCTGGCCGAACGGGACTTAAAATGTCTGCAAAAGATCAAGCCAGAATCAAGTTATGGCGAGTCATTTGGCATGAGTCTCACGTCAGTGTCAGATTATGACCAGAATGGATGTAACGGTGGGTATAACATCTTGTTAACTCGAAGATAATACCTATCTACTATAGTTATGCAAGAAGACTAATTAAAACATCAGCTGGTGTAGGTTACAATCACAAACTAACAACTGTTATTTTTCTTATAGAATTAGCAATCGGCTCACCTTATAAAGACACGGTAGTAATCCTAAGTTGCATGGCAGCAGTTGATGTGAAAACATCGGTTAAGTTTCCTGATTTACAGGTAAATAATATTATTGGAGTAATATAAGTTTCATTATTGGAGTAAATCCAGTAAGTGAAAGTACACCACCTGGTCCATTAAGAAAATGGTCCATTATGAAAATTTTCAAGTTTCTTAAAACCAAACGACTATGAGTCTTTCTATAACTCTATGAATTTCACGCACTTTATTTATTTAAAAATTCATTTTCAGGGTCGCAGTAGCTCAAGTAAAAAAGAATATGAATTTGAAATTTGTTTGATAGTGACATACCCGAGCAAGCCGGAAAAAATCATTGCGCGTAAGTGTACCCACGAATGTTAATTTCTAGGGGAAGAAGACAACAATTAAAGTTTAATCGCGAAGGTGTTTAATGTCCACTGCCTCCACATACATCGAGTTTAAAAAAAAAAGTTTGACTTTGTAGAGCGTCTTCAAAATAAGCCAGTATCACTATCTTGTTTTTTCAAAACAATTTTACAAATTAATGTTTACCAACAGCGCTCTCTTCTGGCAACGTCATTCGAGCCCCACAAGATCCATGAAACAGTAAATTGTAATACGGGTTGTAACGAGTGTTTTCTTTTTTAATATTAGTTGTGTCAACAAATGTGACGATGGACCACGAAGTCGCGAAGCTGGCCAACGGTACGTTTTCATTCAAAACATCACTGCACGACAAGAAACCAGCATACTGCAAAAATGTCTCGTTTATTTTGCCTTTAGTGAGTAATTTTTTTTACAGTTAGGTACATTTTATTGTGTGGTCAATGAATAGGTGGTGCATCTGTTATTAAGTGGTCAGTGTAATCTGCAATCTCTGAGATATCACAAGTTCGCAGTTTGTCAAAAAGGCACACACTCCACGGCAATTCCGTTGGTTCGATGAAATTGTATTCAAGAAGACTTGATTATCAATTTTTTATCTGAAGGTGAAAGTAGTTCGGTAAACCAAAGGTGCCAAGTTTTCACTAGATAGCCAGCTTGTTTGACAACATCAAGTGTCGTGTGAGTCTCTTTCTAAATTAAAATAGAAATGTTATTTAAGTTTCACTATAAAAATTGTGAAAATCAATATTAATAATACTTTTTTCAAAGGACGGCAACTACGAAACAAAAATAAGCTACACAATATCAACGGAGCTGCTGGATGATCCCGCGACACTCCCAGATTATAACAGTTCACGCGTAACCCTAAGCGACCGCAGTCTCTTGAATATTAAGGGTTCGTTTTCGGCCGCCGAGTGCGCTAAGAAAACTTGTGTGCCCAATTTGAACTTAACATCCTATATCAGTTTTCAGTAAGTACCATTAAACTTGAAGAAACACCAACGCTTCCGTAGGTCGACTTAGGGACCATAAATGTAGCCAACATCAATCACGTAGTTCTTCACTTTCTAAACGCGTTGTTCGTCTACCACTGCTACTTCTTGCTTCTCCCAATTTCTGGTAAAATCATCATCTTCTAGCCTTCTACTTGGGGTCAGTGCAACACGTTTTCTTTTTCTACTCTCCCCTGTCACACGTCGTAATACCATTCCTCACACAATCTTTCCATCTATTCTATGGCTCTCTTCTCTCTCTTCATCCATCAACATTCATAAATCCGATACTCTTGCAGTACAAGCGTTTTTTCCCTCTTCACATGTCCATACTAAGACAGACGACTCCATTTATTTTTTTCTGTAATAGGCTCAATTTTTAAACTTCCTGTAATATTAATTGATTCCTTTCCACTCTTGTCACTCCACACATATCTCAACATTCTCATCTCCGCTTAAAGAATTTTAAAGATGGGACTTATAAATAAATAAAATTCATTTAATTCAGACAACAAAGATCCATATTTTGTTAGTATTACACACAGCTTATATTCTAGTGTTAGTAACATTGATATAAAAATAATATTATTAAAACAAAGGACGACAAGGCAGAAAGTCCTACCTAATCAACCTCCGCACAAAATACCTGATATTTGGAGTATAGCTCTCCGCCACAGCTCTCAGGATATAGTTGCGACTACTCCGCACTCTGCAGAGCAACGAAGCTGTTTTTTTTTGCGCATTATGGCATGAAAGCCATCTGTGTGGGTCTCAGCAAACATTTCTGAAGCGCTACAGAAACGAGGCAGTCGCAACAACATCCTGAAAGCATTATACCCTAACAAGACCGGTGCTGTAACCGTATGTAAATGTGCATTAGTAACAAATAAGCAGGTAACCTCTCCTGCTGCTGTGGTGTGGTTGTTTCCGAATTGCAGCCAATTCAAGTATGATATTATGATTGCAGCCATGATGATGATCCGTATATAATTGGCTCGACCAAAGCTGAAACTATGAACATCACTGTCCACAACTACGGGGATGTAGCGTATGAGCCGTGCATGCGCGTGCACATCGCCGGTGCTTACGTGCTCGCGACCCCTAGCGGTTGTGTGCACGAAGACTCAACTGATAAAAAGTGGATTAAGTGCGAGCCGCCGAAGCCCTTCCGGAAAAATACAGAATGGGTTCGTTTCCTTGATAACATTAGGGTGCAATATTTAAACAACCATCCGGGTGTCCTTATATCGCAAAACTTGCCTTGATCACTGACGTTATTTTATTCACAGACCACTGGTCGGATCTTACTAGACGTGCTGCATTCTACAAACCTGGACATAGGCAAGAAGATAACCATCAGCACGGATCTATATAATCACTGTGAAGGTGGTGTCACCCAAAATTATTTGACAACCACTTATGTGGACGCTGATTCTAGTGGAATTGTTGCTAAAGGGTTTGTATCGCTGACATTTTCAGTTAGTTAGTGTGCTACCAAACTGGTTACATTGGTGCCGATTCCCTTGTTTACAAACTAAACCAAATTTAAGTTCAGTGTATCTTTTTCTTTCTATTTCATTAAGAAAAGGACAGAAGATAAATTTTAGTTATGTTCTGTCAAATTAATCAGCGCCATACAAGTTTTAGACGCGATTAAAAAGTTGACTACTAAAATTACATCAAATTACGTCAGGTGCTGACAAATTTGACAGGATTAAACTAATATTAATCTTCTGTCCTTTTCATAATGAAATAGAAAGAGAAAGATGCATTCAACTTAAATTTAGTTTAGTTTGTGAACAAGGGAATCGGCACCATTGTTTGGTTTTCAACAAAAATTAAATTATAAGTTCGATTTAATAAATCTCTTAACACTTTTCTTCGCTTGCAGGGACGCTGGCATTACTGCTGTTGTCAACATGACGCAAGAAGACGTCGACACAAATGGCAAAAGGCTGCAACACGATTATACGGTGAAAAATCTTAAGAGTTTTTCAGTAATATTTCGTTGAAACCAGAACGAGCAAAAACAGGATGACTTTTTTATCACTTTCTAAAAACTGGGAATAATAAGGCGAACGGAGTAGAAGCAAATGGCATATCAAGTTTTTTTTTTCAAAATTTCATACCAATTCAAATCATACGCGTTTGATTTGAAATTCGTTTTCTTCTTTTTAGGGTTAGGGTTCCGTACCCAAAGGGTAAAAACGGAACCCTATTACTAAGACTTCGCTGTCTGTCCGTCTGTCCGTGTGTCTGTTACCAGGCTGTATCTCATGAACCGTGACAGCAAGACAGTTGAAATTTTCACAGATGATGTATTTCTGTTGCCGCTGTAACAACAAATACTAAATATAGTCAATGGTACCCTTCGTGTGCGAGTCCGACTCGCACTTGGCCGGTTTTTTTGTTCTAATATGAAAAGATTACTTGAAATTCGTAGCGTTTTTTGATGATGGATCAATTTTTTTCTAAGCTGTGAAATAAAAAAAAAGTGCCATAGGCTTCTACTCTGTTCACCCATTACCATTATTTTCCATACCCATTTTTTTGGAAAGTGATAAAAAATCATCCGGTATACGAGCCTAGGCTGGTTGTGCCTTTTAATATCGGGAATATTATGTACATCCACTATTTATTACGAGGTGTACATAATAAACGCACGACCTCCCGTGTGGTGACAGACCATGAAACTTAACAAATTTTGTTCTTTGAGTTTTTTTTATTTTTATGATTGGACTGGCGAATGTTGAATGGTTGAAAATAATTTGGCTTTACAAAAAAAGATGGAATAATTTAAAGATGAGAAAAATTATTCACATCGAGCATCGAAAGCAGGTTCAAGCTAACCGAGCTTAAGTAGGTACTTAAGTCTAAATCATCGAAATATTTTGGGTTAAAGGTGATGTTGCAGCCAGCATATTAAATCCTTGAACTATTCATGGGATACCTTTAAACGTCTTAAAAAAACATTTGATTAAAACTGAACACTAAAAGATAGCCAAAAGGCGATCTTCAGCAATTTATCAAAAGCCAGTTCTGTTTTTACGTATTTTTTATTGCAGATTTCAAACAAGGGACCGACTAACTGGAAGGGGCTTAAAATTGAAGTAACTTTGCAAAATGAACCGTACATCAAATACAATGACACTCCAGTCATAGTAAGTTATTGCATTTTCTACATTACATAGGCACATACCTATTATAATACACATGTAAACGGGTATTTTCGCGAATTTTTACCTTTAGTATAAGCCCGACGTGTCGACCGGATTGCACCAGCCGTGGTCGCGGGAACACTGAAGTATTGGAGGTACCGCCACAGCAAAGTGAAGGTGTTTATTCAACTACCCTCACTTGATCTTCATAAATGTTAATTAGGGCCGGTTCACACTACACTAACAGTGTCCGCATCATCCCCACTGAGATGATTTCACTTAACGAGTACACTTAGTGATCACTGGATTCCAAGCGGGAGAGAGTCTGAAGCCGTCTTCGCGATTGAAATTAGGATACTTCTTGATCTCAATCGCTTCCCGAACCATTCTCTTATAGTAGTGCTTTTCATTTGCAAGGATTTTTGGGTTGTGTAACTCCATCCAGTGGTTGGGTTACATAGGTACATGTTAAACACCATTTGTATGTACCGTTTTAATACAATGTAATGGCAAGTTTTACACGATTCAACCAAATTTATTAAAAGGCTGATATTCAGCATGGCTGACATTAAATGTTACACTTTAAATTATGTTCACGCAATTCAAAGGTATAGTTGAACGTACGTGTATTACTGCGTTAGCCGTAATACAACGTTCTTGTAAATGTTTTACTTTGATTGGTAACTTTGTCCAATAACTCATATCAAAATCAAAATCAAAGCATTTATTTCAAGTAGGAAAGTTACAGGCACTTTTGAATTGTCGAAACAATAAGATAAAAATTAAATGTAGCTACCGTCCCAGTCACAAGACAAAAAAACGGTGAAAGTACTGTAGTTGCCCATTCCCTAGCGTAGATCTCTATGGAGAAGAACGGGCAAGAAACTCCATGGAAACTCTTTTAAATTAAAATATTGTTACAAAATCTCTCAAAACTTTCAGTTATACTCCGAATCGACATCAAATACCTGCCCGTTCGTTCGACGAAATGAGACGTCAATGGTTTACCTCTGCGATGTAAAAACCTTAAAAAAAAACATGGAAACTCCCAAGATTCTTATACCGATGTACATTGTGCCCGGAACTCTTTGTAAGTATCCACTTTATTATATCAGCCCGTTAGAGGTGATGGCATCTTTCTCGAACAGCACGGTTTAAAATCGTTGCCATACTTTTATTTAAGCGAATGGATAAAATGTGGAATAAGTACACAAGAGGAAGTCTAGAGTGGCGTTGGTGACTGAAAAGTGATGCGTTAAGATAAGCGTCCACCTGTCCGCATCGAAAGCATCGCATCAAACGGATCGTAGTATTCTTTATATAGGAAGTCACACAAGTGCGTCCACTGATCCGCAGCTCGTAATTTGTTCAATAACTTCGGGAGAAGTATACTGAACATGGTGAGGGGAAAGTCCCCCGGTCACGACGGCCTCAGCGTAGAACATCTTAAATACGCTGGGGTACACTTACCGCGAGTACTTGCTATGATTTTTAACCTATGTCTAAGTCATAGTTACTTACCTGTATAACTTAGCAATACGATCGTTGTGCGAGTAATAAAGAGTAAGACTGGTGACGCCTCCGATATCTCCAACTATAGGCCGATATCGCTTGCCACTGTCTGTGCTAAGGTGTTGGATAGTCTGCTTGATAAAATTCTAGCTAAGCATATTGTTCTCGAGGATGCTCGGTTTGGTTTTAGACCGAACTTATCAACGGACAGTGCAATTGTATGCCTTAAGCAGACTGTCCAATATTATACAGACAGAAAGACTCCTGTAATGGCATGTATCCTGGATTTATCGAAGGCTTTCGACTTGGTCAATTATGACCTGCTCTGGCATAAGCTCACTCACGACACTACTGTCCCGGCTGATGTGATATCACTGTTTATATATTGGTACAGTAGTCAAAAGAATACAGTTAAGTGGGCCGGCTCATATTCTGATTTGTATGGGTTGGATTCTGGGGTGAGGCAGGGGGGGCTGAGCTCCCCCCGTCTTTTTAACCTATATATAAACAAACTGATAGGTATGCTCAGTAGCACTAAAATCGGTTGTCACGTAGACGGTGTTTGCGCGAACAACATCAGTTACGCTGATGATATGGTGCTGTTGAGCCCATCTATCGGTGCAATGAGAAGGCTACTTAAAATTTGTGAAAGTTATGCAGTAGCTCATGGGCTCAAATACAATACTGGTAAGAGTGAATGGTTGGTTTTTAAATCATGTACCGTGTATCGTTAACCTACGATCAGCTGCCTGAATTTTCACTCTCTGGGTCTCCTTTAGGTCGGGTTTCGAGGTTTAAGTATTTGGGCCACTGGGTCACTAATGACATTAAAGACAATGTAGACATAGACAGGGAGCGCAGGTCGCTGACTGTCCGTTGCAACATGCTGGCCCGCAGGTTTGCACGCTGTACTGAACCGATAAAGATAATGTTTTTTAAGGCCTACTGCCAGTCGTTTTACACGTGCAGCCTGTGGACCAAGTATAATATAATAATATATCATTTAATTCAGGTAACAAAAGACCCATATCATATACTAGCTGTTGCCCGCGGCTTCACCCGCGTGAAGTTCGGTAACTGTCCCACTGGATCATACTAAAGGGGTAATAGTGTCCTACATGTTAATCCAGGTTATAAACTATCTATGCGCCAAATTATTATCATCACAATCACCATCACTATCACAACCACCATCATTATCACAATCACCATCACTATCACTGTCACCATCATTATAACCAATCACTATCACTATCACAACCACCATAATTACCACAATCATTATCACAATCACCATCACAATCACCATCACAATCACAATCACCATCACTATCACAATCACAATCACCATCGCTATCGCTATCACAATCACCGCCACTATCACAATCACTATCACAATCACCATCACCATCACAATTACCATTAAAATAACTATCACAATCGCTATCATCATTATCACAATCATTATTATCATAATTACAACCATCATCATCGTAATCACAATCATCATCATCACTATCTCCATCCTCGTAATCACAATCATTATAATGGTAATCATAATTATTATAGTAATCATAATTATTATCATCGTAATCACAATCACTATCATCTTAATCATCATGATCACAATCGCCATCACTATCACAACCACAATCATTATCACAATCACGATCATTATCACAATCACCAACACTATCACAATCACAATCACCATCACCATCACCATCACCATCACAATCACCATCACAATCACTATCACAATCACTCATCCTCATCACAATCCTCGTTATCACAATCATTATCATAGTAATCACAATCATCTTCATCATTATCACAATCATCATCACTGTCAGAATCACAATCAAAATCACCATCACCATCACCATCGCTATCACCATCACCATCACCGCCACTTTTACAATCACCATCACCATCACAATCACCATAAAAATCACTATCACAATCACCATCATCGTTATCACAATCATTATCATCGTAATCACAGTTATTAACATCTTAATTACAATCATCATCATCACAATCTCCATCCACGTTATCACAACCATCGCTATCACCATCACAATCACCGTCACTATCACAATCACCATCACTGTCACAATCACCATTACAATCACAATCACTATCACAATCACCATCATCGTTATCACACTTATTATCATCGTAATCACAATCATTATCATCGTTATCACAATCATCATTATCACAATCATCATTATCACAATCATCATCATCTTAATCACAATTATTATCATCGTAATCAAAATCATCATCATCACAATCATCGTCATCATTATCACAATGATCATCATCGTAATCACAATAATTATCATCTGGATCTCAAAATAAATGCCATTTTCGTAATCAGCGCCCCTGATAATCTCAGTGTCGACACCCATATTGATTTTTTGCCATTTCAACCCCATCGCACCCCAACAGGGAATGATTGTATGTCAGGTCCGCCACATTAAATCTTAAAATCGTTGTTTCTGTAATACACCCGACCCAATTCACCATAAAAACAATACCTATGTTGAATTTCAGGCTTTGTTACCCCATTTCCCCCTTTAGGGTTTGAATCCTGAAAAAACCTGAAACACAAAATGTTAACTCATTTATCGATAGGAGTACTCCTGTTAAGTTTTGAATAAAGTAGTCTAACTAATCTTATTTCCCCATGTAATCTTTGGACCCCCGTTTCAACCCCTTAGAGGGTGAATTTTGAAAAATCCTTTCTTAATACACCCCTAAACCTTATAAAGAACCTATGTGCCAGACTTGGAATCTCTAGACTCAGCGGTTTGGGCTGTGAATTGATTTTTATACTTTGCCACCCCATTTCCCCCTCTTAGGGGTTGAATTCTGAAAAAACCTGAAATCCGTTTCTACTCACTTATCAATAGGAGCACTCCTGTGAAGTTGCGAATAAAATAGTCTAACTAATCTTGTTTCCCCATACAAACTTTGGAGCCCTGTTTAACCCCCTTAGGGGGTGAATTTTGAAAAATCCTTCCTTAGTGCACCTCTAGACGCCATAAGGAACCAATGTGCCAAATTTGGAATCTCTAGACTCAGCGGTTTCGGCTGTGCATTGATTTATAGACTTTATCACCCCATTTCCCCCTCATAGGGGTTGAATTCTGAAAAAACCTGAAACCCGTTTCTACTCATTTATTAATTGGAACACTCCTGTGAAGTTTCGAATAAAGTAGTCTAACTAATCTTGTTTCCCCATACAAACTTTGGAGCCCCGTTTAACCCCCTTAGGGGATGAATTTTGAAAAATCCTTTATTAGTGCACCCCTAGACCACATAAGGAACCTACTTGCCAAATTTGGAATCTGTAGACCCAGCGGTTTGGGCTGTGCGTTGATAGATGAGTCAGTCAGTCAGTCAGTCAGTCAGTCAGTCAGTTTCTTCTTTTATATATTTAGAAGATACCTTACAGACTAACATACATATTTATATAAACTACAAAAACTTAATTAAACTATTGTACACGAAGAGACGGCATCATGTTGCGCTGCGTGGTGTCGCGTAGCTTTCCGCGGAATCGCCGATACACGACACCCTTCGGCCAAAACTCTTCCTTGAGGATGGTCTCAATATGATGAGTAGGAGCTCGCAGCACGAACGACTTGAAATTCGTGTTGTCGCGCGACTCCAACTTCTCGACCCTCAAGGTCCAGCTGGTCTTCGCTCGGACATACTCCACGATCTCCTCAACCTTCGTGGATAAGTGTTCAGACACACTTATCCAAATAAACTTTTCATTCTAGTTGCTTAATTGTAAATTTAATTTAATACTAACATTAGGCTAAGTTATACTACTACTAACAATATATGGATGTAATTCTGAAATAAAATATTTGAATTTTAATTTGAATAATACTACAATTCGTTTGATGCGATGCGTCCGATGCATTCGATGCGGATAGGTGGACGCTTACCTTTAATCGGTTGTATAATTATGGGCACGTGATGCGCTTGAATGAGGAAAACGTGGCGAGGAAAATTTTGAGTATGAATATTGAGTATAAATATTGATGCCTATAAGAGTAAGTACAGGAAGAGCAAAGAAGTGATGAATAGACTGTATGAAGGATGATATGGCTACAAAGGAGGTCACTGGTCAAGGGTTATCTCATGATAACGAGTGATAGAGAAATATGGAAGAAAAAGACATGCTACACCGACCCTAAATAAATTGGAATAAGGGCAAGAGATTTATGGGTTGTTTAGTCTGAACGGACCAAATCGAATGGACCGCGGTCCATTCAGGATGCACACATATGCCGCCTGCTTCGGTTTAGCATCACCTCAACTTCATCTAGAAAGTCTAAATAGAGTTAAGCTGGAGTTGGATTTAGTTTAAGGCTGATGCTCCAGGGTAGCCCGCGAAATTCAAGTTCATAAAGGTCTAGAGACGACTTTTTCAAGGTCAAAATCATTGCTAGACCTTTATGAATTTGGAGAGTTGTATTTATGGTTTTGATGATTATAATTCTGTAAAAACATACGTCTTACAGGCGCGAACAATATTGTAATTAACATACAACCTAGCACTGGCTTGCAAATTGCAAAAACGTAAGAAAATTTGTATTTCGCGTGACGCCACCTTAAACAATACAAACAAAATAAAAGATATTTATTTATATTCCTAATCTACTTTACAGATGGAATCCTCGTTATAGATAAAAATGTGACGATAGTGTCTTCTGTTAAACTACTACTTATTGATGGCCAGAACAAGAAAGTTGAAAGGTAATGGTATTATTTTAAAATTCAGTATAGTTCGGTTCAAACTTAATGGCGGCTTGGAAGTTAGCTGCGAGTGACGGTCTGTGCAGGAATAACGCTTTAAACTTTAAAGCAATTCGGAACGTCTAATGTAAAGCTGCGCAAACTACAATTTTAGGTGTCAACGGGGCGCAGATGACGCATCGTTTTGTCTGTAAAATGCGCAGACCGTAACTTGCAGCTTCCATTAACTTCCGAGCCGCCATTAAGTTTGAACCGAACTATAACCGACATCTAAAATGTTGCAGATACAAACGAATGCTTTGCTTTACTTTGTCGAAGTAAGATGCGTTGTCAATTAAGTAGTTCATCTACATAATCCGAGTGGGTCTTCGAAGACAATAAAAACTCAGAGGACCCACTATTAGTAGGTCTTGGGAGACACATCAGTATTCGGAGACCCACCTTGAAGACGAACTGGAAATTTTTGTGCAAAATTGATTTTCTTTTTTTCAGCGTCTCAACTATTTTAACTCTGGTAGTATTGCCGGTACCAATAAAGACGATCATAATAGCGGTTGCGGTCGGCATCTGCATCTTAATCATCATTTCAGCGATACTATACCGTGTATGTAATAATTATTTGATATTAGTTTATTATTTTTGCTACTTTCATGTCAGGTGTTGCCCGTGACTTTGTGTGTGTGTGTCATCAAAAATATTCCCAAAGGGCGAAGGCATACAAGGTGTTAATGGACACTTTTCTAACCAAGCATTCTTCACATCAAAGTAACTCTACGCTATGTGAAAAATGGCGGTTCATATTCATACAGGGTGAGTTTACAATGACCAGCCAAAATTTAAAATTAAGAACTAGGTATCACACCGAAAGTGCAATTTAAATATGATTGTCGAAAAATATAAAATAAAATAATAGCATTAATTTGAAAATGTCCTAAAAATTTCTTAAATCATAAACCGTGCGTGTGCGTGCATGCACCGCCAAATTTATGTGTGTGTCAACTGCAACCTATCTAGATTGTTGAACTTTAAAAAAAAAGTCGTTTTTTTTTCATTATATCGAAAATATTATCGATTCTAAAACATCTCTGAAAATTTGGCCTGTCATTGAAAACTATCCCTGTATTATTAATTTATTTTGCATTCCATTTTGTAAAAAAAGACGATACAAAGGGCTAAAAGCTAGGTACATATATAGGTATATATAGACCCTGTAAGGACACAGCAAACGGTTTATGGTAGGACTCAATGTAACGCACGAAATCAGTGTGCTGGTGAATACATTGAAAGGTGGCCTACCATGACGTTTTAAAGTAGGATTGTTTTAATTTTATTCCAGTGTGGGAAAGAGATGGCGCTAGATGTCCTCTATAGCTCCGTCTCTTACCCACACAGAAACAAGATTAAAACGGTCCTGCTTTAAGACGTAAGTCATGGTAAGCCACCACCCCTGGTGGCCTACCATGACTTACGTCTACGTCTTACGTCGTGAATTCAAGATATAGCATTAAACAAATGCATTACAAAAAGTTGTAACTTAGACCTCCAATATCTCCGTAACTATATGGTTCCTAGATGGTCCAGAACAGTAACGCGATCGCAATGACGGGGAAGACAGGAAGTGCTTTTTGGCTTCTTTAAAGTAATTTTACACCCATGGTAACTTATGTCATTGAGGAGCTCGTGGCTAAATAATAACAGCCGCTCGGGTCAATCTTTAGGTTAAGCCGTGCTTGCCTAGGTTGGTCTGTGGATGGGTGACTACCCATTAAGTACCGAGTTTCCTCCGTGCCTCGGAAAGCACGTTAAGCAGTTGGTCCCGGCTGTCATTTGTAGATCTTTGACAGTCGTTATAGGTAGTCAGTGGCCCAAAAAATCTGACAACCAGTCTTACCAAGGGGTATCGTATTACCTAGTACTAACTGGGTTGTGGAGGTCAGATAAGCAGTCGCTCCATGTAAAATACTGGTATTCAGCTGCATCCGGTTAGACTGGAAGCCGACCCCAATAAAATACTTGGGAAAAGGCTAGGCAGATGATGATGGTAACTTATGTCATTTTGCAGAAGTGCAGATCATATGCCACTCTTTCATCGAATTTGGTTAAGATACTTTCAGTGATTAATTTTGCTGAGGTAATAAACGAACTGGCCGAATACCTATCTCCTTCAGAGTTGTTTCACCGCTTAGGGGCCGCCTCCAAGAGCCAGAGAATCGCGGCGGTAGTACCGTCCTTGCCACGTTTTTCTATACACTCTCTTTTGGGCCGTCTCCACGAGCGAGAGAATCGCGGTGATATTTTCGTATAGAAATACGTCAAATCGCCTCGATTCTGTCGCTCGTGGAGGCGGCCCCTTAAAAAGTCACAGTGGAAAGACTAATTAGTCAAAAGTTCCTTTATCAACTTTTTAATTCTTTCAGGTTGGTTTCTTGCGACGTGAGAACAAGAAAAAATTGGATGATTTAAAGATTAGTGTTAAGCGTCAGACTATTGTAAGTTTTTTTTCTATACCAATTATACAAATACAAAATAGTTTAATACTTCTTAAGTTAACAAAAAGTTTAGTGTTTGGAGCTTCCCTTTAAGCAAGTAATGTCTCTGTTGGGAATTATAGAGTAACCATTGTGTGGAGACTTGCCTAGCAGTTATTGTGCAAGCGGCGCCCATTTTAGCCATCAGCCTTCTTACCAACGTCAATTATGCCCGTTTTGGAACGCAGTACCGTGAGCGCTGGTCCGAGGAGGCCCGGGATAAGAGCACATGGAAGGAATTGAGGGAGGTCTTTGCCCAGCAGTGGGACAGTATACGAGTTGACGACCCGAATGGCGCAGCGGTAGTGAGGCTGCCTTACGTTCTTAGAGTCCCGGGTTCGAATCCCGGTCGGAGTGATAAGCATGGACGTTTGTTTCCGAGTCATGGATGTTTATAAGTATAATAAGTATGTCGTCATCATCATCATCATCATTTCAGCCGAGAGACGTCCACTGCTGCACATAGGCCTCCCCCAAGTGTCGCCACATTGACCGGTCCCGTGCGACTCGCACCCAGCGGATTCCTGCAACCTTCACCAGGTCAAATACTGCGATCGTAAATACTGCAACCTTACTGCGATCGCCAACCTGCCTGCCAAGCGTGGCGATTATGGCAACCCCCCCCCCCCCCCCAAAATGAATAGCACATCACAGAAATAAGTAGATATGTATTTAAAGTATCTATGTAGTATATCAACTATCTCGTGTCCATGACACAAGCCTCATTGCTTGGCACTAGATGGGGCTGTGTGTTCATGTCCAGCGATATTTATTTATTTTTATTTTAGTATATGCTCAATTAAAATAAATGAAAATATAGAGTAGCGGACAAGTGAAAGGGAACATCATTTTGCCACTTGCCGCATGCTCAAGCAACAGGCGTGTTGCAACAGCAACTGATGAGAAAAAAAATGAAAAAACATTATTATTTAATCCACACTCACACACAAACACTAAACTTACACACCCACAATGACATTTATTCACCCTCGCCCTCTCACATACCCATACCTACATTTTTTAGAAAAAACTAGAGTAACCAATAACTTCTCACCCTTCTGATGGTAAATCGACACAGTCCACTCATGCATCAATCAATTGGAACCTCATTGTGAAACACTGTCTCTTAAGATACAGGATACCCTAGTTTAAGAGACAGAGTTTAATCTATTGTGTACAGATTTTTGAAGAATCTAAATGTTTAATGTAAGTGTTCTCTAGCACTAATTCAAAATTATAAACTTTAAGTACAATTATCTGTGTTTTTGGGAAATAAAGTTATTATTATTATTTATATAAAAAAATAATAATAATAAAGTAGACAACAATACGTGAAATTTTAACTATCCGTTGTCCCCGTTAATCTATACTAATATTATAAAGCTGAAGAGTTTGTTTGTTTGTTTGAACGCGCTAATCTCAGGAACTGAAAAAATTTAAAAATTATTTTTGTGTTGGATAGCCCATTTATTGAGGAAGGTTATAGGCTATATAACATCACGCTACGACCAAAAGGAGCGGAGCATAAATGAAAGATGTTGCAAAAACGGGGAAAATGTATTCCTTTTGTTAGCTTTTTCTCTCTCTTATGTGACGCAGACGAAGTTGCGTGGGTCAGCTAGTTAATTATATGACGTTCTGTTGTCCCCGTGACGAGGACACACATTACGGGGACAACGGGAATACAGGGAAAAAACATACCACAAGCTACGTATTTATTACACGATACACGACGGTACTAAGAACCGGTTTTTTCTCCTTTTGTTAGCTTTTTTTCTCTCTTATGTGACGCAGACGAAGTTGCGTGGGTCAGCTAGTTAATTATATGACGTTCTGTTGTCCCCGTGACGGGGACACACATTACGGGGACAACGGGAATACAGGGAAAAAACATACCACAAGCTACGTATTTATTACACGATACACGACGGTACTAAGAACCGGTTTTTTCTCCTTTTGTTAGCTTTTTTTCTCTCTTATGTGACGCAGACGAAGTTGCGTGGGTCAGCTAGTTAATTATATGACGTTTTGTTGTCCTCGTGATGGGGACACAGATTACAGGGACAACGGGAATACAGGAAAAAACATACCACAAACTATTTATTACTCGACACACGACGGTACTAAGAACCGGTTTTTTCTGTGATCAGTACCTGGCACTAGGCTCGTCCGCTATTACGTGGGACTTAAACGTCATCATCATCAGCCTATTAATGTTCCCACTGCTGGGACATAGGCCTCCTCTCTATGACAGGGAATGGGCTATAATCCACCACGCGGGCCCAGTGCGGATTGGTAGATGTCACGTCTTCGAATTTTTTGGTTCTAGGACATGCCGGTTTCCCCACGATGTTTTCCTTCACGGTTTTGCGAATATTAGTGATGAAATAAATTGCACAAAGTAATGCGACTGCCTGGGTTCGAACCCATGACTCACCGCTCGTAAGTCGGGGCCGCCACCATTGGGCCACCGATGCTCTCCACGTCGCATTGGCTTGGATAAAATCCGTTGATGCCTAACACAAGTCCGACCGCGCGGACGAGCGGCGCTCACCGCCTTTCCGCGCGGCGCATTGACACCACCGTCAACGCCTCCGCGCGGAGGAGCGGGTGATGGAATAAATTACACAAAGTGATGCGCCTGTCTGGGTTCGAACCCACTACTTACTGCTCGTAAGTCGGGCCCGCCACCACTGGGCCACCACTGCTCTCTTAAACGTAAATAGTGAAAAATGTGAGTGTACTATTACACCTCTGCCTATCTCTCTCTCTCTGATTGTAGGCGTGATATCATTTGTATAACTACATACAAATTTATCGAATGATAAGATTATTTGTTTTTAAACAGATAAGGCGTTCAACAATGCCGTCACAGCCGCCGAATGCCGAAGACCAGAGGAAAATCCTGGAGGAGACGAAGAAAGAAGACGATCATGTCGATCAGGCTCCTTTATCCCAAAATAATCGTCCTAAAAACCCGAACATCCGACTATCCTCCGCGTACTAGGATGGTGTATCTCGTTTTCACAAACAGATATTCACACCGGTTCTCTATTGTATTACCTAACTTTTTTACTCATAATTTAAAGTGCCATAACTTTTTTTGTCCTAATCATCATTTGTCCGAATGATAACTTACCCGAACTTAATATCACATTATAACATGCCATAAAATTGAAATCCCTAAATACAATATGCCCTAAACCCGTTTCTCATAAATATTACAATCAATAATGTACAAAAGACTTTAAACCGTTTTCAATAATAGTTATAAATCCTAAATTTAAATAAATATTCAATATTTTTAAAACAAACCGGTATGTTCCCAGACGTTCCCAAAAGGGAACAGAACATTGTTATTTTAATTGTGTCTGTAATTACGGGTAACTACAGGTATTACTTAGCTTTTGCTATGCTATGATCTTCTCTCAACACAACACATTTTTATACAATATTGCTCTTAAGAAATTTGTAAGCATTAAAAAGTAGAACCATCATAATATCGCAGAAAGTTCACAGTTACAATCTTCTTTTGGCATACATTTCATATAAGTAGTCACTAAAAGGCAGAAAATCAATCAAACACACATACACCAAACAAACATACACCATGCATGCAGCAAGCATGCAGCAAGCATTCAGCAAGCATGCAGCATGCAAGCACGCATACAGTATGCAAGCAAGCATGCAGCATGCAAGCGAGCAAGCATTCAGCATGTAAGCGAGCAAGCATGCAGCATGCAAGCAAGCAACATGCAGCAGGCATGGTTTCTGTCACGGCTCCGGCGCTGCGGGGCTCCGGCGGTCCCATGCGAGCTTATCGTCGCAGATGTGTTTAACGCTCACCACCGCAGCTTCGGCTTGCTCGGCCAGCCTCAGCAGCGGCGGCGAGTGTTACAACCACCTGCTCCTCAACTCGCGGGCCGCCTCGCCCCTCCGCGCCTACGCGATTTTAAATTACACTCTCGGGGTAGGGCAGACAAGACTACGTGGGGTCGGATTAACAGGGATTCGTTTCTGTCACTAAAACCTAATTTTTAGCAAATGTTTTAGGACCAAAAATTTCATTATACTTATATGAACATTCGGAATAATACACATTATATAATAAAATACTTAGGACATTTGACTTTATGGCATTTAAAATTAGAAGATTCAATTATTATAGTATTCGATATTATGACAAAACAGTTTTAGAAATAAAGATAATTATGTCAAACAAAATTTCGGGATTTTGAACATTATGGTTACTGAAGTTTATAGCAAACGTTTTATGGATAATGATTTTCGGACAAAAAATTTTAGGAGAATTAAGGGAGTACCATTCACACCAATGATATTCTATTAAACAGATATGTTGTGAGCACGCAATAGTGAAGACTCGAAAACGGGCCAATTGGCTTGTTTTGCTTTTATTCTGCATTACTGCGTGTATGTGAGGTGACGTTGCCCCGCGGTACTCTTTTTTCGGTGGTTTTGTAGGTGTATAACATATCTGTTTATTAGAATATCATTGACTCACACGTAAATAAATAGCGAGCCAATGGATTTTCAACCATCTCGTCAGAGATGGCCAGTCTTGCTTGCTTCTGTATTTCCTACCGGGAAAGCAGTTTATGAATGCATTTACAATTTAATTATAATAAATTAATTAAATAAATTAAACTTTATTTCAGACTGAAGTCCATAGTTTTGTTAGTATTAGTAACAATGATGCTTAGGTATTAGGTTAGTATTGTTAGTATCTTAATAATAATAAACAATTTAACTTAGATATATATATTTGTTTGAACGGACAGTATTCCTAACGTTATTTAAACTATTGGACTTAAGTCACTTTAAACTTGTTTAATTTTTGACAATGCTGATATCATTGTTTATGACAAAATTCTAAGTACAGAATGATGAAGAGATTCATCATTTTGTACTTAGAATTTTAGACCTTTGTACATAAGCTATAATATCAATTGTTATTTTTATATGTAATTTTGTGTGTTCAATAAAGAATATATTTATAATAATAATAAAACTTACTTATGATTGAGGTTTTTCGTAACTCGTTTGTACATACGTCTCGAAATAATGTAACTCGGGATGGAGTGGTAACCTAGGAACTTAAGCAAAGATCTGTACAATATTATGTTAAAAAATCCCTGTCCGATGTTTGACAGTATTATTAGGTAAGTATCGAGATTAAATTCTATTTAAGTAATCGTTTTTGGCGAACAAGTAAAAAAATACCCCTATGAAAATTAAATAATACGTACTAAAATGAAGAAACTTATAGATATGGCAACTCACGGGCGGGAACCGTCGGCGTCGCTTCTCGGGTAGTGACGTCATAAAAAAACAATTGACGATCGTACATCATTATGCCAAAGATGGTGTCATCATATTTTAAACGTTTGTTAGAATTTATAGAAGCTGTGGTAATTTGGGACAAAAAACATGCATTTTAAAATTCATTGATATTTTCACTTTCATTAATATTTTATTATATATTTTTTCTTATTTTATTTGGCAATATCCCTTCCGAATCGGACAGGGTTTTTCTAACATATCGTATAATAGAGCTAATTTAAACATAGCTCAGTTGCGCTATAACAAAAATGAGCCTTATTTGCATATTCCTATTCGTATGATAATGTTTTTATTCGTATTATGATATTGTAGGACTATGCAAATTAACTTCTTATTGATAAGCAATACGGTTTATTTTCGGATGACGCCCGACGACGCCGTGAGCTATTCTTGAGCAAAGCATATTATTCTACGTTTTAGACAAGTGGAAATCGTTTTAAAAACTTTTCATATTTCTAGTGACTTTCAACGGGATTTTGAACATTTAACGAATGCCGATGTCAAAATTCCGTTGATAGTCACTGACTGACACAAGCTAACGAGCTTATGTCAGAATAACACATTTTGTTTTTTTCCTTATTTTGTTATCGTTTAAATTAATGTCATTTTACAGCGGCAATTGATAATAATCCAAATATTTGCATTAATTTATGCGTTTGTCTTCCTTATTTAATATTTAAATTGGTATTGTTTTATGTCATCAAATAATTATTACATATTTCCCAGTAAGAATAACTGACCTTGATAGAGGATAACGTTAATATTTTTTCAACACAAATATAACTTTGTTAGTTAATTAGTTACCGTCATGATTATTTGCTTTGGAGCAGGAAAAACTAAGGAAATAATGTAATTAGGTAGGTAGAAGAATACAAAATCACGTTTATTTTTGTGTTTTTAATATTATTTTAGTTCTATATTTTTCTTCATTCATCATCATCATTTCAGCCGAAAGACGTCCACTGCTGGACATAGGCCTCCCAAAGTGGGGGGTTTTTGCCATAATCGCCACGCTTGGCAGGCGGGTTGGCGATCGCAGTGCGGTTGTTACAAAAGCACAGAGAACGCTGCTGCCCATTCTCTGGTATAACCAAGTCGCCTCTTACGACACCCACCGGAAGATATGGGATGGTGCTATTCTTTACGTCCGACACCATACAGACCAAACAGACCTATTTTTGTAGTTGTCTGTATATTACTTTACATACCTTACATAAGTAAAGTACTTACATCCAAAAGTGAGACGTCTTATATTCGATTTAGGTGTAGACACTCTCTTTGGAAATACAAACAGCCTCTTTACTGAAGCCCTAGAACTTAGAACAAAGTACATAAGTACTGAAAATTGTTCTAGGTCACAATAACACAAAGAGAGTAGGCAGCTACGTGATGTGTGTACTTTAGTGTACGCGCGTAGAGGTACTTAGTGGGTAAACAGACTTGAAGAATAACAATCGTGCGGTGCTCCAAATAATGACGACTTTTCAATATCATCTGCCTAGCCTTTTCCCAACTATGTTGGGGTCGGCTTCCAGTTTTACCGGATGCAGCTGAATACCAGTATTTTACATGGAGCGGCTGCCTATCTGACCTCCACAACCCAGTTAGTACCGGGTAATACGATACCCCTTGGTAAGACTGGTTGTCAGACTTTTTGTGCCTCTGACTACCTAACGACTGTCAAAGATCTACAAATGACAGCCGGGACCAACGGCCACGTTAACTGCCATGTCAGGCACCGGTGCTTGACAGACATAGCACCTGTTAAGGCCATGTCAGTCCCGGGTGACTGACGCCACAGTATATAATTTAGATGATCTCAGGGAGCTGAGTGTTTAGCTCGTTATTATCTATTAAAATTGACTGACAAGGCCCTGGAAAAACTATGTTCAACTTGGCCCAACGTTTTTATATTTAGAACTGGATGTTTTATTGGGAAAAATAAAATGCGACACAATGAAACTATAGAAACTTTTTATTGTTCGAAATAATCATATTTTGGGCTTATACAGCTTAGAAAATTATAAAAAAATGCAATTTAGAGTAATGAAATGCAATAATCAGTCAGAGAGTCCAAGGAAAAGTTACATTGTTTTATGTTCCTCGTTGAAACAAGATAGGCAAAAATGTGGTTCATTAGGGCATTGTGGGCAATAAGTATTCACTTGCTTAGTCTTCTTTCTAGCATAATTTCTGTCTATTATTTGAACATTTACTTTATAACACCGTGAACAGTACTTTCTAGATTTTTTTACAGGTCCTTCTTTCTTTTTTAGCTCATGCTTTTGCCTCCTATTTCTTGTCAATGGCATGTCAGGATTACTGTTTTCTTTGCCCGACTCTGTTAGATATTTGCACAACTTTTTCCTATATTCTACTATCCCTATTTTAGACTTCGTGGTTTCTTTTAAATTATGTAAGAATTGAGTAATGCAGTGTTCAACAACAGTTCAACACCAAGTTTTCTGTACCATTTTACACTTTTTCTCAAAGGTGTAGAGCAGGGGTCACCAAATGGCGGACCGAGGTCCGCATCCGGACCGCCGACCCATTTTGTTCGGACCGCGAGAACACAGCAGCTTGTACTTAGAGTACGTAATTTAATAAAAATGTATACCCCGCATTAGCTTTGTTGACGTCAAGAGCAAGACAGATAGTCCGCAACAAAAAAAATGGCATTTTTCATAATGTTAATTATGTAAAAAATACGCAAATATGTAAATTAGATTTTTTTTTTTTCTCTAAAATAACATAATTTCTTAAAACGGACCCCGAGTGAAACTAATTGGTGACCCCTGGTGTAGAGTATGCGATCATCTGATCAGATAGGTCTACAGAAGATTTTGCGTTGTTATAATCGACTACAATTTTTGGTTTTATTATTTCTTTGTCTCTTTTGTAAGTCCTTGTAAATCCAATAGAATGTTTCGTAGACAGTAAATAAACATCCCTTTTATCCTTCCATTTCATACATGTCATACCATCTTCATTTTCTTTAGCTCTAAACTCTCCTTTTTTATCTTTCCGTTTATAACATCTTTAGGCAAATATTTTCTATTTTTACGTAAAGTGCCCACAAGATGCGTTTCTTTGTCCAACAATTTGCGTCCAAGATCAATACTGGTATACCTACCAGTTATCGGTATATAATGTATGACCTTTTTGAAGATATCTTTTATCTAGGTACATCGCATGGCACGCACCGGACAGGTTGCAACCTGCAAGGAATGAACTACGACACGCGTAGGTACTTTTGTTCAAACGGCCGAGCGTTGCACCGAGTGATTTCCCGCGCAAATAAATTGGCGGCCGGCGGACGGTGCCTGACAAAATACCCGACATGGCCCAATAGCTATGTTTTGTTTCGTTTGGGACTCGTCAGGCGCATATGCCAGACATTTTATTTTTTTGCTTTATTTTACATTATAATCACCGGAAACAAATTAAAATAGTCATATAATGTGATTTACTTGAATATACAACCAAAAAACAAAACTAAAAAAAAAACGTCATCAAAATTTTACTATGGCAGTTAACGTGTTAACATTAAAATCAAAACAGAAATGATTGTGAAATAAGTCCTTACGAAGAAGACATTTAATAAAAATAATCGTCCTAATTGCTCGGATTTTAGCCATCAATGCGTGAGACTAATGTCTCAGACTAATGTCTAATGTGTCTGTGTAGTCACTATAATTAGTCTAGTGCACTCTCACATTCAGATGAAAGGGTAATCCAAGACGACCTGGGAGATATCAGTAGGCGTAGAGGGTACAGAAATATACACAGCGATATGCTGCGGTCACTCCAAGTTTTGAAAGCTGAAGAAAATCAAAACGAACGAAACTAATTTTTCTTCGCGGTTTATATATCGTTGGCTATTAAGTTGGTCAACCTACAGTTCCTGTAAAAAAAATGTTCGCTGAAAATAAGTGTGGTAACTGTAAACGAACTAAAGGTGAAACACTTACTTATGCACACCGAGTCTTGAGACAGATGTTATTTTAAAATTTTGCTCCAGTCTGACAATTATTATTTGAGAATGAACTGATTTATTTATTTACCTAACAATATTTTTTTTATTTTTTTTATTTGCCTGCTATTGAAATGATATAACCATTTGTGCCACATGCAATAAAATAGTTGAATTAACGCTAGCAGTTTTCGTATGGAGAAAATGGCAAAAATTAAAAATTTAAGTGATAATATTTTTATGTTTAAAAGCTGCCAGTCTTATCGTGTGCTTTTTAAAATACACAAGAGACGTATTTATTAGCATTTATTGATTTATTTAAAGTTCATGTACAAGAGTGGTATATAGGCGGACTGTATGCCACAAGGCATTCTCTACCAGTCAACCTGCATTGTACGTTTAATAAAAATAATAACTAAATATTTCAAATTTTCAATTTAAAATATCAAAGCTTTAACACAACGTATGCTACGCCGTTAGTAGTAAATTCTAAACATATGCAAAGCCTCTAAATGGTGATGGATTGCAGTGTCTGTCACATCAGCCACAAATTATATTAGCAGCACATAATATGAATACTAAATTATGTTATTCACCACATAAATAATATTAGGTAAAGTGTTTACGAGAGAAATGCTTGATGTGATCAATAAATTAGAACTCATGAACGATGTATTTATTAGGCGATTCACACACGATACCACTCGTCCGCGCGGAGGCGTCGAAGGTGGTGTCAATGCGCCGCGCGGAAAGGCGGTGAGCGCCGCTCGTCCGCGCGGTCGGGCTTGTGTTAGGCATCAACGGATTTTATCCAACCATTGCGACGTGGAGAGTAGCGGTGGCCCAATGGTGGCGGCCCCGACTTACGAGCGGTGAGTCGTTGGTTCGAACCCAGGCAGGCGCTTACTTTGTGCAATTTCTTTCATCACTACTATTCTCAAAACGGTGAAGGAAAACATCGTGAGGAAAAATTCGAAGACATGTGACATCTACCAACGCGCAGTGGGACCGCGTGGTGGATTACAGCCAACGTTGCTGTATGTGTCCGGACTGCATCACTCTACAAAGGTTGAGGAGATCGTAGAGTACATGAAGGTGAAGACCAGCTGAACCTTGAGGGTCAAGAAGTTGGAGCCGCGTCACAACACTAACTTCAAGTTGTTTGTGGTGCGAGTTCCGACACAACATCTTGACAAGTTTCTCAAGGAAGTGTTTTGGCCGAAGGGTGTAGTCTACCGACGGTTTTGCGGCAGGCTACGTGACACCGCGCAGCGTAACACGACGCCGCCACTTCGTGTGTCATAGTTTAGAGTGAAGTGCTACTAACATAGTTTTTTAAGTTGCTTAGACTAACAAAATTTGTTACTAGTATGTATTTTTAGATTAAGGTATTTATCTATGGGTCTTTGTTACCTGAAATAAATGGTTTATTAAAGCCACTCTCATAGAGAGGAGGCCTGTGTCCCAGCAGTGGGAACATTATAGGCTGATTATGAAATGCGACGTGAGATCCGCTTCATAGACAGTCGCGCGTACGAGCGGTGTCGTATGAGGATCCCTTTAGATAAATTCAGTTCGTTGTGATTTATCGAAGGCATAAATGGATTATGGCTCACTTGAACCACAAATCACGGCGTGCGATTTATGCCACAGAGTACATTATATGATTATACTATATTTATGCAAAACATAATATTTTTAAATATTATTCTGTGCTTGTCAACCAAAGAGATTTAAAAGAATATTTGAATGTCTTTGTTGTCAACGTTGAAAATGATTGACAGAAAAAAAAAACAATGTCAAGTAAAGAATTAAAAAAACCGGCCAAGTGCGAGTCGGACTCGCGCACGAAGGGTTCCGTACCATCATCATTATCATCATATCAGCCGAAAGACGTCCACTGCTGGACATAGGCCTCCCCCAAGGGGGGTTTGCCATAATCGCCACGCTTGGCAGGTGGGTTGGCGATCGCAGTACGGTTGTTACAAAAGCACAGAGAACGCTGCTGCCCATTCTCTGGTAATCCCTTAGTCGCCTCTTATGACACCCACGGGAAGATATGGGATGGTGCTATTCTTTACGTCCGACACCATACAGACGAACCATTATTATAAAAAAAAAGTGCAAAAAAATCACGTTTGTTGTATGGGAGCCCCCCTTAAATATCTGTTTTAGTATTTGTTGTTATAGCGGCAACAGAAATACATCATCTGTGAAAATTTCAACTGTCTAGCTGTCACGGTTCATGAGATACAGCCTGGTGACAGACAGACGGACAGACGGACAGACAGCGAAGTCTTAGTAATAGGGTTCCGTTTTTACCCTTTGGGTACGGAACCCTAAAAATTAACAAGTGCGAGTCGGACTCGCGCACGAAGGGTTCCGTACCATTATATAAGCAACATTAGACAAAACGGCAAAAAAATCACGTTTGTTGTATAAGAGGCCCCCCTTTTTTTTTTTTCGGATGGGAAATCATCAAATGACTCCTCCCGCTCTGAGCGGAGCAGGAGGGAGTGTCAGAGTTTTACTGACTAAAACCCATCCATGTTCCTACATCGCCCTTTGTGTTCCGGGGCCACGGTATCTCTTTCGAACAGTCCCGCAACCCCGGAGGAGGGCCCCCCTTAAATATTTATTTTATTCACACATATCATGAGATACAGCCTGGTGACAGACAGACGGACAGTGGAGTCTTAGTAATAGGGTCCTGTTTTTAACCTTTGGGTACGGAACCCTAAAAAGGACCTAGAATATGAATTCGAATTCGATATTTTTGCAGAAATAGCGATCAATATATTTAATTTTTATTAATCAATAGCGGGATGTCGTTCATTAGAAATTGAATAAAAACATCACATCAATTTGGTTCCGAACGGAATTGAAGGATGCTGATGCCGACATTTTTAGAGTACTTATCTTTTACAACTACTTTTCCCCAGTATTGTAAGTGCGTTTACAAATATTTAAACTCACATCACAAACAGCCAAACACGGAACACCTGAAGGCAAAAAAAATATATGTACAGAATGACTTTTTTAACACTTTCCAAAAAAATGGGTACCTATATTTTGGTGAACGGAGTAGAAGCTTATGGCATACCTAGTTTTTTTTTTCATTTTTCCACAGATTAGAAAAACCGGCCAAGTGCGAGTCGGACTCGCACACGAAGGGTTCCGTACCATTGACTATATTTAGTATTTGTTGTTATAGCGGCAACAGAAATACATCATCTGTGAAAATTTCAACTGTCTAGCTGTCACTGTTCATGAGATACAGCCTGGTGACAGACAGACGGACAGACGGACAGACGGACAGACGGACGGACAGACGGACAGACAGCGAAGTCTTAGTAATAGGGTTCCGTTTTTACCCATTGGGTACGGAACCCTAAAAAAATTGATCCATCATCAAAAACGCTACAAATTTCAAGCAAACTTTTCATATTATAACAAAGAAAGAGAAATTTTGAAAAAAAAAAATGAAAAATATCGAATTTCAAATCATACGCAATACGCGTAAGTATTCAGATTTGAATTTCGAAATTTTGGATTTTTTTTTTGCATAAAAAAAAAACTAACTGCCATTTGCTTCTACTCCGTTCGTTCACTTATTATACTCATTCTTTTTGGAAAGTGATTGTTCATGCGTTAGGCGCCTTCCTCTTGAATTTGTGCTTGTGGATGAGATAAAATGATACTCCTTCCAACATATAAAATGGTTCATTGCAATGAGAGCTAGTAATGAATCCCATCAAAAACATAAATGTGAAATGAGAGCCAAGTTCAATATTATGATATATGCCTTGGTTGTTGACTTCAACGACAAAATAAGTGAAATCTAAATGGGTGCCAAGTTCAATGGTCAGTCCTGAAATTTATATTTATCAACATAAAATATCATTTTTTCTTATAACTTAGGAGAATATATTGTAGCCTAAGGTCTGACTTGGCTAGTTCTCATATACGAATTATTATGTTCGATGGTTAGTTTGTATCAGCAAGCCAAATTTTCGGAATAATAAAATAAGAACCGACAAGTAACAGGTTGAACTTGCGAAGGCTATAATATAATTCGTATATGAAAACTAGCCAAGTAAGACCTTAGGCTACAATATATTCTCCTAAGTTATAAGAAAAAATGATATTTTATGTAGATAAATATAAATTTCAGGACTGACCATTGAACTTGGCACCCATTTAGATTTCACTTATTTTGTCGTTGAAGTCAACAACCAAGGCATATATCATAATATTGAACTTGGCTCTCATTTCACATTTATGTTTTTGATGGGATATCATTACTTTTTGCACATAAATTAGGAGTAGGTAGGCAAAATAATACTAAATGGTTTTTTGTTAAACTACTGTATTTTCCTACGTTTACGGGGTATAATTTAGTTTTCCTTCAAGGACTCTTCTCTTGAATTGTATCGGGAGAAATAGACACATTATTCGTGTCTTGTTCCACTGGAATCATCATCACCATTTCAGCCGAAAAACGTCCACTGCTGGACATAGGCCTCCCCCAAGTGTCGCCACATTGACCGGTCCCATGCGACTCGCATCCAGCGGATTCCCGCAACCTTCACCGGGTCATCGGTCCACCTAGTGGGAGGCCTTCCAACGCAACGTCTTCCGGTTCGCAGTCGCCACACCGAAACTTTTCAGCCCCATCGGCCATCCGTTCTGCGAGCAATGTGCCCTGCCCACTGCCACTTAAGTTTGGCAATTCTCCGGGCTACGTCGCTAACCTTGGTTCTCTTGCGGATGTCTTCATTTCTGATTCGATCGCGCAAGGAAACTCCGAGCATAGCCCTCTCCATTGCCCTTTGGGTGACTTTAAGCCTTCTGATGAGGCCCATTGTGAGTGACCACGTTTCGGTACCGTATGTAATCACTGGCAACACACACTGGTCATAGACTTTCGACTTGAGACACTCTGGTAAGTTGAACGAGAAGATACCGCGCAACTTCCCGAACGCTGCCCAGCCGAGTCGGATTCGATGATTGACCTCTTTCTCGAAGTTAGACCTACCTAATTCCTCTGGAATACACACGTCATAATTGCCCGAAGAGAGATTTCCTGTAAAGAGCAAGCGCTTTGTAGGATATCCCTCTTCGCCGAACAAACCTTGCAGAACCCCATTCTGATGATACACTTCGATCTTAACGCCATCTAGTGTCACTTTTAAATAAATCAATGGAGGCGGCATGGTGTAGTGAGTTTCTGAGAATGATAATAGGTGGCGCTAGTGGTTGTAGAATACGGTTAGTTACGCGTAATAAACACGAAAATCTACTATATTCTTATTTAAAAGTACAAATCGGAAATATTTGGATTAAAAAAATTAAGGGTGGTATTCAACTCGTTATTATATTCACGTAAAGATCTTAAAATCCACATATAGAGATTTACAGGCACTAATTATAAGTTAAGTGAAAATTACAATAAAATGATAAAAATTACCAGTTTCTGATTTTTTCCTTTGTATTCACCTAATTACCTATCTGCATGCCAAATTTGAACTTTCTAGGTCATCTGGAACTGGGTTATAGTTTTGATCTATCGGTCAGTCATAAAAATGACGATTTTTGGACGTTAATATCTGAATAACCGTGTGAGATATGTTTATAAAATTTGGAAAACATATGTATCTCGCCAGTCTCAATATATGAGCCAAATTTGAAAAATTTAGGTGAAACAGTTTTTGAGTTATGAGAGGCTCAAAAGTGGCTCCAAATGGTTCGTGTAATATTACACACGGTGAGCTGCGCGCCAGAACTTGGCTTGACACGCTCCCGCGTGTCTAGAAATGGTTCAAAATTTAAGGTTTGAGAATGAAGCTATTCAGAGCAAGGTTGAGGTTCGAATGTGGTTAGTATTGAAGAAAAACCGAGCGATTAACGTTCCACGGAGAAGAATTCGGAAATCTTCGTAAACTGCTCCTATTGGTGCTTCTTCGATGGCATTCCTTGAGGTCCTCTCATTGGCTGTCCGAGGATGAGGCGATAATTTTGAGTCATGACGTGTAGGTAGGTGCCCCAAAGAACGGAATGCCTACGGTTTAGTTTATCAATATGCACGTCGCAAACATCATGCGTGAACAGTGATAAAAAGTCATACTGTTTATACTTATTTGTAAATACTTATTTGTTCCGCACGCAGCGCAGCAGCCAATCGTCCAGCCACAGCGCCAAACGTGCCGTCGAATAATATTCTAGACTAGTGGCCCCAAAGAGTATAGTGACCCGTCCCGGCTTCGCACGGCTGTCTATGTTACTCAGGGATAATGTAGCATTGTAATGGTGAAAGAAGTTTTGAAATCGTCCAGTAGTTTTTGAGTTTATTCATTACAAACATACAAATCTTTCCTCTTTATAATATTAGTATATTTAGATAGTATAGATATAAGCAATAGATATGAGGAGCTCGTGGCTAAATAATAACAGTGCCTCGGGTCGATCTTTAGGATAAGCTGTGCTTGCCTAGGTTGGTCTGTGGATGGGACACCAGCCATTACATTCCGAGTTTCCTCCATGCCTCGGAAAGCACGTTAAGCAGTTGGTCCCGGCTGTCATTTGTGATCTTTGACAATCGTTACAGGTAGTCAGTGACTCAGTGGCCCAAAAAGTCTGACAATCAGTCTTACCAAGGAGTATCGTATTACCCAGTACTAACTGGGTTATGGAGGTCAGATAGGCAGTCGCTCCATGTAAAATACTGGTATTCAGCTGCATACGGTTAGACTGGAAGCCGACCCCAATAAAACTTGGGAAAAGGCTAGGCAGATGATGATGAGATAGTATAGATATAGATATTATAGATAGTATAGATATTATCGATAGTTTATATATAGATAGATATATTTAGAATATATTTCTCGATAAGAGTTGACGTCAAATTCCAACTTATTATTTTTCATTATTTTTACTTATAAAAGATGAAAATTGTATAGGTACATTAAAAGGTATATTTTTCTTTCAAAAATATCTATTGAAAAGCTTTTGTATTCTGAAGTGCAAACATAATAACACGATGTAAAAACATCGAATGCCTCACACCTATTGAAAACTATCAGCCAATATACCTATAATATTCAAAAATATTTTCAGCAAAAAAATAATTTTAGACATAAAAAGGTCAATATGACTCGGCAACCTTTGAAACTAGCTGGCGGCATCTTTTGTAGCAATATCGCATGTAGACATAAAAGAGGCGATAACACGGCACACGGCTACGTGAAAAGAATTTAGTCTTTTGATTGTCCTTGATAGTTTTTAGACAAGAAGGCTGTAGGTACTAGATGTTTCAGACAGAAAATACTTAGGTCACAATTTTTTTACCCGACTGCGCCAGAAGGACGGTTATGTTTCTCGAGAGTATGTATAATTGTTTGGCACGCTCTGTGGCCTGAACGGCTCAAGGGATTTTAGCTTGAGAGGTGTCGTTAGATTTGTATTTACTGTAAGAGTGACACTGGGTATATCAAAATAAAAAAACATAATGGTGGATTTTTGGCGCCAAATTCAAATATTTGGCACGCTCTGCAGCCTGAACGGCTTATAGATTTTCGCTTGAGAGGTGTCGTTAGTTTCGTATTTACTGTGAAGGTGACACTGGGTATATCAAAATAAAAATAAAAACAAAATGGCGGGTTTCTGGCGTCAAATTCAAATGTTTGGCACGCTCTGCAGCCTGAACGGCTTGATAAAGGGCTCATCGTGAGGATTTTAAAATGGTATATCTAAGTAAGTAACAATAAAGTTTAAAAAAAAAACCCAACTGCGTAAAATTAACTAATGATTTTAAATAAAAACTGAAAAGAATAAAACAAGTTCAGGAGATAGGACATATTGAAAATTATTAGTTATTTTTTACGCAGTCGGGTTTTTTTTTTTTTTTTTTTTTAATAATATGTACATACTTGCTGTTGTACAATGTGGTTATTAGTTTTTACCAAGGGTGAAATATTTTAGACTGGTAGTTAAATAAAACATGGTTCACAAAACTGGCTGGGTCACAAACTAATCTCGGACTATTTACATTCACACAAGTGCATGGCTGTAAATATGATCACAATAATCATAAATGCTATTATATATTATATACCTGTACTTGAGATAAAGTACCACCAAGCTTGCGTAATAATGGAACTAGATGGCGGTGTGTGCAAGGTTATTTGCTAACTTTTTTTAAAGCGCGTAGTGCTTTTTATATTTTTCCCCTTGATTAGTGCCTAATCAACTGTCAGAGTGTATTTAGTGCTTATTGTATCTTATTTTTATTCCTTTTTTAATTTATTAATAGTGCTTGTTATTGATCCTAAGATTTATGCATTTTTTTCTGTTTTGACTCGTGAGAACCTGTAATTGGCTCTGTGTTATTTATACAATTGTTATCCATCTGTTATAGCTGTTAGTTCTCCTATTTATAGATAAAAAAATAAATAAAAATCGACATCAACCTGGAGTTATGGAAAAAGATACGTCCGATTCGAGGCGACCGTTTCATTTTTAATCGGCATACAATTAACGAACCACCAGATTTAGCAAAATGTAACGGCAAAAAAATCACTTTTGTTTGCCAAAATTAATAAGTGATCACCAAAATCAATCCCCATTTTACCGTGAAATTAGAACCAAAAATTTATTTCTTTAGTTAATGACCACCAGAAACTACTTCTGAATGGCTTATAAAAAAATAACCATGAAGAGTACCCCAAGTCGGCCTAGGCAAAAATAGTTTGTCATCAACCACCTCATTAAAATTAGGTGCTCAATTTACAAAATTTGCTGATCAAGATCAATTGATATTTTAGTTTAGGTGATAGATGTTAGTGGTCAGAAAGTTATTTTCGGTGGTCATTATTTCCCCCCTTTTAAAACCAAAAACTCACGTAAAACTAGACACTACTTCCTTCACCAAACGTAGGGGCCATAGTTGTCATTCAGGAATATACAGAGCAATGGGCAATAAGCACAGGTGTTGCAAATATTCAATTTAGATAAGAAAGCAGTTTTTGAAAGTCTTTTTCGAAGTACGTTGAAGTGAATGGACCATTGGCACCGTCTATGCTACTCGTTTAATTCCGCAGTAAAGTGCATGTTTGCCGCTCGTGTTAGCTCGGAAAAGTTCGGCGAAGTTCGGCGAAGTTCGGAAACTGAACATTGTGCAGTTACGGCTAGTGTTCGTCTTTAATTTGTTAACTTTGTAGTGCTGTTTGTTGAATTTTTTAGATTAAAGTTTGATTACTCGTGTATGAGGATTTCTTGTAATATCAGATGAAAGTACTAGCAACCTGGCTCGGAATAGTTTTTGAGGTTTATACACGATGGAAGAGACCGTGTAAGTTTCACTTAGGGACAGGTTACACTTTTGTAGGAAACAACAGTTTTTTTTGTGCGTTAGTGTCTTTTCCGCCTTGTCATACCTGTCTACAGTTTGGCCATTACTATACTCTATGGTTGGGCCGCTGAGAGAATGAATGCGTTTCTGACGTTTGTCAGTTGGTACATAAATTTAGCGTGAAATTATAACATTTATTGTTACTTGATTTAATGATAAATCGTTTAAAATAATATTATTTGTGAATAGGGCAAAAAAACGATAGTTAAATGTTAATCGTAAATTCTTCGCTACTTCAAAGTTACATCGTCCTTTCGCTTACGATCTGTCAGGCACGCATTCTCTTAGCGGCCAAACTGTAGATTGTTACAAGGATTAAATCTTTCAGGTTTGGCTACTCAAAACAGCTCATTGGCTGAAAATTATTTCAGTCACTGTCGTATTGTCAAAGTTTAAGTACCTAAGTTTCAGATAGAAATGCGAACATCTAAGCCGTAATAACGTGCTAAGTTACGTTTATTAAACTATGCCCTAATGCAGGCGCTTAATACTCAGCTTTGTATAGTAATCTCGGTAAGGGATATTGCTACTTATTACCTGTAAGGACCAAATATCAAGATGTAATTTGCTTTTGAGTGTCGCAAGTATCTTTCTTGAATGAAAAATGATGTTTATTTTGCAAATAGCTTTTTACGAACAATTTTAGAAGTTACACGTCATTTTTTTTTAAGCTAGACTGGGCTGGTGTTTCGTACCTGCCTACTCTGAGAAGAAACAGCCGTAAAAACACAGAGGACATAGTCACTTTTAAAGTCCAGACATAATCTTACTCAACTCACATGAGGACTATGCAGATTAGTGCCTGAGATGGTCTTTTGTATAAAGAACCACACAGATTTGTGTGTACTTGTCCAGTCAGTGCAAGCATTTGCCAGTTTTCGAGTAGCTCGACTTAGCAAGGAGCTCAACGACACGACGAACAATAATCATAAATGTTATTATTTATTCCTTTTTTAATTTATTTATATTTCTTTCTTATTTGTTCTTTACCTGACTATTCAAGTCTTAAAAATATGAAACGACAAACATAAAACAAATACTAAAAAGGACTTTAACTTACATTTTGTTTAAAAGAGCATCTCCATTTCACAATGAGAATAATATCGGTCAACAAAATGTTGTCGTAAAATCGTGCGCTGAATTCAACCCATACGGGCATCCCCTTGAGAAATAGCCGCGATTTTCTAACAAAAGAGCCTGATATTATGTCATATGACTGTCCGAACTTAGCTTTAAGCCTACACCTAACCGACCAGCTCACACTGACCCTCCCCATCTTCATAATTCAATCAGAATGGGGAGTTTCTGGGGGTTCAAGTAAAATGGTGACTTAACTACAGAATGACCATCGATATATGAAATGGTGATGAAGTAGAAGACGGGTTTCTTATAATAATATGGGGACTTAGACTTTGAGAGGGTATCAAGTCTAGGTTTTATTTAAGGTCTTGATATTATGAGGTACTATACGTTGGTCGTAATATTTTAAGGATTGAATAAAAGGACGATATCAGTTCTTTGAAGGTCTTTTGCCTAGCAGAGAAACAACACTTCTCATTTTAAAATAAGTTTTGCTCGCGTTATTGCGTTATTTAAAGAAAGAAAGAAAGAGTGAGAGAAAGAAAGAAATAGATAAAGAAAAGAAAAGAAAAAGAAAGAAAGAAATAAATAAAAATATTTATTTGCCGTCAGTTATTAAAGCACGCACACAATAATATAAAAAAGATACAAAATAAGGAGGAAACATAGTAGGTATGTGCTGTGTGCCTCACGGCTACGCCAAAAAGGTCCATTTCAGCATTCATGTCCGACAGGTGATGCTGTCTGACGCTGGTCTTCCAATGAACCTTGAGGGGATAAGTGAAGGAAAAACAGTTTTAAACATAATAAAAAAACAAATGGTTAGTATATACTACTACACTAATACACTAATATGTTGCAGGCTAAACAAAAACAAAATGAACCTACAAAAGTAACAATGTACGAAAATCATCCCTCGCAGACGCGTTTTAAATGTAGCCTGTAGGAACGTCACGTTATTCCAGTGATGACACAGCAAAATGATGTAAGCGATGGCCCGATGCAAGGAGTCGTGCGCTAGCGAGGCATTAGGGAACACGTGTTGTAAGAGTTGTCAGTGTAGTTCATGAATATTATAGTGTACTAATACGATGCAGAAGACTTTCATTTATATCCTCTAGTGTGATACAAGAACTCTAAATTGGTGACCCCGACGTGATTTGCCTTGCAACCATATCGCGCCACGTCTAAATTGGGTAACCACGAGGACAGTACCGCGTGTATGACACTCGCGGATAATGTAGCTTACCGTTAGTGATCGGATCGGTAGATTACCCCTACATACAAACTTAGAAACTCCTCTTTATAATATTAGTTTAGATAACAAACAACAACAACAACTGCAGCCCATAACGTCCACTGCTGGACATAAGCCTCTCCCATGATGGGAGGAATTTGCCGTAATCTCCACGCTTGGCAGGCGGATTGGAGATCGCAGTGATGAAAGACTAACAGAAAACGCTGCTGCTGCTGATTAGTCGGTTTATACGACACCCGTAAGTATAATGGGTTGGTTCTATTCTACTCTGCCGGATACTACACAGCCAATTTAGATAACATTACTAGGTAAATGTTTCAAGGGATATTTTGTATTTACAAACGGTTTGTTTACACGTAATTCGTAACGTCTTTTTCTTATAAACACTTCAGATCGTAATAAATGTTCAAAGTGAACACAGTTTTATTGGAACAACAAGAAATATTTGGTACAACATAAATAATATTCCTTCAATTTAGCAGATCAAAGGATCAAGTAAAACATTGAAAGGTACACGTATGCTTCAGCTATTGAACTCAGAAATATATTTTTTTCTGCGATGTTTACTTCCTGTAATGTATTGTTTAAGGTAGTCAGTGGCCCAAAAGTCTGACATCCAGTCTTACTAAGCGGTATCGTATTACCCAGTACTAACTGGGTTGTGGAGGTCAGATAGGCAGTTGCTTCATGTAAAATACTGGTATTCAACTGCATCTGGTTAGACTGGAAGCTGACCCGAACATAGTTGGGAAAAGGCTAGGCAGATGATGATGCTTTACTTTCTGTAAAATACTTTGGCAATTACTGTAACCACTTATGTATTGTGGAAAAATGGGAGTCTGGACACGTAAGAGTGTGCGCCGGCCGCCGGGCACATATGGCGGAGCGCAGCTCAGAGCATTTTTCACTGTCAAACTATTATCGACATTGTCTTCATTGAAGTATTATCTAAAATCAACGAATCTGAGAATGCACGCATCTGCGCTGAGTCTCGCGCATCCGCGCAGTCAGCTACTTGATTTGAGATAATTATTATATCAATGAGGACAATGTCGATAATAGTTTGACATTTGTTTTTATTTGACTACTAGGTAGGACAGATATTTGCGGCTGTGGTTCTTTAGCCATGAAATCCTCGCTCGTGGCTAAATAATAACAGCTGAATAGGTCAGTCCTTAATTGGGTTACCATTTTACCAAACATCAATTACCCCTCCGTGTCTATCGGCTGTCATTACTGGATCTTTGGCAGTCGTTACAGGTAGTCAGTAGTCGGAAAGTCTGTCAGCCAATCATACCCAGTCACTAAGTAGTCGCTCTATGTGAAATTCCGTTATAGTTCGGTTTAAACTTAATGGCGGCTCGGATGTTAGCTGCGAGTGACGGTATGCGCAGGAATAACGCTTTAAGCTTTATGGCGATTCGGAACATCTAATGTAAAGCTGCGCAGACAACAATTTTAGGTATCAACGGGGCGCAGATGACGCATCGTTTTGTCTGTATAATGCGCAGACCGTCACTTGCAGCTAACTTCCGAGCCGCCATTAAGTTTGAACCGAACTATATTTACCTGCATCTCTGATTTAAAAGTTGGGAACTTTAATAAATGTAGGTGGGTCAATGACCGCTATTGCGATCTTAACTGTCAGCAACTATAGTTATATTTTTGTGTTTTTTCAGAACATTATCTTAAACCAACCCAATTTAAAATTATTTTTTAGGCTCAGTTAACCTTTCTTACGTATATACACCGTGTATAATTTATACCCATTATAAATGCAGACTCGTTGGGAACAAACACATTTTGTCCTACCACTCTGTTTGTTTAGGTACTAACATAGAATAAGGATGAATAGAAGCGGATTTCCCTCTCTGCACGCGAATCATGATCAATTTCATCTCTATTCTACGTAGAATAAACAAAGCTCTTTCTATACCACTCGACATGTCTTCCCCAAGCATGGCGTGACCTGTAGACTCGAGTTTCTAAGAAGACAAAGACATAGAAATTCTTTTCATAGCAACGGGGAAGTAATTATTGATGTAGATATTCTACTAATCGATCGTCGTGTTACTTTGTGTTGGTGAAAACAGGAATTAGGCATTCAGTTAGGTGACACTTAGTGTTGGTGAAAATGGGCATCAGGCATTGAGGTAGCTGGTGACACTAAGTGTTGGTGAAAAATAGGAATAAGGCAGGAGTATATAAAATGTATGTATTGTGTATCCTCGGTATTACTCACTCAGGCGCGCACTAAGAGACAAAGCAAAATGATAGACGTTGTTTAGGTTTAGTGAGTGACACGAGTCACCGTGATGCGTCTTGTAGAGCCACGATAGAGATAAGTGACGCGAGCATGTTACTTACGGCTCCATAACAACCTCGCCTGCGGTTTGGGTGTGAATTGAGCCTCCAATGCAATAACAAAGTTTCCCCACTAATATCACAATGTACGGTCGACCAAGCTATTTGGTTTACATTTTACAACGTAATTTGCATGTTAAAATGTAAAGCAAATAGCTTCAGCTTTAGGTCGACCGTACTATATGGTATCTTTCTATGGGGGATGAAGAACTTTACACCCTGTTCTTCTTATTCCGTATAGAGCCTTTTTCTTGATCATCAACAATATTGGCAACCCTACTTTAGCCTGAGTTATATCAGTGTAGAAAGAGGTTGGCTGGGTTGCAATTGGTGATTATTTTTAGGTCATCGGCGCACGCACATAGAAAAGCATTGATGTCATTTTTATCATCATAATCTGCCTAGCCTTTTTCCATTCATTAGGGTCGGATTCCAGTCTAACCGGATGCAGCTGAATACCAGTATTTTACATGGAGCGACTGTCTATCTGACCTCCACAACCCAGTTAGTACTGGGTAATACGATACCCCTTGGTAAGACTGGTTGTCAGGCTTTTTTTGGGCCACTGACTACCTGTATCGACTGTCAAAGATCTACAAATGACAGCCGGGACCAACAGCTTAACGTGCTTTAGGCACGGAGGAAACTCGGTATGTAGGTAAGGGTGATCATGGATGTCACTTCTATAGTTTACTTATTCTTTGGTATTACCTACTGTTTGTTTTTCTCTTCAGGACCAAGTACGGTGACATTGTTTCAAAGAATGTATAGTAGGTACCTCCCTAGTGGGTGTGCCAATTACCTATGAGGCTATGACATACATAATGACTTTTTAATGGAGAAACACTGTCTCCCAAGTCACAGGTGAAAACCTAGTTTGGGAGCCAGGGGACCTATCTGTAGGACATAATCTGTATGTTATATCTATAAGATGTCTGTAATAATGTTGTCAATGTACTGAAATAAAGAATTTTTTTTTTTATTAATTTTTCATATGAGGTAAGGTCAGCGAGGACTATAAAGCGATCCTACATTTGAAACTGACACAATGAAGCTCTTTGTTATCTTGGACAATATATTATGAAAATTCTGGTTTGGTGGTTTGGACCTCGATTCAGAAATAGTGGGTTATTCTCAATTTTATGAGGCTTATTTAATTATTTTTTGGTATTTACTGCTCCACTCCTTTGACTTTTCGCCCACACACGCGTCCTCTTGCCAGTTTGGAGGGAACTCTTCCAGTTCGTCCCGCCATCTTCTATGTGGCTTGTATTCCTATTAAATACTTATTGTTTTTTTTTTTCGTCGCATACCGTGGTTATTCATGACGCCTTTTTTTTTTCGTATGGGAAATCATCAAATGACTCATTCCGCTCTGGGCGGAGCAGCAGGGAGTGTCAGACGTTTACTGACTTTTCCCATCCATGTTCCTTCATCGTCCTTTATGTTCCGGGGCTATGGTATCTCTTCCGAACAGTCCTGTAGTCCCTATTCATGACGCCTGACGTACTTCGATACAAAGTAATTTCATTTCCAATTTAACCACACACCTAAGCATACTTATCGAAGTTGTTTCCTAACTTTTAGTTTTAAAAGAAACTCATCATCTACCTAGCCTTTTCCCAACTATGTTGGGGTCGGCTACTAGTCTAACCGAATGCAGCTGCACAGACAGCACAGCACAGCTCAACCAAAATGAATGTACATCAAAGACTGCATCGTTAGTCTAGTGATCGCAATCGCAACTGCTGAGCATGAGATCCTGGGTTCGAGTCCCGAGTCGGGCAAATCGTTATTTAGTTTTTCCATCAGGAATTTCTTAGTAGCAGCCACTCTATAGTCTAACCGGATGCAGCTGAATACCAGTATTTTACATGGCGACTGCCTATCCGATCTCCACAATCTAGTTAGTATTGAGTAATACGATAGCTTTTGGTAAGACTGGTTGTAAGACTTTCGAACCACTGACTGCCTGTAACGACTACTGTACGAGATATATTTTGGTAAAAATATTATTCTAGAGCTAGCACAACAAGTACAGCATGGCTCACTCACACACACACACACAGCACAGCACAGCTCAACCAAGCTGTGCGTTGTCTCACAGAAAATGGTTAAAAGAATTCAAGATTTTATCAGAAAACGATACCAAGTTTTTGAAACTGATATTGTTTTTATTAAATCAAACAAAACAATTACAGTTTTTCTAAACCACTGTCAAGTCAAACCGCTAAATACCAACAAAAAAAAAAACATTTTAGCAAAATCCAATAACTCAAGATTTCTACGAAGTCAACATTTTTTTCTTTACGCAGACCAAAAACAGGCACTTTGTAGAATGAGGCTCTTAACACTGTGACCCCAAGCACGGACTCTTAAATCATTCCACATTTTAATTAAAAATTTCTTCTCGTAGTTTTTCAATATTTCTTTACTGTTACAAAAATATTCAATTTTCGTTTAAAGGTTTTCAAGAGATCCTAGTATTGTAGTTAAGGAAAAAAGAGACTTGTTGTAAATAACAAGCTAAAATAACTTACATTTAATTGAATACAATCATGATCTTCAACATTATTCATTGAAGTTCACTGCTGGACATAGGACGCTCCAATCGCACGACATTCAACGGAATCTGGCTTTCACATATTTTGTTATTATTATATTATTGTAGCGGACTGGGTCTGCATCACCACTGTTGGACACTGGGACTGTTTTGCGTAAAGTAAACCGGCGATGATGGTCGGTGGAAGTCTCGTTTAATAATGAGAAAACAAAAAGTATCATTAATAAATAACATTCGAAATATAAAAAACACTGTACAAAATGTACCAAAAAGAATAAAGCTGTAAAAAGGTGCATTGCGCACATTCCTCCCCCCTTGTTAAGCCCTCAGCTTGAGCAGCTTCTTCAAGGGCCTCCTCAGTGTGCCCGCTGCGGTCCTGACGTCTGCCACTCGGATCATCCCATCGCGACCCGGGTAAGTCGCTCAGATACACCCTCTCGGCCAGGAGCCCCTCGGTAGGTTGCCGTCAGCCACCAGGACCAGATCGCCCACAGCCAACTCTGGAACATCCCCTTGCCCGGGTCTGGGAATAAGAATCGGCAAGTACTCTTTAACCCAGCACTGCCAGAAGTGGTCCGCCAGTCTGACCGCTTTGCGCCAGCCGCTTCTTGACACTAGATCTCGGTCCGTCAAGGTTGCTGGGAACAGGACGCCCCGACTAAGATGCAAGGAGCGCAGCGCGTGCAATCATTTGCGATCATTATATGGACGATTGCATCTGCAGCCTTGACAGCGTAGTTGAAGCAGCAAAACTGGCCGCTGGTATTTACGCTGTCCACAAAAACGGGGGTTTTGAAATGCGTGGCTGGGCCTCCAACAGCGCCTCGGCCCTGACGTTGTTGCCGAAGGAGACGTTGCTGGAGGCGCCGATGACGTCACCCGTAGACCTGGGCCACCTGGCCACTCCTGTGAGAACGCTTGGCCTTATATGGCAGCCCACTATATACTGTGTCGGTTTCGATATTGGATTAAAAGGGTTGCCAAAAAAGCTTACCAAGCGGGTGGTTTTAGCCCACGTGATGCGGGTTTTCGACCCTCTCGGAATTCTTGCGCCTCTAGTAGTGACCGGTCGCGTCATGTTCCAAAATGCGTGGCACAAGGGTCTCGAGTGGGATGAAGAACTTTTCACAGCAGGACAGTGCAGCGTGGAGGCTATGGTTTCAGGATTTGTTTGGGGTTGCCAAATTGCAGATCCCACGCTGCTACTGCCTAGCCAACTGTGAAGTGAATCACTGCGAGCTTCATGTTTTTTCCGACGCCAGCGAGTCTGCCTTTGCTGCAGTGGCTTACTGGCGGTTCGTGCTTAAGGATGGAGAATTGAATTTGAATTATGAATTTGAATTTGAATTTGAATTATATTTTTACAAGCAAAGTACAATCCGAATTGATTGTCAAAGTTAGTTTACTATAAAACCTCTGCCTGTCTTTTTTATGGGACAACTTCGCCACACTATTAATAAACTACTGCAACTCCTGAAAGCCAGAATCACCAGTGGCGTCCACCAGAAAAGCGACGAAACAATGAAGCTCGACGAAGTACCAGAGAAAAAAAAATCCAAATTTCCAAATTTTCTTGGATCCCGCAACGAAATGAATTAGAAAAGAATAGCGGAGGCGTTGCCACTTCTCTTCATATCAGGAGGAGGCAGAACAAAACAAGGTCAATAAGCGTAAAGGGTTGTTTACAACTGGGAAACGTCCAGATGCATAGCACCACGAATAAATATTATCAATAATATTAATGGGTCCTAAATTGTGAGCGGTTTGTTATATTTGATTCCAATAATAGGATACATGACCAAAACTCTTGAACGCATAGAAATTTGTGCCAGTTTCTACAAGGTCCGTATAGTAAATACTCTCGGTGGAACCTATAATATGTCTGTAAAGATCAGAGCAGGCCCCTTATTCACAACGCTTTGATTCGATTTTCAATTTGGAAAGTTATATGTCTATCTTTTTTTGACAATTTTGTAAAAATATACTTGCATTGTATAGATTCCAGTTCTTAGTATTATATAATTGCATCACATGTGTGAGTACTTTGTACTGTTCAGCCACCATTTACATTTATTTATCTTTCATTGACTTGAATATGCCTTGGTGACTGAGAGAATGTCATGCTCACTTAAATGTCTCGCTGATGGTGGCGGGTGTGTCGGGTCATTTAGTTCCCTTCAATATGGTTGAGTTGAATGGCGCCGGTACATGCGTCATGTCTGTGAACGGGCGCTGTCAGTTGGGACTGGTCATCTCTTAGCTGCCAAGGTTCATTTTAATTACTTTATTCATACATTTTTAATCTAATCTTTCACTCTGGATGCTCTTAGTGTGCACGTCTTTCTACATCGTTCTCACATATATGTATAATCTCAAAATTAATGATGTAACCAAGATTTTGTAACAATATTTTGATTTTAAAAGAGTGTCCATGGAGTTTCTTGCCCATTCTTCTCCATAGAGATCTACGCTAGGGAATGGGCAACTACAGTACTTTCTCAAGTTATTATGCCTTGTGACTGGGACTGTAGCTTTGATTTTCTTTTTTGTATTTTTGACTTTCAAAAGTGCCGTAATGGTCTAATTGAAATAAATGCTTTGAGTTTGAGTTTGAGTTTGACATTACGAAATCGAGCGAGATGAACATACGACTTTCCGAATCGAAAATTGAATCGAAGGGTTGTGAATAGCTATGCAGGAGTCCTGTAGTTTCTGTGTATTCATTCCCATGGCAACAAGCAGCTGTGAGCCTATGCATGTGAAACATATAAACTTTATTTCGAGCCAAACACTTTAGAATGTCACATACGATTTTGAAAATAGACGTTTTAATAAGGTCTATTATCGGTAGGTTGCTATCTCTGTCTGTTTGACATTTAGCTTACGTACCGATAGATACAAAACGTCACAGAAAAGCTTTCTTTCATATTTCTATGAATCAAATGACAGGGTGACGCGGATAGGATATTTCAAGCTAACTTTGTTTATAGAAACACCGATAGCTACGAGATGTAGGCTTAACTGACAGTTATACGTAAGTAAGTTATAGAAAACAGCCTTTAGTCACGTTTGGCTAGACTACAACCTCGACGTGACAACAGGCAGAAACGAAGCCATTACACTTGTGCAAAATTTTATTCCATGTTAATGCGTCTAACAGGCTGCTGACAGTAATAATAATTATTATAGAGCGTTCCTCGCTGATTTGATAACATCTCGCCGCGACGCGAGCGTTGAATGTGTCATTAACTGACGTGTTAATGAATGAATGAATGAATGAACGACTGAATGTTCTCGCTGTATCTTTGGTTACGTACCTACTGTTTTATATTATTATATATTTGTTTGAATAAATGAATGCCTCGTCGTTATGTTATACAGGGTGTAAATAACCTCATCACGAAGCCGTCAACCAAGCATTCTGTACATCAAATTATGTAACTATAGGCAAAAATTATTGCTAGGAAACGACTCTTTTTTTTTGTTGAAAAGTCATGTTTTGTGGTAGAAGTAGAACTCAATGTAATGCGCTGATGGATGGATTGAATAGTACGGGGGTCATAGAGGTGTTTAAAGTATTAAAAAAATTCTTGCCAAAAAGTTGGAACTTTGACCCCCAATATCTCCGTAACTAGAAGGTTCCCAGGTATGGTGTAGAACAAAAAAATGATCGCAATGATGGGGAGAACAAGTACCTTTCAGCTTCGTTAAGAGGTTTTCTACACCCTTTATTTGACTTGTTTTTCGAAAGAAAGAATATTCGCCTAAAAGACCTTGATTACTAATTTGGTAGATGAGGATACTGTTAAGACGTTCAGTAATTTTATTTTTACATGGGCCTTAAACATAATTGGCGAAATGTGGGAGTAATTTTAGGTACTATCGAGGACACTCCCGCCTGACCACCACTAAGCTTATTTTTGCTTGCACTCGCAACATAGAAACACTCTCTAGCCCCGCCCCGTTGACTTTGTATAGAAATAATGAATTAAAAGATACCGAATCGGCCGAGCGCCCCGACGACGTACGCCAAACGAGAGTTATTGTTGTTTTGCGCACTAAAGTTGACGCTTTCCTAATAGGCCCAAACTTTAAGGGGGCGTGGCTCGGCGCCTCCGCATGATTTAAGCGAAAAAATGTTAAACTGGTCAGGCGGAAAAGACCACGATAGTAGATCTCTGCCTAACCCTTCGGGGATTACAGGCGCGATGTTATGTTTTATCTCTTTACTAGCTGACCCGCGCAACTTCGTCTGCGTCACATAATATAGCTTATAGCTGTTCCCCGCGGTTTCACTCTCGCTGCTCAGCACCTGTTGGTCGTAGCGTGATGTTATATAGCCTATAGCCTTCCTCAAGAAATGGACTATCCAACACTAAAAGAATTTTCCAATTCCAACCAGTAGTCCCTGAGATTAGCGCGTTCAAACAAACAAACAAACTCTTCAGCTTTATAATATTAGTATAGATTCTATACGATAGTTCGCTTTTCAAAGCATATATTCATAATCGTATTACAAAACAACATTCAACAATACAACTCAAAATCTTCATTCAAATAATGTATTCACCCAAATATAACGAATGTTGAGACATTGGTACTTGAAGACAATACCTTGAACTTCCTTCATTCCTCGAAAAACATTGTCTGAATGGGACAATCCTCCTTTATGCTAAAATTGAATATTTGTGCGTATAAAACCGTGTTGATATTAACAAACGTGTATTTGAACAAAGGCAGGCTGTGGCCTTTTATTCCCATACTTTTCCTGTGGTAATGGCTGACACATGGTTTGAATTTGTGGAAAGCATCCGTTGAAAACGTTGAAAACTCTGCAGCTGCATATTTGTTTTGGCCGTTTGGTATCCGGCAGAGTAGAATAGAACCAACCCATTACACTCACGGGTTTCGTATAAGGCGACTAATGTCTGAGGCAGAACACCTTGCGCCTCCGTAGACCAGAGAATGGGCAGCAGCGTTTTCTGTTAGTCTTTCATCACTGCGATCTCCAATCCGCCTGCCAAGCGTGGAGATTACGGCAAATTCCTCCCATCATGGGAGAGGCTATGTCCAGCAGTGGACGTTATGGGCTGTTGTAGTGTAGTAGCATATTTGTTTCAGAAAAAAAAAACAACATCATGAAAAAAAATATTTGCTTTCCATCTTTGTATTTTCAACTGATAATTGCAACTAATTTTACTCGATAAAAAAAATCACGAACTTATCTCTAAAAATTCCTTATAACGAGTAAAAACCATACTAAAATATGCAATCATTCTGAATTTCTAGCAAATAATTCTACAAGCAACATTATAGCATCATAATGTTTTACTTTCTTAGTCCAATCAATACATTTTTTGTAAATCGCGAAAAAAACACTCATTTCGCACTATTCGGCCGCAGTGACTGACGTAACAACCACTTTGTAGTGCAAGCGGATTAGATCTGTATTCTAACAGTATTACAAACGAAGTTTGTACCACCACAAATAGATTTGCTAATTTAGCTCCTATAATCGCCTTAAGTCATCGAATCAGCGAGACATCCTCTTCACCAGTGTGTCCAATATTTAAGCACTCGCGCTCCCTCCCTATCGCTGCAGGTACCATTACAATTTCTCTTTAATCCCGTTTTTATCAAAACGAACATTAAGCGCTCTGAGAGTCGTTTCATTACACTGAGTTCCGCGAATCTTATCATCATTATAGTGATAAGGACTTTATCTAATGGGGATAAGGTGTATAATATAGCCGTTTTAGTTGCTAATACTTAGAATAAACGTTAAGGTATACCTACATAACCTTTTGGTTCTTAGTTAATGGACCTATTAATGGTTGTCATGCTCACGCTAGCTTAGTTTTGTGTGAATTGAAATACATTTATTTACTAGCTAGACATGTACTAAATAGTCTAGATTTAGTAGTCTACGACAGTTTGTAAAGCATTGAAAGTAGTAATCGAGCTGAAAACACAAAAATATATTTTTGTGGTCTCCAAAATTCCAAGAAAGTAGTTAATGTGGAAAATTTGTAACAGAACTTCTAGAACATACAAAGATGGAAAGCAATTTTTTTTTTTCATGTTGTTTTTTTTTCTGAAACAAATATGCTACTACACTACAACAGCCCATAACGTCCACTGCTGGACATAGCCTCTCCCATGATGGGAGGAATTTGCCGTAATCTCCACGCTTGGCAGGCGGATTGGAGATCGCAGTGATGAAAGACTAACAGAAAACGCTGCTGCCCATTCTCTGGTCTACGGACGCGCAAGGTGTTCTGCCTCAGACATTAGTCGCCTTATACGAAACCCGTGAGTGTAATGGGTTGGTTCTATTCTACTCTGCCGGATACCAAACGGCCAAAACAAATATGCAGCTGCAGAGAACTTCAAGCGGCATAAATATAGAAACCTTTGTGGTAACTATATTTTAGAGCCGTTGGGGTTAAACTCTGTGGCCGTGGGGACCGAGTGCCCATAGCCTGTTCAAAGAACTTTCAAAACGCCTAGTTGACGCTTTGCTTGACCAAAGGGCTAGCTTTTACCTTGGCCAGAGGCTAAGTATTGCCATACAACGTGGCAACACCGCCAGTCTCTTGGGGACATTACCAGCTGACAGCGTTGAGGAGGAGTTTTTCGATGCCCTTTTATAGTTTGTTGTTAGTTTATTTATTAGTTTTTAATTAATTCATCATCTGCCTAGCCTTTTCCCAACTATGTTGGGGTCGGCTTCCAGTCTAACCGGATGCAGCTGAGTACCAGTATTTTACATGGAGCGACTGCCTATCTGACCTCCATAACCCAGTTCATACTGGGTAATACGATACCACTTTGGTAAGACTGGTTGTCAGACTTTTTGGGCCCCTGACTACCTGTAACGACTGTCAAAGATGGACAAATGACAGCCGGGACCAACAGCTTAACGTGCTTTCCGAGGCACGGAGGAAACTCGGTATGTAAGGGTGGTCACCCATCCACAGACCAACCTAGGCAAGCACGGCTTAACCTAAAGATCGACCCGAGCGGCTGTTATTATTTAGCCACGAGCTCCTCGCGTCGGAAGACGGCCATTTTACTTAACACGCTAGCTGCGGGAAGTATTAGATTCACTGTTTTCTCCAGTGCGTTACAAGGTCTATAGGCCTTTGACCTAAACTTTCTACCAGTGCGTTAATGGGCCGAAAAGCCTTGTTTTAAATGGGTGAGTTCAAATTCAAAAATCTTTGCGATGACTTTTATTTTATAATAAATTTTGTGACTAAGTTATTGTAAAAGAGTGGATTTACGTTATACTATAGTCGCAAATTGCTTCGGCAAGTACTTTAAGAAATCAATGGAAAAACAAACACAAGGCTTATCGACCCATTAACCGCACTTAGTTAAAGGTACATGTAAAATAATTTTAGTGATGGGAAAAATCATAAACAGTATTGTCTTGTTGTTGTATTTTGGTTCTTTTAGGTGTAAAATCTAAACCAGACTTTGTAACTTGAGATGTATTCTTAATACTAGGTCTTACTCCCATTGAGGTCTCGTGTGGAGTTGAACTGCAGTGAGGTTGTTGAAAATCAGCGTCACAGCTTGTAGATGCGGGCTTAACAATAATATTCTGAATGATTTTGATCCGGCTATTTTCTTGCAAATTGGCACTATTCAAGTTATCATTTTGAGCATCATCAGCTACTTTTTCTTCTTTTTCAAAAGATAGTTCCAACATCTTCCGACAACGTTTATTTACTTTATGCATTTTTATGGCACTTTCACTGCACGTGTCACAAAGAAAGTCAAAACAACACTATTTAATTTTGTTATTTAAATCAGTGCGTTATAAGGCTAATAGGCGTTGTGCTGCTCATAAGGTCTTTAGGCCTTGTATCCGCAAGGAATTGCAATTTTTGACTTTCAGTGCGGCATAAGGTGGAAAGGCCTTATACAAGTATTATTACAAAAATAAGCAGCCGTTCAAAAGAAGATCACAAATATATATTTGTCTCTTTTACACAAAGAGAGCTCTTTAAGTTACAGCGTCCGCAACAGAGGGAGAACGCTATATAAGCGCTCCGCACTGACTGCGAGTTCATGCATAAGGCCTTTTAACCTCATATCGCACTGAGCGTGTTAAAATCATCATCTTTCTGCCCTTATCCCATGTTACTTGTGATCGGCGCCACACGTTTCTTTCTTCCATTACTGTCAACCGTCACACAATCATTTACACCTTTTACAATTTTACTTCAAATAAGATTTTTTTATTAAGCCTCCTCTTGTTGACAATTTGAGTTGAAACCGACATCAACGAACCAAACAGGTTGTGTCAAGCTCACACAATCCCACATGTCCCAAAGGTACAATATTGTGTTGTTTTGATATTTCCCCAAAAATACGATTACTTCCCGTTTCGCTCAACATGTCCAATTTAAAATTTGCTATTGTGCCCTGCAGACGTACGTACATTATTGTTGTTGACTATTGCTGAGCTTTGGGTTTAGCGTACGCACAGTGTACCTCATAATTTTGTTACCACCCTAATCCTGACTAGCTTTTCCCAACTATGTCTGGGTCAGCTTCCAGTCTAACCACATGAATAGGTACCAGTCATTTGCTTAGCCTTTTCCCAACTATGTTGGGGTCGGCTTCCAGTTTTACCGGATGCAGCTGAATAGCAGTATTTTACATGGAGCGACTGCCTATTTGACCTCCATAACCCAGTTAGTACCGGGTAATACTACGACCCCTTGGTAAGACTGGTTGTCAGACTTTTTGGGCCTCTGACTACCTGTAACGACTGTCAAAGATCTACAAATGACAGCCGGGACCAATGGCTTAACGTGCTTTCCGAGGCATGGAGGAAACTCGGTATGTAATGGGTGGCCCACCCATTTACAGACCAACCTAGGTAAGCACGGCTTAACCTAACGATCGACCCGAATGGCTGTTATTATTTAGCCACGAGCTTGAATACCATACCATGAATACCAGTGTTGGATGGATTGCCTATCTGGCATTTACAACCCAGAGCCCGGGTAATTGGATACTCCTTGGTAAGACAGGTTGTCAAATTTTCGTACTTCGTTCTTCGTTCATTTTTAGATCTTTTGACACTCGTTACGAGTAGTTAGCTACTCGTAACGAGTGTCAAAAGATCTAAAAATGACAGCCGGTACTAACTGCTAACGTACTTTCAGAGGCTTGGAAGGAATATGTAATAATGATTACTCATCCACGGATCGACCTCGGCAAGCACTGTTTAACCTTGCTGATTGACCCGTGTTGGTGTTAGATTTTATAATTTAGCCCCCTCATAAAAAGACAGTCTTTTTGTCTACTCAGTTCGTTTAGGCGCAGAATGTCCAATTCGCAAAATGTCTAATTCGCAAAATGTCCATACGTACGTAATTTCGACCTTAGCGTTTTGTTTTTTTTTGGAAACTGTTGTGTCAAAATAGAAAGGTAATGAAATGATGACGTCGACTATACGTTCACAATTCACAACTGTCCGGTGCGGTCCGCAATACAAGGATATTTTTACGCTGCGGTTTGAGATAAATGGCTTAATTTAGCATTGTGATATCGGGTTGATGTGTTCGTGCCGCATTTCAACTTTTACAATTTAATTTTTGCGACAGATTTTTTTTTTAATTTCTGTGCATTTTATTTTAATTGTAGAACTTCTGATTGTAGAAATCTGATTGTTGAACCAACTTGAACCCAAATTGTATTTGTGTTTTTTTTTTTTAAAAAAAAGCTCATTAGTTTTACTAAGGATAGACTTTGCATACTGCTTTGATGTTATATGGGAGTCCTTAGGTTGGTGCTAAGACGAAACTTAGCACTAATCTATTTGAATACCTACTGCTACCTACGTATTATAGCAAATTGTTTCGTACCATACACAGCTGTAAGTGCTAACAAAAAAAAAAAAAAAACACCGAAATAGCGACACAACACCGCCACAAAAACCTTATTATCGGATATTTTCAGACAAAACATCAGCACACGTGTCAATAATAGCGTCCGGATCAGCGCACACAGCTGTCCGTTGTCCGACCCTTGTCCGGCTACCGTCCGATTGGATGCGACCAGATCTGTCAGTATCGCGAAAAGTAGCCGTTTCAGAGAGTAATCATCTGTCGGTGGTGCTAACTGACCGAATGGTTGTATCTGTTGCGTGTTTTTGTTTTCCTTGTGTTGTCGGTCTTTTGTGTGAATTTGTGTGATAATAAGCAATTAATGGTTTTATTATGATACTTGTTGAGTTAATTGTTGTTTTCTCGAACGTGCTATAGGCGTAGCGGAAGTAGATTAGACAGCCACCATTTCATTTACATACTACAACTACTACTACAACAGCCCATAACGTCCACTGCTGGACATAAGCCAGTGATGGGAGGAATTTGCCGTAATCTCCACGCTTGGCAGGCGGATTGGAGATCGCAGTGATAAAAGACTAACAAAAACGCTGCTGCCCATTCTCTGGTCTACGGAGGCGCTAGGTGTTCTGCCTCAGTCATTACCGTCCATCACCCGTGAGTGTAATGGGTTGGTTCTATTCTACTCTGCCGGATACCACACCTAACTTTGATTTACATGATGATCCTGGATTCGATTTTCTGGTTGGGCTAAGTGTTATTGGGATCTTCCATCAGGAATTTCTCACGGAGTCTGGATGTGTACCCTGTTGATGGCAATAGGGTCGCCCCCTTTTACATAAGACTATATAACACAACTGGCAAATGTGGATATACTATTAGATACACTCCTACCCAACTCTTCGGGGATTACATGCTTGATGTTATGAAAATCAGGTAGAAAAAAAAACAAGTTTTGAATCAACATTGAATTACCTGATAATAGGGTCCACCTATTTGTATGATTTTTTTTATCACTCTAAATAAAGCGTATTATTAACATCAGAAATAACAAAGTGAAATTATTGTTTTTCTATAAAAATACTAAGTTATAAGCATTTGAAACTGCTGATTAGACAGAGAGATCCGATACAGAAGAAGAAGAAGAAGAACAAAGAAAGAAAAATATTTATTTATCACAGGGACATGACATGCATAAAAAAATAAAAACAGAAACAATAAACATAACAAAGATTCATTGCACGTCGTGAGTGCACAGCGAATGACGTCATTCACTACATCGACGTACAAAATCCATACTAAATTCCGTTTATCTAGAAAGAGATGGCTTATAACTTTTGTGTTGTTTGGCCGATTTATGTCTTGATTTCGCTTTTTGTTATTATTTTTATTGTACTCTACAATTCCGTATCGAAATACAAAAAAGAAAATGTATGCTTATTCCCTATTATCAAAGCAAATAATTATGATCTTGATAATTTCGAACCCTGCAGGCCAGTATTAATAACTGCAGGTTGCGCACCAAAACGTTTTCAAGTTGATGTCATTATCACGTCTTTAGTAACACTCTGTAAAAGGACCGAAAAAAATTATGCAAATTCATACTCAGTATATTCTTAGCGAGAAAAACTTTCTTCAAAAGGTCACGGTCAAGATGCTTGACTAGAGTTTTGAACTAAACTGTGGAGTAACAATTTCTCCCTAGGGCCTAGTTACAAGATAACGGTTCTTGCCAGATGTTTATACGAAGTAGGAATTTTACAAATTCAGCAGAGAGAACTTTGTGGCTGAATAAAAATAATAATTTTGATTTTCTAAGGTCAATTTGTTTTTATTACTTTTTGGGGTTCTCGTCTATAATAAATGCTGGGGTTTTCAAGAAGAAAGTTGTACTGAATTCGTAATGATATTGTTTTAAAACTGAGGTTTCGCTAAGGAGGTAGCGGGATTATTTAGATTTTATATCGTCAGTCAATCTGTTATAGTATTTTATAAGGTCCTACTGTTGGGAAAAGTCCTCCATTCCTTTATTTATTTATTATGTCCCCAGCCGTTCCCGAAGGGGAACGGTGCATTGTTATTTTAATTGTGGCTGTAATTGCGGGTATCTAAGAGCTACGTCCTTTAATCACCCATCTCATTCATCTATCTAATTTTTTCAAGATTTTAATCATTTATTAAAAAACATAGAAATTTGTGGTGTGTCGGTGTCGAGGCAGGGTCCAAGCTACCGGTGGTGCGGGCTCCATAGTCAGGAACCTCCTCAAAATGTCCTCCTGTACCCCTATGTCCCAACCTCATCTATTAAAAAAGTGAACTCATTCAATGTATTCAAAACTCTATTAACTGAATATTTGATGACAAATAACACCCTTCCTAACATCTGAATGCATTGGATGGGTGTATCCAATTTATCTAATATGTATCATAATTGCTACTGTGACGAACTTTAATTATAATTTATTTTAAGCATTGTTCTTATGTAAGTGACTCTGTGTCTTTATGCGGGCCGTATCAAGGAGTCCTGCATTCTGAATCAGAACCTTGACCAACCACTTATGGAGAGCCTCGACAGATGTTTTTGGCCACAAGGCCATTAGCCGTTACGACAATCGGCACAATGATAAGGTTATTAGTTTTCGAGGAGCGAGGAGCTCGTGGCTAAATAATAACAGCCGCTCGGGTCGATCGTTAGGTTAAGCTTTGCTTGCCTAGGTTGGTCTGTGGATGGGTGACCACCCATTACATACCGAGTTTCCTCCGTGTCTCGTTAAGCACGTTAAGCCGTTGGTCCCGACTGTCATTTGTAGATCTTTGACAGTCGTTAGGTAGTCAGAGGCCCAAAAAGTCTGACAACCAGTCTTACCAAGGGGTATCGTATTACCCGGTACTAACTGGGTTGTGGAGGTCAGATAGACAGTCGCTCCATGTAAAATACTGGTATTTAGCTGCATCCGGTTAGACTGGAAGCCGACCCCAACATAGTTGGGAAAAGGCTAGGCAGATGATGATGAAATCCAATTTTTTAAAATAATTATTTTCTATTTCTTTCATAAAAGTTCACAACGACTAATTGGCCCAAGGATCTTAAAAGTATTTTTCTCAACAAGATAAATTAGATTTAAGACCCGGATTATCTGCAAAGAAATAGATTAAGCATGGCTGTCAACAAGGAGAGATGAGCTAGTGAGATAAATTCTCACGTTTTCCCCACAATTTGGTACATAACTTGTTTCGTTTGTATTTTTACGGTAAACATTTTATCTTCGCGGTTTATTTATTGCTAACGTTTGGGGTTTTCGAGACAATATTGTTCAAACTGTTTTGGTAATTTGGAATTGGCCCATTTACACTGTACAGAGGACGTAGAAAGAAAGGAAGAAAGACAGAAAGAAAGAAAGAAAGAAAGAAAGAAAGAAAGAAAGAAAGAAAGACAGTTATTTTATATTAATATACAATTTTATATACAAGTTTTATTTCGAGCAAGTATCATTATTTACAATGAGGTTTTTTGACGCAATTTTTAAAGTTTTTAGTTTAAGTTAGTTTAGTTTATTCTAATAAAAATTAAACAGAAAAAAAAGAAAGGCCGCTGTCTCAGCATGGTGCTTTAACATTAAAAAACGTCATAGCGGCAGCGCTGGTATTCTGATATGGCCCACACAGCGCCGTAGAGGATGTGAGGAAAGTTCTCTGATAGGGCCCACACAGCGCCGTAGAGGATGTGAGGAAAGTTCTGAGTATGATGGGTATAAGAGTAGAGGAAGACCAAAGAAACGATGGATGAGATAAATAATAATAAGATGAATACTATGAATAATAATAATAATCCTCCATATAGTTTAAACTTATTAGACTTTAATGAAAAAAAACCGGCCAAGTGCGAGTCGGACTCGCGCACGACGGGTTCCGTACCAATTATTATAAAAAAATCATGTTTGTTGTATGGGAGCCCCCCTTAAATATTAATTTTATTCTGTTTTTAGTATTTGTTGTTATAGCGGCAAAATAAATACATCATCTGTGAAAATTTCAACTGTCTAGCTGTCACGGTTCATGAGATACAGCCTGGTGACAGACAGACGGACAGACGGACAGACAGCGAAGTCTTAGTAATAGGGTTCCGTTTTTACCCTTTGGGTACGGAACCCTAAAAAGCAGCGATTTTAAATACGTGTAGAATTTGTAAGAATGTTCATTCAGATAGAAGAGAACGAAATAGGACCTCATCACAACACCTAAACAATCACAAAACTAACACACCACACGCTACATTTGTTTTGGTTTCGGCCCGTAAATGTAGCTAAAATCCAGTCCAAGAGCTGAGAAGTAAAACACTTTCCGAAATAATAATATTACAATAATAATAAATATTAATATTATTATTAATTAATATTTATTCATTTTATTAATATCTTTTACATTTTTAAATGTTTTTATATATATTGTTTTAATTTTAAGAATATTTAAAAATGTACATTATATGTAAATAAAGAAGTAATATTTATTCACAAATTTGAGACAATCATACAGAGTACCTCAATAATAAACACAAAATAGACAGATCGTTGGATGTGAAATGGTACAATGAAAAGATGGTCTGGTTGTCTATAGTCTGATTCGCCCTATCACCTCGTACTAGTATAAAACTGTATTACGAGTGGATAGTCTTCCTCAACGTTAGAACAATAGATTTCCACAAGGTTCCAGTTACAAGTCACATAGAAGTAGTTTGATTACATATTGTAATAAATAAATAAATAAATAATAATAAAAATAATAATAATAATATAATATTGTAATAAATCATGGTACATATTATTATTATTATTATAAGCCTGTGTTGTCCCACTGCAGGGCAAAGGCCTCCCTTCCCTCCTTCCACATTTCGCGATCTAGTGCGATTGTAGGCCAATCCTTTGCGAAAGAGTCCAGCTCATCCCGCCATCTCCTTCTGGGCCTGCCGCGTTGTTGTTTCCTGCTATTTGGTATCCACTGAGTGGTAATTTTTGCCCATTGCTCCTCCGACATGCGGCAGATGTGACCAGCCCAGTTCCACTTCAACCTAGCAGCTGTAAGGCCAACATCAGTTATTTGGGTTTTGGAGCGAAGCATGGTACATAATAGTTATGTTAATTACCTGTACCATGATTTATTACCTATACAAAAATACTTATACACGAATACATAGGACTTCCAATCTAATAAAACACACACATACACTTCTGCCTGCCAATTTAGGGAATACCTGTACAATGTATGTACAAGCGTGACACCTGTCAGGTTAGAATACTGCTCATATAACCACGTACTGTGACGTCCCATGAATTTGATTCGCCAGCTATTGGAATAGTTGGGACACCACTCGAACACTCCGACTATGTGTAATTTGCACCGCAGTTATTGCCGAGCGTCCACGAATTAACAAACTATTGTTAGTTATCGGTATTCGGTTATCAAATGACGCTATTATCGTTAAGCTGGTGATAGATTGGACAAGTGTGATCGTGAAATTAGCATAGGAACTGTTATGTTCGTATGTAGTAACCGCAAACATTTTGTATAAGTGTTCACAAAGTGTGTGTGCATCGTATTGGAGGAGCTCTTCGCTAAATAATAACAGACGCACGAGTCGATCTTTAAACCGCGCATCCGCGCAGCGTAACACGACGCCGCCACTTCGTGTGTCATAGTTTAAGTGTAGTGCTACTAACATAGTTTTTTAAGTTGCATAACTAACAAAATTTGTTATTAGTATGTATTTTTAGGCTAAGGTATTTATCTATGGGTCTTTGTTACCTGAAATAAATGGTTTATTATTATTATTATTATTTAAGGTTAAGCCGCACGTGTTGAGGTTGGTCTGTGGATTGGTGACCATCATTAGGATAGGGACAGAAAGCCGTTGGTTCCGGCTGTCATATTTTTAGATCTTTGACAGTCGTTACAGGTAGTCAGTGGCTCGAAAGTCTGACAACCAGTCTTACCAAAGGGTATCGATACCGCGGGAGGAAACGCCCGGGTGTTTCCACTGCGAGGATCGACCGGAGGACACGGTGGAGCACACGGTGGAGGTGTGCCCCGCGTAGGCGGAGCACCGCCGTGTCCTCGAAGCGGCGATTGGTGGCGGCGACCTCTCGCGTCCGGCCCTGGTGCAAGCCATGGTACGGAGCGAGACGGAATGAGACGCCGTCACCTCTTTCTGCGAAGCAGTAATGCTAGAGAAGGAGGTGGCGGAACGGGAGAGGGAGAGAACCTCTCAGCGACCCGGCCGCCGCGGGAGACACCCCGGGCGTCGGGGGCCAACACGTGGCCCCCGGCCACCGTAGGCGCGGACCTGTGGACGGTGGGCTAAGGGCTAGCTCGCCATCCATCCGTCTCATGACGACAGGCCGTGTCGACGGTGCGTTCGTGTTCCACGCGCGCCTCAAAGAGAGTCAGCAAAAGGAATTCCTTTTGCTGACAATAACTCCTCCCGCTCTGGGCGGAGCAGGAGGGAGTGTCAGACTTTTACTGACTAAAACCCATCCATGTTCCTTCATCGCCCTTTGTGTTCCGGGGCCACGGTATCTCTTTCGAACAGTCCCGCAACCCCGGCAGGTCGACAAATACTTTGAAATATAAAAAAAATAAACTACTACAACAGGACCTATAAACAGGAGGCAGTTCTTGACATTATATCCTACTCGACACACACTAAGCCAGACGAGAGCATAACTTATCCCTGTCTACGACGCTACGACACACATCTTGTCTGGAAGCACCCTTAGCCCAATATTCTGCGATGTCTGGTTTTGTATATGACATCTTTACGATATTTTACGTATTTTTATGCGTGACAACGAATTTCCTTTTGGTGTAGTGTGATACTTTTTTGTTGGAATATAGTAAGCCTGAAGTTGGGTCGAGGGTCGAGTGTGTGATATTCCCTTTCAGTTTATAGAAATAAGCAGTGTTTTGGTTTTGTAACACTTTGCCAGAGAAACGTTAATAATGTTTTTGAAATATTCTTTAGATTTTTTTTCTTATAGAAAGTATCCGGACCTCAATCTAGATCTAGGTCTAAGATTTTATCAGAACTTATCGGCCGGGATAGATAACCGGAACTTATGTGATATAAATACATCCAGCATGACTTTTTTATCACTTTCTAAAAAAATGGGTAAAATAGGTGAACGGAGTAGAAGCAAATGGCATGACTTAGTTTTTTTTTTTTGCGAAAAAAAAATTGAAATTCAAATCATACGCGTATTGCGAATAATTTCAAATTCGATATTTTTCATTTTTTTTTCGAAATGTCTCTTTCTTTGTTCTAATATGAAAAGTTTACTTGAAATTTGTAGCGTTTTTTGATGATGGATCAATTTTTTTCTAAGCTGTGGAAAAAAGAAGAAAAAAGACTAGGTATGCCATAAGCTTCTACTCCGTTCACTTAATATACCCATTTTTTTTGGAAAGTTATAAAAAAGTCATCCGGTATAAAGAGCTCCAAATAACACACAGTTCAGTCTTAATATTCGGTATTTCATTCTGAAGTTAACCAAACAAGGATTCACCCTGCCTTAAAAGAATCCCAGACAACGAATTTAACGTCACTCTGTACACAAAGCCGACAGGTTTTCACCCTTAACGGATGACGTAGCCGGCAGTGTTGCCACTAATCGTTCAGTAATGCCAGCCGCTGAGATAGGGACGCGACTGCAAATTTGTTAATCGCAATTTAAGTAGCTTCTAGAGAATCCCCTTATCGTGCAAACTTGCTTACCACCCCGTCCCTATTATAGGCTGCCTTTCCATCAAAGATTTGCGAGGTAGCAAACTCAGACCAAGTAAAAAGGCTATAAAGACGGAACTCTGCGAACAACAAAGTGAGGCCCGTCAAATTATGCCTCGCCGTGTACACTCAGACCAAAAATTAAAAGATAAAGACGGAACTATGCGAACAGAGAGCAGCGGTGGCCCAGTGGTGGCGGCCCCGACTTACGAACAGTAAGTCGTGGGTTCGAACCCAGACAGACGCATTACTTTGTGTAATTTATTTCATTACCACTGCTCTCAAAAACGGTGAAGGAAAACATCGTGAGGAAACCGGCATGTCCTAGAACCAAAAAATTCGAAGACATGTGACATCTAGGTACCAATCCGCACTGGGCCCGCGTGGTGGATTATATAGCCCATTCCCTCTCATAGAGAGGTCTGTGTCCCAGCAGTGGGAACATTAATAGGCTGATGATGATGCGAACAGGGAAGTGAGGCCGGTTTTGTAAACATGTTGTGCATTTATTGAGGCATAGTTTAATTGTCATCATCATCTAACTCGCTATCTTCATTATTGAAGGTCGTGTCTAGTCTGTGTCTGAGGTATTCATCACTCGGTGTACTATGCTCTTACAAGTTTGTCTGTCCTTGGCGGTCTTTAAAGCTTCGGCTATTGATAGGCCAGTGAGCGACTTTACTCGGTCTGACCTACGGGTGGGTGAGCGCCCGCGTGGTCTTTCCCGTCTACTTGGCCAACTACCATCAGCTTCTCGAGGCTGTCAGGGTTTCTACGAGCGACATGTCCAAAATACTACTAGTTTAATTGTAGTTTGATGTAAATATGTGCGTGTGAGCGTGTATGAACAGAGCGAGGCGTAATTTGCGCTGGCCTCACTTTATTGTTCGCAGCGCAGTCTTGGTTTTTTACTTGGTCTGAGGTAGCAAAGAGGTAATGCTAATTTACGACACTACCTGAAAATTTTCGACTAGAGATGGCTATATCGGAACGGGTACAATGTGCTATGGTGTGTAAAAACTTAGCTTCCGTGAACTCTCTTCCGCCGGAACTAAGCCAGCTACGTTATGGAAATCATACGTTTGTAGTACTTCAATGCAATTTGCGTTGTTTGAAACACATGATGATACTGTCTTTACAATCACTGTTTACCTTCTTAAATATTTTTGTTTTTGTTTATAAGCTATTTTATATCTGTGAAAACTTTTAATTGGCCTTGTTGTTACTCTTAATTATGTGTACATTTTTAGCTGTAAGTTTACCTAAAACTGTAAAATAAAATAAAATAATATCAAAGGCATCTATAAAATCGTCTTAAAGTAGCTTAGCACATCTCTAGCAAGTTCTATGTCCACCTGTGAATCGCGACTGCAAAGCTCTCTAAACTTATAACGTTCACGGCACTGGAAAAAATCAACACCGATCTGGGAACATCGCTAAACACGAACTCTCACTCATGTTTTGCGTCGCGAGTGCAAAGCTATCTTCTAGTGGAAAGCCGGCTCAAAGCAGATTAGGGGCAAAGAGATTAGATTTTCGAAATAATGAGAGTCATCCGCGGTGGGCTGCGTATAGTAAATATCTGTCTCTGTTGGGTACGATGACGAGATGTTTCTTTGTAACCAGAACTGGTGGAGGACTCGTATAATTGAATTGGAGCTGCTGCGTTTTGTAATTTAGATTATATCCAGAAGACCTTTGAAGTCCAATCAGGGGTTCGCAACATTTCATTGCTTTCAGCATCTCGAAATTAAAGGAGATCACTCATTCTGGGATATTTTTTTTTTCAAGTTATTCCAAACTGACAAATTTTCGCATTCGATTTTAAACTTAGCCATCAACATTTTTGGTTTAAAATCATTTGGAGAAATTTGACAATTTGTGTTAACTTGATGTGCTAGTCGCAAGTACAGTCGGGGTCTTTTCTGCCTGACCATTTTAAATTTTTTTCGCGTACAACATGCAGAGGCGCCGAGCCACGCCCCCTTAATTTTTGGGCCTATTAGGAAAGCCTCAACTTTGGCGCGCAAAATAACAATGACTCTCGTTTGGCGTAGGTCGTCGTACGTGCTTAGTGGTGGTCAGGCGGGAGTGTCCTCGATAGTACATCAAGTTAACACAAACTGTCAAATTTACAAAACACAGGCATCATCTTGCACCACGGTCTTATAAAGGTGTAAAGCACCTCTTAACGATGCCGAAAGGCACTTGTTCTCCTCGTCATTGCGATCATTTTTTGTTCTACACCATACCTGGGAATCTTCTAGTTATGGAGATATTGGGGGTCAAAGTTCCAACTTTTTGACATTTTTTTTGAATACAAGTTTTTAATGTAAGATTTTTTACTTTAAACACCTCCACGACCCCCGTACTATTCAATCCATCCATCAGTACAATGCTTTGAGTACGTTACGTAGAGTTCTACCACAAAATATGATTTTTCACTCCAAAAAAAAAAGTCTTTTCCCAGCAATAATTTTTGCGTAAAGTTACTTAGTTTGGTGTACAGAATGCTTGGTTGACGGCTTCGTGATGAGGTATTTTACACCCTGTATAAGGTTTAACAATTAGCTAATGACACTCATCATTAAAATAACATCTTGCTCATGAATAAACACAAAACAAGAGCGACGTAAATAACTATTACGTGAATTAGTAACAGTTACACAACAAAACAGTGTGGTTCCGTATCTCAGAGATCATTAACGTAAACTTTGTCACCCTGAAGCGACATGCGTCTAATTTACGGCCCCAACTGTAATTTGTCATTTATTGTCAACGATATCAATGTTGTGAGTTGCTGTTTAAAACAATAGATAGTGTTTACTAAGGCCCGTTTTCTATAACTTACTTACGTATAACTGTCAGTTAATTTGCCACGTCTCGTAGCTATCGGTGTTTCTACAAACAAAGTAAGTTTGAAATATCCTATCCGCGTCACCTACCTGTCATTTGATTCATGGAAAAATCAAAGAAAGCTTCTATGTGACGTTTTGTTTCTATCGGTCCGTAAGCTAAATGTCAAACAGATAGAGATAGCAAACCTACCGATACCTGTGAGTAAATTATTGAACATGGCCGTAAGAGAAATATTATTATTGTAAGCTGTGTGCTGTTCACCAGAACCGTCGAAGAAATCTTCAAGAAGTTGCAGAAAAAGTGGCATTATCCTCGGCGAGACGACATCTCTTTTCATCCTCAGCCACTGATCTTGAGCCTATGCTTCAAGAACTATGTGATGCAAGCCTTGAGTTTGGAGTTAAGATGAATACGTCGCAGACCAATAAGTAATGCGCAATTAAACAAACTTATCAACTAAAACAATAAAAGTAGACGAGGAAACAATACAACATGTCCGGGAATCGGATTTCGGGACCTTTACTTGCGTCAAGTAGTCTCTTTTCAGGCGAGGCAAACTCAAATTCAAAGCATTTATTTCAATTAGACCATTACGGCACTTTTGAAAGTCAAAAATACAAAAAAGAAAATCAAAGCTACAGTCCCAGTCACAAGGCATAATAACTTGAGAAAGTACTGTAGTTGCCCATTCCCTAGCGTAGATCTCTATGGAGAAGAATGGGCAAGAAACTCCATGGACACTCTTTTAAAATCAAAATATTGTTACAAAATCTTGGTTACATCATTAATTTTGAGATTATACCTACATATATGTGAGAACGATGTAGAAAGACGTGCACACTAAGAGCATCCAGAGTGAAAGATTAGATTAAAAATGTATGAATAAAGTAATTAAAATGAACCTTGGCAGCTAAGAGATGACCAGTCCCAACTGACAGCGCCCGTTCACAGACATGACGCATGTACCGGCGCCATTCAACTCAACCATATTGAAGGGAACTAAATGACCCGACACACCCGCCACCATCAGCGAGACATTTAAGTGAGCATGACATTCTCTCAGTCACCAAGGCATATTCAAGTCAATGAAAGATAAATAAATGTAAATGGTGGCTGAACAGTACAAAGTACTCACACATGTGCTATGCAATTATATAATACTAAGAACTGGAATCTATACAATGCAAGTATATTTTTACAATCTTCTGCAGCTTCCACAATACATTAACATGGGAATCAATTCTTCATCTTCTTCTTTACGTGTCAATGGACTCAAATAATGCCCCACCAGTACAAACAATTAGTTTGCCCCCCACCTATGCTTGTGGAGCAGGATCAGCATTTAGCCAAGCATTTTTATCATCAATGTAATCCCCCAACTTATAATATGCTTGCCTACATAGTGTGCGTTTTATACAAGATTTAAATTTCGTCTCATTCAGTTGAAGAATGTGGGGAGGTATTTTATTGTAACATTTCAAACAGTACCCCATGAAAGATGAATCCACTTTAGCAAGCCTGAAACCTGGCTGAACTAGTTGGTCCCTATTTCTAGTGTTATAGTGGTGTTTGTCCCCTCTCTTACTGAATAAATGCCGATTTTTTCTAACGTACATGATGTTTTCATAGATGTATTGACAAGGTACTGTCATGATATTAATTTCCTTAAACAGTTCTCTTAGAGAATCGCGTCTACGTAATTCATAAATGGCTCTGATGGCTCTTTTCTGCAGAATAAATATAGACTCGATGTCTGCAGCCCGTCCCCATAGTAAAATACCGTATGACATAATACTATGAAAATAACTAAAATAGACCAGCCTCGCGGTATCAACATCAGTAAATTGACGGATTTTTCTAACAGCATATGCTGCTGAGCTTAGCCGTCCTGCAAGAGATGTTAGATGAGGACCCCATTGTAACCTTGAGTCGAGCGTGATTCCCAAGAAAACCGTTTTATCGAAAAATTCTAGTTTCTCTTGATTCAATATTATGTCACAATCACTACTTTTGACATTTGGTAGAGCAAATCTAATGCATTTAGTTTTTTTCCCATTTAGTACTAAATTATTAGCGGTAAACCAATCGTGGACCTGCAGTAGGGCGTTATTTACGTCATCAAGATTAGTGGCACGTCTGTTTATTTTAAATATTAAAGAAGTATCGTCAGCAAACAACACCATATGCGGATGGTTGTTAAATAGATGGGGTAGGTCATTAATATATACTAAAAAGAGGAAGGGACCCAATATCGAACCTTGTGGTACACCCATTTTTACTTTTAAACCCATTGAGTTGACTCCATTTATTTGTACCTGCTGCTGTCTATCATTCAAATACGATTTTATTAAACTGAGCGCAAGTTTACCTAAACCGTAATGCTGAAGTTTCAAGATCAGGGTTTCGTGATTTACGCAATCAAATGCCTTCGAAAGGTCACAAAAGATTCCTATGGCATCTTGTGCCTCTTCCCACGCAATAAATATGTGTTTTAATAAAGTGACACCGGCGTCAGTTGTACAACGTCCTTTGGTGAAACCATACTGTTGCTCGTGTAATATTTTATTAGTGTTAAAATGGTTAAGCATTTGATTGAGCATTATCTTTTCAAACACCTTGCTGAAAACCGGCAACACGGATACGGGCCTATAGTTATTGGTGTCTTTACTGTCCCCGGATTTAAAAAGCGGTATTACCTTACTGAATTTCATTAGATCCGGGAAGACCCCTTGATCCACGCACAAATTAAATATTGAGGCTAAATACGGCGCTACAGTCTCAATAATTGAGGTACAAGCTTTGATAGACATACCCCATAGATCTTCCGTTAATTTGATCTTGATTTGCTTAAAACCTTTTATGACTGTTATGGGGTTTATATGCTGAAATTTAAATTCATTTGGACAGGCTGAAACGTTCGCTTTCAATAAATCAATAGAGAGCAAGGGAGAGGAATTTAAGGCTTCTGTAGTTTTAAGTGGGATACTGGTAAAGAAATTTACAAATTCTTGAGCAACTTCATTGTTGGAGCTCACAAGGCCACGCGATGTCTCTAGTGTGAAGTCATTACCTTGTTTTTTATTTCTATTTGTTTCACTGTTGATGATTTTCCAAACCGTTTTTATTTTGTTGTCGGCTGATTTAATCTTGTTGCTAATGAATAAGGATTTGGCTACCTTGCAAGTGTTTTTAAAAATTTTCGAGTAAGTAGCAACATATTTATTAAAAGCTTCAGTGTTGATGTAAGGCTTAAGGCCGTACAGCTCAAACAATCGTTCCCTACTTTTCCGAATACCCTGTGTTGCCCAGTCACTGAAAATAAACTTTGGGCCAATAGTTTTAGATTTCTTTTTTAAAGTATTATTAAATTCGGTGTGCACTACCGAGAAGAATTCTTCATAAAATACATTTGCATTGTTTCTAATATGACCCGGTATACTTAACTTGCTAATTAAATTATTATTAAATTTGTCTAGATTGCTGGGTGTTATTTGTCTAGTTTGTATCTGAATTCTTTGTAATTGTCTATTGTACGCGAAAGTAACCGTCTGACCACTATGATCTGAAGGCAGGTAATTTACGATGGATTTATTTATGTAATCGCAGCAACAAAAAACATTATCGATACATGTAGCAGTATTTGTCGTAATTCGAGTTGGTTCTGAAAACACATTTGACAAGTTAAATGATTTAAAGAGACTTAAGAATCTACTGCTATTCACATTATTCTCTATAATATTGACATTAAAGTCACCACAGATAATTATTGGTTTATTACCAGTTACAAGTTTTGCCAAAGCATCTTCCATTACTGACTCAAATATAGAATAGTTCAGGTAATTAGGGGGTCTGTAAACGCACACTATTACATGCTTATCTAGCTCAACACAAGACAATTCAATGCTATGTTCAACCGATAGATCGACTATATCATTACGAGACTTAGATTTAATACAATTTTTTACTAGGATTAATGAACCCCCACGCATCTTAGATTTTCGGTTAAAGCAACTGCTCACATTGTAATTCTCATAATTTATTTGCATTACTTCATAATCTTTCATCCAATGTTCAGTAAAACAGATAATATCAAACTTAGTTTTTTCTAAAAATAATTCTATTTCTAGTTCTTTGGAAGAAAGTCCCTGAATATTCTGGTGAAACAATTTTAATGAATTCTGCTCAGCCCCTTTATTACAGTTATTTGATTGAGAGCTAGAAGATACCTCGAAGTTGACGAGATTAACTAAATTGTCACTCGTACCTTCTATTGTCTTATTGACTAGTTTAAATCTAAGCTAATACTATTTGTATAATTACAATTAGTATAATTACTAATTTCCGTAGACCTATTTACAAAAAACTGCGACATACCACATATGTCTGAGTTTATATTAAAAGCTAATAGCCGAGCTATTTGACGTCTAAAACTAATAGGCAAGTACGCATGGTTTCTGGTTGACTTCAATTTCTGAACGAAACTGTTAGTGTCGAAAAATGTCAACCTGTCACTATAATGACTAACTAGAAAATGCAAATGATTATTTATGGCATGGATAAAATGGTTTTGCTTGCTAGACAATTTCTTAAAGTACGGGAAGGAGCACAGAATTACTCTCTTACAATTTAGTTTTAATATTTGAGTGACATTGTCCGTGATATCATCAAGTTTAACGTTAGAACTGTTACCTACAAGTACAGTTATAATGGTATTAGGATCAAATTCCTTCAGAGTTATTGATGTTATTATCTGGTTGTAAGAAGCCTGAGGAGTACAATAATTTAGAGAAGAATGACTCAGATTGTTACTAATTAACTTGCCTAACCCTTTTCCTATACTATCTGAGAACAAAATGGAGCAGCAACTGTGTGTATTACAAGAAGGGGGAGAACTACTATCTATTTGACCTACCTGTGATGAACCTTGTACAATATCTGGTGAATTTTGAATGGAGATACAGTCTGGAACACTGCTCAGCCGGGTCGGGTTCTCCGTTACCTCGGGTAGGAGAGTGTCCAGGCTGGATTCACTTTGTGATGTACATTGAGTGTTGTTAAAGGTCATCGTGTCTACACAGTCTGCATTACTATTATTGCTATCAACTAATTCGTTTGCAGCAAGGATATGTTCCTTAATTTGTTTTTGAGAATTTACATACATAGAATAACATGACTTAAGTTGACGCTCTAAAACTTGAATTTCAGACTGTAAGTTTTGAGTGTCTATTTCATAAAACTTCTTACTATCCTCTAATTTAATTTGATAATTATTCAACTTTTTTATGAGGAAAACACGTTCTTTTATTAGTTGAATATTTTTGGAACTGTGTTTTTGTTGTTTTTTAAATTTCTTGCATTTTTTTATAATTCTATTTAGTTTTGCATATTTCTTTATTTTATTTTGGCTTACTTCATAACTACTACAATTATATTTCAGAATAGAATCTTCAGTAAGATCTATTGTTGTTAAGAAATGTGGGTTGCAATTTGAATTTAATAATTGATTATATAGGTGATCAGTTTCCCTAACCTGAGTACATTCTCTTTCTTTCTGAAACTCAATAATTTGTTTGTTGGCATGAAGCAGTTCAACTTCTAAGTCCCTAACCTTACATAAAGCCATTTCATAATGGTTACTGCAGTCGTTGAAACCATCTGTGACCACCCGCAGATTGTCCCGTTCCTCAACAACATCCATGTATTGTTGGTGCAGGTCCACTAGCTCCCGTTTCAGGCTTGTGTTTTTGTGAACAACCTTCTCGATTTCAACCTCATGTTCCTCTCTATCCAATAACAGCTGTTGACATTTGCTGTTTGCTTCCTTAAGTTCATCAAGGGCCGTTCTCAACTTAGCCTGTAACTCCTGGGTAGTTGCCTTACGGGTCATCACAGGCATGGTTTCAGGGAATAGAACTGAAAGTAGAAGTACAAAGAATGGTGAGAACTAATTGGATGGACAAAATTAGGAAAGCTAGAAATGAAAGAAGAAAATGAGAATAGACTGGAATATGTGATTGATAAATTGGTAACTGTGGTAGGCTTATGAGTCTTACACAAAATACTTTAATAAGATTATTAAATTAAGTTAAACTTTAAATTGATTTCATGTCTTTAACTTTTTTATGAAGTGGGTAGGACTCTTGGTTTAAAATTATTGGACTTATTTGAATAATAATGCCAAAAATTATTAAAGAATGACCAACGTACTTTTTTGTTGTGTATTTAGTTAATTAAAATATAGATAGCAAGTACATTTACTTAGTACAAACTACACAACTACATAACTAACAAGTGCTAACTGACACAGAACCTAACTTCAACTACAAAAGAGTGCCAGATTAGTCAGAATAATGAACTTAGTGCTACAGAGCTTTTAATTGGTTAATATGAGCTACTTATTAGACATTAAAAGGAAACAATTATACTCCCCAGATAGATCCGCAGGTACATCAGCTGTTCGTGTTATAGGTTACCGGTTGAGTTAGGAAACCAAACACTACGTGTTACAGTGTATTTTTCCGTGAAAACAATAATCTTGGGTATTAATACACTTAATAGACATTTAATTATAATAATACAAGTTTTTTACACTAAAATATTAATTAAAACTAATTTAAAATTACGGAGCTAAATTTTGACATGTCACTCAACCAGTGTTGCCCCTATCCTCCAAGACAAAGAAGTCTCAAAACGGAAAGCTTACTGGTTCATGATCATCATTTCATCCGTAAAACGTCCACTGCTGCACATGGGCCTACCCCAAAGGGCCATTTGCCATAATCTCCACGCTTGGCAGGCGGGTTGGCGATCGCAGTGCGGTTGTTACAAAAGCACTTGACAGCGCTGCTGCCCATTCGCTGGTAAGTCCCTTAGTCACTTATTACGACACCCACGGGAAGATCTGGGATGGTGCTATTCTTTACGTTCGTCACCATACAGTACATGATGGAACTGTTACAAGGAAAGTTGCAAAATTTCAAGTTTCCAGACCCAATGTTTTAGGCTGTGCGTTGAGTATTAGTGAATAATTGAATTTATGTTTTTTTATGAGGAATATGTAGAGAGCAAGAAAGTCTAAATTAAGTGCAATTTCGATACTTAGCTCTCCATTACTTAGAAATCATGCAAAAATCAGTGCTGCAGATGTGATGTGAAGATATTGTGATGTGTAGTAAACCAGCGAGATGTACTATGAACGTGAAACCAGAAGGTGAAAAGAGTAGGTACAGTCAAAGGTCAAAATTCCACTTCCACCGCAATGCACATTATCGTTTGCGCTATACGGGCTCCGGCGCCTATACACACATACGCATATTTATCCGTGTGAGTGATGTTCCAACGCTAACAAATTAACATGTCGTGTAGCATCGCTACGAGTAATAATATAGATGTGGTCAATGTTAGACAAGGATGACAATATCAGTAACTTCTTTTTATCACCGTCTGATTATTTTTTTCATAGTAATGCAAAATTTTGACAAGTTTGCGTAAGTTAACATTAGCTAGATCGGTAACGAGGCTAGTGTGATCGGGATAGATGTGAGTTCGAATCCAAGATGGACCGGTTTTTTATGTTTTATTTAATTATGTTTAATAATTTATTTTTGTAAGTTATTTTGAACAAATAGATATTATAATAAATATATTATAAAGGTAATTTATTATTACAATAATGATAATAAATGAAACAAACAAGTAATATTATTATTTTTTTTATAAAAGAAGTCCTTTACACTTACTTATGTTATTATTGTAGTATAGAATGTTAAAAATCATATTTAAGGTTACATAATATAGATATTATGAAAATTCTGACATCATTTAAGAGGTTAAATTTAACTATTCATTTTCTCAATGAAAAGAGGATTGAAACTTAACCTCAATTTTACAATAATATAAATACTAATTTGTTTAAGTTACGGTCACTATGTCCCCTGACATAAAATTACCCTACCTGTTTAGGATTTTTAATATTTCGTATGACCTCCGTTAGCCTCGATACAGCTAATGAGACGTCGACGCATAGACGCCACAATATTTGCACAGACATTTGTGCCACGCAAACTATCCCATAATTGCATGCAATGGGATTTGAGTAGCTCAGGGCATCTCTCGTCCCGAGCTTCCCATCTTTGCACCATTAAACCCCATACATTTTCTATAGGGTTTAAGTCAGGGGACCGAGCTGGCCAAGGAATAACTTTAATTTCCGGATGATTGCTAAACCATTCGCGAACAATGCTGGCACGGTGAATAGGACAATTGTCTTGCACAAAACTTATCTCTTCTAAGTCTTCTGCGGGGTAGATATTACGCACCGTAGGCAACATTACATCATTCAGCACTTCCACATAGTTGGCACTGTTGGCTCGCGTCGATATAAAACTTAATTCACCGGGCCCTTGAGCACTTATCCACCCCCACATATTCACACTGATTCTGCCGAACTCATCGGCAAAACGAGTTGTTGGGATGAAACCATTCGTCTCATATTCAGCTACCATATAACGTCGCTGAGGCTGGCTAATAAGAGGTGGTCTTCCGCTCCTCTCACGACTCTTCAGGCTACCTTCTTCCTCAAATCTCTTCACCCAGCGCCTAACAGTCTCTCTCTAAAAAAAAAGTCTATATTACACAATTGCAACAAGCGATTTAGGTCTACCATTATATTTTAAAGGTATCATCACATAAAATTAAAAAAAAAAAACTTACGCATAAACCGGTTTCATTCGATATTTGAGATATATTAAGGCCAGTCGAATATAGGGCCACAATATTTGCCTTAGCTTCAATTCTAATATTAGCCTGCATATTGAATTCAGAAGAATACTAAAATAGCAACAGCAAGATAACACAAACGCTCGTAACTATGTTCACCAACCAAGAACAGCGAATAGTGGAATAATTTATGTGAACTAGTAAAGTAGTTAAAATATGCAGGTAGATTTGAAACAAAGTGAACTTATCACTTTGTTTCAAATCTACCCTCATATTTTAATAACGACGCTAAGATTGAAAATTATTGTAAAACGAAAGAATCTTCGTTTAGTTGTGGAATATATTTTAACATTATATTTTGTTAACAACTCGGCATTTATATTTCACATGTAATACTTAAAAAATGTTTTTCATGTTTGATGTGAGACTCGAACCCGAACACTCGCCATGCGAGGCGCAGGCGCAGTGCTAACCAATTTGGCCACTGTATCACTTACACAACTCATTGAAATTTGTAATAACAATCTTAAGCGGGCAACAAGTTGCTAATGTGTAAGTGTTGTCAAACGTTCTTATAGAAGAAGGTCATAAGTACAACTAATATTGCTTTGCCATTGTGTTGCGAGATTGGCAGTCGACTTCTGACTGTTATAGTACATACTCTTTTCGCCTTTTGGTTTCACGTTCAAACCACAGATCGCCAATTGGCGATCTGTGGTTTCTGCCTGCACCTATGGGAAAATAGCTTTAGTTTATATATGTATGTAAGATTAAAATACCTTGCAACTGGGCAACCAGGTAACTAGTCCTTTAAATTAAAACGAATGTCTCACTCCACCGTGTTCCGACAACCGAGGCATTTTAAATGTTCCTATTTCCAGGATAAGTATCTGCGATAACGCTGTCACCACTACATTGTTTAAAACCAGAGTAAAAAGTGTTGCAGGGATGTTCATTTAAAGTTGGTAATTAGCTAATGGTTTAGTTAGACAGTCTTTCTGCGTTGGATAAGACGAAGATTCATAGTAAAATGATGCTCAGCACTATTTTATCTTTGGCGTTTAGTCCCTGTGGTGGAGTGACGAAAATGGATAAAGTAAGAAATGAGCATTATAAGAGAAAGTTTAAGAGTGGTGCCTGTTACAGAAAAGATAAAATGGAGTCGCCTGTTTTGGTGTGGACGTGGGATGAGGTGAGATGAAACACGTGCGACTAAGAGAGTGATGAATGTTCATGGATGGAGAAGGAGAGGAAGACCAAAGAAAATATGGATGGATTGTGTGAGGAATCATCAATTCATCATTTCAGCCGAAAGACGTCCACTGCTGGACATAGGCCTCCCCTAAGTGTCGCCACATTGACTGGTCCCGTGCGACTCGCATCCAACAGCCCCGCAACCGTCACCAGGTCATCGGTCCACCTAATGGGAGGTCTTCCAACGCAACGTCTTCCGGTTCGCGCTCGCCACTCCAGAACTTTTCGGCCCCATCGGCCATCCGTTCTGCGAGCAATGTGCCCACTGCCACTTATATTTGGCAATTCTTCGGGCTACGTCGGTGACCTTGGTTCTCTTGCGGATGTCTTCATTTCTGATTCGATCACGCAAGGAAACTCCGAGCATAGCCCTCTCCTTTGCCCTTTGGGTGAGTTTAAGCTTTTGATAAGGCCCATTGTGAGCGACCATGTTTCGGTCTCGTATGTGATGTGAGGAATGGTATGGAGGAAAAAGGAGTAAAGTGTGTAAAGTTCGTGTAAAGTTCGTGAAGATTGACAGGGGAAATTGGAAGCAAAAAACGTGTTGCATTGCACCGATCCCACATAACATGAACAAGGGCAGGAAGTTGAACAAAACGACAAACAAAGCAGATGGAATATACATAAAGCTATTGGATGTTTTAAAATAATTCACAGCATTATTAATGAACATATTTTACTTTATGTTAAGTTATAACGAGTGATATAATACTCTTTATCTACACCCATGCTATAAATCCTCTGTATAGGTATCTGAAACAGTAAGCTTATGGCCAACATTAAAACAGCCAGTGTCATGATAACTATTATAACACCCAAACGGGTGTTATAATGTTGTACTGAATTTCATTATGCAACTCGTTTTAAAAAAAGAACATCGAATGTGGTAGTGAATCGAACGTCTAGCACGTGCGATTCACTACCACAGCGCCGTAATTAAAAAAAAAACTTATAGGTTAATTCGATTTCACGTCGTATCCCGCCATTTTTGTTCGACATTTGGATATTAGTATTGCATTAAGTACTTTGTTGTTTACAAAAATGAGTGATACAAGCTTTGTGAATTTTGATAATTGAACAATCCAAAATGTAAATAATTATATTACTACCTATACACGGTTTGTTTGTAGTAAATACAAGCAATTAAACTTTCCATGAATTTACATAGACTTCTTAGAACACTGCAACACCATAAGGTTTCAGAACCTTTTATGGAGGATTCATATCATGGATGTAGATAAAGTCTTGTATGCAACTGTACATAATTAGGTATTAAAACACTCATGTGATACTATTATCACAAGAGGCGTAGCCGAGTAGAACCCACATTCGTGTTTTAATACCCCTCATTATACAACAGTTGCATAAATAACTATTATACTATCTACTACACTTGCATAATAAGTGTACCAATACTATCCCACTGAAAGGCTTGAAAGCTGTTCATTAACCTTTCTCAAAAATCTAGGCAGTTATATTGTACGGAATTTCATTACTGCACTGAAAATCAGGGTAGCAAAAAAATCCATTACTAACGCGTTTTTTTTTTTTATGCCTTGATGACTTTGGCAATAAAATGTTTTAATTTTACCATAAAAAGTACTGGCCACTAGCTCTTTTAAAGCAGCTAGTATACATTCCGTTAAGGCCGGAAAACTTCAAACCTCTATGCGGTAGAGCAAGAGATTTACAACACTCTCTCGCATTAACACGCGCGTAAGTTGGAACCTGCGAAACGGGGCGTTTTTACCTTCTCTAACGTCTTTTGGCGCGAAAACTGTTTGACGCGTTAAAATTAAAAACAACAACAATTGTAACAATGTGAATATAACTTTTTAATAAAATGTTTTTTTTGCTATTTTGTCGTTTACTTCTTTGTGCTTAAGTGTAGTATAAAGCAGTATATATCACTCGATGGTAAGTACAGATTACTAAACTAGTGTGGTTCACTCAAATGCACACTCGATTGAATAAATTGCTATTTTTCTCATTTTCATTTCTGTGATTTCATATTATTGCGTTTTTACAACCATCCCAATACAATTGCCTAGAATCCTAAATAAACAAGACAGTCTTTTTGAGACGTAATTTAACACCAATTGTATGACAAACATTATCCTACGCAAATAACTGTAGTTTACTTACCATTCATTTGAAATATCGAGCTTATACCTACTACTCTCTTTTCTATTTTTTCTTTTACTACTGTGACTTTTTTTTTTAAATGTCACAGCACCTTGCTGAGATAGGAGCCTTTTGGCCTTGCACAGGGCCATTTTGATTGTTGTTTTTTTTATTTATTTTTTCTCTTGTTTACCTTTTTTTAATATAATTTGGCATTTCTATTGTATCTTTTTGTTTCTGTTTATCCTGTGTGAGTTCAATAAATACTTTTCTTTCTTTCTTTTTTATTCAAGTAGAGACTGATTAATTTTGAGAGGTAGGGTTGCCACAAAAGTTTTTTGTTACCCGACTACGGCGAAGCCAAAAGGAAGGCTTATGATTTTAGCAATCTGTGTATTTAAGTATGTATGTATGTTTGTATTTACGTATGTTCTTCCGTAGCGCCAAAACTATTAATCCGCTTTTGATGAATAAGGTTTCAATCGATTCGTTATTATGGCCTGAGTAACATAGATTACATTTTAACCGACTTCAACTATAGGCGGAGTCGATTTTACCTTGTAAACCCCGAATTTAATTAGAGCGTGATTTTTCTGTAGGGTATTTAGTGGTAGTAGGTATACCACATCATCATCATCATCATCATCATCATCATTTCAGCCGAAAGACGTCCACTGCTGGACATAGGCATTATCTATCTATAATATAAAAATGAATTGCTGAATGTGTTGCTAAGCGCAAATCTCGAGAGCAGCTGAACCGATTTCGTTAATTCTTTTTTTTATAATTTTCCTGGAAGTACGAGGATGGTTCTTACGGAGAGAAATTTTTTAAAAATTGCCTGAAAAAAAATAAAAAATAAAGAATCGACTGTTAGGCGGTACGTAGTTCGCCGGGTCAGCTAGTATAGAATAGTTAATAGAATAGAATAGTTTAAATAACACTAGGCGACTTTTCATGGATTTTCTTAGTTTGGTTTAGCGCCTATGGTTGAATATTTATCATTCATTTTCGTGTGCCGTTATAAAACGTTGAGGAAGACAGACTAGCTTCGAAGTCTACAGGATTAGGCCTTTGACATGAGGACACGCATTCAAAGGAGCTTATGATCGAGTTTCTGGTTCCTTACATGTGTAAGAAGCTTAGGTTACTAGTTGGATACGGTTCGAAACCTACTTACCTAAGCACGTGTTGTGTCTAAAAATACAACCTAAACGGATGAGCGATAAATGTTCAGATTATGTTCAATATTGGTTTGAAAGATTTGTGTCAACAAGTAAACAAGACACATCATGCATCACCTTTTAAAATTTACTGCTATCAATCAGGAGAATTCCGTATGGTTTTGATAAATGTCTCATGTCTTCAAATGTTCAGTTCTAGGGCATGCTAGTTTCCTTTATCCTGATAGCTCATATCTCGGAAATGTGAAATTTTATAACATTTTATCAATAACAAAACTGGTTTGTATTGATACCAGCTATCGATTAATATAAAGGCTGTAAAACACCTCTTAACGAAGCCGAAAAGCACTTGTTCTCCTCGTCATTGCGATCATTTTTTTTGTTCTACACCATACCTGGGAACCTTCTAGTTACGGAGATATTGGGGGTCAAAGTTCCAACTTTTTGGCAAGTTTTTTTTAAATACAAGTTTTTAATGTAAGATTTTTACTTTAAACACCTCCACGACCCCCGTACTATTGAATCCATCCATCAGCACAATGTTTTGAGTGCGTTACATTGAGTTCTACAACATAACATGATTTTTCACCCCAAAAAAAAAAGTCGTTTCCCATCAATAATTTTTGCGTAAAGTTACTTAGTTTGATGTACTGAATGCTTGGTTGACGGCTTCGTGATGAGGTCTTTGACACCCTGTAGATATAAAGCGTGGCCGCAACATTGAAACAAAATGACGGAAGTATGGTCGGCCGTTAAATAAAATTCAAAACTCTTTGTTTCTTTCTCCAATCTATGCAACCCCCCATCTGCCACATCACTGCATTTTCTATAGTTAAAATCACCCACAGGGCAGCCCTGGCCTTTATAAGGGTCGATTCCATTAGCGGTCCAACGTGTCACCTAATTAAATTCCTTGCACGGGCTATTGCGGCCTTTGCCGTGATTAAGACGTGGCCGGTTTTGGGCGCAAATTGCTTGTTTATTCGGCTATTGTCGGACCGAGGGTCACCTGGGTTGATTGATGTCTTTGCTATAATTATACTATGTTAATTAATCGTGCTCTAAATATTCTATGACAGGGTTAGAAAAGCAGAGATTTTTTTTATTTTATTCAAGAGGAACAGCAAACAGCTACGACATAAAGTATAAAAAAACCGGCCAAGTGCGAGTCGGACTCGCGCACGAAGGGTTCCGTACCATTATTATCAAAAAAGGGCAAACAATCACGTTTGTTGTATGGGAGCCCCCCTTAAATATAAATTTTATTCTGTTTTTAGTATTTGTTGTTATAGCGGCAACAGAAATACATCATCTGTGAAAATTTCAACTGTCTAGCTGTCACGGTTCATGAGATACAGCCTGGTGACAGACAGACGGACAGACGGACAGACGGACAGACGGACAGACGGACAGACGGACAGACGGACAGACAGACGGACAGACAGCGAAGTCTTAGTAATAGGGTTCCGTTTTTACCCTTTGGGTACGGAACCCTAAAAACCGGCCAAGTGCGAGTCGGACTCGCACACGATGGGTTTCGTACCATTGACTATATATTATTTAGTATTTGTTGTTATAGCGGCAACAGAAATACATCATCTGTGAAAATTTCAACTATCTAGCTGTCACGGTTCATGAGATACAGCCTGGTGACAGACAGACGGACAGACGGACAGACGGACAGACAGCGAAGTCTTAGTAATAGGGTTCCATTTTTACTCTTTGGGTACGGAACCCTAAAAAAAGATACACATACCTTTTACACAATATTGTGGCCCAAAACGTTGTACACAGATTAACTGTGGAATATAATAAACAATTCATTGAATAAACTTATATTGTCACTTAAGGGATATCTTCCGTGATTAGTGTTTTTTCCGTCAAACACACACGGCACACGTCGTAACGTCAAAACAATGAACAATCATGGAAGATATCCCGTAAGTGACAATATAAGTTTAGTTTTAAACAGTGAAAGCTTATAACAGTGTTTAATTAATTGAATGCTAGGGTAGTTTTACAAATAATATTAAAAACTAAACTTACTTAACTATCGACAGATAGTTGAGTAAGTTAGATGGAGTTGAAAGTTCCTCTAATGTATCTTCTATTTAAATAAAAGTTTTTAAGAATACATTATTTTCCACCTTGGTCATCATCATACTTCTATCACCCTGCCAATTAATTTGAAATCAGCACGCCATATTATATTCACACATAATTATAATATAACATAACATCACGCCTGTAATCCCCGAAGAGTTAGGCAGAGGAGTACCTAATAGTACACCAAAATTTCGCCAGATATAATAAAAACCAATGTTATTGGGGTTGAGCCTATTGCCATTAACCACGCTCAAATCCGGAACACGTGGGTCCTACTGAGAAATTCCTGATGGAAAAACTCAATAACACTTTGCCCGACCCAGGAATCGAACCCAGGACTTCATACTCCGCAGTCGCGCTTGCGACTACTTGACCAACGAGGTAGCCAGCAACAGGCAACAATATAAAATATTTTGTCGGAATTAAATATTTGAGTTCAAGTAAAGATATGTATCGCCACTATTCTTCGTCAAAATATTTAAAAACCAGTACCCTAAAACGTTCTCCACTACTTTCTTATTTATAGAACAATCTGAGATTGTGAGCCAGTCTAAACAAAATACTTAAACAGGGTGTAAACAGACTCATTACGAAGCCAGCAACCAAGCATTCTATAAATCATACTAAGTAACTTTACGCAAAAATGATTGCTGGGAAACGCCTTTTTTTTGGGGTGAAAAATCACGTTTTACGTTAAAACTCAATGTACCGCACTCAAAACATTGTTTAGGTAGATGGATTGAATAGTACGGGGATCGTGGAGGTGTTTAAAGTAAAAATCTTACATGAAAAACATGTATTAAAAAAAAACTTGTAAAAAGTTGGAACTTTGACCCAATAATATCTCCGTAACTAAAAGTTTCCCAGGTATGGTCTAGATAAGAAGAAATGCCTTTCGGATTCGTTAACGGTCTTTTTACACCTTTTATAAAGAACAAGGTAAGATTCTGAGCCAGTCTAAACAAAATACATCCTTGTAAATGTTAGTTTCTTCTTTCAATAAGAATGTTGAAGCTCTCGACATCGCACAACAACGATCATCATTCTGTGGATCTCAAATACAAAGAAATTGACAAATATGTTCGTAACCACAGCGAATATGTAACATCGGATATTCCTGAAATATTCTGGTTTTATATTAGACTAGCTACCACCTGTCGCCAGGAAATAGTTTTTCTTATTTCCCAAAATGAAAGAACAGTTGTAGGTACTGTTTTATTCTTGGTTTGGTGTACCAAATTACTTATCATATTTTTATTAAAAGTAGTAGTGTAGTTTTGATATAATACAGGGGTGTAAACAATCTTATCACGAAGCCGTCAACTAAGCATTCTGTACATAACATATTCACACATACACATATTCATTCACATATTCTACGCAAAAATGATTGCTGGGAAACGACTTTTTTTTTGGATGAAATATCCTGTTTTGTGGTAGAACTCAATGTAACGCACTCAAAACATTGTGCTGATGGATGGACGGGGATCGTGGAGGTGTTTAAAGAAAAATCTTTATTTAAAACTTGTATTAAAAAAAAAACTTATCAAAAAGTTGGAAATTTGACCCCCAATATCTCCGTAACTATTTAGAAGGTTTCCAGGTATGGTGTAGAACAAAACAATTATCGCAATGACGGGTAGAACAAGTGCCTTTCGGCTTCGTTAAGAGGTTTTTTACGGGTCCATATTGGCTCACCTAAAGTTCTTTACCCGAAATTGTTCTTCCTAATGATTTGTAATCCGAATGATCACTCTTCCTAAAAAATTTCATCCTAAAGTTTTCATTCATACTATTTGTAGTGCTACCGGCGATGTTCATAACACTCATGTTTCCGAAAATTGTAATTAATAATATCATTAATGTGAATATATTTAAACTCCTACTGTTTTTTATCATAACGCTTTTATCCCTACACATAATTATCATAATATTTTCACTTATACTACAGAAAGAAACATTTACCAAGGTGTAATAAAAAATATATGTGGGTAGAAGATGATATTTATAGTTTTAATTTGAGGGTATGATTATTATTTGGGGGTATGCTTTACATAACGTACTTATTACTATAACTATACCTGAGATAATTATGTCTAAAATACCAACTGTTTATAATGATTAAAGGTCGTTTCACTGATTTTTGTCTTAAATGAATGAAATTCAGGTCAGAGTGTCGTCTTGGGGGCACTATGAAAAAAATACTTAAACAAATTTCGCGACCAATTTCGAGGTAGTACTTGGTCATAGTTCTAACCTAACCTATGGATATATTTGCAGGTACACACCACTATAAATATAATTATATGAAAACATGTATTTAACTACTTGTACCGAACTATTATTTGGCCTAAAATCAACGAACCACCGATTTAGCAAAATGTAACGGCAAAAAAATCACTTTTGGTTGCCAAAATCAGTAAATGATCACCAAAATTAATCCCCATTTTATCGTGAAATTAGAACCAAAAATTTATTTTTGACCACCAGAAATTGAACTGTTATGCTCTTGCATCCGAGTCGAGGAAGACCCGGTCGACGGAGCCCCGCTACGCGGGGCTCCTACTTCTGAATGGTTTATAAAAAAAATAACCACGAAGGGTATGGCGGGGCCTATTCGCTCGCTTCGCTCGCTCATTCGACCCCGCCATACCCTTCTAACCTAATCTATCCGTGTCGGGGTGCCCCAAGTCGGCCTAGGCAAAACTAGTTTCTCATCAACCACCTCATTAAAATTTGGTGCTCAATTTACTAAATTTGGTGATCAATTGATATTTTAGGTGATAGATGTTAGTGGGCACAAAGTTAATTTTGGTGGTCATTATATTATCCCCCCTATTATTTTGTATGGTACTATTATTCTTATATGTTATACATATACATGTTATGTGAAAATAAAGTAACGCAAAATTAATGTAGGTATATAATACTGATTATTATGAACTGAATAAAAAGAAATCTAAACAAAACAGATATGACTTTGAATAATAGTGTAAAAAATGGTTATGTTGAGAAAATATAGGAAAACAAATAAAAGTATAATAGATGTTTATTGCTACTGACATTATGAAGTTGAATGCTTCGGAATTATGAACATTAGAGACAGAGTAGTTAGGAATTGTGATTGTTAGGATGAAAAATGTTAGGAAGAACATTTTCGGCTTTCCAATTATCGGAGTTGAAAATTTAGGTGAGCTTTGGCGCACCCGTTTTTTACACCGTTTATAACCAGCCGCTCGGGTCGATCTTTAGGTTAAGCCGTGCTTGCCTAGGTTGGTCTGGGCACCGTGTGGGGATCACCCATTACATACCGACGAGATTCCTCCGTACCTCAGAAAGCACATTAAGCCGTTGGTCCCGGCTGCTATTTGTAGATCTTTGACAGTCCTTACAGGTAGACAGTGGCCCAAAAGTCTGTGGACCAGTCTTAGCAAGGGGTGTCGTATTATCCAGTACTAACTGGGTTGTGGAGGTCAGATAGGCAGTCGCTCCATGTAAAATAGGTACTGGTATACTTCGCATCCGGTTAGACTGGAAGCCGACCCCAATATTGTTGACAAACGTTTAAAAGATGAGTAGTGTAGTTTTGTTATCGGGTAACAAACACTGAGAATCGAGTTGAGTGGACATGCGATTGAGGAGGCCTATGTTTAGCAGTGAACTGCTATAGATAAAGATAATGATGATGATGATAGTACATATAGCAACGTTAAAACACAGGTCTACTTGTAGCACGTGCTTAGTCGGTTGCCAACTTATATTCAAAGCAGAAGTCCTAGAAAAGAGGTAACCGTTACCAAAATATTTCGCATTCCAACAATAACAATATATTACAGCAGTATATACTAAGTCTATGGATTACAGGGTGTAAAAGACCTCATGACGAAGCCGTCAACCAAGCATTCTGTACATCAAACTAAGTAACTTTACGCAAAAATTATTACTGGGAATCGACTTTTTTTTTTGGGGTGAAAAATCATGTTTTGTGGTAGAACTCAATGTAACGCACTCAAAACATTGTGCTGATAGATGGATTGAATAGTACGGGGGTCGTGGAGGTATTTAAAATGAAAATCTTACATTAAATACTTGTATTAAAAAAATAAACTTGTCAAAAAGTTGGAACTTTGACACCTAATATCTCCGTAACTAGAAGGTTCCCAGATATGGTGTAGAACAAGAAAATGATAGCAATGACGGGGAGAACAAGTGCTTTTCGGCTTCGTTAGAGGTGTTTTACACCCTTTATTATTTTGTCAATTCAATAAGTGCATTTTTCAAATACATGCAAATGCGTGACCTTACATATAACGATGCTTCCCAAAGAAGAGAATGACGTCGAAAGATTAAGAAAGCCGACCCCGCGTAACGTAAGTGTTCTCAAGTTCATATGACCCCAATCTATTTCAGTCGCGAGTTTAGGCTGCGGTTCCACTGAGGCGGAGCGGAGACGAGCAGTGCCGCGATTCACCAATCACATGGCAGGAGTGGACAAGAGATGTGGATTTCCAGCCATGTGATTGGTGAATGGGGGGTATCGTTTTTGAGCTCACCAGATGGCGTACTGTCGAGTAAGGTCTTGTCAGTAATACTGTTTAAAACTATAAAGCACAAATAACTTCGTAAAAAAGTTTATTTTATCACGTATAACAACACAGTGTCAGCTAGGTATATTATATTTACAATATTCTTCCTAAAATTAGCAAGCATGAAACATTTAAAAATCATTCTACCTCCAAGTACTAACAATATTATTATCTTATGGAGACTTAAAATCTTCAAGTCATAATTAATCAGGAATGGGCTCAATCTAGAACACAATCGTGAGTATTAGTATAAATACGTGATCACGCAACGCGCGAACACTGTATGACATCTGACATTTTGGAGGACCTCAGTCTACACAAGCGCCTCTAGTGGCAAAATCACACGCGATAGCCCCCATTGCGGCACAGCTCGTCTCCGCTCCGCCTCAGTGGAACCTTCTTTTGGGTTAGCTTGTTCCACTGTCGATCTCATATTTTTCCTCTGGACAAGATGAAGGTCAAAAGCCAGCCCATTTAATCATCATCATCATCTTTCTACCCTTGTCCTATCCAATTTAGGGTCGGTGCCACACGTTTTCTTCTTACATTCTCTCCTGTCAGATGTTACGGCATCATTTTCTCCTTTCTTTTTCATATCATTCCTCACACAATCCATCTTTGTAGTAGGTCCATTTAATATAAAACAGAATCTAATACATTTTAGACTTCCCCCTCCCTCCCCCCTCCCCCCCTCCCCGCCCCTCCCTCCTTCCTCTTCCTTATTCTTTTCTTCTTCTTTTGTTCTTCTTTTCTTCTTCCCTTCTAGAATATCTCATTTACCTATTATATAATAGATGCTTGGAGGCATATATGTCGCAGTAGTATTCAACTTCCCAGGAAAAGTTCCTTAACAAAGGGTACAACTAAAAGTTTGTTAGGTCGAATTCGAGTACGTGGCAAATACACTCTTTCGAATTTATAATATCGGTAAGTAAAACTTTATCCGTTTAGTTACTAGTTGTATTTGTAAACCAACTAGTTTATTAAAGTTCGTGCTTCCTTGACGTAAGGGTGTGTAAAGTTGTTAACTTTGTTGGAGTTGTTTTACACTGCGGTTTATCAGCACCTACTGACGGTAAAGTTGGTCTTATTAGTTTACTAGCACTTCGCCGCGACTTCGTCCGCAAAAATTGTGATAGCTCGTCTAATATGCATGATTTAAAATAGTTTATAGCCTATATATAGCACACACGAATGTAGCTTTCTGAGAGTAAAATATTTTTTAGAATTGGATCATTAGTTCCGGAGATAAAAAAACCGGCCAAGTGCGAGTCGGACTCGCGCACGAAGGGTTCCGTACAAATTATTATAAAAAAACCGGCCAAGTGCGAGTCGGACTCGCGCACGAAGAGTTCCATACCATTATTATCAAAAAGGGCAAAAAAATCACGTTTGTTGTATGGGAGCCCCCCTTAAATATTAATTTTATTCTGTTTTTAGTATTTGTTGTTATAGCGGCAACAGAAATACATCATCTGTGAAAATTTCAACTGTCTAGCTGTCACGGTTCATGAGATACAGCCTGGTGACAGACAGACGGACAGACGGACAGACGGACAGATGGACAGACGGACAGACGGACAGACGGACAGACAACGAAGTCTTAGTAATAGGGTTCCGTTTTTACCCTTTGGGTACGGAACCCTAAAAATCACGTTTGTTGTATGGGAGCCCCCCTTAAATATTAATTTTATTCTGTTTTTAGTATTTGTTGTTATAGCGGCAACAGAGATACATCATCTGTGAAAATTTCAAGTGTCTAGCTGTCACGGTTTATGAGATACAGCCTGGTGACAGACAGACGGACAGACGGACAGACGGACAGACAACGAAGTCTTAGTAATAGGGTTCCGTTTTTACCCTTTGGGTACGGAACCCTAATTACCCATACATACAAACTTACAAACAAAACCTCTTTAGAATATTAGTATAGAAGTTTAGATGAGATGCGGTAATATTGAGAATTTGTACTTTCTTTTGGAGTTGTATGGGATATTATTTCGAACGTCGTTCTTATTTTCGACTACAGTAGAGCCCAAAGTAAGTAATGTATTAGTTGATATTTTATTGTGTCTATTATCAGTTTATCAGTGTCTTTTTACTTACAAAGATGCGGTCTACAATTTTTACAAGCTTCAAGGTTATCTTGTCAGACTGTCGGTCTATTTCTTATATTTTCGAAATATAGAAAAAGGAATCAATTAGGCTGTTCGATGATGTTGATGTACTTTACTACTTTTTACTTTTATTAGATTCAAAGGCCACATACTTCTATTTCAGTCACAATAGGTCAAACGAAAGAGGCAACTTCATGTTACTGTAGTTTGGTAAATTAAAAATATCTCCAAACATCATCCTCATCATTTCAGCCGAAAGACGTCCACTGCTGGGCATAGGGCTCCTTCAAGTGTCGCCACTATGACCGGTCCCGTGCGACTCGCATCCAACGGAATCCCGCAACCTTCACCAGGTCATCGGTCCACCCAGTGAAGTGAGAAGGGAGACCTTCCAACGCAACGTCTTCCAGTTCGCGGACGCCACTCCAGAACTTTTCGGCCCCATCGTCGGCCCTCCATTCTGCGAGCAATGTGCCCTGCCCACTGCCCCTTAAGTTTGGCAATTCTTCCAAACATCAACTTGGCCCAAATCACCAATCAGCAGAGCCTACTTCAAAAATACTAAATCTGCCAAAATTTTTAGCATACTACTCGAAAGAGTGCCGCACGAACGAGTAGTCTTGGCAAAGCAGGTCACAAGTTTGAAGGTAAGCCTGCACTGGATGTCGGCTCGCCAACTTTGTCCACCACAATTAACTGGCGAACATTCGTGATCTCTTTGGTTCTTACTACTGGTTGATGTTGGTGTCGAGTTGGCTACAGTTTTGCCAATGAATGTATTGACATTGAAATATACAATAGGGAATATGCATGAAATACAAAACTCTTTTTATTTATTAAAAATGCCTTGTATTGTCCCATAAAAATATTGTGGTACACTTGTTTAAGTTGCCAATGCATCACTTATTTTACAATTTACTTTTTTGGTGAAACGGAACGCACTCACAAAACGCGTCATCCACGATAACGTCGGTAGTGATATTACAGTCTGTGTGTCAAAAAAACACTTTTAAACACTGTTTTAAGCTTTCACGGTTCATAACTATACTTAAAATGTCACTTACGGGATATCTTCCGTGATAATCACGGAAGATATCCTGTAAGTGACATTTTAAGTAAAACACTTTTATTTGAAAAGTGCATAAAGTTTCACTAAGATTTTATTTTAATATTGTTATTGCAATTTTTACTTCTAGAGCACATACAATTAGTAAAATTCTTTATAAGGGCAAAAAAATGATGTAGGTAAACAAGGCAGATTGTGGTAAATGACGTCACATCATGGCCGCGACAGCTACAGACGTTTGAACTGTCATAGAAAATTGCAGGAGTTTAATATTATTTTTAAGCGACAAGCAGTAGTTGAACTTAACTTTGAATACTTTTCTTGGGTTGATAGTACTATATTTTATTGGTATATGTGAAGAAAAAAATACGTGCATATTCCCTATGGTATACAGGGTGCGACCCCGCAAGAAGCTGTCAACTAAGCATTGTGTAGGTACATCAAACTAAGTAACTTTACACAAAAATGATTGCTGGGAAACGACTTTTTTTGAGGTGAAAAATCATGTTTTACAGTAGGACTCAATGTAACGCACTCAAAAAATTGTGCTTAATGGATGGATTGAATATTACCTACAGGACCCATGGAGGTATTTCTTTAAATACCTCCAAAAAAAAAAAAAAAACTTCAAAGTATTAAAAAATACTTGTGAAAATTTGGTACTTTGACCCCCAATATCTCCGTAACTGAAGGTTCCCAGGTATGGTGAAGAACAAATAGATCACAATGACGGGGAAAACAAATGCCTTTCAGCTTCGTTTATGGTATATTTACACCCTTTATGGTACAAAAAACAAATAGTGTAAAATGCCCATTTTCTTACGAACTGTATTTTTTTTTGAAAAACTGTGAATGAAGATCAAAATTTCACGAGAAATTATAAATAGTTCTGTCATGATTTTCAAACATGTATTAAATAATAAGATCTGCTGTGATCTATCTAAACTAATATTATGTAGGGTTTTAAATATTTTAATAATTCGTTTTATATTTGAGAAATGACAACACTGCCTAACCGTCAATGTTGTAGCGGGAAGGGGTAGTTTATAAAACATGACACTCGGCCGAGAGAGCGCTGTTCATTGGGAGAAATTGTGTTAAGACTAATAGTCGAATCTATGTCTGGATAAGTGTTGTAATTATTGCATTTTTTATAAAACGTGAAGTAATGTAGAATTGTGTAATACTAAATAATTTGAAAAGAGTAACCATGGAGTTTCTTGCCGGTTCTTCTCCATGGAATCCACCAACCCGAACCATGCACCCTTGTCGACGTTCGTAAGTGCCCATCCAGGCCTATGTGGACTGAAATACTTGGATTTGAATATACTCAAGAGTTGATTGGAACTACAGCAGTTTTATTACAGTTCCAAAAACCATTTCCGTGTAGCTACAACGGTTAAGATGGTTTCCCTTGCAGCTTTGTTGTAAGTTTCCAACCTGTAAATTAGTTTAAGTGACAGTTTAACAAGTTTAAACAGACCATTTTTAGGGTTCCGTACCCAAAGGGTAAAAACGGAATCCTATTACTAAGACTTCGCTGTCTGTCCGTCTGTCTGTCCGTCTGTCCGTCTGTCTGTCACCAGGCTGTATCTCATGAACCGTGACAGCTAGACAGTTGAAATTTTCACAGATGATGTATTTCTGTTGCCGCTATAACAACAAATATTAAAAACAGAATAAAATTAATATTCAAGGGGGGCTCCCATACAACAAACGTGATTTTTTTATAATAATTGGTACGGAACCCTTGTGCGAGCGACCCGTGCGCGAGTCCGACTCGCACTTGGCCGGTTTTTTAAATGACTTTAAAAAGGAGGAGGTTCCCAATTCAATTGTTTTTTTTTTATGTATGAACACCGATTACGCTGAGATTTATGATCCGATTTACGTGATTCTTTTTTAGTTTGATGCGAAATAGTTTTCATTTGGTCCCATAAAAATTTAACATAGGTTGGCTTAGTAGTTTTCATTTTATGAACATTTTTACTTCAGTCGTGTGGTATAATTTCATGTATGTTCACCGATTTCTCCTCCATTTGTGGAGCGACTCTCAAAATTATTTTTTTATTTGAAAGAGTATACTTTCAAGATGGTCGCATTTAAATTTGGTGAAGATCTGATGCTGATCTTCGGAGATATACAAGGGAACTCTTCAAAACTAGACTGCAAATCGGTCGTGATTGCTGCAATCGCTTGGATGTTTATTGTTTATACAACATCATGACGTAACATCATGCCTGTATGCTCTGAGGGGTACGCAGATGTGTACAAAACACCCAAATTTCGACAGTTTAGGTATGTTAAGTTCCATTTATTGAGGATAAGTCTATTACCATGACATGTATTGTTAACAATGTGAAATAAATGCATAGGATAGGTATTTGTATAGGATATTACAATACTACTACTAAAAATGGAAAAATAAAAAAACTTAGTGTTTTGTGTTTTTTTATAGTCGGTTTTATTTTTTTTTGTAAAAAAGTTTTTTTTTTTGAGTTTTATAACAGTAACTTGTCAGTGGAGGTCAGATAGAACCCGACCCCAACTTACTTGGAAAAAGGCTAGGCAGACGATGATGATCATAATGGCTAAGTGAGAGAGAGATTTCAATAACATGTAGTAGATCGATCAGTAATTGGCACAATTTTGATTTTATCAGTGCCTTTTTTTCCGGTTGGGAAATCATCCAAAATTACCGCTCCTGGTCTGGGCGGAGCGGAAGGGAGTGTCAGACTTTAACTGACTAAAACCCTTCCATGGTCCTTCTTCGCCCTTTGTGTTCCAGGGCCGCGGTATCTCTTTCGAACAGCCTCGCAGCCCCGGCAGGTTTGATCAGTGCCTTGTATTCTTTACATTATTATGTCTTGCGCAATTACAGTAATAATATTACTGTCAGTATTGTGCATCTGTATTTATGTGTAGGACAATTTCAGACTACAAAAACTGCAGATTATCTAGCCCATCTTTGACTTGGAACAACATCATTATTAGCAACATGTTGTTCTGTCGTATTTAAACGGGAAACAAGTGGAAACTTCAAGCAAATAAGTACCAATTACACTGTAACAAAAATATAGAGTGCCAAGCGAGTTCGCAACGAGATAAACTAGTAACAACTGATAGTAGTTGTTTGGCGACTGGCCAAAGTAAGTTCTAGGTGGGCGAGAGATGCATTCCTACCTGGGCACCACTAATGATACCGGTTTAAGGGAAACGTATACTGTGCAGTGGCGAGTGGGCTTGTGAATCGGGATGCAGCAAATTGTGTTTGTTAGGTGTTTGCTTTGGAATGGTCCGTTAGGCGTGGGATACACGATCATTACGGTCTTCTTTTTATCGTGCAGTTAGTGCCTAATGCGGCCGCTACACTGTGCTCCTTGCGCTGCTCATCGCCATGCTCCTCGACTCGATTTGCCGCGATGTTGCCCTCTCTGCCCACAAACTGCTCTACTTGCGCAATTAATCGCGACGCTCCTCACTTGTCATTTGCCTTTGTTGGACAATGGACGATGAAACTGTGGCAGCGTGCGTGCAATGCATTTTTAGTATAGCTAATTATATCAATGTCATAAAAAGAAATAAACATCGTCGTCGTCGTCCTCGCCAACGGAGATGGTGGATCACATCACTGCGACCGTGCGATTATGTGGCTAGCCACTCGCGCTCGTACTGCCGGTCCTTTGACTCGCGCACAAAAACCGTCGAAATAGGGAGTGCGGTACGACAAGGAGTATGACTTTCCTCGCTACTTCCCATGCCACTCGTTGAGTGTGTGGCAGACCTATAATACATTGTGAGAATGTGGTAACTTTTCTGTTTATCATAGACCTGATTACCTAAAGTAACTGCAAAAGACACATGGAAAGGGAGAAGAAGACCAAGGAAACGATGGATAGATTGTGTGAGGAATGAAATGAAGGAAAAGGGAGTAAATGATAGACTTACGGTTGACAGGGATGAATGGAAGAAAATCACGTGTTGCGTCGACCTCAAATAACATTGGATAGGGCAGGAAAATTATGAACTAAATGATGAATTGGATTGACATAGATAACCGAAAAGTGCAGAGCAATCCTGTTGAAACTCGGGCAATAGGCTTGTGTTCTTAAAAAAATCTAATTAGTCCGTCAGTTAGATTATCAAAAAATATTTGACACGTATTTTTTCTTTTGTTACGTAAACCAAAACTGACGAAGATACGACGCTTTTATAATTCTCAATACGTCACGCCGTGCTACAATTTTTAGTGCGTTTTGACGTCACGAGCCCCCACTCTCGAGTTTTGATGCGGTTTATCTTTGTCAATATTCATTGATTTACAAAAACAAAAAATACGTGTCCATTATTTTTCAATGCTCTAACTGACGGACTAAATAGTTTTGCAATTTATTGATGGCGGAAACTAGCCTATTACGAAAAGCTTTAAGAAAGCGGTTGCCATTTGTCGAGAAAGAGATAAAGAGACGGCAAATGGCATGGGGAAGAGAGCCCTGTATTTTGAAGTTTTGTCGATCACCTATGCTGATGGTATTCAAAACAAATACGCAATGAACAGCTCGCGTCATGAAACCTTAAGCCCAGTATCCGCTGCTCCCAAAAAATGTGACTAGCAATACAAAACATTGCTGCAATGGCTGCATTATTGTCCGTTAAAAATTTATTCGCTATAAAATTGGACAAATTGTTTGTTAAATACGTTGATAAATTACCGGATTTATTGCAAGCGAAATATTGTAAATATACGTAGGTGTAGCTTTTCTTGAAATGGGTCATTCGTTTTGAGACTCGTACCTTTTATTTAATTTCTTATTGATAGTTTTAGAGTATTTTCATGATTGTTTTTTTTTTGCTGGTTGATTTACAAGGTTTAATGACCTAGAACTGTCTTCACGTGACTTTATGGATTTATAGTTCTTACCATATTCAAGAAATTAGCTCTATTTGGCAATGCCCGTTTTCACTAACACTCTAGTCGATGCTCTAATGAATGTTTATATAATGAGCACGTTGAAAGACATTAATTTAGATGCCACTCAGTGTTTGTGAAACCGGCAGGAGAAGAACTTAGTTAGCTTTTAATATTGACGTGACCCAAAAACCTCTATTCAAAGGAGTACTAAAAGTAACTTCAGACAGGACCTGTCATAAGTCAAGACAACGTCACGAGACAAAACTACGATAACAACGTAATTTGATCTGCAAAATTCCGCCTGCAATGAAGCAAATGACTCAAAGTTTTGTCGTTGCTTGTAGCGTCCGCAGTGAGACTACAAAATGGATGGCTACAAAAGGTCAGCTCAATCCAACTTACAACACACAAACTTACCTAAGATGTACTAAGGTATTTAGGTCCAGCGAAAAAGTGCTTAGGTACTGGGCTGCATCAATTGGGTACACGAGTTGGGTACCCCAGTACCCCGGGTTCGAACAAAAAAAAAGGCTCAACAGTGAAAATACACAATAAATATAGGTAGATTCACGAAAACATATTCCCAGTACTTTCAGGAATGATGTAGACGATAGTGTTACCCCGCAGCTTTCGATGTCTGTATGAGGCCTCTCACTAGGTGGACCGATGACCTGGTGAAGGTTACGGGGATCCGCTGGATGCGAGTCGAACGGGACCGGTCAATGTGGCAACACTTGGGAGAGGCCTATGTCCAGCAGTGGACGTCTTTCGGCTGAAATGATGATGATGAAAAAGCCAACCTTCTGTCCTAATCTGTGTCATGACGACGGGGTTAAATCGATTACATCCTGCGGCAGGAACTCGATAAAGAGATTGTAAGTCGGCCGAAGTACAGTGTGGAGAACAGTAGTGTAACTAGCTTGGATTTGTGAATTGATTCTTACTTGGTTGGAGTGTAAGGATGGCGGGTCGAGGGATAAGTTGAGAAGAAGTAGTAAGTAAACAAACAAAGATAAAAATAGTTTTATACCTTACGTAGTTTGCTTTTAAAGTTGAACTGTACAGATAAAATGGAGCGTGTATGTTGCAAAACTGTGCAGGTTTCCTCAAGACGTATGCAGAAAAATCAGCTGTTCCTCTACACTATGTTCGCATAACTCGTCAAAATGTATGTATAAGCTGATTTTTTTTTTGTCGCGATTCAGGGTTTGGTCCCATAGTAAAAGTTCTTCATAATGATGAGTACAATGACCGGTCGAAGTTTATCGATATCGTCCGGAAACACGGTGTATATTTGTTTTTCAATCTTTGAGATGACATTGTCACGAAGTTTTTCCTAGTGGTTCATTTGTTTTTCCATAATCCCTGCTACTTATGGGAGTAAGTGATGTTATGAGATTATAATTTGCTTATTTAAAATCCTCGAAAAAATTAATGGTTTTTCTAAGTTCATAGTTTTTCATTTTATTCCGTGTTTATTATAAAGTGGTCAATGTTTCATACTTATTACTGTACTAGCTTCTGCCAGCGGCTTCGCCCGCGTTAAGTTTGATAATCGTCCCATGGGATCTTTTACCAGGATAAAAAGTATCCTATGTTTTAATCTAGGTTATAAACTATCTGTGTGAAAAAATTCATCCAAATCCGTTTAGTAGTTATTGCGTGGAAGAGTAACAAACATTATACATCCTCATAAACTTTCGCATTTATAATACCTATTATTATGATATTTTTCCTCAAAAATTCTTAATGTAAGCAACACAACCAAACGCCCATGATCGTCCAATAATCCCGCCATCATTCAAAGTTCTTTTACTGTTTCATAAATGTACAATGTCCGTTTTCTAATTTCTACGGCCATTAAGTATTTTCCATGAGAACTTTCAAAAACATCTGACTTTGCTTGAATATTAAGTAGGCGAGTTTGGCCTCATTTTACTGCGGTATTTTGAAGTGAGTTACAATACTTTATGGTTATTCAAACTATTTTATTGGTGGCTCTGGATTTGTGAGTATTTAATGGTAAATGTCGCGAGTGAAATATGAATTAGGGAGATGAAATTAATTTTTTTTTCACGGGTTTTTCTTTTCACGGGTAACCACTGAAAACCAGCGCTGTGCTGTGGGCTCCCCATAGCACAGCATCATGCTGAGTGGTAACCTATTTATCGCACTCACGACGTGCAAGCTGTCAACTATATTTTTAAAATTACTTTTTGTTTATGTTCCGTTTTGTAATACATACTATGAATGTTTGTTATGTTTTTAAATTTTGTATGCATGTCATGTCCCTGCGACAAATAAAGATTTTTTCTTTCTTTCTTTCTTTCAAAATTTTATCGGTTTGAGATAGGCTCGAATATATTTAAAGGTTTAGTCTATTAAAAAAAACAAGCTTTTAAAAAAGGCTTTTACATTCTTTTAAGTAGCTTAAAAATATTTAACGCTTAAGAAATCCAGAAATGCATAGGTACAGGACAGGTCCACTCAAATATGTGTGGTTCTTTCTTCAAAAGACTATCTCAGACACTTATCTACATAGTCTCTAGTCTCATGTGAATTGAGCAAGATTATGTCTGAACTTTAAAAGAGACTATGACCTCTGAGTTTGTTTCGGCTGTTTCTTCTCAGAGTAGTTAGGTACGAAACACCGGCCCCATCTAGTTTTAAAAAATTACGTGTAAAAGTGTTTGTAAAAACCTACTTGCATAATAAACATCATTTATCATTTACAAAATGGTCAAGGTAGAGCCGTGGTCGCACCCACTGTATACTATACTAGCGGACGTCCCGCGGTTTCACCCGCGTAGTTCCCGTTCCCGTGAGAGTAGGGGATAAAATATAGCCTATGTTACTCAGGGTGAATGTAGCTTTCTAATGGTAAAAGAATTTTTGAAATCGGTTCATTACTTCCGGGGATTACAACAAACAAACTTACAAACAAATGTTACCTCTTTATAATATTAGTATAGATTTATTTACCATGTATGTTTTTAATGGAAGTGTTCCTAGCATCCACATAATCACAGTAGTTGGTGCGACCACGGTTCTACCTTGACCATTTTGGTATAGATCTATGCATTTCTGGATTTCTATTTGAATTCGTTTTATGTTTCGTCCATTTTAAAACCCCTTTTTACGTAGTAAGGTTTTAGTTTGTTTAACTTTAATTTTTTAAATACATGTTTTTAATGAAAGACTTTTACTTTAAACACCTCCCCGTACTATTCAATCCATCCACCAGTACAATGTTTTGAGTGCGGTACATTGAGTTTTACCGTAAAACGTGTTTTTTTCACCCCAAAAAAAAAATCCCAGCAATCAATCAAGCAATCAATAGTCTTTATTTGTAAACACAGGTTATAACAGTAATCAGGATGGTACAATACAAATTAAAGTTTCTCTATGTTTTGCCATTTGACATACAAATTTTTTCAATTAAGTAGTAAATTAATCTATAGGTAATAATATTATAAAGAAGTAAAAGTTTAATTAGCAAAATCAATTTTAATAAAATGCATAGGTAATGTCATGCAATATTAATATTAAGAGCCTACACTACCTCAAATTAGCAACTCTATTTGCGGTGGTTCAAACTTCGTTTTAAAAACTGTTAGAATAACGTTCTAATCAGCTTGCACTACAAAGTGGTTGTTACGTCAGCCACTGCGGCCAAATTGTGCGAAATGAGTGGTTTTTATTTTTTATAAAATCAAATTTTCGTCTTTTGGATAAAATAAAAAACATAAGACCTGCTTTATAGTTAGTTCAGTTAGTATGCAAAGATTCATGATCTAATTTGAAGTACTTTTTGAATACCAGTGGTTTATTGTTCGATTTGGAGGTAACTTTGGTTTTTTTTCAATCGAGAATATTTTATGGAATCGTGTTTTCGCCAAACATAAGACCTAACATTAATCCTCAAATTTACCACTTATTTATTTCAAAATTAATGCTGCATTATTTTAGGCGTAACGGAGGATCATGCTAAGCCATTTGAGGTAGTATATAGGCCCTTAAATTAAATATGATAATGTCAATAATTAAAAATAGTCATGATGTTACTGTTACGAAAAATGTTTAAAATCGACATTGTCTAGAACTGTTAGAGTCGTCATGCTTTTATTGTCATGTTACAAGTACACAAATATCATTATGTCAAAGAGCTGTCATGATGTACCAGAATGTTTGGCTGACGGGTTCGTGATGAGTCTGTTTACCCCCTTTATAATATCGACTGTATGGCAGCAATTTTTATAATAGTTTTATTATGAAAAGTTAGAACTTGGAAGCCATTTATATGCCCATTGCACTGGCAGCTGTGACTACTCACACAACTTGAAGTTACACTCAACACGCAAACTAACGGCTGTTTCATAAGTTACGAACGTTTGTACCCGTTTATCATGTTATTGTTCTTCTATGTAAAACTAAACGGTGGAGTTACAAGTAGTTCAAATTAGTGCAGTGTTAGTTAAATAGAGAAGAAATTTGCGTCTGCAACTCTAAATGTAACAAGTAAAAAAAAATCAAAAAACCGACTCAAATATTATTCCCAATCAATTTCAAATATACGTTATATATATTTTTATAATCTCCTTTTAATTTCCTTTATTTTGATACCCTACACGATAGGTGTGGTTATTTTTTTAATTAACGTATTATTATTTCGCGCTAATAAATCACGATTTTGATTTTTTTTTCACACACTTGGATTTCCAAGACGAATATAACGATACATTAACTGTCGAAATCCATGCAGCCGCTTATAAGATACGACTATATAAAGAAAATTTACAAACGGGTCGGCTTCCAGTTTTACCGGATGCAGCTGAATACCAGTATTTTACATGAAGCGACTGCCTATCTGACCTCCACAACCCAGTTAGCACCGGGTAATACGATACCCCTTGGTCAGACTGGTTGTCAGACTTTTTGGGCCTCCGACTACCTAACGACTGTCAAAGATCTACAAATGACAGCCAGTACCAACGGCTTAACGTGCTTTCCAAGGCTCGGAGGAAACTCGGTATGTAATGGGTCACCAGGTGGTCACCCATCCACAGACCAACCTAAGCAAGCACGGCTTAACCTAACGATCGACCAAGATACGCGCGAAAAACATAACCCTGCCTTGGCAGTAGGGTAAAAAGAAAGCGTTGCCTTTTTTTTTATACACACATCAAAAGTGTCTAGGGATCAAGCATTTTTATGCGGATTTCTTGAGATTGAGATGTGGCTTTGTAATAAATTTATGATTTTATAAATTTATATGGATCCTTTTTGGTGCATTTCATAATTTGAATCAGGAACTCTCAATCAAATTCGAGTAAAAGATGAAAATAAGCTGTCAATATTTTCCCTATAAAAACATACAACGCATTGAAGACATTATTAGTGCTACTGTTTCCCTACTACTGATTAAAACCAACGTTATTATGGAGCGGCGACGTCATTTAAGCAGGGAAGAAATGCTCAGAGCCGTGGGAATGATAGAAGCTGGTTCCCGGCAACGTACTGTAGCTTTAGCTCTGAATACAAGTCAGAGTGTTATCAGTCGACTTTGGACACGTTACCGAAGCACTGGTACCGTGGCTGAGCGCCATGGAGGACGGTATCGCTGCACCACACGGAGACAAGACCGATACATTCAAATCTTAACTCGAAGAGCTCCAACAATAACCGCCATGATGTTAGCCGTGAGGTTTCATCACTCTTCAGGGAACTTAATTAGCGACCAAACAGTCAGAAACCGCTTGCATGAAGTGAACCTTCATTCCCGAAGACCGCTACGGGTACCACCTATAGCAATGCACAATCGTAGGATTCGATATCAATGGGCTCTTGAACACAGAAATTGGGCAGAAGAACAATGGCGTTTCGTGTGCTTTTCTGATGAGTCTCGTTTTGGTATGAGACCGGATACAAGACGTATACGACACTGGAGAACCCCTGGACGCCAACAGCGATTAAAATCCTGCCAGGAAGTCCATCCTTATAGTGGTGGAACCATCATGGTATGGGCGGGTATTTGGATCGGCGGAAGAACTGAGTTGATTTGGATCAGAGGCAACCTCAACGCTCAAATTTATGCTGAGACGATTGTATCAGACGTCATCGTTCCTCTACAAGTGCAAATCGGTCCCTTATTTCAGTTAATGCATGATAATGCACGACCGCACACCACAAGAGTTGTAAGACAGACTCTCGCCGCAGCTAACATTAATGTCCTGCTCTGGCCTGCTCAGTCGCCAGACTTGAACCCGATTGAGCATGCATGGGATATGCTACAGAGAAGAGCTCTGCCGAATATGGAGGGTATCCAGTCGCAAGACGACCTTTTTTTGTTGTTGCAACGAACATGGGCGGCCATTCCACAGCGTGATTTGGATGAACTCATTTTGAGTATGCCAAACCGATGTTCTTGTGTTGTTAGTGTTCGCGGTAGAAACACGGATTATTAATTGTTTAAGTTACCCAATAAAATTTTAAAGAAAACTGTGTTTTCAGTCATTTTTTCGAACTTTAATGTTAGTGGTTCAAATGTCAAAAATCCCTTTATTAGGAAAATGGCAAATTTCTTTATTAATGCAAAGGTGACTTGGTTTATCGTTACTGTGACAAACGAAAACACTTTATTTGATGAATCCTTAAAGAAAATTTTAATTAATATCAATCAGGAGAAAAGTTATTGCAAAAATATATGTTGATCCCTAGATACTTTTGATGTGTGTATATTTTTAAGTGTTTTTTTTTTTGTATCGTTTTTTTTAAGAAATAATTAAAAATGTAAATAGATAAGGATGTAAATGAATAAACGGAATAATAAATACATTATTTAAAAAAATACTTTCTTGTTATAAAATACTAACATTCCTGAAAACTCTGAGATACGCAAGGTATCTGTGTCGAAAACCCTTTTCATTATTTAAAGCAGTTATTAGTTTAGTTTGCTATTAAGGGGTTGTATTTTTGATTACCAACCTAATTCTAAAACGTTAAATGAATTGGAAACCTAACCCAATTACCCTTTTCCATAAATACTTGACGTGTTTACTTTTTTCCATCCTATACAAATAATTAGCGGCCCTAATCCCAAAAAAGTACATCAAATAAAAAACACAAAGATACAAAATTTAATTACTGTTCCGCTATATTAAATTTTGTCGTCACCAATTTAATTAGAAGGAAAAAAGCGAGCAAATTGAATTACTCAAAAACTCACTGAGATACAGTTACGAACAACAATAATTTTTAAATGTTTTTCGTGGAACTTTAATAGCAAGTTACAAAGGCTTGTGTACTGAAAAAATCTAGTTAGTCCGTCAGTTAGACTATCAAAAAAAATTAACACGGATTTTTTAGGGTTCCGTACCCAAAGGGTAAAAACGGAACCCTATTACTAAGACTTCGCTGTCTGTCCGTCTGTCCGTCTGTCTGTCACCAGACTGTATCTCATGAACCGTGACAGCTAGACAGTTGAAATTTTCACAGATGATGTATTTCTGTTGCCGCTATAACAACAAATACTAAAAACAGAATAAAATTAATATTTAAGGGGGGCTCCCATACAACAAACGTGATTTTTTTATAATAATTGGTACGGAACCCTTCGTGCGCGAGTCCGACTCGCACTTGGCTGGTTTTTTTTGTTACGTAAACCAAAATTGACGAAGATACGACCCTTTTAAAATTCTCAATACGTTGCGCCGTGGTATAATGTTTAGTGCGTTCTGACGTCACGAGCCCCCACTCCCGAGTTTTGATGCGTTTTATCTTTGTCAATATTCATTGATTTATAAAATCAAAAAATACGTATATCCATTATTTTCCAATACTGTAACAGACGGATTAAATAGATTTGCAATTTATTGATGGTGAAAACTAGCCAATTCAAATGTAATAAAATGTATATACTCAAACTAGGCTGAGTATTAACATACCTTTTGAAAGCAAAAATTATTGACAGTCTAAAAATGCCAGCCTTTCCCCTCTTCCTAGTATCCCAGCTTAAAAATAAGCTGGGAAGAACTGGTGGACCAGCTTCTCACAACACATCGTGTGCTAAGTTAAAACAACTTGATTAAATTTTTACTAACTTTGAGATAAGACCTATTTCATAATAATCATCACCTGCCCAGCCTTGTCCCAATAGGGGGGAATATGCATAAATTTTCTTTTTTTTATTTCGGTATGGAATGTCTAAGTACTATAAAAATAATGACAAAAAGCGAAAACAAGACATAAATCGGCCAAACAACACAAAAGTTATAACCATTTAAACTTTTGTTTATATCTCTTTCTAGATAAACGGAATTTAGTATGGAGTTTGTACGTCGATGCAGAGAATGACGTCATGCGCTTTATCGGATCTATCTGTCTAATCAGCAGTTTCAAATGCTTATAACTTAGTATTTTTTATTGTTATTAAAAAAATAATTTCACTTTGCTATTTCTGATGTTAATACGCTTTGTTTAGAGTGATAAAAAAATCATGCATATACCCTATTGTGTTGGGGTTGGCCTTCAGTCTAACCAGATGCATCTGAATACCAGTATTTTACATGGAGCGACTGACTATCAGACCTCCATTACCCTCCACCCGACCTCTAGTACTGGGTAATACGATACCCCTTATTAAGATTGGTTGTCAGACTTTTTCGGTCACTAACTAACTACCTGTAACGACTGTCAAAGATCTACAATTGACAGCCGGGACCAACTGATTAACGTGCCTTTCGAGGCACGGAGGAACTCGGTATGTAATGGGTGGTCACCGATCCGGTCAGACCAACCTAGACAAGCACAGCTTAAACTAAAGATCAACCCGAGCGGCTGGTATTATTTAGTCACGAGCTCCTTCCTCTATTTCATAATAATACCGTATGGGTTCTAAATACTATTTTAGTAACAAATAGCAATCATATATGGAACGAAATTACTTTTCAAAGTTGCTACGTGTTTACTCAACAGTGCTTAAGTGCTCATGTCGGTACAGTCGTACACAAAGGCGACAGGATTCCAAATACGTAATATCACACACCTAGGGTGAAATATCTGCATTTCTTCAGTACAGTGGTGAACAATGCGCCGGCGGGGCGGTACGTGATCCGGATTAAACCGGTAAATTGCGTTAAACCCCCCACTGTTCGACGCCGATAGAGAGCTATGAGTGCCATGGCTTTTGAGCTCAAATTGCGCACTTTACTGCGCGATTGTACTGTCAGGTTTAAAAGGACGTTACTTTGAGTTTTCAAAAAGACATTGAGTAGGACGTGTGCCTGTCTGGTGGGAGTTTTTATGACGTCAACTGTACCTTTATTGGAATGTACGAAAAAGAACAGATAGGTCTGTTCTTTTTCGTGTTACGAAATGATGAAATCTCTTTGTGCATCATTTTGTCTGTTTTTATATTACTGGCAATATTTTATTATTATTGTTTTTATTTACTCTAAACAAACGTAGTTGTAGTGTGTGTTGTGGGATTCCAAAATAAAACAGCAAGCTAACTTTACTTTCTATAATATTCTTCTGAAAAATCTTACGTCTTCCATCTGGCCCCTAATAAATTGTAATTGATACAATTAAAAATTCGCATCTGGGGCGGATATTTTGAAGTAAACCTGATTTCATTCAGTCCTATTAATTTGATGATCTATTGAAGTTACCCTGGATTTGGTAGAATTAATTCGTTAGATGAGATAAGATATTTTGTATTTTAAATGTTTTTCGGAGTTGTCCTTGGCCTTAGAAATTAGGTATTTTGACAGATGACACTTTAGATAAAGATCTGTTGCTCTTATTACCAACCTTTGAAATAAAATCTTAACCCATTCAGTAGATATTTACCATTATTACTTGATGGAAACATTTCTGGTAGAACCTTATTGAACATCTCAAAATAATAATTATTAATTTAAGCATGAGTTTTGAAGTATTTTTAACTATAAAAACTCAAACTCAATGCATTTTTTTTCAATTGTACCATTAAGTACCTATAGGCACTTTTGAATCTTAAAAAAAAAAGAACGGGAAGCTACAGTCACAGTCACAAGACATAAAAGTTCAAGCGCTCTTTCAATTTTGATATTAATACTGTACGGTGAAACCATACAGATATAATGCATTTGTAGGGTGCTTTCCTAACATAAGTAATGTCAATGCAAATGTAAAATGTCAAATTTAAACTTAAATGCAGAAAATGTCAGTGAATGCTCAACGGGATGAATCTAAATAAAACTGCAAGTTGTCCGACTCAAACCACGTCTAATTGAACACTAAAAATGTAATATACATAAAATGCATAGAAAAATGCAATATGTCAGTGTCAATGCACTGCCAAATGTAGGTCGCGTTCAAAGTGCAAATACGCGAGCCTACTGGCTAACTTATTGTAATAAATATATTTTAAAACCCATGTACGTGCACCGTACAGCATTAATGCTTATTCGTGCATTTTTACCTTATTTCACTAATTCATATTGGTTGAGCATTCAGTACACGATTAGCGGTCATCGCGTGAGCTAAACCTTTGGTCCGTACAACATATTTAATTTGACTTTATAAATAAGCAGCAGTATCATTTAGCCAACTTCCTAGCCTTTACAAATATCCATATGCATCAAGTCCTCCTATACATTCCGTATGTTCTCCCACACATTTCGTATCGAAGAACTTGTCATATGTTATGGCGAACAATAAAAACTGGACAAACAAACTTAAAACGCGTATCGGAAATACAAAGTCCTTAGACTATAATTCAAGCTCTACTCACGTAATAAGAAGTACCCTCAACTTGAAACGTCACCGTCGGACAATGCAAAGTGGCCTCCAAGCTGTCGACATGACCGTCTGATCTTTTGTGTTAGTGACTGTACTTCACCAACCCGGTACAGGCAGCGAGAACGTTGTCGAGACAATCAACATTGGCACAACTAAACTAAGAAAAAAAAACTTGCAGAGAAATCGGTCTTGTCATTTATTTAAATAAACACGAATTATTTTTCACTTTAATCATCATCAGTAATCAATTTAAAAAATCTTTGATCACTTATAACAATTATGAATAAATTAGCAAGTTTACAAAATTACATTTTTTTAGCACAATAAAATTGAAATAGATCTGAGAGCATTTTATTATTTTTGGAGAGTGTTATGTTTTTCTAGAGCAATCACAAAATCTAAGTTGTTCAAAAGTTAGTCACGACCATGAAAAAACCGACTTCAAAAAACACAAAAAAAGTAAAAAATAACTTTAGCTTCAGAAGTCGGTGACTTTTGTTTGATTGATTTAGTTTTTTTGTCACCGACGTTTTTTTGAAGTCGGTTTTATTTTTTGCAAAAAAAGTTTTTTTATTTTTCCATTTTTAGTTGTTTTCAAACAAATATTTTGCCACGAATGTATTTGACATTGTTAACAATACATGTCATGGTAATAGGCGTATCCGCAATATATGGAACTTAACTTAACTTTTTTCGGATGGGAAATCATCAAAATCGCTCTGGGCGGAGCGGAAGGGAGTGTCAGACTTTCACTGACCATTAAAACCCATCCATGTTCCTTCTTAGCCTTTGTGTTCCAGGGCCGCAGTATCTCTTTAGAACAGTCCCTTTTGCTGACATCTCCTTGAACACGAACGAACTGTCGAAATCTGGGTGTATTGTATACGTCTGCGTCTGCTCAGAGCATACAGGCGTGATTTTACGTCATGATGTTGTATAAACAAAAACATCCAAACGACGATTGCAACATTCACAGCACATTTGCCGTCTATTTTTGAAGAGTTCCAATGTATATCTCCGAAGATCAGCATCTATTAGATTTATGTACTGTAGATAAAGTAGTTATTCCGTTCCAATATCCTGTAATCGTGTTCCATTCGTGTTCCGTTCCCGCAGACAAACCGTGAAAACGGTTTTGTGGGGCATTGTAATAAATTTAAGACTGCTGTAAACTTTCATTTAATAAATAAATAAAATAATAAAAGATGTTCACAAAATTAAATGGGACCACACGGGAAACACCAGCTTTCAAAAAAATAAAGAATCATCAAAATCGGTTCACCCAGTCGAAAGTTCTGAGGTAACAAACACAAAAAAAAAAAACAGTCGAATTGAGAACCTCCTCTTTTTGGAAGTCGGTTGAAAAGAGCACACGCTTTTGTTTTATATAAACTGATGTTATTGATAACTTGCCTTATCGATAAAATCAAATCTCGTGGTACCATACGGTGCACCATTCTGAACAACATGATGTCAATCGATTAAAAAACATACACAACAGAAAGAACACAAAAAAACACCTTTATTTCCGCCATTTCGCTCAAGTTTATTTTCTAAAAGTATGATCAAATTAATGGTTTCAGGAAGAACGCCGTTTGTTTTTACAGGGACTACCGGCCCAAATGGAGGCCCCTTATAAGGAACGTGACTATCTCAACGAGTAATAAATCAAATGAATCGATACAGAAAGCAGACGGAAGGATATAAACTAACTAACTAAGTGCACTATGGTCCGGGGCTGAGGGACTGTTCGAAAGAGATACCGTGGCCCCGGAACACAAAGGGCGATGAAGGAACATGGATGGGTTTTAGTCAGTAAAAGTCTGACACTCCCTCCTGCTCCGCCCAGAGCGGGAGGAGTCATTTGATGATTTCCCATCCGAAAAAAAAAAGAATATAAAGTAATATACCGTCTCGCGTGCAATCCCCGAAGTGTTATCTGTGGTACTAGGTACACCCACATTTCGCCAGATAAGTTTGAGACCCTTGTACCATCAACCAGACTACGTGGCTGCTGCTGAAAAATTCCTGCTGTGAAACCTTATAACACTTTGCCCGACCTGGGAATCGAATCCAGAATCGCATGCTTAACAGGAGTGGTTACCAACGAGGCAGTCACGGAAGAACATATACTGATCTTACTGGTGATGTTTTTCAAAAAGATCAGGTATATAGTACTCGCAACCGGTGTGCGTAAAGTGTACAACGGAGCTTTCAATACAAATTACATGTACTTGATATTTCAAATAAGTATTCATTTTTCTATTAGGTCATCATCATCATCATCAGCCTATTAATGTTCCCACTGCTGGGACACAGGCCTCCTCTCTATGAGAGGGAATGGGCTATGATCCACCACGCGGGCCCAGTGCGGATTGGCACATGTAGCGTCTTTGAATTTTTTGGTTCTAGGCCATGCCGGTTTCCTCACGATGTTTTCCTTCACCGTTTTGAGAGCAGCGGTGATGAAATAAATTACACAAAGTAATGCGCCTGCCTGGGTTCGAACCCACGACTTCCTGTTCTAAGTCGGGGCCACCACCACTGAGCCACCGCTGTTCTCTATTATGTAAGTGAAGTTAAACGTAAATGTGAAGCAATAACTCGTAGATGTGTTCCCAATTTGTATCTGTTGTAAATTTTTAAAGGGTTTAAAAAAGACCCTTAACGAAGCTGAAATATTTTTTTTACTCTACACCATACCTGGGAACCTTCTAGTTACGGAGATATTAGGGGCGATATCGCCCCTAAAAAAAAGTCGTTTCGTAATAATTTTTGCGTAGAGTTACTGAACTGAGTTGATGTACGGTCGAACAAGCTATTTGGTTTACAGTTTAACTAACAAATTATATTGTTAAATGTAAACCAAATAGCAAGCTATTTGAATTTCGACCGAACATTCAATACAATCAAATCAAACTAAGTACCTCTAGCTTGGTTCGCTTCGTTTACACTTTGTATGACCAGTAGGGTTATTACGTTTGTCTGTTGACAGCTCGAAATGATAGTAACTGGGCTCAGTGTCCATCAATCAACTGTCAAAAGGTTAGTTCGTATTATGTATGACCAGTCGCGATCAAATATGACGTTATTGGTTGTCATCGTGGCTGATAGTCACCGTAACTCATTTTGACACACGCTTTTTTATCGATACTTATATTATTTAGATTACGTAAGCATAGTAAATAACGAATTGATGACAACTGAGTTTGAAGTGGCTTTCGTGAAAGACGTTACACCGTATCAGGGCTGTTAGTCACCGTAAAGTGATATCCACTTAGTGCGATACGTAATACCAATACTATGATATTCTTGATAACTTGATAGTCACTGGATATCAGAAAGATACGTAATAGGCCTACTGATATATGAACGTGGACGAAGCAAAAATAATGTGTAAGGATCGTAGCACGTGGAGTTCTACCCACCCTCTGAGAAAATGCGTGAGTTTATATAAGTATGCTTGTATCAATGGGTTCTTTGCCGGACCCTTGTAGGGACGTGACCGCCTCAACGAGAAATAAATCAAATGGATCGATACAGTCCAAAGAGTCGATGGATTCGATTAGTACTCTAATTTATAGAGAGCTTAGTTTATCTGAGCAAGGAAAGCGGATAGAATATTAATGAGGTATAGGCTACAAGTAGGTACCTTACTAAGTTGTGTTTTAGGTTGCTTTTCCGTAATTAAGTGTCCATTTATTGGGTGAGCATGCTGATTATCCCTCGGTTCCTACAAGGCTGATTAGGACCTAAGTTAGTATTATTTTTTCTTAAAAGTTACAAGTAATTGAGAAGTGTCCATATTTTTTTGGATTACGTTTAATTTATACTAATCTTATAAGAGTATTTATTTGTAAGTTTGTATAGAGGGAAAGGTAAATAAGAGGGAAGGGTTGGGGTAGGTTTTTTTTTCTCTATCTTTAATTTTTATTAGATAAACTGATAATTTCACCATTTTATTTTATGTGTATTGTCCTGTGCGGACTAAGAAATGTTTTTTCTTTCTGGGTAATTTCTGGAAACAATCCTAAAAAAAAATCGTTGTTAGAAAGCTACATTATTTGTGAGTGGGCTGTAAATTACATTTATCATGCATATTATCCGAGCTATTACAGTTTTTGCGGACGTGCTAGTAATTTAAAAATGGAGAAATAAAAATGTGAAAAAATCACATTTTTATCATTATTTTTTTGCTAGAAAGAGTCATCAACTGCCTAGCCTTTTCCCAACTATGTTGGGGTCGGCTTCCAGTCTAACTGGATGCAGCCGAATACCTGTATTTTACATGGAGCGACTGCCTAGCTGACCCCCAGAACTAAGTTAGTACTGGGTAATACGATACCCCTTGGTAAGACTGGCTGTCAGACTTTTTGGGTCACTGACTTCCTGTAACGACTATCAAAGATCTGCAAATGACAGCCGGGACCTACGACACAACGTGCTTTCCGAAGCACGGAGGAAACCCGGTATGTAATGGGTAGTCACCCATCCACAGACCAACCTAGGCAATCACGGCTTAACCTAAAAATCGACCCGAGCGGCTGTTATTATTTAGCCACGAGCTCCTCTTTTGTTAGAATAAGCGTTAATTTAATTTGATTTGCGTTTTATAACAAGTAGCCACATGAGCACAAACATCTGCATTTGAATATTTAAAGGTCACTCAATTTAACCAAAAAACCACATAATAGATAAACTAACAGCCTAATCACAGACATTACATACCCAAACCAAAATTGCTCCATCGTACCACTATTACCGTCCATTCAGGCCGTTCACGCACACGTCCAAAACCATCCACTTTCAATGGACAACCTCATTAACACCATCATCAGCTAGCTAATGGGTTTGAGCCCTAATTTCCCGTCGAATGAACCCGGCGGACCGTGCCAACAGATAGTGTGTGTGACCCAACCCTTCAATTGTTTCTTGCTGACCAAACGTCCAAGGCATTTGTTCGTAAATTATTATGTTTTAGAAATGGCCTTTTTTTCGGGTATGGGTAGTCTTAAATTGACTTTTTGTTTAGTGGGGATGATGTCTGTATTTTAGTGGGGAAATGACGTACCCTCGTATGTGAGTTTTTGTAGGCGACTGACAAAACTTTAGATATTAATACTATTGTTAGACATTTTTTATGATGAATGTTACGCACTCGTAGCCATTCATAAATTAAAAACTTTTATGTTAGCAACACAGATATTAATTCATGAATTATTAATACTACGTTTAAAAGTTATTCAAGTTCAAAAAATATTTCTCGTAGCCAACACTCTGGGTAGCACCCACGTAGCTCGTAGCACGTAGCGTGTAGCGCCTACGCGTGTCCCACATCACGACTCGAAGCGATTAGCGGTCTGATTTTATTACGTCCAAAAAGTTCAAAATTCTCTCTAAAGAAGCATATCCACTGGGCCGTTCTTGTTTTTAAAACATAACATAATACCACGGTTTAATTTCTCGGAAAAAATTGATAGCATAGTTGGGAGGTGTGTAGCATAGTACATATCCATATTTTGAGAGTTATGTTGATGCCCCATGTTATTTTCATCAACTGAGCACAAATCCAGTCTTCATGGCTGTTACTGAGAAACCCCTGATGGATAACCCCAATTAATACTTTGCCCTACCTGAAAATTTAACCCGGTACTTTATGCTGAAAAGCTCAGCTTGCAACCACAAGACTAACGAGCTCCACAATCACCAAAAGTTCTGAATTCCCTGCAAAGGAGTGTATCCACATGTCCGACCCAGTTTTAAAACGTGATGGTTTTACGTTGCATCTCACGTCTTTCCCGCAGCCGGTTTCACGTTTTAAACTTTGTTACTTTTTCAAGTACAAGAGTTTCAAGCCCGTGATTTTATTACCGTGAAAGTGTCGCGTGAACGACACTTCGAGAACTTTTCAAAGGACATTTGGATGTTAATTGTGAGCTCCTGGACTGGGAAGATAGCGGTATGATATCGTTTATATAAGGATTAGTTCAAGTTATTGTGCGATGGTATAACTATTATTGCTTAAGTAATTAGGTGTTTGTATTTTGGTCGTTGATTTGAATTTTGTGGATCTGTCTATTATTTTTGAGCGTCACACAGATAGAAAAACAGCTATAAACGGCTCCGGCCCATCTCGTAACTTTTCCATTTCGACAACTAAACAAAAGACGTGCGAAACAAGTGAAAAAGTGTGCCAACTGGTAACTATTTTAATTTTCATGCATTGAATCCCATTTCGTCATCCATAAATTTCAACTGTTTTTTGTACAGTACAGTCAGCTCCCAAAGTTACAAGGTAACCATTTGTTGATGTTGCTATGTTTTTTCTCTCTGGCACGCTAAGGTTTTAGTACTTTACCAAGAAAACCACAGATTCGTGTATTCTTTTTTTTTGTATAATAACTAGACAATGGAAAGATAATAGAATTTTGAAAATAATAATTTTATGATTAGTAGTATTCAGCTGAATACCAGTATTTTACACGGAACGACAGCTTATCTGACCTCCACAACCCAGTGTGATATAAAATACTATTTTACACGGAACGACTGCTTATCTAACCTCCACAACCCGGTTAGTACTGGGTAATACGATACCCCTAGGTAAGAATGGTTGTCAGACTTTTGGGACTACCTGTAACGACTGTCAAAGATCTACAAATGACAGCCGCCCAGGTCCCATGCTCAACTTTAGCACTTGTAACCGACGACGCAGACGAAAAAAAATAAGTTACCCACTAAGCATAGGTCACCTCGAAGCACCTTAAGGCTGATGCTCCAGGGTAGCCCGCGAAATTCAAATTTCGAAAAATTCAAAAAGATCATAAAGGTGTAGGAACCAAAAAAAAAACAGAAAAAGTCATTTCTACACCTTTATGAACTTGGAGGGTTGTATTAATGATTTTGATAATTATAATTCTGTAACTACATACGTTTGACAGCCGCGAATAATATTTTAATCAACATACAACCTAGCACTGGCCTGCAAATTGCAAAAAAACGCAAGAAAATTTGAATTTCGCGGGCTGGTTGGAGCATTCACCTTAAACCAAGTAAATTACTAAAGTAGATAATGTAAATCAGTCCTAATCATCTAAGAGCAGGTTCGTTAGAACTTAATGTAGTACGCAGTATACTTAAAAGTACTTTGAAATCACAGTAGGTAATAATTATGCGGGTCCATTAATTACTTTGAACAAAAACCCGTACCCTTATATATCGTGGCGTACCTTGCGTCTTTGGACCACAGACTAAAATAATAGTAGTCTTTTACGTAGTCTATTAACATAGCTACGTAGAATGTGAATGTGTGCTGCTAGTTAGTGTTAATTAAATTTAATCTAGTTAGCTGATTTTGGTTCGTTTGGGCGACAGATTACGCACTGGATAAGGTATGGTCTAGAGTTAAAGTACTCCAACTGAATATAATTTCTTATTCAAAGATAGCTGTGCCCCGTGCCCTTAGTGTGCGGGGAAATTTTGATGATTAAATAAATAACCCTCCTTCCGGCGCAGTCTGGGAAAAATAGCCTACGACCTATTCTAAGACCGACCAAATAGACAAAAAAAAACATGTAAATCGGTCAAGCCGTTTCGGAGGAGTTCGATAACAAACATTCATACACGAGATTTTTATATAATTATGTAATATGTTACTTCCCTATTTGAAAAGGATTTTATAAACAATTTCAAGGTTTTTATTTTTTTTTACACGCAACCCTAATCCTTTTTTAAATGAAAGTAAGTTTAAATCTAAGTTACTCTGCGAATAAAAGTCCCGTCAAAATCGGTCCAGCCGTTTCAGAGATTAGCCGGAACAGACAGATAGACAAAAATAAAAAAAAGAGTAGACTGTACCTGACCTAAAATTATGACCACAGAAACATGTGCGCCATAAATTAAACTCTAATCACATTCAAGCTAGATAACATGGGCCAGCTACAAGATGTTGGCACATGAAAAACGCCATCCAACTTTTCATTGCGACCGTCGCGCGTCGGCGGCGCACTCCACATTTGTCAATGTAATCATGTTTCTCTGCTGCCAAAACGTATGAGCGTGTGTGTGTATATGCCCCGTGAAATATACCGAGTCCATTTTATAACAATTAGTGAGGTGCAGTTTGTCGATATTAATGTTGGACACCTGTTCAGATTTTCATATAGGGTGTAAAAGACCTCATCACGAAGCCGTCAACCAAGCATTCTGTACATCAAACTAAGTAACTTTACGCAAAAATTATTGCTGGGAAACGACTTTTTTTTTTGGGGTGAAAAATCATGTTTTGTGGTAGAACTCAATTTAACGCACTCAAAACATTGTGCTGATGGATGGATTTAATAGTACGGGGGTCGTGGAGGTGTGTAGAGTAAAAATCTTACATTAAAAACTTGTATTTAGAAAAAAACTTGTCAAAAAGTTGGAACTTTGACCCCCAATATCTCGGTAACTAAAAGGTTCCCAGGTATGGTGTAGAATAAAAAACCGGCCAAGTGCGAGTCGGACTCGCGCACGAAGGGTTCCGTACCATTAACTATACATTAGACAAAACGGCAAAAAAATCACGTTTGTTGTATGGGAGCCCCCCTTAAATATTAATTTTATTCTGTTTGTAGTATTTGTTGTTATAGCGGCAACAGAAATACATCATCTGTGAAAATTTCAACTGTCTAGCTGTCACGGTTCATGAGATACAGCCTGGTGACAGACAGACGGACAGACGGACAGACGGACAGACGGACAGACAGACGGACAGACAGCGAAGTCTTAGTAATAGGGTTCCGTTTTTACCCTTTGGGTACGGAACCCTAAAAAATGATCACAATGACGAGGAGAATAAGCGCCCTTAGTTTTCGTTAAGAGGTGTTTTACACCCTTTATATATGAATGCAAATGAATTATTCCATTTATTTATTTTGAATTTCTTTAATTCATAGAACTCCGGCGGGGTTAACCCTTCGTTTCGTATACGTAACGTAGATCTACGCGAGACACAATAGCTTTTTAATAGTGTCTATAATTACGGCATATGAAGGGTTAAAGTTTTCAGTCCAGTAAAGTGTCGGGTGCCAGGCCGGCCCAAATCGTGATCTATACTGGATCGGAGTTTATGACACTACGAGTCATATGCTAGTTTAATACCACTGATCTCGCACATTTCAATACGAGCCTCAGGCTGCCAAAATGAAATCGTCGCAGAAAATCTTTTTAGCAATGCCTGGAGTCGTAAATTAAAGCCTTTACTTAGGTTTATTTTTTCACTACCTACATGATGATGCCATCTAGCCGATTTCGGCCACAGCGGCTACATTAGATGGCTTTCTAGGGTGGTTGTCGAGGGTTTTGGTGTGCTGCTCTTCATGTGCTCTACAGTGGCTGGCATATACAACTTTGGCTGAAAAACTCCGAGCACAAAGCGGACATGTCAGAACACCATTGACAAAATTGTAGGGTATAACCTGTAGGTGGCCTGTCGATAAAAATGTCGACATTGATCTCATCTCTACGTTATGATGTTCCAAAAAACTCGATGAAGTATGAAGCAGGTCCGCGTTTCGTCCTTCGCGGCGAAAATAATATCATAACGAGATTATGTTTTAGTTTTTTAATGAAAATTAAAACGTGCGTAACGAAATTATACCTGCCAATTTTAATCACGTGATTGCTTCAGTTTTTTGGTCCTCATGAAAATCTTAGAGGCAACTCTTAATGAGGACTTTTCAATATAATAAAATTGAGATTTATCATGTATTAAAACGCATATTACTGAGTGTATTTCATGTACATTATTCTTACATCATCATTATCTGCCTAGCCTTTACCCAACTATGTTGGGGTCCTGTCTAAACGGATGCAGCTGAATACCAGTATTCAAACAAATTAACAGAAATCTAAATATAACTTGGTAAAGCAAGCTATCGCTTCAGAAGTACATCAAACATACATAAGAAAGTACATTACATCAAAATAGGTATCTGGTTTCCACATAAGGATTCCCTGGTGGAGGTAACCATGGGAACCATATCTTTAACACCTTATTTTCTACACGAGGTATATAATAAAATCATTATTCTAATGAACCTCTGATAGGTCATTTTAATTTGTCACTTTTATTTACCAATCTGACAACTAGTCTTACCAAAGTGTTTCGTATTGCCCAGTACTTACTGGGTTGTGGAGGTCAGATAGGCAGTCGCTCCATGTACATTACTGTTATTCAGCTGTGTGCGATTAGGCTGGAAGCCGACCACAACATAGTTGGGAAAAGGTTAGGCGGATGATGACTTTTATTTACTAATCAAAGTATTTTTTATATCGTTCTTCCTAAATTGATAAATAAAGTTTAACTAATAAAGTTATAAAAAAATAAAAAAATAAAAGTTTAAAGTTTAACTGCACCTGTTTATTCCATAAACAAGAATCAATTTGATTAACTTCATGCTATTTAAATATAACAGCTAAGTAAATAAAGTATGGAAATACTTCGATATCAATATCCGGAGTCCTGATATTAGTTTTGGCTGAAATATGTTACAACCTTTATTAACTGGCTGTTTGTGTATGTAAGTTTAAAATATTTATTTGTCTCTCTCAGGACAAAACAAAAAATGCTTAAATTAAAACAAAATTATATAAAAAGTGAACAATAAAATAAAATAAGACAAACAAAATTAGTCCTGTACGAGGTCAAAAGGCCTTATCTCAGCATGGTGCTGGTACACTAACATAAAAAAAAAATGCGGGGCAGTCTTTGGGGACTGCCGATAGAAGTGAAAACTAAGTAACTTGTGAATTGTATCGTCGAGATGTGTGTTTTTTTTTTAATTTGTGTGTTCATTCTCTATTCAAACCCTCCCCTCACCCTCCCCATCAGGCCCCGCCCCAGTCGTAGCACTGCTACGGGTGGTGCCCCGCGCACGCCTAAGTGGTGCTACGCTGTAACAGATCAGCTACGAGTGCTACGAAAAGCGTACGTGGCGGTCATGCAAGTTGCAAGCATGATTTTTGTTCACCCGTTGTTTTTGTGCTCAACGCGCCTAAAGAAGTTTTCACTTCAAAAAGTCACAGCGCATTTGTGGTATTTTGATATCGTGCTAAGAATAAACCCAACGCAAATAGATGCACTTTGAGCTAAAACAAAAGTCGCTCAGCTTCCCGACTAGGGCTGGCACGACAGACAAACATCGCGTGCTCTCCCGTAATGAAATTCTACAGTTCAATTGTTGTGTCAACATAGAATTGAGGACAGTACTGTTCTGCGATGGAACAACCCTATTGTGCTCGCGTGTGTTTTCTTTGCACTATGTTCTTATCTAAGATGAAGTGTTTAGTTTATGGTTAGTAAAATTGTAGTGTGAGGTGTGAATGAGACAATGGAAGCTCGTGTGATAAGGTAGATCGATGTTGGTATTAGTAACCTGAATAAATAGGCTAGTTTCCACCATCAATAGATTTCAAATCTAGTTAGTTCGTCAGTTAGAGTAGGTATTGGAAAATAATGTACACGTATTTTTTGGTTTTTGTAAATCAATGAATATTGACAAAAATAAAACGCATCAAAACTGTGGAGTGAGGGCTCGTGACGTCAGAACGCACTAAAAATTATACCACGGCGTGACGTATTGAGAATTTTAAAAGCATCGTATCTTCGTCAATTTTTGTTTACGTATCAAAATTAAAAATACGTGTCAAATATTTTTTGATAATCTAACTGACGGACTAATTATATTTTTTCAGTTGACAAGCCTATTGGTCTTGGAGTCCAACACATTTTTTGATTCGGTGCTAACTAGCTTTTACTCCCGGCTCCCGTTATGTCGGTAATTAACATACGGGAACGTTTTAAATATACCCTATACCACTTGGGGATAATGTAGCTTCTTCTTAGTGAAATAATTTTTGGCATGCGATCAGTAGTTCTGAAGACGACCCCTACATACAAACTCACAAACAAATACGTGTTTATAAGTAGAGATTTAAATTGTTATAGCCAAGATAAGACCGTGATTTAAGTAACATCACGCCTGTAATTTCCGAAGAGTTTGGTTGAGGTGTACATATCAAAGTATCTACAACCACATTTTGCCAGATTTAAGTCCCGTGAGGACGAGCCTATTGCCATCAACAGGATATAAATCCAGACTCCAGCCAGGTACTGAGAAAATCCTTATGATTGATTTATGTTGTGTTCTTATGAACTGTTGGATTACTTCTTTACTATAGAATGTATTTTTTTTGTTTAAGGATTCGTTTTATTAAAAATTATCTTTAAAACAATTTTCTGTACACCTAAAATTAACCGGATTCTTCTCATACTTTCTACTACAAAATTCATCGTTAAGACATCATACCCAATAATTCAATAAATAAGTACTGAATTTCTCTTCTTTTCTCTCTCTGATATTAATAATAGATACTAAATTTCTTTATATAAATAAACGATCTTTAATAAACACAGACTAATAATATTTACATTATTTAAATACTAACTCTTTAATAGAAGTAAAAATATTTACAAGTATCAAAAAGGGTTAGGGCGTCGAAAAATTCGTCCACATCGCTGTCAACAGGAAAAGTGCCCAGAAGGCTGGCAGCATTGCCACGTTGGATGGCAATGCTGATTCTTTGGCAAAAAAATAAGCCCCCCCTAGTCACGTGAAAATAAATAAAATAAAATTCATTTAATTCAGGCAAGACATTCCCTGAATTAAATGAATAGCATACGGAAGATACATTTTTTTTTACAAATTTTCACTAGAAAAAACTATTCCAGAAAAACAAATATTTTACATATATTTATTCATTATATTTATACATCACCTCAGCCTGTAATGGGCTCATCACTAGCCTAGCAATAACTTGATGGAGCAAATTGACAGCACCCTCGTAAAACCGAGTTCATTGTAAAAATGTTCTGGTCGTAACATAAATCCGTATTATCGCGCACCTGGTGTCTGTGCAAGGACATCATATGTAGGTACTTATGTAGTATGTACTTACTCGTTGTTAGGGCTGAGTTACATTGCCCATGTGTGACGGGAAGTGCGGCTGGTTTTTGTGTTTTGAGAGTGGTGTTTTTGTTACTTGTCTGTTCGAATGTAAGTGTATCTGGGAACTTATAATTGTCGCTTATTGAGTGCAATGCATAGTGTAATTTGGGGCACAGGTAACTTAGCAATTACGATTAAGGCTGATGCTCCAGGGTAGCCCGCGAAATTCAAATTTCCTTACGTTTTAGTAATTTGCAGGCCAGTGCTAGGTTGTATGTTGATTAGAATATTATTCGCGGCTGTAAGACGTATGTAGTTACAGAACTATAATCATCAACATAATCAATACAACCTTCCAAGTTCTTAAAGGTGCAGGAATGATTTTTGACCTTGAAAAAGTCATTTTTCCACCTTTATGAACTTGGAGGGTTGTACTGATGGTTTTGATAAATATAATTCTGTAACCACATACGTCTTACAGCCGCGAATAATATTCTAATCAACATACAACCTTGCACTGGCCTGCAAATAAAAAAACGTAAGAAAATTTGAATTTCGCGGGCTACCGTGGAGCATTTACCTTAAAGGCAAGCGTCCACAATATGTCTGCATCGTAAGCATCGGACGCATCACATCAAACGGATCATAGAATTCTTTGTATAGAAAGTCACACAAGTGCGTCCACTGATCCGCACCGTACGGATCTCTTGAATCTGTTCAATAATACTACGATCCGTATGATGCGATGCGTCCGATGCTTACGATGTGGACATGTGGAGTTGTGGATGCTTACTTTTACTCGCGGCAGCAGCACCATTGAAAAAATAACTGCTGCTTATAAAGAATCTATTTGGTACACAAATAATATCTACTACGTAGTCTTATAATTATTGTATATTTTAAAAATAGTACTTACCCTAACGCTGCGTACATTATTTCTGATCAGATGTTGGCCATCGGGTTTCGCCAGCGCGTCATCATCGTCATCATCCACAGTCTGACTTCACCCACTGCTGGGTATAGGCCTCTCTTTGGTTGTGCCAAGCTCCACGCTCCTGTGCCAGCCTCATCCAGGATATTCCCGCAATGGCAACAATATCGTCTGCCCATTCCGCCGCCGGACGACCAACACTTCTCTTTTCATTTCTTGGACGCCACTCGGTCACAGCTTTACTCCACCTGCCATCGTCGCGCCTCGCCAAACGGAGATCGGAAAATAATTATGTTTTAACTTTCATTGTTGGAGTTTTCAATCTCATCATCATCTGCCTAGCCTTTTCCCAACTATGTTGGGGTCGGCTTCCAGTTTTACCCGTATTTTAATAAGTATTTTACATGGAGCGACTGCCTATCTGACCTCCACAACCCAGTTAGTACCGGGTAATACGATACCCCTTGGTAAGACTGGTTGTCAGACTTTTTTTTGGGCCTCTGACTACCTAACGACTGTCAAAGATCTACAAATAACAGCCGGAACCAACGGCTTAACGTACTTACCGAGGCACGGAGGAAACTCGGTATGTAATGGGTGGTCACCCATCCACAAACCAACCTAGGCAAGCACGGCTTAACCTAACGATCGACCCGAGCGGCTGTTATTATTTAGCCACGAGCTCCTACTTTTCAATCTCATATAATATCCATAATTAATATACTGCGTAGATGAATTTATACACCGTGATTTTTTTGTCGTCTTACAGCGGCAGCCTCTAAAGTTCATCATGTATCCAATGAGTACTATATTCATTAAAAAAATGGTATTGTTGAGATTAGAATAATTTTAAAAAAATTGGCATTATTATGAGGCATGACGTAGTTGAAACACCCTGTTGCGAGCGATGATCTACTCGACTCGTGGTCTGGGTAGGTACTCGTATATTCTACCGTTTGACATGTACACATTATTAACAGGAGGTTTCGTAATTCTAACGTAGTATTTATTTTTCTTTGTACCGATTGTCTAAAACTCTAAATTAATGGTAAAATATAAATAATCGCGCCTAGAGGTATTTTATGTCGGATAGATTACATACCTTTGTAAAACGACTAAAAAGTCACGGTGTTTAGAAAATAGAACAAAGAAAGAACTCCCGAGTGTTAATAAATATCCTAAGGCGTCGATATTGAACTCATTCATTGTAATGCTGATGGATAGACATAAAGACAAATGACTGAGGCCATTTTTACGTCAATTGAGCCATCAAGAGTTTATATAATCAATATTTAACTAATACACTTTTGAACAAGCAAGAGGGAGTGGAGAGAAAAATGGGAAATGAAGAGTAATCAGGGTTGATGGCTCAGGTTTCTGAATTTTCCACAAAAGTAATTTTTGCCCAAATTTATACATTTTGCAACTTTTTTGCCACTCTTACTCTTAAATCTTAACATTACACTTAAATCTTAACAGGATTTTAAACAAATGGGGTGATATAAAATTATGTTTATTTATAAAATAGTCAGTTGCACACTCACAGTGCACACCGCGACCTTACATTTTCCTGCGCTAGGTATATACAACACTATTTTTAGTCGTTTTAATTACTATACGGATAGTAGTACTCATAAAAATTATCAACTTTTCTGTGGTCTGTTTAAGACTTTCACGGTTTTTCACTACACTCAAAGTACTTACGGGATAATATCCGTGGTTTTCTGGGAGCTCATCAACATAAAAAAACCACGGATATTAAGTACTTTGAGTGTAGTTTTACTATGGTATCGACAATGAAATCTCGAAAAAAAAAATCAGCTGCTTCATACATTATTGGTCGCGTAACTCGAAAATATGTAGGCAGCTGCTAATATTTTTTCGAGATTTCATAGTCAGTCCCATAGTAAAAGTTGTTCATTTTCATGAGTATACTAGACACCCTTAAAACGACTATTTACTAACAATTTACTAACATTACTAACGTAAATTTGTACTGGTGTTTATAATACAGAGTTAGTGTTCAATGACTGGCCAAATTTTCAGAGATAGTTTAGAATCGATGATATTTTCGAATAGTGAAAAAAAAAAACATTAATAAAATAAAATGTCATTCTTGTCCACATCTAAAAAGCGAACGTGTGGATATTGCAACAGCACAATTCAGTTCAACAACCTATATAGGTAGCAGTTAGCACACACATAAATTTGGCGGTGCATGCACGCACACAAGTGCATTGATTCCCACTAGGTTTATGATTTAGGACATTTTCAGGACATTTTTAAATGAATGCTATTATTTTATTTTATATTTTTTGACAATAATATTTAAATTGCACTTTTTGTCATTGAAAACTAACCCTGTATATCTCATGATTTCCTATATTTTACAGTCTGATTTTTTGGACTGCCTCGTTGGTGGAGTGGACGCAAGCGCGACTGTTCAGCATGAGGTCCTGGGTTCGATTCCCGGGTCGGGCAAAGTGTTATTGGGCTTTTCCATCAGGAATTCCTCAGTAAGAGCCACGGACTTTGTATTTGGGCCCGGTTGACGGCAATAGGCTCGCCCCCTAAAAACGTAAATTAAACAGAACTGGCGAAGTGTGAGTGTACTATTAGGTACACCTCTGCCCAAACCTTGGGGATTACAGGAGTGATGTTATCTAATTTATTGACTTTTGCGTTTAAGTTGTCGCTCTTGATTTCCAAAATTTTAGTTTCTGGGATTTTTTCCCAGATTTTTTTTGCAAGAATAGTATTTGCCCTTTATCCTAATTTATTGCTCATATTTTCCATGTATTTATATCGTACAATTTTTTTTTCAGGATATAAAATAAAATTTATTAAACACAAACTAATAATATTTACATAATTTACACACTAACTCTATAATAGAAATAAAAATATTTACAAATATCAAAAATGGAACAATGTTTTTTCCCCCAAAAAAGGGAAAAGTCAACAATTACCAATGCTGAGGAGCTGGGAGGGAACGAACACTTTCTACATCACTTTCTTGTTAGCTAAGTGTCCAACCGTTTAGTGGCAATTGTGACATATTTTTAATCAAAACAATCGTTCGAAATGTCTCCATTTTTCCCGAAGAGGATTTTATTTTCAATCGTTTTACTCTTAAAATTGGACAATGGATTGGGTTTATTGTTATTGAATAACGTTTTTTCTCTTTGTTTTCTCAGCTTTCATTTATAACAAAAACCTTTACAGTGTCTGGACTTTCTTTTTAAGTTTCAGAGTTTGAATTCGAAAATAGAATTTAAAAAAAAAAAGTTGACTTAGTTCCAGTATACTGTGTTATTAAAACAATTGAATACTGTCTAAATATCTCTTATTTTAACTGAAGTCCGTAATTCTTTTCCCACTTTGATACTTGTACATAAAGGGTGTAAAACACGAAGCCGAAAGGCACTTGTTCTCCCCGTCATTGCGATCATTTTTTTGTTCTACACCATACCTGTGAACTTTCTAGTTATGGAGATATTGGGGGTCAAAGTTACAATTTTTTGACAAGTTTTTTTAAAATACAAGTTTTAAATATAAGATTTTTACTTTAAACACCTCCATGACCCCCGTACTATTTAATCTATGCATCAGCACAATTGCGTTCTACCACAAAACATGATTTTTCACCCCAAAAAAAAATATCCCAGCTATAATTTTTACGTAAAGTTACCTAATTTGATGTACAGAATGCTTGGTTGACGGCTTCGTGATGAGGTTGTTTACAACCTGTATATTTACAATTGTTTTAGATCTATTCGTAGTTTGTAAAAATAATGTAGAGTGGAGGAGTTTAATTGATAAGCCTGAATCAGAATCAGAATCATTTATTCGTAAACATAGGTAACAATTACAACAAGATACCCACACTGCCACTTTCACTACTTTCCAATTTTGCACTTTTATACACTCACGAGTACGTACGAATATTACCGACTAAACCCGATTTGTATTACACGGCTAAAATACGAATAGTGGCAAGTGGCTCATCAATATATACTTTTTTCATTGTTTTATTTTTATTAGTTGTACTGATAATCATTTTTGTGTTGTGTTCAATTGCATTATAATGTTAATGCGGAAGAGCGGAGTCACCTCACACAAGCATCTCCTTGCTTAAAAGGTGATCTCCAAATCCTGTTTCTTTAGGCCATAGGTGATTGAAATAAGCATTTTTACTTCGATCAATAACAGTATTTTTAATTTATTTTATTATTTTATGTTGTGTTTTGTCCTGTGCGGGCTTATAAATGCTTTTTCTTACTAATTAAAGTCCTCGACTGTACATACTAAATTCAAATAAAATTAAATAAATACTGAAGCTAATAAATAAAATATACCGTACGTACTTATTTATTGGCTATTCAGAGGTCGATGCCCTTCATAAAGTTGGTTACCACGACCTGTGGAATGGAGATCGTTTCTCAACTTACTGAGGCAGTAAAGTATGCCAATTTGTTACTACCGTTTGCAATTTTCAGTTTTCCGCGGTTGTTTATTAAATTACTTTAGTATTTGAGTCAGTGGCGTAACTAGCATGGGTGACCCCCGGTGCGGATATTGTAGGTGTCACCCCAAAAATCAATCAAAACAGTTAAAATAAAAATTAAATTTGTCTATTCGTACAAGGAGTCATTTTGTCGATTTATACAGAAAATACTATCAATTGAATTAAATTGAATGCAGAGCAAGCGGAGCCAGTTTGAAAGTTTTAGCACCCACCTCGACCTTGATAGGTTTTGTTTGTCCCTTATTATAGAAATAAGGATTATTGTGCCTATTTGTAAGGAAAAGCTTATAAACGCAAAGGACATTCGTCATCTGAACGAGTAAAGCGAGCTCGAATAATTTATAATATTATCGGATATGTAGTTGGGTTATTTTTGTTCATACAAACAACTACGATGAAAGGAAAATTTTTGGTTTCTGCCTCATATAGACGACGAAAATTGACCATTCACCCCTCCTAATCTCCGAAACTACCGAGCCTAAAATTTTGAAAACAATACAAAATATAGCTCATTGCTTGTAGAATACAGGAAAACCTTTAAGAATTCTATCAATTGAAAAAAATTATAAAGTAGTAAACTCAATATAAGACTGGGACTGGGACTGGGTATTGTACGGAACCCTCTCCACGCGAGTTCAACTGTCACTTGGCCGGTTTTTATAGGTGGCACTAGTAATGTTCACGGTCGGGTTGGCTTAGGGACGGTGCGGGCCGCCCCTGCCGCCCCCCCCCTAGCTACGCCACTGATTTGAGTGTCAAACGAATGAATAATACCTACTTATGAGTCTGTGTCTGTAGTTTTGTTTGGAATATCAATAACTTAAGAGGACGCGTTGGAAATTTACGAGTCAATGATCTCAATTTTTGTCAGTAATTACAAAACGAATGAAAATATAAGTTGGTGATTCATGATAAAAACCTTATTTTGTTAGTTTTCAATACATGATTAGGTAACTTTTGTAACAGAGAAAAAAATATCAAACACCTCTTTTTACCCGACTGCGCCAGGAGGAGAGTTATGTTTTTCGTTAGTATGTATGTATGTATGTATATATGTATGTATGTATAATTGTTTGGCACGCTCTGTGGCCTGAACGGCTCGATGGATTTTAGGTTGAGAGGTGTCGTTAGATTCGTATTTACTGTGAGAGTGACACTGGGTTTGTCAAAATAAAAAAATGGCGGATTTCTGGCGTCCAATTCAAATGTTTGGCACGCTCTGCAGCCTCAACGGCTTGATAAAGGGTTCATCATGAGGATTTTAAAATAGTATATCTAAGTAACTAAAAAGTGTAAAAAAAATAAAAAATAAAAAAACCCGACTGCGTAAAAAATAACTAATAATTTTAAATAAAAACTGAACAGAATAAAACAAGTTTAGGAGACAGTCGGGACCCATATTGGATGTTATGATTTTAGTCTAGATTATTTAATGGGTCTCGACTGTCTCCTGAACTTGTTTTATTCTGTTCAGTTTTTATTTAAAATTATTAGTTGTTTTTTACGCAGTCGGGTTTTTAATTTTTAAAAAGAAATTCTCATGTTATGGGCAAACGGGACCGATTTAAGCCTCATAACTTTCTCCGTAGATAAGTCTATACATACTCTTTAAAATTGTAGAAGGAATTTCTCAAATTATCGTTTCCAACTAAATTAAATAACAAAAAACCATTTTGTCGGTTACGTCTTTTAGTTATAAGCTGGCAATCCTCGCCCCGCTCAGACGGCCAGTCCCCCGCTCAGTCCCGGGGCACACGGGCCCGGTTTTAGAACAATGCGTCGCGAGTTCAATAATTGTCGTGATTGGGATAAAAGTATTATGTGTTTTATTTAAATTTCATTCAAATCCATTCAGTGGTTTTTGCGTAAAGGAGTAACAAACATCCATACATCCTCACAAACTTTCGCTTTTAAAATCACTACATATTATAAAACAAAGCCCTCCACCGCGTCTGTCTGTCTGTTCGCGATAAACTCAAAAAATAATGCTCCAAATTTCATGCTGGATTTACCAACGGATAGAGTGGTTCTCGAGGAAGGTTTTAGTATATAATATGTCAAGCGGGCGAAGTTGCGGGCATCAGCTAGTGTTTGTAGGAAGTAAGGTAATAATTAGGACAGAAAATTTATCTAGGACACCCCCCCAACATGCCCCTCATCCCTTACATGGGACTTAAACATAACTGGCCAAATATGGATTTTAATTAGGTACAGTCAGCTTCACAATGTGGTACCCCCCTTGAAAGCACTTACGTTCGACCCCGGGGTACTGGGGTACCCAATTGATGCAACCCACTGTACACCTCTGCCTACCTGTTCGGAGATTACAGGCGTGTGTTATGTTTTTTTTTCTCGAGGAAGGTTTTAACCTTCCTCGAGAACCACTCTATCCGTTGGTAAATCCAGCATGAAATTTGGAGCATTATTTTTTGAGTTTATCGCGAACAGACAGACAGACGCGGCGGAGGGCTTTGTTTTATAATATGTAGTGATTTTAAAAGCGAAAGTTTGTGAGGATGTATGGATGTTTGTTACTCCTTTACGCAAAAACCACTGAATGGATTTGAATGAAATTTAAATAAAACACATAATACTTTTATCCCAATCACGACAATTATTGAACTCGCGACGCATTGTTCTAAAACCGGGCCCGTGTGCCCCGGGACTGAGCGGGGGACTGGCCGTCTGAGCGGGGCGAGGATTGCCAGCTTATAACTAAAAGACGTAACCGACAAAATGGTTTTTTGTTATTTAATTTAGTTGGAAACGATAATTTGAGAAATTCCTTCTACAATTTTAAAGAGTATGTATAGACTTATCTACGGAGAAAGTTATGAGGCTTAAATCGGTCCCGTTTGCCCATAACATGAGAATTTCTTTTTAAAAATTAAAAACCCGACTGCGTAAAAAACAACTAATAATTTTAAATAAAAACTGAACAGAATAAAACAAGTTCAGGAGACAGTCGAGACCCATTAAATAATCTAGACTAAAATCATAACATCCAATATGGGTCCCGACTGTCTCCTAAACTTGTTTTATTCTGTTCAGTTTTTATTTAAAATTATTAGTTATTTTTTACGCAGTCGGGTTTTTTTAATTATTTTTTTTATTTTACACTTTTTAGTTAATTAGGTGATAACCTTTCAGCGATAATCATGACGCAAAAGTGAATAAACTAAACCAACCTTGAAATAAAAACAGTTTCGTGTCCGTGCTCTTGTCCTCAGGATCAAGTCATGTCTATACTAATATTATAAAGAGGAAATATTTATATGTTTGTTTGTAACGAATAAACTTAAAAACTACTGGACCGATTTGAAAAATTCTTTCAGCAATGGATAGCTACATTTTCAGCGAGTAAAATAGGCTACATTTTATCTCCAGACTCCTACGGGAACGGGAACTACGCGGGTGGAACCACGTGACGTCCGCTAGTCTATCATAAAAAAGTATTGTCATCAGAACCAAAGGTGTGTGCAAAATTTCAGCTCAATCGATTAGGGGGAAACTGGTATGAAATTCACTCGCAAGATTATTATTTTTATTTATTTATTTATTAACTATGGAAGACTTACAGCTAAGATAAACAGATAAAAAAATAGTATGTGAGACTGACAGCCAATTAAAAGTCCTCACTTCTAAAAACAGATTTTAAAGATAAAGTGTGAACAACACAATACAGCTACAAAAAAATACAGGATAACATTCAAGCTTAAACTAAACTAAATTCACATCTTATATTAAGTCACATTTAATTCAATACATATAATAAAAGCCTGAACAACAAAATCTTAATTAAAAAAGCTAAGGCTCAGGCACTTTCTGGCTGAGGACACACTCGTTATGAAAGTATCAAAATCATACTGTTTACATGTTATTAAAGTTTCTACTTGCACGCACTATAAATGAATTTTGCCTGTAATTCGTAGAGGTAAATGGAACACGCAACGGCCGGCACGTTCCATCGTTTTGACCTTCCGGGAACGTTAAAATAAAATTTGGAAAGGATATCGGAGTTATTAATAGAATTATTGAATATTTTAAATAATGAAACACATATAATATATGATACTTCTTACAAGCTTCTTACAGAGGCTGAGGTAATCTTCAGACCGGTAGAGCACTTTCTGATGATAACACAAATACTTGATGAACCTTTTCTGGATGCTTTCTATACGATCAATGTACTTGTGATAACATGGATTCCAAATTTCAGACGCGTATTCCAAGTGACTTCTAACAAAAGTACAGTAAAGAATTTTTAAAGTTTTGGCTTGACTGAAGCACTTGGAGAGCCGCATTATGAAACCTAGTGCTTTAGATGCTTTAGCGACTATGGCATTGACATGATGTTCAAACGTAAGCTTAGAATCGTGATATACCCCCAGATCTCGGATGCAGTTCGTTTTAGGTAATAATTGATCACCCAAGCTATACGACGAAGGTATGATTGAGTGCTTTCGAGAATATGTTAGAACCGAACATTTAGCAGGGTTGAGATCAAGCTTACTTCCACGACAATAAGCCTCCAGACGACGTAAATCATCCTGAAGTGCAATCACGTCCGCATGCGATGATATTTTGGCATAGATTTTCATATCGTCATCAAAACACAACAGTTTGGATGAGATCAAGCAAGAGTTGATGTCGTTTATATATAAAATGAAAAGTAATGGGCCTAGTAATGAACCTTGGGGGACTCCACTGGGGACAGGCACCCAACTAGACATGTAATTACTTAATACTACTGCTTGGGACCTGTTCTCCAGATAATAAGAAAACCATCTCAGTAAATCACCTCGTATTCCCATACTATATAACTTTGATAGTAAGATCTCATGGTCAATCCGATCAAAAGCCTTACTGTAATCTGTATAAACGACATCGACCTGCTTACCGTTATTCATGGCGTCAGTAATAAAATCATTGAGCAGAATTAAGTTAGTGACGGTAGACCTTCCCTTCAGAAAACCATGCTGGAAGGAACTGAACGAATTTTTAAGAGCACTGTACACCTGGTTATAGATGATCCTTTCAAATATTTTTGCCACAATACAGAGCTTGGATATCGGTCTGTAGTTAACAATTTCAGTTTTGGCCCCTTTTTTGTGAACAGGCGTTATGAAAGCCGATTTCCAAAGTTTAGGTACAACACAGGTGTCCAAGGATTTTCTGAACAGAAGCGAGATAGGTTGGGCAATCAAAGTCGAACATCGAACAAGAAATTTAGACGAAATATTATCCGGACCAGCCGCTTTAGACGTATCCAACTTGCGAAGCAAGTTAGAAACTTCATCAACGTTCACTTCAATGCTACATATATCAGATAGGCTGGTAGATTCAGTAAAAAGAGGGGGTGAAGAGATTCCACGACTAGGGTTGGTATCGAGAAATGTAGAATGAAAGTACGTAGAAAAGGCTTCGCATATTGTTTCTCCGGTACGCAATGCTTCGTTATTATAGTTTAAGGTGCTCGGAACTGCATTTGAGTTGTGACGTTTTTTAACAAAAGTCCAAAAATATTTTGGGTTTTCTTTAATAGATTTTTCGGTTAACTTCAAGTAGTTTTCATAACATTGTGATTCCAATACCTTTACCCTTTCACGGAGAAGCCTAAATTTTAATGTTGACTCATCAGCTATATTTGTTGATCAAACAGGTCAGCACTAAAATATTGCTGTATAATAGCCTTGTCCGGAGCATACTGGAGTATTGTAGTGTCGTATGGAGACCACATTACGCTACTCATGAACTTCTTTTAGAAAGGGTCCAGAAACGATTTTTAAGCAGCTGCCCTCCTATCTGTCCCGTCTGCAAACTTTCAAAATGCTCTCGTTAACGACTCGAAGAGAAGTTATAGATGCCCTGTTTCTATACAAACTGCTCAGAGGGCAGATGACTGTCCACAGTTACTGGGTCTCCTCAAGTTTCGTGCCCCAGCCCGCTATCCCAGAAATCCCATCACTCCGCTTTACCCGCCATTGCGTAGAACTGTCCTGGGTGCTAACTCACCAATACCGCGAATGTGTAAAATCCTAAACAGCTGCAGTGACCTCATTGACGTTCACCACGACAGTATAGGAAAATTTTGTAAAGTTATTATTGAATGCTGTTCGCACAACAACACAAGGATTTGAATTTGAATTGTCAATTTTATAATTAATTAATTACCTGTTTAACGTTAATTTAATTTGAAATAATGTATTAATTTACTGACCAAAAATGTAGTCTTAGTTTAATTTAATTTATTTATCTGTTATTTTGTTTTTATTTCTATCAATACATTTAATTTAATTTGATCTTGATTTGTTTGTTATGTCTCTAGATCTATTTTGTTTTACACTAGTTTTATCATTCATAGTTCACAATTAATTGTAATAATATTTAATGTATATTGTAATTTAAATAAAATAGTGCATGTGGTGTTAGCCTGTAAATAATTGTTGCACTTATAAATGTATATCGTGTACTTTTAAATGAAATGTAATGTGTAAACAATTGTAGGCTCACCTTAATAAATAAATAAATAAATATATTGCCGTTCGTCTTAAATTTTTTAAAATATTTGAATTTTTCTTTAATTGTTTTAATTAATGCCGAATTGTACCAAGTTGGATATGTTTTGTGACGCTGTAATTTTTGTGGAATGTATTTAGTGTGTAACTTGAGAATAACTTGATTGAAAAAGTTAACTGATTCATCAATTGATCGTGCCGCAAACTCGGATTCCCAGTCAGTCGTGGGAATGTCTTTGTTGATAGACTCATAGTCGCCTTTGTCGAACAGATATTGTTTCCATGGCGCGCACTCTAATAGAGGAGTATCAACGAAATCCATTTTAATTAAAAGTGCTGGATGGTAGGCGTCGATGGGAACCAACGGACTTGAACATTCAACCACATGAACTAATTTGTTTGAAAGTACCAAATCTAAAATTTTACCGTACCTATTAAGAACACAATTGTACTGACCAAAATCTAGGGTACATAATTCGTCACTAAATGTCACGAATTCCTTTGCTTTGTTTAACTACATCATCAAAAATAAATGATGGCAATAACCATAATGACAATCAATAAAAGTGACCAGTTTTTTGTTCCACTAAGTGCACGATGCGCGAACTTGCCCCCACTACGCCAAAACCTTGCCAACTTACGTGCCGGGAACTGTAGTTGTGGAGCGTTTTGGCGTGGCGCGAAATTTAAAATTAGGATTCAAATATTTTTTCCGTATGTATATAGTCGCCTCTGAGTTACGCTTCACCCTTTCAACCTTCGTTACGCTATGGAAGTCACCGGCTCGCTTCGCTCGCCACCTCTCCCCTTCGCTTTACCGGTACCACCACCGGACAGGTTTCGACGCCTACTATAATATTTGTTCAAGCACCTAATGGCTATCTCTAACCGTTATGAAGTTACAGCCCTTCATATTTTAGGGGAGTTTTGGGACAGGAGGGAAGAGTGTTAAAATTTCAACACCCTTCAATAGTTCTAGGTAGGAATAAAAACAAAACCGCTACATGTCCTAGTTTCCGAGATACGATGGGTGGGAGGGGTGAAAGGGGGAGAGGGGGGTGTTGTGAAAAATGATTCTGACTAACGCATTGCTCCTTTATATGAATCTGAAAAAAAAGTTTCAATGCTCTGAACTTCCGAGATCCGCCTAAAGGGGGGGAGAAGGGGGCAAGGGGGGTAACATTGAAAAATGTTTTATACTTCCCCGAGCCTCCTCTAAAAAATATTTGAATCCTAATTTTAAATTTCGCGCCACGCCAAAACGCTCCACAACTACAGTTCCCGGCACGTAAGTTGGCAAGGTTTTGGCGTAGTGGGGGCAAGTTCGCGCATCGTGCACTTAGTGGAACAAAAAACTGGTCACTTTTATTGATTGTCATTATGGTTATTGCCATCATTTATTTTTGATGATGTAGTTAAACAAAGCAAAGGAATTCGTGACATTTAGTGACGAATTATGTACCCTAGATTTTGGTCAGTACAATTGTGTTCTTAATAGGTACGGTAAAATTTTAGATTTGGTACTTTCAAACAAATTAGTTCATGTGGTTGAATGTTCAAGTCCGTTGGTTCCCATCGACGCCTACCATCCAGCACTTTTAATTAAAATGGATTTCGTTGATACTCCTCTATTAGAGTGCGCGCCATGGAAACAATATCTGTTCGACAAAGGCGACTATGAGTCTATCAACAAAGACATTCCCACGACTGACTGGGAATCCGAGTTTGCGGCACGATCAATTGATGAATCAGTTAACTTTTTCAATCAAGTTATTCTCAAGTTACACACTAAATACATTCCACAAAAATTACAGCGTCACAAAACATATCCAACTTGGTACAATTCGGCATTAATTAAAACAATTAAAGAAAAATTCAAATATTTCAAAAAATTTAAGACGAACGGCAATATATTTATTTATTTATTTATTAAGGTGAGCCTACAATTGTTTACACATTACATTTCATTTAAAAGTACACGATATACATTTATAAGTGCAACAATTATTTACAGGCTAACACCACATGCACTATTTTATTTAAATTACAATATACATTAAATATTATTACAATTAATTGTGAACTATGAATGATAAAACTAGTGTAAAACAAAATAGATCTAGAGACATAACAAACAAATCAAGATCAAATTAAATTAAATGTATTGATAGAAATAAAAACAAAATAACAGATAAATAAATTAAATTAAACTAAGACTACATTTTTGGTCAGTAAATTAATACATTATTTCAAATTAAATTAACGTTAAACAGGTAATTAATTAATTATAAAATTGACAATTCAAATTCAAATCCTTGTGTTGTTGTGCGAACAGCATTCAATAATAACTTTACAAAATTTTCCTATACTGTCGTGGTGAACGTCAATGAGGTCACTGCAGCTGTTTAGGATTTTACACATTCGCGGTATTGGTGAGTTAGCACCCAGGACAGTTCTACGCAATGGCGGGTAAAGCGGAGTGATGGGATTTCTGGATTAGCGGGCTGGGGCACGAAACTTGAGGAGACCCAGTAACTGTGGACAGTCATCTGCCCTCTGAGCAGTTTGTATAGAAACAGGGCATCCATAACTTCTCTTCGAGTCGTTAACGAGAGCATTTTGAAAGTTTGCAGACGGGACAGATAGGAGGGCAGCTGCTTAAAAATCGTTTCTGGACCCTTTCTAAAAGAAGTTCATGAGTAGCGTAATGTGGTCTCCATACGACACTACAATACTCCAGTATGCTCCGGACAAGGCTATTATACAGCAATATTTTAGTGCTGACCTGTTTGATCAACAAATATAGCTGATGAGTCAACATTAAAATTTAGGCTTCTCCGTGAAAGGGTAAAGGTATTGGAATCACAATGTTATGAAAACTACTTGAAGTTAACCGAAAAATCTATTAAAGAAAACCCAAAATATTTTTGGACTTTTGTTAAAAAACGTCACAACTCAAATGCAGTTCCGAGCACCTTAAACTATAATAACGAAGCATTGCGTACCGGAGAAACAATATGCGAAGCCTTTTCTACGTACTTTCATTCTACATTTCTCGATACCAACCCTAGTCGTGGAATCTCTTCACCCCCTCTTTTTACTGAATCTACCAGCCTATCTGATATATGTAGCATTGAAGTGAACGTTGATGAAGTTTCTAACTTGCTTCGCAAGTTGGATACGTCTAAAGCGGCTGGTCCGGATAATATTTCGTCTAAATTTCTTGTTCGATGTTCGACTTTGATTGCCCAACCTATCTCGCTTCTGTTCAGAAAATCCTTGGACACCTGTGTTGTACCTAAACTTTGGAAATCGGCTTTCATAACGCCTGTTCACAAAAAAGGGGCCAAAACTGAAATTGTTAACTACAGGCCGATATCCAAGCTCTGTATTGTAGCAAAAATATTTGAAAGGATCATCTATAACCAGGTGTACAGTGCTCTTAAAAATTCGTTCAGTTCCTTCCAGCATGGTTTTCTGAAGGGAAGGTCTACCGTCACTAACTTAATTCTGCTCAATGATTTTATTACTGACGCCATGAATAACGGTAAGCAGGTCGATGTCGTTTATACAGATTACAGTAAGGCTTTTGATCGGATTGACCATGAGATCTTACTATCAAAGTTATATAGTATGGGAATACGAGGTGATTTACTGAGATGGTTTTCTTATTATCTGGAGAACAGGTCCCAAGCAGTAGTATTAAGTAATTACATGTCTAGTTGGGTGCCTGTCCCCAGTGGAGTCCCCCAAGGTTCATTACTAGGCCCATTACTTTTCATTTTATATATAAACGACATCAACTCTTGCTTGATCTCATCCAAACTGTTGTGTTTTGATGACGATATGAAAATCTATGCCAAAATATCATCGCATGCGGACGTGATTGCACTTCAGGATGATTTACGTCGTCTGGAGGCTTATTGTCGTGGAAGTAAGCTTGATCTCAACCCTGCTAAATGTTCGGTTCTAACATATTCTCGAAAGCACTCAATCATACCTTCGTCGTATAGCTTGGGTGATCAATTATTACCTAAAACGAACTGCATCCGAGATCTGGGGGTATATCACGATTCTAAGCTTACGTTTGAACATCATGTCAATGCCATAGTCGCTAAAGCATCTAAAGCACTAGGTTTCATAATGCGGCTCTCCAAGTGCTTCAGTCAAGCCAAAACTTTAAAAATTCTTTACTGTACTTTTGTTAGAAGTCACTTGGAATACGCGTCTGAAATTTGGAATCCATGTTATCACAAGTACATTGATCGTATAGAAAGCATCCAGAAAAGGTTCATCAAGTATTTGTGTTATCATCAGAAAGTGCTCTACCGGTCTGAAGATTACCTCAGCCTCTGTAAGAAGCTTGTAAGAAGTATCATATATTATATGTGTTTCATTATTTAAAATATTCAATAATTCTATTAATAACTCCGATATCCTTTCCAAATTTTATTTTAACGTTCCCGGAAGGTCAAAACGATGGAACGTGCCGGCCGTTGCGTGTTCCATTTACCTCTACGAATTACAGGCAAAATTCATTTATAGTGCGTGCAAGTAGAAACTTTAATAACATGTAAACAGTATGATTTTGATACTTTCATAACGAGTGTGTCCTCAGCCAGAAAGTGCCTGAGCCTTAGCTTTTTTAATTAAGATTTTGTTGTTCAGGCTTTTATTATATGTATTGAATTAAATGTGACTTAATATAAGATGTGAATTTAGTTTAGTTTAAGCTTGAATGTTATCCTGTATTTTTTTGTAGCTGTATTGTGTTGTTCACACTTTATCTTTAAAATCTGTTTTTAGAAGTGAGGACTTTTAATTGGCTGTCAGTCTCACATACTATTTTTTTATCTGTTTATCTTAGCTGTAAGTCTTCCATAGTTAATAAATAAATAAATAAAAATAATAATCTTGCGAGTGAATTTCATACCAGTTTCCCCCTAATCGATTGAGCTGAAATTTTGCACACACCTTTGGTTCTGATGACAATACTTTTTTATGATAGACTAGCGGACGTCACGTGGTTCCACCCGCGTAGTTCCCGTTCCCGTGGGAGTCTGGAGATAAAATGTAGCCTATTTTACTCGCTGAAAATGTAGCTATCCATTGCTGAAAGAATTTTTCAAATCGGTCCAGTAGTTTTTAAGTTTATTCGTTACAAACAAACATATAAATATTTCCTCTTTATAATATTAGTATAGACATGACTTGATCCTGAGGACAAGAGCACGGACACGAAACTGTTTTTATTTCAAGGTTGGTTTAGTTTATTCACTTTTGCGTCATGATTATCGCTGAAAGGTTATCACTTTGTCTATGCCCTGAGTCCATTATGGAAGAGTCAGGCATCGAGAATTGGATGAAAATAAAAGAGCTGACGTAACACTTTCTTCAAAACCTTTACCTGAAAAACCTGAAACAATTTCCTTTAGAAATATCATTGTTACAATAAAAATTGTGCAACATCAGAGTAGAAATCCCCCGTAATGCCAACCTTGCGGAAAACGAGGGTCCAAGATATTCTCTAAGTAGCAATCAGCATCAGATGGGTCTTTCTGTAATAGAAGCTGTTTCGATGGGTTCCCTATCCATTTGCATAAAATTTTAAGATCTAATATAACTTGGCATACTTTTGTTACTACTAATTATATTTTCGCATAACAATTTTACGCATAAAAGCTTACGCATAATTTTTTTAATCATAATTTATCTAAATATAATAATGATTAAGCATAACATTGTTAGGCATAAATTGATTTACGCATAATGATACTAAAACATAATTTTTATAGGCATAACAAAGAAGTATAATCCTAAAAAATTAGACATACCCTAATTGGATATACCAATTTATTTTGACGATTGGAAAAAACCATCTCTCCGAAGCAGGTAATACATAACATATTTGTTTTGAACATAGTTGATTGTGAACTGTTGTATATGTGTGCGTGGCTGCGTCCACGGTCAGTATATGTACTCGCCTCGTCTACCAATAAATCAGTGTGCATTCAGCAGGCGGTTGTTTCACTTGTCACCGATACTCCTATACTTAAGATTGGCGACGAGTACCCACAAAAAGAAAAAATCACGATGGCGGCTCAACAATTTGGAATTTTGTCAACGTTTGACCATACAGTCCACTCGTGGAAGACGTACAAGAGTCGTTTAGCTCAGTGGTTCATAGCAAACGAAGTTACTGCAGCCAGCGACGTGACAGGAGCGAAACGACGTGCTATACTGCTTAGCGCACTCACGGATGGCACCTACAAACTCGCTTCGGACCTCGCCTTACCGAAGGAGCTTCAAGAAGTGCCATACGAGGACATATTATTGCTGCTAGACAGTCATTTTACACCGAAACGCAGCGGGTTCGGCGAGCGATGCAATTTTTATGCGGCATCGCAGCAAGCTGGTGAGACACCGACACAATGGGCGGCGAGACTTCGTGGGCTGACCGCTCACTGCGGTTTCAGCAATGTGGAAGAAGCCCTGCGTGACCGATTCGTAATGGCAATGTTGCCGGGGCGCGAGCGGGATAAATTATTCGCTCAAGACTTGACAGAACTGACGCTGGCTAAGGCTATCGAGTTGGCGGAAACGCTAAGAAGCGCACGCGCCGGCGCGGCAGCCACCGCGCATCTCGCGGGGCAGCAGGAGCAGCAGCTGTACAAGATCGACCCGGCGACAAAGAAAAGTGCGGCATCGGAAGATAAGTGTTCTGTGTGCGGCCGTTCAAATCATACGTCGGCGAAGTGTCGTTTCGCAAAATATAAGTGCAAAAAGTGTAATGTGACCGGTCACCTACAAAGAATGTGTAAAAAAAAAACAAATTATATTGCCACCACAAGTGACGTGGATGAAGATGATGACGGTAAACTGTTTAAAATAAGCTGTATAAATGGCGAGCCAATGACTGAAATAGTGACAATCCAGGGGGTAGAATTGCAATTTGAGATCGATAGCGGGTCAGCGGTCACTGTAATATCTCGTACAGTATATAACAATTATTTTTCAACCGTGCCATTGTTGCCGACTAGGAAACAGCTGTATACGTATGTTGGTAATAAAATAACATGTGCTGGAGTAACTCGGTTACCTGTGACATACTCGGGACAAACACATGAGCTCAGTATTTACGTAGTTAATAATGGCACCGGCCCGCCGCTTCTTGGTCGAGATTTCATTGCAAGTTTTAAATTAGAGCTGCTACCTTGTATGTATTTAAACAAGACGGATAGCATGTTTAAACAACTACAATCACAGTTTCCAAAGGTTTTTCTGACAAATTAGGAGCGTTTAATAAGTACAAAGTAACACTGAAAATTAAACCGGGTTCCCAACCAGTGTTCTTTAGAGCGCGCCCTATCGCTTTCGCATTAAAAGACAAAATTAATAATGAGATCGATCGTTTAGTTGAGTTGGGTGTATTAAAACCGGTTGAGCATGCCGAGTATGCGTCACCTATTGTCCCCGTATTGAAGCGCAACGGTACAGTTAGGCTGTGTGTAGACTACTCAGTTAGTATAAATAAACAGCTGATTGTGGAGCAGTACCCTCTGCCGACGGTTCACGAACTGTTTAGTAGATTACATGGTGGACAACAGTTTTCAAAACTAGATTTGTCAATGGCGTACAATCAGTTTTTATTAGATGACGAGTCCCAAAAATTAACTTGTATTAATACACATCGTGGATTGTATAAATACACTCGTATGGTGTTCGGGTTGTCTAGCGCACCGTCCATATTTCAGAGAGCGATGGAATGTGTCCTATCAGATATGGATGGAGTTCTGTGTTTACTTGACGATGTGCTCATCACAGGTCCCACAAGGGATGTCCACCTGCAAAGACTTAAAGCCGTGCTCGAAAGATTACAAGATGCAGGATTGGTATTGCAAAAGGAAAAATGTGAGTTTTTCAAAAATGAAATAAATTACCTAGGGTATAAAATAGACAAACACGGACTTAAGAAGACTCCCGAAAAAGTTAAAGCAATAGTTGAAGCACCGGTGCCCACAAATGTAGCTAAATTGCAATCGTTCTTAGGACTGGTCAATTATTATAGAAATTTTGTAAAAAATGCTTCTGGTATTTTAAGTCCATTATATGACCTGCTAAAGAAAGGGGTAAAATGGAATTGGAGCGAGTTACATAATAAATCCTTTAAAAAAATAAAAGAAATATTAGCGTCTGACCAAGTCCTTACGCATTTTAATCATAACGCGAAACTAATTCTTACGGTCGATGCATCGCCAACCGGTTTGGGAGCCGTGTTATCACAACTAGAAAGTGATGGCACCGAACGACCAATATCGTTCGGGTCCCGTACTCTTAACGCGGCGGAAAAAAATTACGCTCAAATACAGAAGGAAGCCACTGCCATTATTTTTGGAATACGACGGTTCCACCAATATTTATATGCCAGGTCAGAACCATTTGTTTTAAGAACGGATCATAAGCCGTTAATATCAATTTTTGGACCGTATAAAGGTATTCCAGAAGTATCTGCAAATAGGCTTCAACGATACGCTTTATTTCTCAGCGGTTACAATTACACAATAGAGTATGTACGTAGTAATAACAATTGTGCGGATTATTTATCACGGGCGAGCCTACCGGAGGTTCAGCAGAGCGATAGCACAGATAGTAAGAGGCTGCTTATGTGCGCCGGCGGCGGCGCCGCCATCGGTACGTTACAAGATGACTCATTCGAGTTGCCGCCGTCCGTCGAGCGCGCGGCTTATATTAACTTCGTAGTAGACGGGAGCTTACCTGTGACACTTACAGAATTACGCGAACAAACGAGAAAGGACGCAATTTTAAACATAGTAATAAAATACGTATTAAACGGGTGGCCTAAAAAAATAACAGACATAAACCTAAAACCATACTGGTGTTGTAAGTCACAACTTTCTGTCGAAGACGGTTGTCTGATGAGGGGCCACAAAGTAATTTTGCCGGGAAACCTGAGGCACAGAGTTATGTTAGAATTACATAAATCTCATTTAGGTATCGTCATGACATGATTAACACATCAACCTCGGTAGCGGTGATTGATAGATTGTACGATTTTATGTCTAGGTTTGGGATACCGCAAACTTTAGTTAGTGACAATGGCACCGCCTTCGTATCACAAGAGTTTAAAAAATTTTGCAACTCCAACGGCATATCACACGTGACGTCACCAAGCTATCATCCGGCTAGTAATGGTCAAGCCGAAAGTTACGTTAAAATTGTAAAAAAGGGTATTAAATCGTGTATTTTGTCAAACAGCAATGTACGAGAAAGGAGACTGAATTTATTAAAGTACCTTTTCGATTACAGAAACTCGATTCACAGTACTACGGGATTGTCACCAGCTCAGTTAGTATTTGGCAAAAAACTTAGGTCACGCCTAGATCTACTTAATCCAAAATTAAATACCTCATTATCTTCATCGAACGTACCTAATGTGGTCAAAAACAAACAGTGTTCGCAGATTGAGTCATATGGTGGTAAAAACAGAGAAACCTTTTCCGTAGGTGATAACGTCTTGTATAAGAACAATGTTATAAATAAAAACAGTGTTTGGAAAAGAGGAACTATTGTAAAGCGAATAGGTAAAGTCATGTATCTTGTTAAAGACATTCACACACATTTAGAGCACAGAAAACATAAAAATCAATTAGTTTTAGACAAAGGTATCCATGTAGACGAAGAAACATACTGGGATTGCGACAGTGATGTCGATGTATCATTACAACAAGTTAACAACAGTACATCACCGGAATCGATAAGACCCGATGTACCAGTGGTGGGGGAAGGAGATACAGTGACAGAATCTGAGCAAGCATTGACAACCACGCAGACGACTCAGAATACAAATAGCCTTCCGCAACCTTCGTCATATTCAGTTGTTGAAACAGCCGAACAGTCGTCATCTCAGAACGAAGACCCAGAGGAGTTTCATGAGGCTCTGTCGGAAAGCAACTCACCACAAATGAATGAAAAGATACAGAGGTATAACCCTTTATCCCGGAAGTTGTTACGCAAAATACCTAGAGTAGATTATAAGGACTAACTTTAAATTATTTGAGATTGTTACCTATAGTATGGGGGAGGAGTTGTTGTATATGTGTGCGTGGCTGCGTCCACGGTCAGTATATGTACTCGCCTCGTCTACCAATAAATCAGTGTGCATTCAGCAGGCGGTTGTTTCACTTGTCACCGATACTCCTATACTTAACCCTCCCCCCCCCTCCCTCCTTTACTTATATGTGAGTTTTTTCCCTGTAAGAAGCATGCAAACAAGCATACACCATGCATGCAGCAAACATGCAGCTTGCAAACATGCAGCTTGCAAACATTTAAACAAGCATATACCATGCATGCAGCAAGCATGCAGCAAGCATAAAGCAAGCATGCGTGCAGCAAGCATGCAGCAAGCATGCATTCAGCAATCATGCAGCATGCAAGCAAGCATGCAGTATGCAACATGCAGCAGGCAAGGTTTCTGTCACGGCTCCGGCGCTGCGGGGCTCCGGCGGTCCCACGCGAGCTTATCGTCGCAGATGTGTTTTACGCTCACCCCCGCAACTTCGGCTTGCTGGCCGGCTCCGCCGGCCAGCCTCAGCTGCGGCGACGAGCGTTAAAACCACCTGCTCCTCAACTCGCAGGCCGCCTCGCCTCTCCGCGCCTACGCGGGCTTAGATTACACTCTAGGGGTAGGGCAGACAAGACTACGTGGAGTCGGTTTTGCAGCGATTCGTTTCTGTCACTAACTTTAGTAGCACAACTTAACGAATTTTATTTTAATTCAAAATAAATACGTAAAAATAACTCAAATTTGATTCCGGTATTTATATTATTTGTATGCCTAAATACTATTATGCTAATAGTCATTATGCCTAGTAACATTATGCAAAATTCAATTTATGCCAAAACAAATTAGCCTTTAAGATGATTATGCCAACATAAACAGTATGCCAAAAAAAAAAATGGCAAAGTATTATTATGGCAAAACAAATTATGCCAAAACAGTTATGCCAAAGTATATTAGGAAAAAGAAGATTATGCAAAAAAAACGGATCCCGTTTCGATGTCAACAATTTGGTACTCCCTTAATTCTCCTAAAATTTTTTGTCCGAAAATCATTATCCATAAAACGTTTGCTATAAACTTCAGTAACTATAATGTCCAAAATCCCGAAATTTTGTTTTACATAATTATCTTTATTTCTAAAACTGTTCTGTCATAATATCGAATACTATAATAATTGAATCTTCTAATTTTACATGCCATAAAGTCAAATGTCCTAAGTATTTTATTATATAATGTGTATTATTCCGAATGTTCATAAGTAATGTTGTTCATAAGTATGATGACATTTTTGGTCCTAAAACATTTGCTAAAAATTAGGTTTTAGTGAAAGAAACGAATCGCTGTAAATCCGACCCCACGCAGTCTTGTCTGCCCTACCCCGAGAGTGTAATTTAAAATCGCGTAGGCGCGGAGGGGCGAGGCGGCCTGCGAGTTGAGGAGCAGGTGGTTGTAACACTCGCCGCCGCTGCTGAGGCTGGCCGGCTTGCCGGCCAGCAAGCCGAAGCTGCGGTGGTGAGCGTTAAACACATCTGCGACGATAAGCTCGCATGGGACCGCCGGAGTCCCGCAGCGCCGGAGCCGTGACAGAAACCATGCCTGCTGCATGCTGGCTCGCTTGCATGCTGCATGCTTGCTTGCATACCGTATGCGTGCTTGCATGCTGCATGCTTGCTGCATGGTTGCTGCAAGCTTGTTGCATGCTTGCTGCATGCTTGCTGAATGCTTGCTGCATGCTTGCTGCATGCATGGCGTATGTTTGTTTGATTGATTGATTTTCTGCCTTTTAGTGACTACCGATATGAAATGTATGCCAAAAGAAGATTCTAACTGTGAACTTTCTGCGATATTGATGGTTCTACTTTTTAATTCTTACTTTCATAAGAGCAACATTGTAAAATGTGTTGTGTTGAGAGATGTTCATAGCATAGCAAAAGCTAAGTAATACTAAACCTGTAGTTACCCGTAATTACAGACACAATTAAAATAACAATGTTCTGTTCCCTTTTGGGAACGTATGGGAACATACCGGTTTTGTTTTAAAAATATTATTAAGATCAAAACACTGAATATTTTTTTGTATTTAGGATTTATAACTATTATTGAAAACGGTTTTAAGTCTTTTGTATATTATTGATTGTAATATTTATGACAAACGGGTTTAGGGCATATTGTATTTAGGGATTTCAATTTTATGGCATGTTATATTATGTGATATTAATTTCGGGTAAGTTATCATTCGGACAAATGATAATTAGGACAAAAAAAGTTATGGCACTTTAAATTATGAATAAAAAAGTTAGGTAATACAATAGAGAACCCAACAATTTTGGCATTATTGTCGTAAAAGATCTAGGTCCTATAATTGCTAAGAAATATTTGAGTAGGCTGTATGTATGTAGTTGAGTGGTTGATTACATTATCATTATCATTGTCAGGCAATAGGCTAGTTTCCACCATCAATAAATTGCAAATCTATTTAGTCCGTCAGTTAGAGTATTGGAAAATAATGAACACGTATTTGTTGTTTTTGTAAATCAATGAATAGTAATACACAGACAAAGATAAGTAATACCTGTAGTTACCTGTAATTACAGACACAATTAAAATAACAATGTTCTGTTCCCTTTTGGGAACGTCTGGGAACATACCGGTTTGTTTTAAAAATATTATTAAGATCAAAACATTGAATATTTTTTTGAATTTAGGATTTATAACTATTATTGAAAACGGTTTGAAGTCTTTTGTATATTATTCATTGTAATATTTATGACAAACGGGTTTAGGGCATATTGTATTTAGGGATTTCAATTTTATGGCATGTGATATTATGTGATATTCAGTTCAGGTAAGTTATCATTCGGACAAATGATGATTAGGACAAAAAAAGTTATGGCACTTTAAATTATGAATAAAAAAGTTAACCGAAAAATTTTGTCAAAATAGTTTTTGATAATCTAATTGAAGGACTAATTCGATTTTCTTAATAGACTTGCAGTGGCTGTGCGATTGGCTAATACGTTGCGTGTCGCGGTTTCGATCCCCGCACCGAATACATATTAATTGTATAACTTTCAGGTAGTTGTTCTGGGCCTGGTTGTTTGTGTATGTTAGTTTAGATATTTGTAAATGCTTCCCCGATCATCACCAATCTCATGCCCTTATCCGAATTTATTTGGGATCGTCTCATCGTATATTAGTGATAATTTTAATTCATCATTCAATATAATTTTTTAAGTTCTGTACACGTTCGTTTATGAATGTTTACAGCCCTTGTTCGCTTTAGGACAGATTCGTTTAACGACAGATTCGCTTTAAGGCAGATTCGTTACGGCAGAAGTACAGTGAAGTAAAAAATTTTGAAGCGATTATTTTCCGGGAACACTGGCCATTATAAAACTGACAGTATTTTAAGAAGGTAAAAAGAAAGAGAGACGACCTGGACACGTACCTACTGTGAAGCAAAATAACGCAAGACAAGAGGTCTCAAAAAGACTGGAAGAGGCCCCTGCGCAGAAGTGAGATAGTACGGGCTATTTATAAAAAGGAGAAGACAATAAATATAATATTAACAGGTGTATGGAAAAAAATAGCTCACTCAGGCGAGTGATGTCAATAACGGTTTGTACTCCTACGCTTTTGATGTTTTTTAAATATTCCTCCATTCATTGTCACTCAAAGAATAGTAGTAAGAATTGAAAATTTACCTTTTGTGTATCAAATGAAATCCATCTAATAATGACAAATTTTTGTAAGGTCAGTAAGGCGAAATATGTCAATGGTGTCAAAACCTTTGTAGGTCTAGACGTAGAACTTATTGTAGTAATATTCGTCCACTTTATCACATGAGACTTTGTCAATCAAAGAATAGGATATTGAAAATCAGTACAGTACTAGATATTCGAGGACTCTCTTGTCACATGTCAAAAGTTCCCTTTAAACGATATTGTGTCTGAAGTAGGTTCTCTTCGAGAAAATGACTAAAGGCTGATTTTTCTTTTGTCAGTTATGTCCTGAAGAATATAAACATATAAATGACAGCTTGATATATTTTCTATATACAAAAGCTAACAAACCGATTGCGGTTTGTTATCTTTTGTATACGTAATAGAAAATATCTATTCTATATATATATATATCTATCTATACATATAATAAAACAGTAAAAAAACTGTGTCTGTACATTGAATATATAAAAAAAAAAATAATTCAGGGGGGTTTAGAAACAGTAATAGAGCACAAATCCAAAAACAAAAATCTGTCTGTTTGTCTATGTGTCTGTTGGTCTGTGGGTCTGTTTGTTTGTACACGCTAATCTTCGGAACTACTGGACGAATTTAAATGTTTTTTTTTTTGTAGTATAGTTATTAAGTCTGGGCAACATAATATAGGCTATAATTTATCTCGGAAACTTGAACACCTGATGCAGAACCGCAACAGACCAGCTAAACTATAAGAGATACAAAAATGGTACCCACAGCAAAAATTGTTCTACGTGATGAGAATTTTTGCTGAGAGAATAAATTTGAAGATCTGGAACACCTGATGTGGAACTCCAAAAGCCCAGCTACACTAACATATATATAGGAATGACGTTTTAGCAAAAGTTGTTCAATCTGATGAGCACTCTCTGTTGACTTATGAAAATCGAAGATCTGGAACACCTGTTGTGGAACTCCAAGAGCCCAGCTATGCCATAACACATATAGGAATGACGTCTTAGCAAAAGTTGTTTGGTCTGATGGGCATTTCCTGTTGACTTTTATCTTGGAAACAAACACCTGATCCAGAACCGCAACAGACCAGCTGAACTATAAGAGATACAAAAATGGTACCATAGCAAAAATTGTTCCACGTGATGAGCAATTTCTGTTGAAGATCTGGAACACCCGATGTGGAACTTTAAGAGCCCAGCTACACTCTAACATATATATAGGAATGAAGTTTTAGCAAAATTTGTTCATTCTGATGAGCACTCTCTGTTGACTTATAAAAATCGAAGATCTGGAACATCTGTTATGGAATTCCAAGAGCCCAGCTATACCATAACACATAGGAATGACGTCTTAGCAAGTGTTGTTTAGTCTGATAGGCATTTCCTGTTGACTTTTATCTTGGAAACAAACACCTGATGCAGAACCGCAACAGACCAGCTGAACTAACAGACCAGCTGAACTATAAGAGATACAAAAATTGTACCATAGCAAAAATTGTTCCACGTGATGATCAATTTCTGTTGAAGATCTGGAACACCCGATGTGGAAATTTCTGTTGAAGATCTGGAACACCCGATGTGGAACTTTAAGAGCCCAGCTACACTCTAACATATATATAGGAATGAAGTTTTAGCAAAAGTTGTTCAATCTGATGAGCACTCTCTGTTGACTTATAAAAATCGAAGATCTGGAACACCTGTTGTGGAACTCCAAGAGCCCAGCTACACCATAACACATAGGAATGACGTCTTAGCAAGTGTTGTTTGGTCTGATAGGCATTTCCTGTTGACTTTTATCTTGGAAACAAACACCTGATGCAGAACCGCAACAGACCAGCTGAACTATAAGAGATACAAAAATTGTACCATAGCAAAAAAAGTTCCACGTGATGAGCATTTTCTGTTGAAGATCTGGAACACCTGTTGTGGAACTCCAAGAGCCCAGTTACACCATAACACATAGGAATGACGTCTCAGCAAGTGTTTTTTGGTCTGATGGGCATTTCCTGTTGACTTATAAAAATGTTTAGTCTGATGGGAATTTCCTGTTGACTTACAAAAATGAAAGATCGGGAACGTCTTGAATCGTCTCGCACATCCCGTTGTATTCCCGTCCTTGGGCTCTTAAAATTCGACATCAGACGTTTCAGGTCTTCGATTTTGACGACCCCGTTGTCGCTGGCATAAGCAACAGGTTCCGCGTACGAAGTCGCGGGCAGAAGCTAGTATATAATAAGTATTGACTTATTGCGTATACAAAAAAAATAATGATTTATATATTTTTTTGAAGTCTTCAAGTCTGTAAAAGCAAATTGTGTGTGTATAGTACAAGAACACTGCCATCTTGTTCCATAAATACACATTTACAAATGTGTAGATAACACAAAGACATTCAAATAAGTATTTACGATCGATGGACGGGACAACACAGACAAAAAAAAAAGAAAGAAAAAAGAAATAAATAAATAAGAATATCGTTATCCAATACCTGTTACTACTTTGTAACAAGTCGGTACGTCTAGCTAGTGTCATACGCTCGCATGTCAGGTACCACTCTTGAGTCAAAATTGAATATGTTCGGCATGAAAATGAGAATATTCCCAATATCCGCTGTATACTTATGTCTTATAAATCTCTTTAGGGTAACAAAAGCGCTAAAAATACTCATAGTTCTGTCGTCAAATACTGATTTATCTTGTCTATTTTAGACACATACTGTAGTCATAGACAGATAGAATAACGACACAATGGGCGGTCTTTTTGTTAAAAGTGATCTTTTCGAGACCCTTTGGATGGATTTCAAGGAACATAAAGCCCTTTACCTTTTGTAGGAAATCAATTGATCTGCCCTTCATAGAAATACTGTCTCACTTGCTAGTGAGACAGTATTTCTGGGAAGGGCAGATGCCAGATGAGTGTTCAGCGTACACTCATCTGGCAGCTTATCATCATCTTTGTTGATCACTCAACCCGACTAGGTTTAGGTTTAATATACTTTATTCTCAAAAAGACAAAATGTACTATTTTCATCAACTCGTCCCACAACCGGGACGAGTTGCAGAACGAAAAATTACTTATTTTGATTTTCATGAACTCGTCCCAGATGGGTTGTAGGCATGTGGGACCAGTTGATGAATGACTCAATACGAAATATGTCTGGTTGACTGTACTTTCCCAAGACATACATTTGTTTGGTTTTCTTGTGGTCCCAAAATACCACTAAAAAATATTTAGGGGGAATCCGGGACCGTGGTCCTGGTCCCGAAAGCCCCCCGACCCAAAAGAGCCACTTACATGAGAACATAATGATAACATAATGTGATAAACTTATTCTAGGTAACGGTCACCGCTATTCTTAATCTTAAAATATTCTTAATTCTTAGTCTTAAAATTATATAACACGCATACTCTTTCGCCCAAACTCGCATTGAGAACAGACGTGTCACTCTTTGCTCCGCGTATATAAGTTACTTGCTTTAACCGATATTAGCGCATATCTCAGACCATTTAATCGCCAATTTCGCGTACACCGACCATCCACACAGCGGAGGTGCGCCCGCGCACCCGCGACCCGCGAGGGACAAGGAATCACCTCATAATTGCCATCCTGCTCTTGCGCCGCCGCTGTTATCAGCCGCACGCTGGCTGCTTGACGTCGTCACTCTCGCCGCACGCTAACAACGCATGCTACACACGACCAGTACGACCACGGTTTGAACATACTGCCGGTGAGTGATCTCTGCTTGTTCGCTTACCTATAAGTTCAGTTGGCGTGATCCCTGTTAGTCATTAATAATTACCTAAAATGGACAAGTCTAGTCGTCTAGTCGGTCAAATTTAACCGAAATAAGCTCGAACGAAATTCTTGTTACTCCACCAAACTACGTCTCCTTTCGAGGCAAGAGAAGGAGAGAGGATGACCTTGACGTACTTAAAGAAGACATGATTAATATGATTAAGTCGATGTTATTAGTACAGGAAAATGAGCTCAAAAAAATTACTCCAACGCTTATGGAAATTAAACAGACTAACTCCAACATAGAAAGCTCTGTGGCTTACCTTACAGTGCAGAACGAAGAATTTAAAAAGAAAATAGAACAGATGGAGATACAAGCTAAAAGAGACAAGGAGTACATCACCATTCTTGAGGAAAAAGTGGAAGATCTGCAACGAGGTTGTCGTAAGTCTAATGTCGAAATAAAAAATGTCCCTAAGCAACAGAAAGAGACTAAAGAAGACTTAATTAACATGGTGCTATGCTTAACTAAAAGTGTAAACTGTGAAATTACAAAATCAGACATAAGAGATATATACAGAGTAAAGGGAAAGAAACAGGGAATGACGAGCACCCCTATTATAGTGGAAATCTCATCTACTCTATTAAAGACTGATATTATATAGATGTGTAAAGCTCATAACACCAAGTATAAAAGTAAGCTCTGTGCTCAACATCTAGGTCTTAAGAATAATGTGGACACCCCTATTTTTGTATCGGAACAACTTACTGCTAAAGGTGCACGATTACACTTTCTAGCACGAGATCTTGTTAAGTCTAAAGGGTACAAATATTGCTGGACAGCCTACGGTAAAGTCTACGTTAAAAAGCAGGATGAATCGCCGACTTACATCATTAAAACTGAATCCCAAATACAAGCTTTAATGCAAGAAAAAAAAGGCAGGATGTCTATACTACATGTCTCAGTCTACACCTAAGCTAATCTGGTCAGTAAAAGATAATATTGTAATAGTCATAAGTCTATCGTTAACTCCACCGAAACCAACCTGTTTGTTAAATAATATAATTAATGTAATAGTTTTAACTCGTTCACACACTCCACACACATTCAAATTACATTCACAATATGTTTTTCACATCGAACGCAAACATGCACTCACTCTTACATACACATATATACAGAGCAGTTATATGATTAGCAAAACAGAAATACCTACACTATTATTTTTTTATAAAAATAACTAGCTGTTGCCCGCGGCTTCGCCCGCGTAAAGTTCGGTAACTGTCCCACTGAATCATACTAAAGGGATAAATAGTGTCCTACATGTGAATCCAGGTTATAAACTATCGATGTGCCAAATTTCATAATCATCACAACCACCATCACTGTCACAACCACCATTATTATCACAATCACCATCACTATCAAAACCAACATCAATATCACAATCATTATCACAATCACCATCACTATTTCAGTCACCATCACCATCACAAACACCAACACAATCACCATCACAATCACAGTCACCATCAATATCACCATCATTATCACAATCACCATCACTATTTCAGTCACCATCACCATCACAAACACCAACACAATCACCATCACAATCACAGTCACCATCAATATCACCATCATTATCACAATCACCATCACAATCACCATCACAATCACCATCACAATCACAATCACAATCACCATCACAATCACCATCATAATCACCATCACAATCACCATCACCATCACAATCACTATCAAAATCACCATCACAATCACAATCACCATAACAATCACCATCATCGTTATCTCAATCATTATCACAATCGCCATCACAATCGCCATCACAATCACCATCATAATCACCATCATCACAATCATTCACTATCACAATCACACTATCACAATCACCATCACCATCACAATCACCATCACAATCACCATCACAATCACCATCACAATCACCATCACGATCACCATCACGATCACCATCACAATCACCATCAATGTTGAATGATCACAACCGTTTCAAGGTTCCATCTATCTCTATACCAAAATTAATTTAGTAGGGATATACGATACACAACTGCACTCTGCGTTTCCACCCGTATAATTCCGGGATCGGGATCGGGATCTGGATAAAAAGTACCCTATGTCCTTTCCCAAGGTTCCATCTATCTCTATACCAAAATTCATCAAAATCGGTTCAGCGGTTTAGGCGTGAAAAGGTAACAGACAGACAGACAGACAGACAGAGTTACTTTCGCATTTATAATATTAGTAGGGATAAAACAAATTACGAAACATCAGCTCACTGTATTTGCAGAATAAGCCTAAACTATGATTTAATTCTTAAACTGAAAAACCATACTTGTATCACCTCTATGTTATTGAAGCGCAGACTGTTATACGACCTTCTAAATGAGTAATACACACACACTTATGCAAGAAATAGACGATGTAGTTGTGGCGCAATCTGCTCAACTACAAATTGAGGAAATTTCGAAAAAGTTCAACGTACAAAACTTAGATTTTACAATTGTCTCGCAAAATATTAGAAGCATTTATAGTAACTTAGATGATTTACAAGTTACTTTAACAAACTTTAAGTTTGATGTAGATGTAATCATTTTAAGTGAATGCAGACTGGACGCGAACAAATCCATCCCCCATATTCGAAATTACCTGACTTTCTCCACTACCAATCACATAAATCGCTGCGACGGCGTAGTAGCATATGTTAAAAACACGCACAAAGTTAGTGTCAAAGAGGTAATATTGGCTCATGCGTCATGTTTACAAATAAGCCTGCCCAATCTTACTATCCTAGGTATCTATCGCTCACCATCAAACAATAATGCTGACAACTTTATAACTTCTCTTAATGACCACCTGAACTCCCTAAAATCATGTAAAAATATTGTAATAACTGGCGATATAAATATAAACATTATTCATAAGAACCACGAACAAACTAACGAGCGTACAAATAGGCATAGCTACCTAAACATGCTAGCAATGCACGGTTTATTACCAGGACATTCACTGCCAACTAGAGGTGAAAACTGTTTGGATCATTTCATCTTGAAAATGGATAAAAACAAAAAAGTTGCTTCTATTGTTGTTCTAGACACTACCATAACGGACCACTTAATGATATTCTTGAAGTTATCAAATATTACAAGGGCACATAAATGCTCTAAAACAAAAACAATTGTTGATTTTGGGAAAGCGATAGTAACCTTAAAAGAAAGTAGTATTTTCGAACTTAATACAATTAATGATCCTGTTGTGCTTAGTGAACTTTTAATTGGAAAACTCAGATATTGTCTTTCACAAAATATCATTATAACCTTAATCCCGAGAAATAACCGCATAATTAAACCATGGATTAGCATAGGAATCTTACGTTGTATCCAGAACAGGAATAGTATGCAGAGAAAGTTACGCCTAGATCCGAATAACGATATCCTAAAAATAACATACAGAAGGTATCGTAACCACTGCAATAGTCTTATTAAAAAACTTAAAAGAAAATATGACAGGGAACAGATAGATAAAGCCAATAAAGACACTAAAAAAATGTTGAAAGCTATAAATAATATCACACATCGCAAACAAACCAAATCTCACAATTTAAATTTATTAGAGATAAAAGCAACCTCTCATGAGTCAGTGAATCACGTCAATAACTATTTCTCTAACATTGGTAAGACTTTAGCCGAGGAAATTATCTCTACCAATACATTTCAAGATCATAAGATTTATAACCTAATGAATTCACAAGCCTCATCTTTTGTGCTGATAGAAACTGATCCTCAGGAAGTACATGGCGTATTGATGGGCCTCAAAACTGAGAGCGCACCAGGATGGGACAATATATCTACCAATTTTCTTAAATCTGCCCATGACGTGGTGGTACCAATTATTGCACATCTTGCTAATCTATGTTTCACGCAAGGTGTTTTCCCATCCGTTCTGAAACAAGCCATCATTACACCTGTACACAAGGGTGGCGACAGGGACGATGTCAGCAACTATAGACCAATCTCGGTTTTATCTGCTATTTCAAAAGTCATAGAGAAGCTAATTAACAATAGATTGATAAATTACATGAACAGAAATAACATAATATCTGACTGTCAATACGGATTTAGGCAAGGATTTTCGACAGAAGACGCAGTCTCAGGATTGGCTTCTCATATTGTTGAAAAAGTGGATTCAGGAAAAAGGTGTCTCACTGTTTTCTTGGATCTAAAAAAGGCCTTCGACACCGTCTCTGTTCCCATCCTTGTGCGTAGTTTAGAAAAAGTAGGCATAAGAGGAGTCCCTTTGGCTCTGTTAACAGATTATCTCCAGGACAGAAAGCAACGTGTAAAGATAGGAAACTACGTCAGTGATGAGTTACAGGTCAGCTTCGGTGTCCCGCAAGGCAGTGTTTTGGGGCCTACGCTTTTCTTAATATATATAAACAGCCTTTGCGAAATGAAGCTCCAAAACGGGCGTATTTTTTCCTATGCAGATGACACGGCCATTGTCTTCACTGGAGAAACATGGGAATCGGTATATCGATATGCTGAAGAGGGCCTCATAAAGGTTGCTAAATGGTTAAATTATTTTTTGTTGACACTTAACACCTCTAAAACTAAATATATAGCATTTACAAATTACAACAACAGTCAACCTGGACCTAATCATAACCTTAGAATACATAGCTGTGATAATCCTACGAGCGCAAATTGTTCTTGCATTAAAATAGCAAAAGTGACAAATATAAAATATCTAGGTATTATGGTGGACCAACGATTATCTTGGCATTTACACGCGGATATGGTCATGTCTAGAACTAGAAAAATTAATTTGGATTTTCAAGTCTCTAAGACATGTTACTTCAAAAACTATATTAAATCAAATATACGTTTCACTGGCCCAGTCAGTTCTAGTGTATTGTATACCTGTTTGGGGAGGGGCCACTAAAACAAAATTCCTAGAACTGGAAAGAGCCCAAAGGTCTCTCTTGAAAGTAATGCATTTTAAACCGTATAGATTCCCTACTGAAAACCTTTACTCACTTACTGGCCTTCTCACGGTCAGGAAACTATATGTACTCAATGCTGCTTTAAAATTACACAAAACCCTCCAGTATGATTCTAGCCTAAACAAAAAAAGAAGAAAATATCTTGTTGCACCAGAAGTCTCGGTTAAAACCTCATATGCGAAAAGACAGTTCACCAGACAATCCGCTTCCATCTACAACAAATTGAATAAACTTTTAAATATTTACCCTATATGTTATCGTGAATGTAAGAAATCTCTAATAGACTGGCTAAAATGCAAGACATATGACGACATTGAAACTCTTTTACAAAGTATCATGTGATAATTAGTCGAAGAGCGACATACACACAGTCACACACACACACATACATAAACACCACCACACGCACACACATACATACACTCACACACACGCACACACACATACACACAAACACACATGCTCCTAGATTTAAGTTCAATTTATTTTGTATGTACACTCCTACATTATTATTGTTTCTAGTTTTAGAAGAGCGGGGTCTCCTAGCACAGGTATTTATCATACTTAAAAGGAGGCCTCTATGTAAGATTAAATATTATAGAAGTGTGTCAAGTTAACTGAAATAAAAATTTATTTATTTATTATTTATTTATTTACGTTCAACGGTTTTATTCATAACTGGTAGGCTAGTAACTTTATTTGTGGGTGCTTTCAATTAATATAATTAGATATCTATATATCTAATCCACTACTCTACTATCTTTATACTATTATAATCGTTTCGATTTAAAACTATGTTAGGTATATAAACTATGTTAGGGTCGGCTTCCAGTCTGATCGGATGCACCTGAATACCAGTATTTTACATGGAACGACTGCCTATCTGATCTCCACAGCCCAGTTAGTACTGGGTAATACGATACCCCTTGGGAAGATTGTTTCTCAGACTTTTTGGGCCACTGACTACCTGTAACGACTATCAAAGATCTACAAATAACAGCCGGGATCAACTGTTTAACGTGCTTTCCAAGGTACGGAGAAAATTCGGTATGTTATGGGTGGTCACCCATCTACAGACCAACCTAGGCAAGCACGGCTTAACCTAAAGATCGACCCGTGCGGCTGTTATTATTTAGCCACAAGCTCCTCCAGCGTATACTATTGTTCAGTTCATAACTATATTGTATTTCATTTCTATAGGCACTCATTTAAATTTTTAATTTTAATCTCTCATAAGCTAACACTTATTTTTTGTGAATGCTGGTTGACCTGTAATTGGCGACTGTGTAAGTCCAAGACTGTAAAACCTATGTATACCTAAATGTTATACACAGAAGCTGTTGGTGAACCTGAACTAATAAATAAATAAATAACTATACATAAAATGTCACTTACGGGATATCTTCCGTGATTATTGTTTATTTTTGAGCTCCCGATATTGAGATTCCCTAGTGATACTGTGAGTGTGTTTTGCTGTGACTTAGTGTCGAGTTCCAGTAGTGAGCGTAGCAAAAGACAAAGAAAGAGGGTAGACAGATTTGTCTGCTCCTAACAATTCATTCTATCCACCCGCATTCTCCAGTTAACCCGCGATCATGACGCTTGCAACAGCGTCGAAATATCGGGAGATCAAAAATAAACAATAATCACGGAAGATATCCCGAAAGGGACATTTTAAGTATTGTTGAATATTGTTCTAACGCTATACTGACTTCAGAAACTCAAAGGCTACCAGACGCCTTCTGTTGCCAAGAAGACAATATGGTGACCTAACCTTACTGTAGCCAAACTTGGGCCATCAATCATGATCAAGGACCTTAAAGTTGTGGCTATTGTGGCGCCCCCTACCGGCACGATTATCCCGTTTATTATTTGGACTCTTTTGTTAAGTTTGGCTGGAGATTTTATCGCGGCCGCTTCAGAAAAGAACGTGGCTTATGTACCTAATATTGTTACTTTGAAAGTATCTGCAAACGGTTTCTATTTTTCTGATTCTGATTTGGAGAACTCTATAGTGTTACAAAATACAAACGAATAAGTTTTGCTTGACATTTTTTGTAGTAAATGGGTCTGAAAATTTCTTTTTACATCCACGCATCTGTATTAAATGCGAAACGTAAGGTCGAACAAGCTATTTGAGTTACAGTTTAACCCACAAATTACATTGTAAAATGTAAATCAAATAGCTTGTTCGACCGTACATACTCTATTATCCGATTCCCGAGTCGTGTAAGGTGTTATTCCCGAGTCGTGTTAGGCCGCAGGCATCGGTCCTTGCGGATCCCTTCCTTTTTGCTGACTCTCTTTGAGGCGCGCGTGGATCAGGAACGTGCGGTTAACATGGCCTGTCATCATGAGACGGACGGACGGCAAGCTAGCCCATAGCCCACCGTCCACTGGCTCGTGCCTACGGTGGCCGGGGGCCACGTGGTTGCCCCCGACGTCCGCGGCGTCTCCTGCGGCGGCCGGAACGCTGTGAGGCTTACTCCCTCACACGTTCCGCCACCTCCTTCTCTAGCATTACTGCTTCGCAGAAGGAGATGACGGCGTCCCATTCCGTCTCGTCCCGGACCATGGCTTGCACCAGGGCAGGACGCGAGAGGTCGCCACCGCCAATCACCGCTTCGAGGACACGGCGATGCTCGGCCCACGCGGAGCACACTTCCACCGTGTCCTCCGATCGATCCTCGCAACGTTTCCTCCCGCCCGATCTCTACCCAAACCTTCGGGGATTACAGCCGTGATATTATGTTATATTGTATTGTGAATAATATCATCTGTCTTATTTATCTATGTTAACCGCTTTGGACGTAGGTATCTCTACAAACGGGTTATTTTTTTGTACTTCATTCTTCATTTTGTAACGTATCCATAAAGAAAAGGTAGCTTAGTAAGCAAAAGGTTGCGTCCTACATCTATCGGGCAATTTGTTCACATTGTTACAAACAATTAAAAAGACTAGCTCAAAAATAGAGAGAAAAACCGGCCAAGTGCGTGTCGGGCCACGCGCAGTTCCGTAGATTTTGTATTTTAATGCAAGACTTTACCCGTTATAAACAAGCAACTATGTACTTCATCTTAGTCACTTCAACGACTATTACTGCCAAACTAATAAATTATCATAACTGCTATAATTTTCCTTTAAAGTTCATGAAATACACTATCGTTATGATTTGTTTCCAGATTTTAAGCCAGCAGTTTAGCTTTTAGAGGGGACGATAGCCTAGCTACTATTTCTATTGGAATCGAATTACACTAACAACTGGATACCAATTGAAATACGGTTAAAGAATTTTATACGCCATTTTAAACTCGCTTTTTTTCAGCATATTTGTTTTGCTTCTAGCGCGCATGCCATTCAAATATTACCAACTGTTTTTCAGATATTTCAAACTGTATTTTTTGGTGAAAAGTGGTGCTTATATGTAATGACGAAGAGTGGAAAAGTTTATTTATACACGGGCCTGTAAAACTAAGTACTACACTTTCAAATTTCATTTTTTTCTAAACTCTATGGAAGCTCTAACTTCTTCTTCTATTTAAAATAAAAAACGTTTTTTATCAGCTTTATTAGTTTTATGTACAAAATTAAACTCTTTTTAAAAGTGTGATACTTATTTCTGCAGGCCAGTGTAGTTCACCTTTGGCTATTTTTATTAGATTAGTGGGTACGGTATTTTTTTGTTAGGCAACCATACTGTGTGTGTACTACAACAATTCACCAATTTGTTTTTTTTTTTTTTTAAGTGAAAACTTCTTTAGGCGCGTTGAGCACTTCTTGGGTGAAGGAAAAACATTGAACTCATCGTCACGTAACGTAACGTGCGGTCACGCTTTGTAGCCGTTCGTAGCATTCGTAGCATCCGCTACGGCGTAGCACCACATAGGCATGCGCGGGGCCTAACCAGTGCTACGAATGGGGCAGGGCCTGTGTTCTTTTTGTTTTCACTTCTATCGGCAGTCCCCAAAGACTGCTCCGTTTTATTTTATTTTTTTTGTTGTCTGTACTGTCCCACTGCTGGGCAAAGACTCTCCCAATTCCTTCCATTTGCTCTTTTCCCGTGCCTTTCCTCGGACAAGTTTTAAAGCTTGTAGATTAAATCCTAATTCAATTTTGTCCAATACTGGCTAAGAATTTGCTGTATATAATATTTTAACAAATTACTATTATTGGATATTACGAGTATCATTTCGTTCATTCATTTATATTCTTATCTGGTTACATTTTTAAGTATTTCTCAAAATAAAACTTTTATTAATTCCTAGTTTTTGTGTGTATTTTCTGTCATCATCATCATCAGCCTATTAATGTTCCCACTGCTGGGGCACAAGCCTCCTCTCTATGATAGGAAATGGGCTATAATCCACCACGCGGGCCCAGTGCGGATTGGTAGATGTCACATGTCTTCGAATTTTTTGGTTCTAGGACATGCCGGTTTCCTCACGATTTTTTCCTTCACCGTTTTTGAGAGCATTGGTGATGAAATAAATTACACAAAGTAATGCGCCACTGGGCCACCGCCCACCAACGTATTTTCTGTATTGTGATTAAAAAAAAAAAAATATTAAGTGTTTTGGGTAGTATACCTACAATAATGCGTCTGTAAAATAAAAAAAAAACACTGCACGATAAAATTATTTTCTCAAAAATGGTATGTAATGTTGCCATAACATCTCTAAAAAGTAACCAGAAAGTGAACTCTACCGGAGACATATTCACAACTGTCCAGTAAGAAGCGAGATTTTAAATTTGGAATCTGCAACTGTCCAGTAAGTAAGTATGTAATTTACTTACTGGACAGTAGGTCATCCTCTTTGGATCTGCTTAGAAAAGGCTCCCAATATATAGCTATCTCTCTTTTTGATATGACATTTTATGAGATACATATATTACAGCCATTTTATAGTCTGTGACACTTAATGCGACGCAGAAAAAGTATGCGTTGCGTTTTGTACTTAGTAATGTGTTAGAAGTCTATTGTGGGATTTTATGTTTGTATTAAGTAATTTCAGTTTATAAATCACGTTGGATTAAAACTTTCCACTCTAAAATTTAAATTAACATGGAGTTTAGAAAAACAATAATTTACATTTATTTTACTAAAACATTCATGTAATGTAAAAATAGAACAATTTCCAAAACTAAACGCAAACTTTGTATTAAAAAAAAACAACGACTGGCGGGATTTCACATTCAATTGCGACAATTGTGTTTAAACGAATTTGTTGTTAAATTTTCTTTCATTTTTGAGAAAAGTATTATACAAACCTCAACCAGTAAGAAAGCCATCCTGGCCTCGTATATAACCGGACCTCACCTGCGGTTCGGTCCGGTTAAACCATACTTGGCCAGGAAGGCTTACTTACTGGATTCTGCAGTAATGTACTATTACAAGACTTTAATTTCAAACTTACAATAATCAATAAGAAATAGAAATCTTACAATAGAAATATTTTTTTTTTTTTTTTAATAGTTATTTTTTTTTTTAATGTGTACTTGGTGGAACTAACACTGACGTTAAAACAATTACACCATATTCAGTTAATCATTCTAAACCCACACAAATATAATTTTTTCATCGGTAAATTAAAAAAAAAAACTGCCGTTCCATACATTTTGATCGTGTTGGTATTGCAGTTTTGTACAAAACTGCTGTTTTTTTTAATAACCGACGACAAATTTCTATGTCCCCACATCTAAATTTATCAGTTGTTCAGAATGATGTACTGTATATAACCGTTTTACCGTCGGTGTCCCTTCCATGGTGGAAGAAAAACACGCTAAGAAAAAGAAGAAGAAGAAGTATACTTCTTCTTAGCATGTTCTTCTTCAGTGGAAGTTCCACCCTGTATACTTCTTCTTCTTAGCGTGTCCATCGCAAGCTAAGGCCCGAATTCGTGTCGTGCTGACGGTCGGTCACGTACAAGTATACATTGTGTTCTTTAGAGCACCATACTGCGACGCTCACGTCAGAGGCGACCGACTGCCGTATTTTGTTCTCGCTGACGTCACGACCGACCGTACGCGCGTCAAAAATTCAGGCCTAAATTGTGTCGGCCCAGAACTGAGCTACTATAGTTTGACGCTTTCGGTACCGTCCATCAGTTCCTGTAGTGAACAAACAACAGGACACGCAGGACACGATATTAAGTGCCCCATCGTTTGTGGAACAGCACCACATTTACACTCCAGTGCAGAGTCATTAATGAATCTCCACTTGAGCAGGTTTTCCTTGCTGCGGCCAACCTGGGTCTAGAGTCTATTTAATGACTTCCAGGTCAGACATGGCAACTCATGTCCAGGTGTATACTTACATGAGCATATTATTATACATGTTACTAATATCAAGAAAAAAATTAAGTAGGTATGATAGTAGGTATAGAGATTTCACATGTTGAATAGATATTTATTTTTTAATTTTATTTTATTTGTTTTAAGTCTACTGTACAACAACGTTACATAAAAAAAGCCTTGACAAGTGATATTGTGCTGACGTAAGCTTTTCGATAGTTTATGTCAGTACAATACATATTTGATGTTTACACCATCATTTATCACTTTAATGAGAGGTTTTCTTTTTGAGGTATTTAAAAAAAACTGGGTTTCCAAGAACTCTGTAGATGGCGTTGAACTGACTACGTTACTTGGTGCCAAAGCCAAAACGCTTGAAAAAAAAACATTGCGTCACGTCACATACGCTCGTTGACTGACACTTTCATTTGCATAAGCTTCCGAATATAACCTATTTTTCTCGCGCTTTGTTATAATCAGTTTTTTTATGTTCCGTTCCTTGCAGTAACTTACCAAGTTCAGTGCCATCTATCCAGCGACTAGGGAAGAGTCAAAAAGAAAATCCCTCATTCCGAAAAAAAAAACTTTTTATCACCAAAAAAAGACCAAAATAACTTTAATTTCTGGAATCAATGGAAAAAAAGGAATCAAACAAACGGAAGCCATTGACTTCGAAAATTAAAGGTATTTTGCTTTTTTTTGTGCTTTTTGGATATCAAAATTATTTTTGTAATTTTTTTTCAACTTTTCACACTTGCAAACATATTAATACTGGAACAGATTTGGTGATACGTTTATATCAGATTGGGGGCGTGTTCGTCTTCTTCCTGCATGCCTTCCAGGATTTGTTTCCGGTCTTCAGCTGAAGCTGTATTTGATGAGTGCGACGGCATCGTTGAACGCCTCAACTGGTCAAAGAACATTTAATTAATTCCTTTGGTTCACGGGTTATCTAATAATGATAGTTTTAGTAAGTCATCATATTCGTAGTGGTTTTGCAGTGAATTTTGCGTTTATAATTGTATGTAAGCTTCGGCTTCCAGTCAAATCGGACGCTCAACATCATCTGCCTAGCCTGTTCCCAACTACATTGGGGTTGGTTTCCAGTCTTACCGGATGCAGTTGAATACCAGTATTTTACATGAAGCAACTGCCTATCTGACCTCCACAACCCAGTTAGTGCTGATACGATGTGTATGTGTGTGTAATAATACGATACCCCTTGGTAAGACTGGTTTTCAGACTTTTAGGGCCAAAGACTGCCTGTCAAAGATCTACAAATGACAGCCGGGACCAACAGCTTAACGTGCTTTCCGAGGCACGGAGGAAATTCGGTATATAATGCGTGGTCACTCATTCACAGACCAACCTAGGCAAGCACGGCTTAACCTAAAGATCGACCTGAGCGGCTGTTATTATTTAGCCACGAGCTCCTCTAATCGGACGCTGTTGACTAATTTTTTTTCATGGACCTATTGCTTATCTGGCTTCCACAACCGTGTTATTGGGTTAAGAATATCTCTCATCATTGTCGTCTCTTCAGAAGAAAAACGTTCTCTGCTTGACATAGGCCTCCTCCACGTGTCGCTACATCGGCTGGTTTAGACAATTAAACAACACAACTTTCCCAAAGGAAGATGGGTCGTAATAAAAATGGGTTTTTTATACTATTTGCGTCTGCCAATGCGATATTTCGTATAGAAAGTCCAAAATGTCCAAAATACCCATGTTCCTTGGGAAAGTTGTCCATTTTTATTTTGGGTAGCTGCCAACTATTTAAAAATATAAAAAAAAAACTTACAATAGTTTGACGTTTCACACTTTTTTGCAGTTTTTGCAATTCCTCTCTCTTTTTACGCTGCAGGAAACCAATCTGAAAGAAATAAGATAGAAGATGAATTAAAACCTTTTAGCGTGAATGAGACTAGTCCCGTTTTATCTGTGTTAAGTTTCTATAATGGGTATCGTATTACCTAGAACTAGCTGGATTGTGGAGGTCAGATAGGCAGTCGCTCCATGTAAAGTAAATAAATAAATATTTCTGGACATGCGCCATCTAGTGCCACACTAAGCAACGAGGCTTGTGTCGTAGACACCAGATAGTTGATATACTACATAGATACTTTTTGTTTGTAAATATATACTTATTAGCAGCGTTTTCTGTTAGTCTTTCATCATTGCGATCTCCAATCCGCCTGCCAAGCGTGGAAATTACGGCAAATTCCTCCCATCATGCAGTGGACGTTATGGGCTGTTGATGTTGTTGTTGATGTGATATACTTATTATACATATAAACATCCATGACTCGAAAACAAATGTCCATTGCTCATCACAAAAACATTTGCTCCGACCGGGATTCGAACCTGGGACTCTAAGAACGTAAGGCAGCCTCACTACCGCTGCGCTAATCGGGTCGTCAAAAATATTGATATACTGCTGCATCCGGTTAGACTGGTAGCTGACCCCAACATAGTTGGGAAAAGGAAAAGGATAACAGATCAGAAGGAACAGATCGATCAGGATCAGATCGGAAGGATAGCAGATGATAAAGTTTCTGTAATGGGTGTAAAAGTACCTAACTTCAAAGTTGCAACTTTTACCCTTTTTTTTAACCGACTTCCAAAAAGGAGGAGGTTCTCAATTCGATGAGTATTTTTTTTATTTTTTTTATTATGTGTGTACACCGATTACGCTGAGATTTATGATCCAATTTACGTGATTCTTTTTTTAGTTTGATGCGGAATAGTTGCCATTTGGTCCCATAAAAATGTAACATAGTTTGGCCCAGTAGTTTTCATTTTATGAACATTTTTGCTTTAGTCGTGTGGTAAAATTTCATGTATGTTCACCGATTTCTCCTCCATTTGTGGAGCGATTCTCAAATATTTTTTATTTGAAAGAGTATACTTCTGAGATGGTCGAACTTAAATTTGGTGAAGATCTGATGCTGATCTTCGGAGATATATACGTACAATGGAACTCTTCAAAACTAGACGGTAAATCGGTCGTGATTGCTGCCATCGCTTGGATATTTATTGTTTATACAACACCATGACGTAACATCACGCCTGTATGCTCTGAGGGGTACGCAGATGTGTACAATACACCCACATTTCGACAGTTTAGATATGTTAAGTTCCATTTATTGGGGATAAGCCCATTACCATGACATGTATTGTTAACAATGTAAAATAAATGCATATAATATATTTGTAGAGGATATTACTTACAACTAAAAATGGAGAAAAAAAAAATTTTTAACAAAAAAATAAAACCGACTTCAAAAAACACAAAACACAAAAAAGTGAAAAATAACTTTAGCTTCAGAAGTCGGTGACAAAAAAAACTAAATGAATCAAACAAAGGTCACCGACTTCTGAAGCTAAAGTTATTTTTTTTCAATACATGTTTTTGTTGTTGCAGTAAATGATGCCGTGACGTTTAACAGGGGAGAATGGAAGAAGAAGACTTGATGCGCCAACCCCAAGTAGAATGGGCAGGAAGATGTTGATGACAAGTTTTTGATGGTATAACTTTAGATACCTCAGCACAATGTTTTGAGTGCGTTACTTTGAGTCCTTCCGTGGAACGTGACCAAATAGAATGCATGGGCAGGAAGATGTAGATGACAAGTTTTTGATGGTATAACTTTAGATACCTCAGCACAATGTTTTGAGTGCGTTACTTTGAGTCCTTCCGTGGAACGTGACCAAATAGAATGCATGGGCAGGAAGATGTAGATGACAAGTTTTTGATGGTATAACTTTATTTTAAATACCTCAGCACAATATTTTGAGTGCGTTACTTTGAGTCCATCCGTGAAACGTGACCAAGTAGAATGGGCAGGAAAGATATTGATGACAAGATTTTGATGGTATAACTTTATTTTAAATACCTCAGCACAATGTTTTGAGTGCGTTACTTTGAGTCCATCCGTGAAACGTGACCAAGTAGAATGGGCAGAAAGATATTGATGACAAGATTTTGATGGTATAACTTTATTTTAAATACCTCAGCACATTGTTTTCAGTGCGTTACTTTGAGTCCATCCGTGAAACGTGACCAAGTAGAATGGGCAGGAAGATATTGATGACAAGATTTTGATGGTATAACTTTATTTTAAATACCTCAGCACATTGTTTTGAGTGCGTTACTTTGAGTCCTACTATGAAACGTGACCAAATAGAATGCATGGGCAGGAAGATGTTGATTACAAGTTTTTGATGGTATACTTTACTTAAAACACCCATTTCAATACCCAGCCATTCTCGATAAATGGACTATCCCACACAAAAATATTTTTTCAATTCTAACCAGTAGTTAGCGCTTTCAACCAAACAAACAAACTCTTTCACCTTTATAATATTTGTATAGATAATGGTTTGTAGTACGTACCCTGTAAAGAATCAACGCGATGATAATCAGGATGCAGAGGCCGACCACAACTGCTATAATTATCGTCTCTATCGGTACCGCCGCATCTTGTAGCTTGATGATTGAGCTTGTGCTGAAAAAATTTTTAAGTTGAATTACTGTCGCGATGACCGTGATCGGTCGCGCACCGTCGCGCGTCGGTCGCGTACGTCAGCGAAAGAATTGAAGTTCAAATTTGGCTTAATACGCGCCGCTGACGTCAGTGGCAACTGACAGCTCAGCCGTATTAAGTCAAATTTGTACTTTATTTCTTCGCTGGCGTACGCGACCGACGGTGCGCCACCGACGGTCAGCGCCACAGTATTCCAAGCTTGTACTGATACTTTAATTATTTAAAGAAGTTGCTAAAATATAATGATATTTGTTGGAGGTGTTGGAAAAAAATAATCCGACTAGGAGCTTTACTTTTAGTCGCGATAACGAACATACACGCGGGCGAAGCCGCGGACATGCTAGATTAACAAGAATGAGAAACTTTCATGCTTTTCTAAATTAATAAATATTAATAATAGTCAATTCAAAGAAAGATATCGTTAGATATCGCTTTCACGAAAAGTGTCCATACTAAAGGAGTACCTAAACTCACAAATACCGCATGGAACGGTAGGTACAATTTTTAAGCAGGAGTGAACGAGACAATTTATTCATGACTAGCTGCTGCCCGCGACTTTGACCGCGTGATATTATTATAAAAATATTACTTCGCATCGGATTTTGTTTACAATTTCAAGGGTTTTATTTTTTTTGCACGGAACCCTAATTAAAGTAGCTTTAATAAATTAGAATAGTCTGAGGTACTCCTAATTACATCAGCTATATGTTAATCAAAGTCGCGTCAAAATTGTTCAAGCCGTTTCGGAGATTAGCCGGAACAAACACAAAGGCAGACAAAAATTAAAAGAAAATAAGTTTTTTTGTATTAAGTACCGTATATACTTTCATATGCATTTGGTAGAAAGCTGTTATTTGAATTTTCAAACAGACTGTTATTTATTTATATGTCAACTAGCGGACGTCCCGCGGTTTCACCTGCGTAGTTCCCGTTCCCGTGGGAGTACGGAGATAAAAGATAGCCTATGTTACTCAGGGTGAGTGTAGCTTTCTAATGGTGAAAGAATTTTTGAAATCGGTTCATAACTTCCGGAGATTACCCCCTAAATACAAACTTACAAACATACAAACTTACAAACAAATGTTACCTCTTTATAATATTACATGGTATAGATGTCAAAGAAACTGGAACCTAACAATCGTTTAACACGGTTGGGCGAATAAGGGTTTAAATACTTTGTTTATTTACCTCACAGCTTTATACTGGCCATCAGGAAGTTCTATTTCAATAAAACTCCATATTGTGACATTTTTATCATTATCGAGAAGACCATCTGCAAAGTAAATAAGAGAAACACTGCTTTAAGCTTTCACTGTTTAAAACTAAACTTATACTGTCGCCTAAGGGATATCTTCCGTGATTGTTGTTGTTGTTTCGTGTTTCAAAATCAAAATCAAAATCAAAATCAAAGCATTTATTTCAAGTAGGCCAGTTACAGGCACTTTTGAATTGTCGAAACAAATATGAAAATTAAATGTAGCTACAGTTAGTTGCCCATTCCCTAGCGTAGATCTCTATGGAGAAGAATGGGAAAGAAACTCCATGGACACTCTTTTAAATCAGAATATTTTTACAAAATCTTGGTTACATCATTCATGTTGAGATGGTACATTATGTGAGAACAATGTAGCAAGATGTGCACGTTAAAGGTGTCCATAGTAAAAAAAAAAAACAAAAACAATTAAAAAATAAAATTATTAAATTCAAAAGCCGTGGCAACCAAGAGCTGACCAGTCCCAACTGACAGCGCTCGTTCACGAACATGACGCATGTATCAGCACCATTCAACTCAACCATTTTGAAGGGAACTAAATGATCCGACACACGCGTCACCATCAGCGAGACATTTGAGTGAGCATGACATATCTCCTAATCGCCACGGCACATTCAAGTCAAGGAAAAACGTAGGTTTCTAGCGACTGATAGCATTCTAGTTTGTTGTTGTTATGTTGTTTTGTGTTTGTTGCTGTTGTGGGAGCTCAAAATAATGAACAATCTCAGAAGATATTACGTAAACGACTGTATAAGTTTAAATAAAATAAACATTTAACACATTTTTAGGGTTCCGTACCCAAAGGGTAAAAACGGAACCCTATTACTAAGACTCCCTCGTCTGTCCGTCTGTCCGTCTGTCTGTCACCAGGCTGTATCTCATGAACCGTGACAGCTAGACAGTTGAAATTTTCACAGATAATGTATTTCTGTTGCCGCTATAACAACAAATACTAAAAACAGAATAAAATTAATATTTAGGGGGGCTCCCATACAACAAACGTGATTTTTTGCCGTTTTGTCTAATGTATAGATAATGGTACGGAACCCTTCCCTTGGCCGGTTTTTTTAGTAACTGGACATCCAGTGTATTTTAGTGTCGAGGTAGAATGCGCAATGAAGAAGAAGTTAGAATGAATGGCTGTTTTTAGGAAAACTACCACCACCTAAAACTATCAGAATAATGCCTAAACTTTAAAAGAAAAAACCGGAAAAGTTTGGAAATACAGGGACCTTTTCAGCTGTAAGATTTCCAGGACAAAATAAAGTCAAGTATGAGAGTAAAAACAAAAAACCGGCCAAGTGCGAGTCGGACTCGCGCACGAAGGGTTCCGTACGATTATCTATACATTAGACAAAACGGCAAAAAATCACGTTTGTTGTATGGGAGCCCCCCTTAAATATTAATTTTTATCTATTTTTTGTATTTTTTGTTATAGCGGCAACAGAAATACATCATCTGTGAAAATTTCAACTGTCTAGCTGTCACGGTTCATGAGATACAGCCTGGTAACAGACAGACGGACAGACGGACAGACGGACAGACTGACGGACAGACAGCGAAGTCTTAGTAATAGGGTTCCGTTTTTACCCTTTGGGTACGGAACCCTAAAAACATTAAATAAATTCCGTCCAATGACGTATCCATTGGACGGAATTAATTTAATGTTTTTTGTTTTTTAAAAGTTTTCTGACATTCTAATATTTGTTCGTGGTTCTTACCAAGCTTTCCGGCCAGAATGGTCATAGGTATAAGGACCTTGGCGAATTCCACATTTGTGATCAAACTGTCCACCAGGCATTTGTAAGAAATTGATTCGCTTGTGTTTTTTTCTGTTACGGGACTGCAGGTAACATATTGTTTCGACGTGGAAAAAAATACCTGAAAAAAAAACGTTCGATTAAGGCCCTTCTAACCCTAAAATTAGCAACTCTATTTGTGGTGGTTCAAACTTCGTTTGAAAATACTAATATAATAAAGTTCTAATCAACTTGCAATAAAGCGGTTGTTACGTCAGACACTGCGGCCGAATAGTGCGAAATGAGTGGTTTGCGATTTACAAAAAATCTATTGATTGGACTAAAAAAATAAAACACATAAGACCTGCTTTATAGTTAGTTCAGTTAGTATGCAAAGTTTCATTATCTAATTTGAAGTACTTTTTGAATACCAGCGGTTTATTATTAGATTTAGAGGTAACTTTGGATTTTTTTTCTATCGAAAAAGTTTATGGAATCGTGTTTTCGTTACACATAGGACTTAGCATTAATCCTTAACATTACCATATATTTATTTCAAAATTAATGCTGCAGCATTTTAGGCGTAACGGAGGATCATACTAAGCCTTTTGAGGGATAGAGTCAACTCTAGAACAATCATTTTTTTTATAAAATCAAGGACTACTCTACAGTAGTCCTTGATATATAAGACGAAAATTACAGGGACGCGTCTCTCGTCACTGTAATTTCCTTTTTTTCTGCAATTTATAAGTAAACAAAATACGACTCTCCATAATTGTTAAAAAATTACCCATTTTTACGGCCGTGATTAGGGAACTACTAGACAAATTAGAAAACAATCTTAATATGACAAAAAATGACAGGAACTTAGACATCTCTTTCTTAATATTTTAATTTCAAAAATAATTGAATCGGCTCAGTTTCCAAGGAAAAAAATGGGAATACAAAACGTCGATCGATCAGTTGCAAGATTTGACCAAAGTGATAAGGTAAAGTATTTTCTTTTCTTTCTTTAATAAAACAAAGTGATTTAATAAAATATATACATATTCTTAATGTTCCAAATATCAAATATGTGGTAAATAATACACGGACTTACTGTGACGTCATCGTATTTGATGTACGGTTGGAGCAGCAATTTTACATAAACTGGAAGTCCCACCCAAGAAGTCGGACCAAGGTTGAAGATCTGCAATAAAATAATCGTTTTTATTTTTAAAATTAAATTTCACTATATATGATAGCCCCATGACTGCAACCAGTAGATAGATTACGATTTTGTTCGCGTTGTAGCGTCTGTTAAATGCAGGGGCGAATTCAGGTGGTGAAAAAACTTTTTGTAATGAAGTTTTTCTGTATGACTCGACAAAGTTACTTTTTGTATGAATGGATAAACAAAACTCTGGCTCTAAGGAACTGGAAAGCACTTCCTGAGAAAGAATCCTGGTCCAGGAGCCTGTAGTGCTAAACTGACTCCAGTTTCATGAATGACGTCTGTGGATGGTAAAATGGCAGTGGAATCAGAATATGCTGCAGTCAAAATAGTAATGCTGAAGACTTATCTTACCTGATCTTTGTATATATAATTAAATATTACATATAATTATGTATTACATATAATTATATAATATATATAATTATATATACCTAAGTATATTATATACAATTATACCCAAGAATTACTATTTCTGCCAAGACAGAAAAAGGTTAGATCAGCTTTAAAACTCACCGTATAGACGTGTTTTATCTTTTTGCCATTGTCTTTGATGTCCTCTTCTTTTATGTTGACATAACGACCAATGTCAGTCTCTCTGCAAGCGAGAAAATGATTTTAATTTATTTAATATTCCTTTTTAATCGGATGTGATGACCACTCGTTCCATTAGCTACTATACTACATCAGCCCATAACGTCCACTGCTGGACATAAGCCTCTCCCATGATGGTAGGAATTTGCCGTAATCTCCACGCTTGGCAGGCGGATTGGAGATCGCAGTGATGAAAGACTGTTACATTAGCTATTTCGTCGCTATCCCTAGTAAGTCACATTCACTAATACATCACTTAGTGCAGCTGGTCAGTTTCTTAACTCGTTTCAAACTCTATTTCGTCTCATTCCCAACTTGTCTGACGCATATGTACAATGTACAGCCAAGTGAAGTTCAAAAACTAGATTCAAGTATGAAGCAAGAAAAACATGTAGGTATGCATGCATGTCGTAGGATTATTGGAAAATCTGTATTTTTCTCGATTTTTACAAAAACATTTTTTGTAATTTTTGTCTGTTTGTTTCAGCTAATCTCCGTAACGGCTGGACGGATGTTGATGCAACTTTTACTGCCAGATAGCTGATGATATAGAAAGTAACTATTTATTAAAAAAAAATGGAAAAAGGTGCCGCTGCCGTGCAAAAAAATTAAAAACCTTAGAAATGGTTAATTAAATTCGGTTCAAGTATCACAGTCACGCGCTGACAAATGCCCTCACTGGTTAACAGTTTAATCCAAGTCATAACTGTAGGAGTTTGTATAGCTACCATATTCAAAGACTAAAAAAAAAAAAAAGTAGTTTGACTTAACTTGTCATGTGTGAAAAATTAATATCTTGTGTAAAAAAAATAACGTGTTAAAAATTTGTGTTGTGTTTTCGTACCGAACTAATAATTTGGACCATCGCACCGCTCTGCATGTCTCGTAAGTGATAAACTTTATTAGGTTGAGGGCCCGCTTGCAGGATGGAATCGGAAACATTCAAATTGAAAATTGGTCTACTAGAGGGCAAGTCGAACTGGGATACATGGAAATACAAAGCCAAATGCCTTCTACGCACCGTACCGAAGGCGCTAGAGGTAGTTGAGGGCACGTTCCAGAAACCCACACCACCAGCCAATGGAGCTGGAGATGCCGCCGTCACTGCGTACAACACCAATGAAGCGTTGTTTGTTAAAGCTGACGCGAATGCCCTTCTTATTTTGACGACCAATATGCACGAAGAGACACTTAGGAAAGTCATGAGATTTGCTGAAGCTCGAGAGGTATGGCTTGAATTACATAGACTTTTTGATGGTACTAATGAAGATAAGGCATACAATCTGTGCATGAACTTCTTTGGTTTTAAAAAGGACTCCGCTGACGATATAGCCACACATATGTCGAAACTTAAGAACATATGGACACAGCTGAATCAGGAACTCAAGAAAGACGACAACCAGGAGCTACCAGAATTAATGCTCATTTGCAAAATCCTGGATACGCTTGATGAATCTTTCTTTACGTTTAGAAGCAGTTGGCTGCTACTCCCGAAAGCGAACAGAAACATCGACAGTCTTACAAGTCATTTATGCTCATTCGAACGGGCACTGCTGAGTAATAATGCCGTACTACAGCAAGAAGCCCTGTTTACAAATTCTAGCACCTCTGCAACAGAGAAGAAGAAGGATAAGAAATTAAAATGCAACTACTGTCAGGCTAAAGGTCATCGAGTTAAAAACTGTCACAAGTGGATCCGAGATGGCAAGCCTCCCAAGAGTAGCAATACAGAACCTTCTACTTCTAAAACAGCTAACATGATTCTAATGTCTATAGAGAACACAGACGTTTTTCACATAGAAAGAGACACCGAGAGCTGGTTTGTAGACAATGGCGCGACGAGCCATGTCACCAATCGGGCTGATTTGTTCCAGAATTTTGAGCGTTTTGATGAGTTCCGTACGGTAACAACTGCCAATGGAAATACGATCCATGCTAAAGGTAAAGGTTCCGTAATACTCGAAGCAACTGTGAAAGGGAAACAACTACGTGTTACCCTGACAGACGTCTGGTACGTTCCAGCCATAAATAAGAATTTATTCTCAGTTCTCGCACTTCACGACAAAGTTCCGAAAAGCACGTTCACATCATCGACAAAAGAATGCACCGTCTTTGTCAATGGAAAAGCAAGCTTAATAGGAAAACGTCAGCATCAAGGTGGTTTATACAGACTTGACGTTATAAATATTCCACCTACGTCTATGAACATCCCCGCCGAAGTCTATGCAACAACTGAAACGATGCAGCTCTATCACGAGAGGCTTGCGCATCAAAACAAGAGGCATGTAAAAGCAACCATTAAACACGTTTTGGGACTAGATCTTCCTCTTGATAAGGATACATGCGAAGGTTGCATTTACGGGAAAGCACATAGACTTAAATTCGGTACGAGGACTCGAGCTACCGTACCAGGAGAACTCGTACATACAGATGTATGTGGACCATTTCAACCGAGTTACGCAAAGTATCAGTACTACGTTTTGTTTAAAGATGATTACACAGGTTACCGTATGGTATATTTTTTACGCCGAAAGTCTGAGGTCAAGGATAAACTCGCTTTGATGCTCGCTCAGGCTAAAACAGTCGGACATACCATAAAGTGCCTACTTAGCGACAACGGTGGTGAATTTGATAATAAGTCCATACGAAGTATACTTGACTCCAATGGAATTCAACAAAGACTCGTCACACCGTACACACCGGAACAAAATGGAGTAAGCGAACGAGAAAACAGAACGTTGGTTGAAACTGCAAGATCCATGATGTATGCACACGAAGTAATGCCTCAAGAACTATGGGCAGAACTTATAAACACTGCAGCATACATCCTGAACAGAACGGGTCCTACCAGTATACACAATAAATCTCCGTACGAACTTTGGTGTGGGAAGAAGCCTATAATAAAACACCTCCGTATTATAGGATGTCAAGCTTACGCCCACATCCCAAAGCAAAAGCGGAAGAAATTCGATAAGAAAGCAATCAAAGGCAGACTCATCGGATATGACGAAGATTGCTACCGTATATGGATAACGGACGGAAAGAAAAACATGCTAGTCCGTTCGCGAGATGTTATCTTTAACGAACAACCACTTCCCATCAACGAACATGAAGAAACTGTTTCTAGTTCGAGGGAATATTCCATAAAGCTGCCGATTAATAGCACGAACGACGGTGAGGCACCGGTTTCGTTAGATATACATCAAGAAACAGTTCAGCACGAGGGAGATCATGTTATGGAAGAGCCTGTAGCCTCCATTAATCAAGAACAAAGTCTTGAGGGAGAAAACCTGGAAGACGTCCAAGTGGAAGACTTTGTCCATGAACATGAGCTTCAAGAAGATCACGATGATCACAATTTCGCGGAATTTCATGACGCTGAAGAAGAGTCACTGCCGCGATACAATCTTCGTGACCGTAATCAACTAAGACGTCCAAAAAGATTTGATGACTACGTATGTGTCACAGAAGCTTATCCGTCAAACTTCGCGGATGCAATGAAGCGAGACGATTGTGTAGAGTGGCAAAAGGCTATGCATAGTGAATTGAAATCTCTAAAGGACCTCAATGTTTGGACGCCCTGCAATTTGCCTAAAGGAAAGAAAGCTCTTCCCTGCAAATGGGTTCTACGTATAAAAAGGAATCCTGATGGCTCTGTCGACAAATACAAAGCTCGTCTTGTCGTCAAAGGCTATAAGCAGAGAAAAGGACAGGATTATGATCAGACATTTAGTCCTGTTGCCCGCCTTGCAACGATCAGAGCTCTGTTGAGTGTCAGCGCACAGGAAAAGCTTCACCTAGTGCAGTTTGATGTTTGTACTGCGTTCCTTAATGGAACCCTGAAGGAGGAAATTTATGTACAACCACCAGAAGGTTATGCCGATAGTAAAGCTAATGTTTTGAAGCTGAATCGAAGCCTGTATGGATTGAAACAAGCTCCAAGGTGCTGGAACGCCTGTTTCCAAGAAATATTATTAGACATGGACTTCAAGCAGTGTGAAGCTGACTGTTGTCTATACACCAAGCATGTGAATGGCAAGAAGCTACTCATTACATTATATGTAGATGATGGATTGGTAGCTGCCACGGATGAAGCTTTGGCTAATTCTTTTTTGAATGACCTTAAAGAAAGACTACGGATTACAACGAAACCTGCGTCTCATTACCTAGGTCTTCAACTAACTAGAAAAGAAGATGGCTCTGTTTTCATCAATCAGGAAGCCTACGCAAAAAGAATTTTGGACCGTTTCGGGATGGCTAACTGTAACCCTGTTGCTACACCTATAGAGAAGGGACCTTCACAATCAGGGAAAGCTGAAGCTACAGAAGTGCAAGACTTTCCATACCGTGAAGCTGTTGGCGCTCTCGCGTATCTCATGGTCGGAACACGTCCGGACATTGCCTACGCTGTAGGAGTTGCTTCTCGAAAACTGGAATCACCGTCCAAAGAAGATTGGCTTCGAGTAAAACGCATTATGCGCTACATCAAGGGCACCAGCTCTTATGGAATTTTGTATAAAGCGCGTCATTTACCAGGCGTGCTAGAAGGTTTCAGCGATGCAGATCATGGTGGAGATCGAGATACCGGACGATCTACTACAGGAGTGGTCTGTCGTTATTCTGGTGGAATTACTTCATGGCTGAGTCAGCGACAAGTCTCTGTCGCTATCTCTACGACAGAAGCTGAGCTTGTAGCAGCTAGTGAAGCAGCTAGAGAACTTGTTTGGCTAACAAGAATTCTGCAAGCACTTACTAAGCTCACGCATACACCGACACTCAGTGTGGACAACGAAGCAGCAGTTCGACTTGCCCACAACCCGGAATTTCACAAGAGGACAAAGCACATTCGCATTCGTCACTTCTATGTGAGAGAACTAGTGGCTGAAGGTGCTATTGAAGTTTTAAGAATTGGTACGGCAAACCAAGTGGCTGACATTCTTACTAAGGCACTGCCACGTTCGAGCTTCGCATCTCTTAGTCATGCAATGGGTCTTAGATCTGTTGAATAAGGGAAAGTGTAGGAGTTTGTATAGCTACCATATTCAAAGACTAAAAAAAAAAAAAAGTAGTTTGACTTAACTTGTCATGTGTGAAAAATTAATATCTTGTGTAAAAAAAATAACGTGTTAAAAATTTGTGTTGTGTTTTCGTACCGAACTAATAATTTGGACCATCGCACCGCTCTGCATGTCTCGTAAGTGATAAACTTTATTAATAACAAGGCCAACAAGAATGTTAAGAATTGCCTTTTAGTTCGGTCAATCATCAATAAAGTTTCCAACCGTCAAACAGACTGGGTTTTTTGGCATTATCCTGCGACTCTTACAAGTTTAAAAGAAACTACTCAACTAGACAAAACAGCAAAAAAATCACGTTTGTTGTGTGGGCCCCCCTTAAATATTTATATTTGGTTTTTAGTATTTGTTGTTATAGCGGCAACAAAAATACATCATCTGTAAAAATTTCAACTGTCTAGCTATCACAGTTCATGAGATACAGCCTCAAGATAAAACAATACGAACCCTTTGGCATCAATTCCACGAGGATCAGCCTTCAGAGGAATCGATTTCTTGATGCTCAGTGTGTGGTTTAAATTGCAGCGGTCGAAAAGACGCATAGTGATGTCAATCGATTTATGCGCGTTTGTAAGATGGTTCATCGCCAGTTGAATGGTGTCGGTAGTCTGTGAATAGTATAGATAACATAATAATAGGCATGACAGTATAAAAACAAAATCGGAGCAGTCTTTGGGGACTGCCGATAGAAGTAAAAACAAAAAGTACACAGGGCCCGTCCCAGTCGTAGCACTGGTAATGCCCCACGCATGCCTATGTGGTGCTACGCCGTAGCGGATGCTACGAGTGCTACGAACGGCTACGAATCGTGACCGCACGTTACGTTACGTGACGATGAGTTCAATGTTTTTCCTTCACCTAAAAAGTGTGTTCAACGCGCCTAAAGAAGTTTTCACTACAAAAATTGCAAATGTATTTAGTCTGTCAGTTAGAGTATTGGAAAATAATGGACACGTATTTTTACAAGCTTTTATTAAGTTTCACCTGTCCCGATGTTTGTTTTTCTATCTGTAATCAAATCTTGCAAGTTAAATTTCATCCACTTCCCGGTTACCGTTTGAGCTGAAATTTTACACACATATGTATATTGCAGGCCAATGCAATATTATGATAACATGGAGCTGATCTGATGACGGAGCTGGAAGGTGGCCATAGGAACTCTGTAATGAAACTTCGCAACCCCATTGGATTTGGACGAGACGTTGGTAGCTTCGCTTCACAGCCTAGCTCACTGGCGTAATGTTGCCTGCCTGTCAGTCTTCTACAGACAGTCAGTCGTCAGTTGTCAGTCTTCTTTCGGTGAGTGTGCACAGGAGCTCCACGACCTGATCCCACCATCCCCCTTTTACCACCGGACTAGCAGACGTACTGCGGCGTACCATCCACACTTGGTTGATATCCCGACGAGTCGTACTAAGCGCTTCTCCTCCACTTTTATTATGCGCACAGCCAAAGTGTGGAACTCTCTGCCTGCGTCTGTGTTCCCACCCACATTTAACCCGCCTGCCTTCAAAGCAAGAGTGAACAGGCATCTTCTGTGCACGTTCGTTCCATCATAGATCTCATCCATCGCTTTCCATCATGCGTGATCGAGGTCAAGAGCAGGCCCATATTGTAATAAAAAAAAGAAATGGCTCGTTTGACTCGTCTTGATCAGTACTTTGTCTTTTTATAAAGCTTGTTTTTTTCTTTTAATTTTATTTGTTTTTGTAAATCAATGAATATTGACAAAGATGAAACTCGGGAGTGTGGGCTCGTGACTTCAGAACGAACGTATTGAAAATTTTAAAAGCGTCGTATCTTCGTCAATTTTGGTTTACGAAACAGAAGAAAAAATACGGGTCAAATATTTTTTGATAATCTAACTGACGGACTAATTCGATTTTTTCAGTCGACAAGCCTATTATAACATCATGGCTGCGTTACCCAAAAGATTGGGCAGACATCAGTAGCGAAGGGTCAATTCTGTAAGAGGTAAGACGGAGTACATATCTTCAATGTGATTACATTATTTGTCTATACGTAGAATAATGACTGCCATTTTTCAAAGGGATACCGGCTTCCCTTTAATCAGGAATCGAGTTGTATGAAACCTTCACCACTGGTCTACCCCGCATCCTAGAACATACGGAAACGTTCGCATGTGTTATACAGGGAAACCTATAATTGGCCATAATAACTGCAACAAACTTATTTTGTAAAATTTTATGTATCGCTGTTGGTTACCTAAATAAATAACCACATCTTTCTGGCACATGCTGTATAGTTTTAAAATAATCGCTTACAACACGATCATAGGACAGCGTTAGAGAGTTCCGAATTACATACCCAAGTTTGATTGGTCCAGATGGGCTTCGCTGGCTCGCACCTAAGTCTGTCTCCATCAGTCGAGATCTCATACACACAGCCTCCCGGCACGAGCACGTTAGCACCAGCAATGTGCACGCGCACGCATGCATCATACGCCACTTCCCCGGTATTGAGCACAGCGATGGTCATATACTCTATGTTAGCTTTATTTGAGCCAATTACATACGGGTCATCTTTAGGTTTTCTGCAAGCACGAAATTGTTTAATTATGCAGTTAATATTTTTTTTATGCATGCATTGTTTAGGGCCATAAAAACAATGTGGTGAATTTGTTTAATTTTCTAATACAAAAAACAATACAACACACCCAACGATACACTTAAACACAACAACAACAAAAATACAATTTATTATTTTCGTAGCGCGTTTTTGGTGAAACGAAACATCCATTCAAAACGCATCGTCCACGACAATGTCGGTTGTAAAGTTGTGACGTCAAAACTATGTGTTAATGTAACACTTTTATTTGAAAAGTACTTAAAATTTTACAAAATTACTGGTCGGCACTTCCAAATACAAAATGCATAGTTTTTTGAATGTCAACCCCCCTAACCACTACAGGTACTTACTCGAAACTGATAAAATGCGTTAAATTTAAGTTTGGCACACAAATGTTCCCAGCACACTCGGCAGCCCACAAGCGGCTCACGACCTTCAAGGCACTGTTGTCACTTAGGATCACTCGGGACGGATCAAAAACTGGGTGTGTCAGATCTTTTATCAGCTCCGATGATACCGTGACGCCTATCGCCGTCTCGTATTTTCCACGCTTTAAAGAAAACATGCGGTTATGAAATGTCTTCACCAGTCATATCAATCAAAGAGAATTAAACTTATGTTGTCACTTACGGGATATCTTCTGTGATTGGTAATTGTTTTGAGCTCCCGATATTTCGACGCTGTTGCATGCGCCATGATCGCGGGTTGACTGGAGAATGCGGGTGGATAGAAGAAGAACACACGGAAGATATCCCGTAAGTGACAATATAAGTTTAGTTTAAACCGTGAAAGCTTAAAACAGTGTTTCAAAGAGAATAGTTGGTCTGCCGAATGTAAAATTGTACTCACCAAGGGCAAATTAAACGGCACTTTCTCGCAGTATTTAGGTTGTTTTTCATGAAGTGACGTGACAAAACTAAAGCTGCCTGATGGGTCGTCCAGTTTAGCGTGTTCGTGGTTCATTTCCACTGTTGTTGATATTTCTGAAATAAAAATCATTCGTTAGGACCGAAGCCAGTACAGTATGACCACTTTAAGTGTGCAGATCTAAGTAAGTAGAATTACTTGTCAATAAAAAAAATGACGATATGTCAAACTTGGTACATTTGTTTTAGTTCTGTGTTTTACCATCTGCACAGATATGTCTCAAGTGTAGGGACCCAGAAGATAGGATGACAAGTCAAATTTTAAATTTCGACTGTTATGGGCTTATACTACCTCAAATGGCTTAGCATGATCCTCCCTTACGCCTAAAATACTGCAGCATTAATTTTGAAATAAATATATGGTAAAGTTAAGGATTAATGTTAGGTCTCCTATGTTTGGCGAAAACACGATTCCATAAAATTTTCTCGATAGAAAAAAAATTCAAAGTTACCTCCAAATCGAACAATAAACCGCTGGTATTCAAAAAGTACTTCAAATTAGATCATGAAACTTTGCATACTAACTGAACTAACTATAAAGCAGGTCTTGTGTTTTTTATTTTTTCCAATAGACGAAAATTTGATTTTATAAAGAATAAAAACCACTCATTTCGCACCATTCGGTATGCAGTGACTGACGTAACAACCACTTTGTAGTGCAAGCCGATTAGAACGTTATTCTAACAGTATTTCAAACGAAGTTTAAAACCACCACAAATAGAGTTGCTAATTTGAGGTAGTATAGAGGGCTCTTAAACGAGGCTACATAGAGTCTAATTTTTAAAACTTGATGTGCGTGCAGCGGTGGCCCAGCGGTGGCCCAGCAGCGGTGGCCCAGTGGTGGCGGCCCCGACTTACGAACAGTAAGTCGTGGGTTCGAACCCAGACAGGCGCATGACTTTGTGTAATTTATTTCATCACCGCTGCTCTCATAACGGTGAAGGAAAACATTGTGAGGAAACCGGCATGTCCTAGGACCAAAAAATTCGAAGACATGTGACATCTACCAATCCGCACTGGGCCCGCGTGGTGGATTATATAGCCCACTCCCTCTCATGGAGAGGAGGCCTGTGTCCCAGCAGTGGGAACATTAATAGGCTGATGATGATGATGATGATGATGATGTGCGTGCACGCTAATTCCCAAAACCATCCAGTTTTGTGAATGTGTATGGTTGGCTTGAAAGAAAAGATAATTTTGGACCCACTAGGTGGCGCCGTGCCACAGCGGCGGGTCATGATCATCATCTTTTCAGCCGAAAGACGTCCACTGCTGGACATAGGCAGCCCCCAAGTGTCGCCACATTGGCCAGTCCCATAAGACTCGCATCCAGCGGATTTCCGCAACATTCACCACATCATTGGTCCACCTAGTGGGAGGCCTTCCAACGCAACGTCTTCCGGTTCGCGGTCGCCACTCCAGAACTTTTCGGCCTCATCGGCCATCAGTTCTGCGAGCAATGTGCTCTGCCCACTGCCACTTAAGTATAGCGGTGGGTCGCTAGTATATTATTTATTTAAATTTATTATTATTTATTTAGTACAGTATTTAAAACCATTAACACTAAATTAAATACCTAATCCTTTTACTCGGTCTTCTCGCAGAACCACAAACATTCCAACAATATCGTCTTCCTTTCATCAGCAAACAAGTCCAATCCAGGGTCAATTCCGATTTCAAACATTCTTTCACCATTAGAAAGCCACGTCTTTACTGAGTAACATAGACTATATTTATCCCCGTAATCCCGCGGGAACGGGAACTACGCGGGTGAAACCGCGTGACGTCCGCTAGTATGATATAAAACGAGCCCAAACTATATTATAATATGGCGACGTATACTAACCCGCTTTGATTGTTCTCGGCAAGCTCGGATATGTCACTATTAAACAAACCTCGAAATGAAACTTTGTTGTACCTGTTTTTGTGCGACCCTGAAAACAAACCAGTCATTATTGAATACTTGTGAAAAATGCAAAACAGCACAAAATGCAAAGAGGAGAATTCGCCACCAATTTGAATCTTTTGTCTGGCCGTATAGCAGTAGAAGTACAGAAACCGGCCAAGTGCGAGTTGGACTCGCGCACAAAGGGTTTCGTACCATTATCTATACAACACTAGACAGAACGGCAAAAAAATCACGTTTGTTGTATGGGAGCCCCCTTAAATATTTATTTTATTTTAATTTAACTATTTATTTTAAAAGTGAATACACAACTAAGTGTTCTGTGAATATTTCAAGCGTGTACCTGTTGCCGTTATTATTATCGAGCAAAAAAATCACGTTAGTTGTATGGGAGCCCCCCTTAAATATATTTTTTTTCTTTTTTTAGTATTTGTCGTTATAGCGGCAACCGAAATACGTCATCTGTGAAAAACGTAAAATGTCTAGCTATTACGGTTCATGAGATACAGCCTGGTGACAGACAGACGGACAGACGGAGAGATGGTTAGACGGACAGACGGACAGTGGAGTTTTAGTAATAGGGTCCCGGTTTTACCCTAAAAAGAAATAAAACTATGAATAGTGCCGTCCTTGGTTTCAAGAAGTTATAGTGTTTCGGAGGAGAGCCTTCGATTATTGATGTTGAAATAGGTTTAAATATAATATTATTTAGCCGTATTGCCGCCGTTTATTAGCCGTGTGGTATCCGGCAGAGTAGAATAGAACCAACCCATTACACTCACGGGTGTCGTATAAGGCGACTAATGTCTGAGGCAGAACACCTTGCGCCTCCGTAGACCAGAGAATGGGCAGCAGCGTTTTCTGTTAGTCTTTCATCACACTGCGATCTCCAATCCGCCTGCCAAGCGTGGAGATTACGGCAAATTCCTCCCATCATGGGAAAGGCTTATGTCCAGCAGTGGACGTTATGGGCTGATGTAGTGTAGTGTAGTATATGATAGATTTAAATAATAATGATATCTGAACTGTACCTGTACATTGGGTAATTCCACTTCTGTTTCCACAAGTACTGACGCCATGCATCTTAGGAGCGCTACCCTGTCTTTGTAAGGTGAGCCAATTGCTAGTTCTGTAAAAAAAAAAAAAAATAGTTGTCTGTGGCATGGCGGACCGCGAATACCACGCGGTTTCTGAATCGCGCGTGCAAGCCCCATCATCATCTGCCTAGCCTTTTCCCAAGTTTATTGGGGTCGGCTTCCAGTCTAACCATAATATGCAGCTGAATACCAGTATTTTACATGGAGCGACTGCCTATCTGACCTCCACAACCCAGTTAGTACTGGTTAATACGATACCCCTTGGTAGACTGGTTTTCAGACTTCTTGGGCCACTGACTACCTGTAACGACTGTCATAGATCTACAAATGACAGCCGGGACCAATGGCTTAACGTGCTTTGTTTAAACTCGGTATGTAATGGGTGGTCACTCATCCACAGACCAACCCCGTGCAGTCCCGCATGGGCTTGCTTATTTATCTACTTATTTTTTTCAAAGTCGTTTAAATACGGGAGTAGCTCGTGGCTAAATAATAACAGCCGCTCGGGTCGATCGTTAGGTTAAGCCGTGCTTACCTAGGTTGGTCTGTGGATGGGTGACCACCCATTACATACCGAGTTTCCTCCGTGCCTCGGAAATTACCTTAAGCCGTTGATCCCGGCTGTCATTTGTAGATCTTTGACAGTCGTTAGGTAGTCAGAGGCCAAAAAAGTCTGACAACCTGTCTTACCAAGGGGCATCGTATTACCTGGTACTAACTGGGTTGTGGAGGTCAGATAGGCAGTCGCTCCATGTAAAATACTGGTATTCAGCTAAATCCGGTAAAACTGGAAGCCGACCCCAACATGGTTGGGAAAAGGCTAGGCAGATGATGAGGTGAGTAAGGGAATAGTTTCCTAAAAACGTATTTCCTGTAGCTACTGTGGTTATCGTAGCTGGCACGTAAAACATAACCCACCTTTGCATCCATTCTCGTCAAAATCTAATAGTGGTGAGAGACTCATGCCGAAAGACTCCCCGTATCCTTCTCCGGGCAATATCTTCTGCAGCGGTTTCAAGTTCTGGTCTGTTATATCCTTACTGCTGAGGGCAGCCCCACTGTACAGGTAGACAACACCCTTGCCTTCATTTTCAAAAGGTGCCCCAATTGCAATTTCTGAAAAATGAGAAATAGATGGTAAAGGCGATGAAAAAAAAATGAGCATATGTACGTATATATATAACTTTGCTTGTCCTGATTTCCAGTGAAATTTTGTTCAAAATGATACTTTATTCATTGAATTTCTTTAAAACGACTCCTACAACCACATTATTCATTACTAGCTGTTGCCCGCGGCTTCGGTCGCGTGGCAATTTTGATGTGTATGTAAGTACGACCAAAAACCTTTTAAAATCAATATTGCTTACCTCCCATAACATACGGCGTGATAATATGTAGACTAAAGCCTTCCTTGGTTTACAAAAAACATTTTTGCTGAATTTCAATTCAATCTATCCAGTAGTTTTGGCGTGAAGCCGTACCATACACACAGACAAACAAACAAACAGACAAAAAAACACTTTTTGTCATCAGCTACGTTTTGCTAAAAAAAGCCACTTATTTTTTCTCGAAAATTCTTAATGTACAGTTTTTCTTTCGTTACCAATGATATTTAATTAAACAGATATGTTATGAGCGCGCAATCGTGAAGACTCGAAAACGTGTCAATTGGCCTGTTTTTCCTTTATTCTGCGTCACTGCGTGTATGTGAGCTGGCTCTCCCCCGCGGCACACTTTTTTCGGTGGTTTTGTAGGTGTATAACATATCTGTTTGTTAGAATATCATTGTTCGTTACTGTTTTATTATATTGTATAGATTTTCATTCTGCTGCTCTTATCCGAATTTATTTTGAGTCAGCGCTGCAAACGTTTCTTGTCTATTACTCGTCATTTCATTAGACACCTACTTTCGTGCCATGTCATTCTTCACACAGTCCATCCATCGTTTCTTTGGTCTTCCTCTACTCATACCCATCCACATTCATATTCAAAACTAACCACTGTATTCATTATTACAAATGAATCCTTCCAAAATGGAATCACAATTATTATAGGAAATAAAATCGAGTGTCTGATTTTTTTAAGGTTTCTGTAAAAGATTGTCTTACCATGACTTTTGTCGTTATTTAGGTCTCCCACGTTTACTATTGCACTGCCAAACATTGACCCCGATTTTTGTCCAACAATTTTTCTTTTGAACACTGGCGATTTCTGCAAAATATAATTGGCAGGTCTAGTTTGCGATGGACATTCAATAGTGAAATAGACAGTTTGGCGAGTTCGTAAAATTAATGAATCCAAACACAAGAAACGTTTAATAACTGTGTACGCGAATTAATGTCTGTTAGGTACGTTATAAAAGCTTTCTCTACGAGGCCAGTTCATTACACTATTATATTGTATTAATAGGCGAGACAACAAAAAAAATCTAATTAGTCCGTCAGATAGATTTCCAAAAAATATTGGACACATATTTCTTTTGTTACGTAAACCAAAATTGACGAAGATTATGACGCTTTTAAATTCTCAATAGGTCACGCCTTGGTATAATTTTTAGCTAGTTCTGACGTCACGAGCCCCCACTCCCGAGTTTTGATGCGATTTGATATTCATTGATTTACAAAAACAAAAAAATATGTGTCCATTATTTTCCAATACTCTAATTGACGGGCTAAATAGATTTGCATTTTTTGCCTATTTTGTCAAAATGTTGATGAATATCAAAATGGTGAACTCAGTTTAATACTAACTGTAGGCTGGGTGGCAAGATAAACATAAACAGCTCCAAGGTTATAGTAGTTTTTCTTGGCGAATGTAGGTGCTCCTACGAGCAAGTCAGTTAAATGTTTATGTTCATCGCCACGCAACGTGGCAGCACATAGCACCGCTCCGAACATTGAACCCACATCACTTTTGTCAACTCCCTTGTCCAATCTGAGTTGAAAAGCCAAACTTTTGTAGAAATGAACCTGCAAAGATTATAATGTTATTCTAAATTCTGTACTAGCTGATGCCCGCAAATTATATACTAACACATTTAAAACCTTCCTCTTGAATCAGTCTATCTATTAAAAAAAACCCGCTTCGAAATCCGTTGCGTAGTTTTAAAGATCTAAGCATACATAGAGGCAGACAGACGTGGCGGGGGACTTTGTTTTATAATATGCAGTGATTGTAAAAATGTCTGATGAAATCACTGAACTGAGAGGGGTGGAAAATAATTTAACTTTTTTTAAATATTTATAGAGGGTGTAAATATATCGCCCCCTAACGAAGCCGAAACACACTTGTTCTCCCCATCATTGCGATCATTTTTTTGTTCTGGGCCATAACTAGGAACCTACTGGTTACCTACGGAGATATTGGAGGTCAATGTTCCAACTTTTTCACTAGTTTTCAAGGTCAGAACCTCCATAACCCGTTTACTAATAAATACGTCCATCAGCACAATGTTTTGAGTGCGTTATATTCAGTTTTACCCCAGTGATTTTCAAGGTCAGAACCTCCATAACCCGTTTACTAATAAATACGTCCATCAGCACAATGTTTTGAGTGAGTTATATTCAGTTTTACCCCAGTGATTTTCAAGGTCAGAACCTCCATAACCCGTTTACTAATAAATACGTCCATCAGCACAATGTTTTGAGTGCGTTATATTCAGTTTTACCCCAGTGATTTTTCACCCCAAGAAAATAAGTCGTTTCCCAGCAAAAATTTTTGCGTAGAGTTCTTAGTTTGATGTACAGAATGATTTTGATGGCTTTTTGATGAGGTACGCTTACACCTTGTATAATTAAAATGTAATTAAAAGTAATTTGCAATCGTAGAATGCCCTGCGAGAAGAAGTTTAGTGATGTTTCAAATAATCTCATTTCTAAATAGGATTTCTAATAAGATTCAAGAATTAATAAAAATGGTAGTTATATTAAAGGGTGTAAAACACCTCTTAACGAAGCCAAAAGGCACTTGTTCTCCTCGTCATTGCGATCATTTTTTTGTTCTATACCTGGGAACCTTCTAGTTACGGAGATATTGGGGGTCAAAGTTCCAACTTTTTGACAAGTATTTTTTTTTAATACAAGTTTTTTATGTAACATTTTTACTTTAAACACCTCCACGACCACCGTACTATTCAATCCATCCATCAGCACAATGTTTTGAGTGCGTTACATTGAGTTCTACCACAAAACATGATTTTTCACCACAAAAGAAGTGGTATCCCAGCAATAATTTTTGCGTAAAGTTACTTAGTTTGATGTGCAGAATGCTTGGTTGACGGCTTCGTGATGAGGTCTTTTACACCCTGTATATAGATTCCATGCGATATGTTTACCTCTCCTAAACCACTTTTTCCATACGGTGAACCCACGGCAAACGACAATGAAGGATTGATAAACGTGCCTGAGGCGACGGCATACCCTGAAATCATAATTTAGTTACAAAAATTATTAGATTCCTTCTAACCCTAAAATTAGCAACTCTATTTGTGGTGGTTCAAACTTCGTTTGAAATACTATTACAATAAAGTTCTAATCAGCTTGCGAAATGAGTGGTTTTTTGCGATTTACAAAAAATCTATTGATTGGACTAAGCAAATAAAACACATAACACCTGCTTTGTATACGTAGTTAGTTCAGTTAGTATGCAAAGTTTCATGATCTAATTTGAAGTACTTTTTGAATACGGCGGTTTATTGTTCGATTTGGAGGTAACTTTGGATTTTTTTTCTATCGAGAAAAGTTTATGGAAACGTGTTTTCGTCACACATAGGACTTAGCATTAATTAACTTTACCATATAACGGAGGATCATGCTAAGTCATTTGAGGGATATATAGCCCTTTAGAGAAGGCATACCCACACCCGCGCAGGTCCCAGCATACGCTTGAGCGACAGGCGGGACTGCTAAGCGTGGAGTAAGCCAAATTATTCAAACCCAAAAAAATGGTTATAATAATTAAGTAGTATACAATATTACTTGTTCTAATGATCGTCATGTTTAATACATAATTATTATGAACGACTCACACTTGCCTAAGAAATGAAGTGTGTAACTACAGAGTTACACACTTAATTTCTTAGGCAAGTGTGAGTCGTAATATAATTATATACTGTATTATTTTAGAATTAAAACAGCTTAATTCTAAAATAATACAGTATAATATAATTATATTATATTTTTTTTTACTAGTACTACAGTCTGGCCAGCGGCTAGTGAGCTGAGTATTATATGTTAACAGCTGAAAATGAAAGTGTTAAAAATAATTTATAAAAAAAAGAAGTTCTTACCAAAATTAAATTCAGGAGTAATTTTAGTTTTCCTGATAAGCTTCGGCAACTTGTTAGGACTACCAGCATAAATCATTGCTCGACCTTAGAACATAAGAAAAGGTTTTTACATTTACATAACATCACACCTGTAATTCACGAAGGGCAAGGCAGATGTGTACCTAGTAGTACACCCACATTTCGCCAGTTATGTTAAAATCCCATGTAATAAGGGGCGAGCCTAAAGACATCAACCGGGCAAAAATTTAAACTCCGTGGCTGCAACAAAATTTTTTTTAATGGAAAAACAGCTATCTACCAGGCGGGCCCTGTGCGGATTGGTAGATGTCACAATCATGTCTTCGAATTTTTGGTTCTAAGACATGGTTGGTTTCCACACGATTTTTTCCTTCACCGTTTTTGTGAGCAGTGGTGATGAAATAAATTACACAAAATAATCCTCCCCTTGTTTTTGCTTCACTGTTCAGGGAGAATTTGAGAGCAGGGATGTTGAAATTGAAGTCATGTGCAATGTGTTTGCCCGCGTGGTGGATTATAGCCTCCTTACGAAGAAGTGACCTGGGTCCCAGCTGATTATCTATTCAAAATGTTTCGATTTTCAGATTATAAGTGCGCTGAAACGTGTATGTGTCGCCTGTGAAACCAGCTCTACATACTGTGTACAACACATACGGACTCCGTATGTGTTGTATTCGTTGGTGAACAAAACCCAGACCAACAATGAATCTCTGGAATGAGAGGTTTTCCTTTTGAGGTTTTAAAAAAAAACTTAGTTTCCAAGAACTCTATAGATGGCGTTGAACTTACTATGCCAAAGCCAAAACGCTTGAAAAAAAAACATTGTGTCCCGTCACATACTCTCGTTGACTGACACTTTCATTTGCTTAACCTTCCGAATATAACCAACATTTCTCGCGCTTTGTTAAAATCAGTTTTTTTAGGTTCCGTTCCTTGCATTATCATACTTACTCCTAGCGCCATCTATCCAGCGACTAGGGAAGAGCTAAAAAGAAAATCCCTCATTACGTATGTGAATTGTTGGCATCCCCAACATTTTATTAATTATATTTGTTGTCTTGCAACACTAAATATTCTGTCATGTTGTGTCAATGTCATTTTTATGACACATCAACTGTCAGTCAGTTCAAGAAATATAGCACCTCGATTGTCTCCATGAACAAGTCACGTTTTTTATTCCAAAAACCTCCTCTCAATTCTACCAGCCTTAAACCCTGGAAATACAATCCTCAACAGAATTCTTGCTCGGATATATCCTAGCCAATGTGTATGTACTTACCATGGAACATGCCAGGGCCGCCAACTATTATGGAGTCATCTGAAGCGACGTCAATACTCCAGCCAAATGAATCCATGGTTGCCTCTGTGAAACACAGTGTGATGTTAAAACTTATAAAATTAACATTAACGGTTCCCGTTACACAGATTTTATATATCTTTTGGCCTTTTGGTTTCTATTTTAGTTCAGCTTAAAAACTAATATAGTCTCCGCTACATAAGTAAGAATTAAAGGTCATTGCTCTTTCCTTAATTTCTCTGCGTAGGTACCCCGACAATACATTATGAATCGTTACTTATCTGGCGGATACTATGGACCAGGGATGTTGCGGATGCCGATTTTTTCACATCCGTGGATGTGAATGCGGATGCGGATTTTTGAAGGCTCACATCCGCGGATGCGGATGTTCAAGATCTTATATAAATATAGTGTATGAAATTCTCAAATATGGAAAATTCTTCTGGGTGCATCGACTTTAGATGATTTTTTAAAGATGAGGTGGTTCGGCCCTTGCGAGAGTCGCTTTTATTGCATACTAGCTGACGTCCCGCGGTTTCACCCGCGTAGTTCCCGTTCCCGTGGGAGTACGGGAATAAAATATAAAGCGCTCACGAATAATGTAGCTTTCTACCAGTGAAACAATTTTTTACAATTGGTTCATTACTTCCAGAGATTACCCCTACATACAAACTTACAAAAAAATGTAACCTCTTTATAATATTAGTATAGATATTAGTACTTATAGATTTTACAATCAGCCTTATCATGGTCCTCTTTATTTGGTTCACAATAATTCCATATATTACTTGTTAGATAATATAATTTAACAATAACGGGAACCTCGCTGGAAATATAAAGAATATTGTTTTAAAACCATAAACTTTACCTAAAATAAAACGTATTACCGGTGTAACTTAATGGCATTTACCTGACGATTTCCCAATAAACAATTATTTACAATAAGTAGGTACACACACTGAATACTGTAACACAATAACATTTAAAATCTATCTACGACAAGTAATCCACAGCGCAAACAAACACGTTATGATTTATTTACAATAAACAAATGATACACCACAGCAAACGCGTCGGATCTTTTCCACCAATTTTTTCGCTCCCATTGGTCATTGTCACGCGCGAACGGCACGCGCCACTCGCCGGCCCCGCCCATTTCTTTCTTGTCGCAACTTGTATTACATTCGCATCCGCATGAAAATCCGCATTGACTATTGCGGATGCGGATGCGGATGCAGAAGTCCAAATCTATGCGGATGCTCCGCATTTGCGGATGCGAATATTCGCAACATCCCTGCTATAGACATACGGTTCTCATTAGTAGTTCTGACAGCATTTACAGGTATCCAGAAGCCCCAAAGTCTGACAACTAGTATTACCTAGGGGTACAGCATAACCACTTTAAATGTACAGTTCATAGTGGCGTTGCTTATGAAGAAAAATTGCATGGATAATGTGTCAAACTTGGTACATTTATTTTAGTACTGTGTTTTCCTGCATGCACAGATAAGTTGGTTGAAGTGCAACCAACTGTGGAACCAAGTGCAACCAAGTGTGGTATATGCTATGCAGAAACTAGGTTGTGAAGGTCAGATAGTCAATCAATTCATGTTCAAATTTTATAATTGTCTTCAGCTGCATGTGGTAGTAGAAACCGAGCTCAACATTCATGGTAGGGAGAAGAATGTAGGCAAATGATGATCATCATCTGCCTAGCCTTTTCCCAACTATGTTGGGGTCGGCTTCCAGTCTAACCGGATGCAGCTGAATACCTGTATTTTACATGGAGCGACTGCCTATCTGACCTCCACAACCCAGATAGTACTGGGTAATACGATACCCCTTGGTTAGACTGGTTGTCAGACTTGTTGGGTCACTGACTACCTGTAACGACTGTCAAAGATCTGCAAATGACAGCCGGGACCAACGGCTCAACGTGCTTTCCGAGGCACGGAGTAAACCCGGTATGTAACGGGTGGTCATCCATCACAGACCAACCTAGGCAAGCACGGCTTAACCTAAAGATCGACCCGAGCGGCTGTTATTATTTAGCCACGGGCTCCTCTACGCAGATGTAAGTAGTCCTTTTAAGTATAGGAATGATTCCTGACAAAAAAAAAATATGATTCTGTTTAGCCCGTCAGTTAGATTAGCGAAAAATATTGGATACTTACGTGTTTTTTGTTTTATCAAATTAATAAAAATTGACAAAGTTAAAACGCGAAAAAGAGCTTAAGTGGCTTGTGACGTCACTTTCCGGTAAAAAAAGGTACTCAAATGTGACGTCACACGAGTTTTCGACGCACTGTATTGTCTTTATTTTTTATTTACGTGAAAATAGAAAAAATATGTGTCCAATATTTTTTGAAATAATTTTCTACATCTCTTTGTATCTTCTCTCCTTTCGCAGGTATGCTGGAAGAGATTTCTTTAGAAATAAGCACCTTTGTACCTATTTTTCCATTCCTTTCTTCTTTTCTGTATTTAGTGTGTACATAAACCGTTAAATAAAAAAAAAATGAAAATCTATCTGGCGGAGTGAATAGTTTTTTTTGTCATCTATACCCTATTGTGTACTTTATTTATTAAACTGGTTCACCTAGGTGTTCCACGGTTAACTTTCTGTACCCCTGGTTCACCTAGGTGTTCCACGGTTAACTTTCTGTATCCCTGGTTCACCAAGGTGTTCCACGTCCCTTGTTTCTTGTCGCTTTTAGGAAATGGTTCTTAGAAAGCAAAATAATTACCCATCGGTGATGGTGAGTCACGAATTCTTTCCTTTTCATCTATCCATCTGTTTAGTTTTACTTCCCCATTCGACTGTAATGTGTAACATCTGCCTTGCGTTACATCTGCGTTGAAACCTATAAGGAAAAACTAGTTAATCGAACTGCGGAAAATTCCTTTATATTAATTAAATTTAATGCTATTCAATTTATTTATAAAACACTGGCATGCAAAACTTTGTAATTATAGAAGTTAGAGATTTTAAATAAAAAACGTTTTAAAGCAATTTTTATCAGCTTGATTACTTTAAAAAAACCGGCCAAGTGCGAGTCGGACTCGCGCACAAAGGGTTCCGTACCATTATTATCAAAAAATCACGTTTGTTGTATGGGAGCCCAACTTAAATATTAATTTTATTCTGTTTTTAGTATTTGTTGTTATAGCGGCAACAGAAATACATCATCTCTGAAAATTTTAACTGTCTTGCTGTCACGGTTCATGAGATACAGCCTGGTGACAGACAGACGGACAGACGGATAGACAGCGAAGTCTTAGTAATAGGGTTCCGTTTTTACCCTTTGGGTAAGGAACCCTAAAAAGTTATTGCAATGAGGGATTTTCTTTGTAGCTCTTCCCTAGTCGCTGGATAGATGCGCTAGGAGTTAGTATGAAAATGCAAGGAACGGAACCTAATAAAACTGATTTTAACAAAGCGCGAAAAAACTAGGTTATATTCGGAAGGTTAAGCAAATGAAAGTGTCAGTCAACGAGAGTATGTGACGTGACACAATGTTTTTTTTTTCCAAGCGTTCTGGCTTTGGCACCAACTATCATAGTAAGTTCAACGCCATCTATAGAGTTCTTGGAAACTAAGTTTTTTTTTAATACCTCAAAAAGAAAACTTCTCATTTTAAAAGTGTGAAACATACTTTTGCAGGCCAGTGTATAACGTCAGTAGTTAACTTGTCAGCTAAATAATTGTTGTTTGCGTTTATATATTTTACTAAGTTTTGAGCTAAAGTTTCAAATTTATTATTTTTTGTGCTTGTTACTTTATTAATTTTCTTTATTTGAAAATTCAGGTTGAGGTATGAGTACTTTCATCATCAGCCTATAATGTTCCCACTGCTGGGACACGGGCAGTGCAGATTGGTAGATGTCACAAGTCTTCGAATTTTTGGTTCCAGGACATGCCGGTTTCCTCACGATGTTTTCCTTCACCGTTTTGAGAGCAGTGGTGATGAAATAAATTACACAAAGTAATGCGCCTGTCTGGGTTAGAACCCACGACTTACTGTTCGTAAGTCGGGGCCGTCACCACTGGGCCACCGCTGCTCTCATGAGTACTTTAGCGTAGTTTTTTTATTTATGTAGAAAATACAAACACAGTCACATATAACCTCCTTCATGTTTAAAGTGGGTTACAAAGAGGTCAAGCTTAATGTTTTAGGTAGCTTAAATAGGCATATTAGTGGTACTTCCCCCTGACGAGTCACGTCTAAATGAGTTTTGCGTCGTCTTTCTCTGGGTGCAAAAAAAATTAAAAATTGAAACTAACCCTCATTGTTTGACTTACGCTGAGTATGCGTCGTATATCTCGGAGCACACATCTGAAATTACAATAGTGACGTCATTATCTGGTAGAGGAAAACATAGGAAATATAAGCAATTTCAGTTAGAATAATTGCGAGTCATCCATTTAATTCTGATGTTCTTGTTAGCTTTTATTTTTATAACTTTGTTCGATTATTGCAACGGACTATAGCTAAGACTTTGAGCGAATGCTTGGAGCGCTCTTTAGTTCTTGCAATAATGTAAACGTAACATCACGCCTGTAATCTGGGGTTAGGCAGAGGTATATCGAATAGTATCTGGCTACAAAAACATTGAAACATTCCCCTAGTTATGTACCTCAAATGGCTTAGCATGATCCTTCGTTACGCCTAAAATACTGCAGCATAAATTTGGAAATAAATATATGGTAAAGTTGAGGATTAATGTTAGGTCTTATGTTTGGCAAAAACACGATTTCATAAAATTTTCTCGATAGAAAAAAATCCCAAAGTTACCTCCAAATCGAACAATAAAACGCTGGTATTCAAAAAGTACTTCAAATTAGATCATTGAACTTTGCATACTAACTGAACTAACTATAAAGCAGGTCTTACGTTATTATTTTTTTTTCCAAAATACGAAAATTTGATTTTATAAAGAATAAAAACCACTCATTTCGCACTATTCGGCCGCAGTGACTGACGTAACAACGGCTTTGTAGTGCAAGCTGATTAGAACTTTATTCTAACAGTATTACAAACGAAGTTTGAACCACCACAAATAGAGTTGCTAATCTGAGGTAGTATAGGCTCTTAAGTAACTGGGCATAAATCCAGTTTCCCAGCTGCACCTTGGAAATTTGTAATGGAAAAACCCACTACCGCTTTTCCCGACGTAGGAATCAAACCTAGGACAACCTGAATACGCCATAACTTACCATGACGAATTCCCGCCCAGCTTTGACGGTCGCTCCAAACCAGTAGTCATGTGTATATTTTGGAGAACCTGAAATATCAATATTAGGTATAGTTGGTGCCAGTTAAGATGAGAATAGCGGTCATTGACCCACCTACACTTATTAAACTTCTTAACTTTCTAACTTTGAAACTAAAACTAAAACTTCTTAACTTTGAAAACCAAAGTTAACAATATCATTTGTTAGTGGCGTAGTGATGTGAGTTTAAAAACTTTTTTATTCCGAATAATTTAACTTTTTAGTGGTGTAAAAATGTTTAAAATCAGTGCAGTCGTTTTGGAGCTTATTCGGTACAAACAGAGAAACAAAAAAATATTTCCTCTTTATAATATTATTATAATATAGTAAAATTTTACCTCGTGTTATTGGCTGTGGAATCTTGGCGCAGCTTTTAGCCGGTATATCGCAGTTATATACTTCTCCAATGCTATTTTCCCTTGGCGAACTTATAACTAATCTGGAATGACAAAAATAGATTTTCCTTAAATGATGTTATTGACAATTTGTAATTTAAATACAGTAGTACTTATATACAATGGGCATTGTGTATTTATTTTAGAGAAACAATAGTTGTGTTTGTCATTCTTAATTTAAATGCAACGAATATCACAATCTAGCAAGTTTTTTTTTATTATAGGTATTTCAGAAAACCTGGAATTCCTTATTTATTTTTTCCATTATGTAAACTGTAAACTACGATCCAATCAATTGCTATTTTCATCGTGGTAATGTGTTTTGTTTTAGAAACAAGTTTACAGAAATTAATATCATTTATTTTTCACAAAAAAGGGAGTAAAAAATCGTTCACGAAGGCGAAAGGCTTGTCTCCCCGTTATTGCGATCATTTTTTTGTTTTGGACCATTCCTTCCTTCATATCCTTTTAATTAAGGAGATATTTGTGGTCAAAGTTTCAACTTTTTCATGAGTTTTTCAATGTTATAACTTTTAAATTCCTCCATTATCCCTGGACTACTCAATTCATCCATCAGCATAATTTTTGAGCACGTTACATTGAGTCCTATATTAAATTCTTATTTTTTTACTCCAAAATAAAGTCTTTCCCCAGCAATATTTGTTGCGTAGAGTCCTTAGTTTGATATGTATGTGTGTGTTTTAGCTTGGTTGACGGCTTCGTGATCTGTTTACGCCTGGTAGAAATAACGCGTGTGGTTTCGCTTTTCTCGGATTTTTTATCGGATCCTAAGGGTCTTAGCGTGATGTTAACTAGTCAATACTTTACTCAAGAATTGAGCTATCATAATAATATGCAAGTTGGATTTTTCAAATCCGACTGGTACTTCCAGAAATTAGCGTATACAAACAGAGAAACTCTTCAGGTTTGTTATATTAGGTAGTAGTGTTATATTGTAGCTAGCCCATTTTGTCCCACTGCTGGGCAAAGTCCTCCCTCCATTCCTCCCAACGGTCACGATTCTGTGCTTCTTCTTTCCAATTCTCAAGGAAGACATCCAGTTCGTCACGTTATCTCCTTCGTCTCGAAGCCGAAAGGCACTTGTTCTCCTTGTCATTGCGATCATTTTTTTGTGCTACACCATACATGGGAACCTTCTAGTTCCGTAACTACTAGAAACTAGATATTGGGGGTCAAAGTCCCAACTCTTTGACAAGTTTTTTTTTTTAAACACAAGTTTTTTATAGAAGATTTTTACTTTAAACACCTCCACGACCCCCATACTAATAAATCCATCCACCAACACAATGTTTTGAGTGCGCTACATTGAGTTCTACCACAAAACATGATTTTTCACCCCAAAAAAAACCAGTTTCCCAGCAATAATTTTTGCGTAAAGTTACTTTGTTTGATGTACAGAATGCTTGGTGGCAATGGAATGCTAGGCTCGGACGGCTTCGTGATGAAGTCCTTTACACGCTGTATGTATTATATTAGTATAGATAGATATTTATGATTGATACTCACTTTTTATTAACTTCGTCGTAAGTGATGCTGTAGCCGAAATATGAGTCGTTTCGAGGAAGTATAGCAGGTGGTGCAAATACTTCAATGTTTTCCGTGAAGTATACTGCTAACGCGCTTGGCCATGCAACCAGGGCCAGGCAAGCCCAAATAAGTGCTAGAAAAACAAAAAATGTGTGATATAAATATCGCTAGACATTACATAAGTACACCGTCATTCCTGTGCCACACTAAGCAATGAGGCTGATAGTTTGAATGATACTTTGTTTTTGTAAATACATACTTATTATAAATATAAACATCCATGACTCGGAAATAAATGTTCATGCTCATCACACAAACATCACCTCTTACCGGGATTCGAACCCTAAGAACGTTAGGCAGCCTCACTACCGCTGCGCCATTCGGGTCGTCATTTATTTATTGACACACCAACGACTTATTCACTAGATCATTTACATAAATTAGTTTCTATTTCAACGGCTTTGGGGTGAATTCGTCACTTATAGGTGTGCACAGCACTTGTATAATCAATAATAATAATTGAAATGGAAATATATGATAAGACAACATTAAAATTTACAAAGTTTACATTGAATTGTCTAGTAGTTAAATTACGTAAATTACAGTATAACCATGAAATGAATGAGTGTTTGTGTGTGATGGTAAAATGAGAACCCCTTGTATCGTCATTATGTTATGGCTTCTTCTAAATTCAAATTGTAATTTCATCAAAACACGAATTTGAATGTTTTTATTTTTTATTCAAATTATCAGCTTTGATAGTTTCGAGTTGGTGTTATTTTGAAAATAAAATATAAAGGCTAAAGTTAGGAAGGCCAAGCTCCGTAATAAAATATTCAAATCCCTTGTATAGTTTTATGACTGAATAAGTATGTATTTATTTGCTCAGATATTACTATGATGATTGATGATGATGATGATTTTCATATCAACACCTCTGAGTTTCATAGGATGTTACCATGTTCACCGAATGTGAGTACAACGCAAGATAATCAGATTTGGTCTGAAGTAGTAAGAAATTATAGAAAACGGCCGTTAGGCCGTTTTCTATAATTTACTTACGTATAACTGTTAGTTAATATGTCTACGTCTCGTAGCTATCGGTGTTTTTATAAACAAAGTTAGCTTGAAATATCCTATCCACGTCAAGTACCTGACACTCGGAGGACTGAGATTCATATAAAAGCAAAGAATGCTTTTTATGAGACGTTTTGTTTCTAACGGTCCGTAAGCTAAATGTCAAACAGTTACAGATTGCAAAAATGAATTAAAACGAGCAGGAAAAATTCTATAAAGTTTATATTGCGATTACTCGGTTCTGTTATAGTATAACTAGCTGTTGCCCGCGGCTTCGCCCGCGTAAAGTTCGGTGACTGTCCCACGGAATCATATTATAGGGATAAATAGTATCCTGCATATACATAATCCAGGTTATACACTATATATGTGCCAAATTTCATAATCATCACAATCACCATCACAATCACCATCATTATCACTGTCACAATCACCATCACCATCATCGTTACCACAACAACCATCACCATCACTATTCCAATCACAATCACTATCACTTTCATTATCACAATCACCATCATCGTTATCACAGTCA